>OY728130.1:1151775941-1152975941 GCA_963277665.1 Viscum album
AAAAAGTTAGATCTAAATGCTTTGTTAGCTTCATCAAGTCTAAAAACATTACCAGATTTGGTTTCCCTCATTCCATATTGATGGACAATGGCACCAAATTCTGTTCAACTGAGGTAAGGAAGTTGAATCATGAATACAACATCAAATCCAACCAATTATCTCGGTATCATGCAGCGGCCAATGTCCAAATAGATGACTATAATAAGAATCTTTCAATCATACTGCAAAATATGGTGGATAAAGATAACAAAATCATGGCCAGATAAAATTTTTCATGCTTTATGGGCTTATCGGACCACCACCTGCACTGATATGTGGTCAACTCCATATTCATTGGTATATGGAACAGAAGAAGTCTTTCCCATTGAGGTTCAATTACCTTCTCTCAAAGTACCCATTTGTGATCAGTCATCTATAGATGAACCATCTCAAAGAGATAGGATGAATTGGAATGATTATATGAAAAAAGATTGTGCACCATGCACCACATGGAAGTCTATCCAAATCAAAAAGCAGGGCGTTCAATAAATTTTTTTGTCTTCATTCATTCATTAAAGGAGAATTGGTATTAGTCCCCAGAACTCCAATGATACCAGGAGAGAAACCTCCAAATATTGTGTCAAATTTGGAAGGACCTTACTCAATACATAAGGTCTACTCCAATGGAGCTTATTCTTTAATCTCAATGGATGGAGAACTCATTACAACTCCAACCAATGCATGATTCTTGAAGAAGTATTTTATGTAACACAAATACATATTCGTCCAACATGACGTTAAACTATGTTGTCCTAGATACATGACGCTAAACTGTGCAGCATTGGTCCATGTATATGACCTTAAACTATTTTAGTCCTTACTACAGGACTTTAAACTGCATATTCCCCTAGTCCTTACTGAAATACATTAAACTACTTATCCCCTCATTCATGCAACATGATGTTAAACTATGTTCCCTTTATCTTCCTACGTGATGTTAAACTATAAATATTCATCCTGCATGACATTTAAACTGTGAAAAAGTCCCTAAATATGTATTACATGACGTTAAATTGTGCACATGTCCTACATGACATTAAATTGTGCATCTTTAGGGTTGTTACTACCTCTTGTTTCTCACACCGAGCATGACTCACATGAGCTTAGAGTAAGCTTCAACCATAACACCTTCTCTGGGCCTTGTACCATGCATATGTCCCAACCCCATTTTTAGGTTGTTTTCCTCAAGTATGACATGATCACAAATTAATTTTCAATTGAACTATGCAGACTTTGATCTTTGCCTTCTAGGCTAGGTACGTAGTCAACCTCTTGTGGTTCAATCCCAAAACCAACATATTCACATCGATTCACCTCCATTTCATACGATGTTGATCTGTGAAGCCCCCCCCCCCCCCCGAAACCAATATCATCAAATTGGTTCACCGTCATCCTTGCTATATGAAATTAAACTATACAGTCCCCCATTGTCCTCACTGCAAGACATTAAACTACATAACCATACATCCTAGCTACATTATGTTAAACTGTGCAGCCCCGGTCCATGCATATGACCTTAAACTATTCACACTTTTGTCCTGTACGATAATAAACTACAAAGTTATTTAACAGCCTCACCTGAGAGGGAATCATTATTGACATTGATGTCCAATCATTTTATATTCCAAAGACTACATTCATATATGGAAATGAATGAACCTTTAATCTCAGATCCAACCATCATTTCACTAAATTCCCCTTTCACCCTCCACATGTACGAATCAAATCGGTATAGAGGGTATTTCAAGAACTACTTATGGCTTGATTCTGATCCTTATGGGATATGTAGAAAAGTTCAAGCATCCCTTGGACCAAGCCCCAATTCTTTGGGCCTAACCCCAAATTCCACTTTCAGTATCTTGGCTAAAAGTCCCCCTGTGACCACATGAATGTTGTATGAAAACCTTGGTCTTTATTTACATCAGGTTTATACCAAACACACAAGGTGTCTCCCTCATTATGGTCTGAACTCTACGACCCTAAACTAAGATCTCATATATTCACATCCCACATGATGTTGAACTAAATTTCAAGAACTACATTTGTCTTGATTCTCATTCAAATGAGATATGTAATGAAGTCCAGCATCTCAATTCAAGACCCAAACACAACATGATTTTGGTCAGTATTGGTCTATGTATCTTCTTAATGCATTGGACAATAGCCATTTTCATGTGTCATACACCTAACCTTAAATACATCTAGATCTTCATAACCCTTTTATTGACTTCTGGTCACAAAATGTCTAATACCTAGGACTTTTTTTGCCTAACTATGCATTTTATGCCCTTAAGAGGCCTTGCATAAGTAGTCTACATAAAGAACATGTCATCCAAAAGATTATATTATTAGACAATGTATCTAGTGCGCTTAAGTGGCCCTGAATAATTCAACCCCCTAATAGGTTTGTTAAATAGTGTTAATTTCATTCATGGGTGGAAAACCTCTTTTTTCCTTATTGGTCTTAACGAAAATATGTAGGGATCCGCAAAAAATATCCATCCTTAACATATTTTTCCCATACTCTTTTTTCATGATCTGAAAGTATTCAAGTCTATGTTTTATATTTCCCTTCCCTACATTTGGGTCAGACCTTCACAGGAGTGACATTCATCCAATTCATTGACAATGTTTATTGGAAATATCCTCTCCATATTAAAGTACCCCTTTCCATATAGAAAACTCCATGATTTGGAAATTTTGAATCTCCATAAACTTCCACTGTATTTTAGAAATAGAAAAGTAAAATTTATGAGAGTTCATTTGTATGAATATGTTGTACATTCCCCTTGGTGGCCTTCCATAAGTAGTCTACATAACGGACTTGTCAGCCAAAGGAATCTATTATTTTACTATGCAACCAATGACCTTAAGTGTCCCTGTATACTTCAACCCCCTAACAGTTTTGTTAAATAGTGGTAACTTCACTCATAGGAAATAATTTCCCTCTAATTCCCTTTAGCCGCTTTTTCATATCAACCCCCAGATTCAAAATTTCTTAAGTCATTGTTTACATGTTTCCCCCAATACTTTAATGTGGTATTATGTTTTCAAACAAATTATCATAGAATTGAGTCAGGTTTAATCCATTTGGTCAAAGATATTTGACCATAACATTAGCCTTTTTATGTTTGACATGCATGACTTTAAACTTCCAATAAAAGATAGGGTACTCATTAAATTAGGAACATTTAAAAGGAACTCTGAACAAAAGTTGAGTCCCATCTCCCTAAACGTACAATTTGTATGATTTATGCTATATTGAGAAACAAAACATGCAATGTTTGTAGGTTTGTTTGTATAATCCTAGAAAAATTCAATCTATGCTTACTAGGCCCATTGGATTAAGTAAAATATATATATATATAAGTAATTAGAAAGAGAATGCAGGTAAAAATGATTGAAGATGAAATGTCTTTTTAGTTGATTCACAAGAGTTAGAAAGATATACCCATATTGGAGTCTCTTCTCTTTTTCAACAATTACAAGAGGCTTTCAAGATAACTCTTAATTTGATTTATGGAATTCTGAGCTTCATCACCATCCACCTAGAATTCATTCATTCAACTGGATACAATAAGAAACAATGTGATACCAGCTCTTCTTGGAAAAATTGTAAAAGAATGTTCTTGAGTGTGGTTTGAGAAAATTTTCTGCTGATCAAATAATGACTCTATTTCTTTCCAATAGACTTGGAAGATAGATACACAGATTTTAGAATGGATCATTGGAAGTAAAGAGCCATTTGGAGAGAGTAATCTTTTCAGATATTGTTCTAAAGTCATGATAGTGTTTTATCCACTAACCAGAAGTGGAAAACATATCAGCCCATGGGTTTTCTATTTTCATATCTGCAACAAAATGTCATGGAGAAAAAAATTGAAAGTTAACACCAGTTTTGCTACTCTTAATGCACAACAAAACCAAAATAGATGGATAACAGTATGGATTAATCTTGAGCATATGAGGTTTCAGATCTGGGTCAGAAGGGCTATGATGCATTATGAACGCCCTCTCAACTATCCTAGCATTGAAAAATTATCCTGCAACTGAGACATTTGCTGAAGAAAGGTTTGTGTAAGTTTGAAACCAAGAATGCGGGATATAGTTCTTTGGCTATGGAAGATTGACTCCTTGCAGATGATCGTGGCTATATAAAGGCAGATAAATGCTCTGTGGGAAATTTAGATGATATTTCCTCATGTACTTGGCCAAATCTGGGAGTGTATTGTCATAGATATCATAGTAATCATGTCCAACGATGTTCATCATGTCATAAATCCTCTTTATATCCAACTCATCATCCGATCCAATTATTTTGGTAGCCATTGAATTTTCACAAAGATCAAATAATTAACTTATATGTAAGTTGGGTTTTCATAAAATTTGTGAAGAAATCTAAAAAAATGGACATGTAATTAAGGCGTGAAAGTCTAATATTGGCATGAAATTCTAAGTGGGTCACACAAGTTGTACTGCACTAGTACTGGTGCATAAGTCAGAAACAGACTGAAGAAGCACGACACAATGAACAGATTCACGGATGAGAGAAAATCCAAGACACCTGCGTGAAGAGAGCTCACTTGCGTGACGAGTGCGATAATCATTCGAAATCCATTTTATTTTCATGAAGTGATGCCTATATTTATAGGCGATCTAGATACTTGTGCACCGCAACCTATGCGCCTCATACCTACGTGCCGCTGGATCTTGTTTTTCTCCTTTACCTCAGAGTAAAACCCTCTTTCCTTTTTAGGATCCAACTCTGCTGGGGGGACTTTTTTTATTGCTCTGTTCCATCACAGAGTCCAAATATTGACAAAGGAGAGTACCTCAAGAAAAGAAGATTGAAGATTCATCAAATATTGAAAAGGCATTAAGGGGTGCAAGTAAACCTGCATGCCAGCCTTGGGCACGCAAGTCACTTGCATGCCAGACATGAGGTGCGAATGTAACTTGAATACCCTAAATGAAATTTCTCCCAAACCTCAGGTGGCCTATAAATTCCCTATGTGGGCCCCCAATTTCAAAGACGAAAAATCCAAAACTCATATTCAAGCTCTGGTTCCCCAAGTCTCTGTCTGAAGTCTTCTGAACTCTTCTAAGGTAATTCTTTACCGAGAATGGAAGCTCTAAAGAGTATGAATAAGTCCAATATGTTAGAACTCATCAACACTTGTGCGCCTAAGTGTCCAACCATTAAGGAAAATGGAAACACTTGTGTACCGCCTTTCCCTCTCACGGAATCTTGTGCACCACACATTTGAAAGCCTCTCGGGATGATAATTAGGGCTCTAATTGTAGATACCCGAAGCCTAATGTACATGGACATTACATTACATTTTCGGAATACTTAATACATAACAAAAACAAACACACAAGGAACGTAATAGTTTAGTGTCTTTGGAAACTTGGAACGTAATCCTCTAATCGTGGTGAAAGATCTTCAACATCTCCCATGAAGATCTTCCCCTTTTTTTCTTACCTAAAACCTTTCTTTATATCCTGGGAAAAAACATAAAAAGGGTGATCTCAAATGCTCAGTAAGGGTAAGCATGGATAAAATAAAACATACCATATACATTTGAACTTAAAAAAAACATGAACATTAAAAATCTTGAGCAACGACATAAAAATGGAAGTACATAAGGCATAGATCATAATGGAACATAAATCATGATAAAATATCATGGGAATAAAACATGTAATTGTGGAATCCATTAATCACATGTAATGATTTCTATAGTAGCCAAGGCATTGCTGCCAAGACCATCTTAGTGGACAAGTTCCCTTTCTGAATCGAGTTCACTCCTCATTTCAGTCCTATTTTACTGAACCGGTTTAACCTGCCATTCCAGCCATGTCTATCTCATGAGATATAAATCTTTATCCAATTCATTCTAAGGAGATATAGGTCCCAACCATCTCATAATGAAATCATTCTTACTTGTGCCACAAAATAAACATACATCATTAATAATAACCCAACGAATAAAATGGGTTTCATAAACATCATCCCATCATCACATAATCCATATAAAAGAAATGGATATCATTTCATAATAAGAAAATTGAAACCATGTAAATAATAGAGACATTAAACTTGAAACATACACATATGAAATAATTTCATCTTAGATGGAGAATGGTTTTGATAAAACACTTGAAATGAATTCTTGAGGAAATATCCTTTCTTCTTCAAACTCAATTTCTTTTCACAAAACGTCATGAAATTTTAAAAGAAAGATATTTTGTTGAAAATATTCATTAAATATTTTGGAGGAAGCTTCATGATAATAAGGCTTTATAAAACCGTAAAAATCTGTTCGTTCTGTATAAGTTGAAAAAAACATTCTTTTCGTACTTTTGCCGGAAAAGTCAAAAAGTACCTCGTAACGTAAAAAAAAGATAGATTCCATACATACCATGTAGTAAAAGTCAAAAATAGGTAAAAAGGACTTTAAAAATACATGAAATCACTTTTATAAAACATGGACATGGATGGTAGATATAACCCCAGTAAATACTTACAAATATGCAATCTCGAATAAAATTGAGATTTGCAAAATTATCCCTTACCTTAGGTCCGATATGCTTCGTACATATCTGAACCTCCTATATAATTATTTAAATAATGTTATTGACTTATTACATAATAATATTAATTGTTATTATATCATATATGGTTCACTTATGACTTTATATTACCCGTTCTTTAGTAAATTCCATGTTAAAGAGTGTTTTGGGTAAAATCGTTTCATTTGTCATCCGTGTTTTGACTTGTAATTATTCATATGATTACATAGATCATGATTACTTACATCCAGAATGTAAAAAATGATTTATATATAATATATATTCAGAATATACATATATGTAATAGGTCGATAAATGGAAAGAAATACACCGTTCATGGAGACGGTAGGTTGTACGTACGCATGAATGTTGTTTTCATTTCCTCATTGAATTGAATGGAATTAATTGGATGAAATACATATATATATATATATACATAAATACAGTATCATTATTATGTCATATATTTCATGATTACTTATTATATATACTTTTATAATCATTTATGAATGGTTAATCATTGAGAATGAATCTCATCGCGTCGTGGAGACTGTATTCCGTACGTACGCATGAGCGATGATATCGTTCCCATGATCGTGGAATTTTATTGGAGTGTATGTATACTATTACAGAATAATTATCACATTACAATAATTATATATAGTTATTATTTACACCATTATACCAATCCAAGTAAGGTGGTGGTGGAAAATAGATTACACCACGGTGTGGAGACGGTATTCCATACGTACGCACGCGCGGTGATTTCATTTTCCATAGGATGGATAGATGGTGAAATAGGGTTGTTTCATAATTATAATAACATATCAGTATATGAGTGATACTGATGTTATTACTTCATAATGAAACAGCCTATGAAGAAGAAGTGGAAGAAGAGTTAAAGGTGAAAGAATCGGTAACGGAAATTACCTCTTCTTTGAAGTGCCTCTTTGAGACCTCCTCTTAAGGCATTAAAATTGGTCATTGAAGAATCCCATGACCTCTAAGATGTTTCTAGGTAAGTGTAGAAGAGAATTTAGTAGGGGTTGTCCGAGCTTGAAGGCTCAAATTGGTGTGAGGAAGGGATGGAGGAGTTGCCCTTTTATAAGGGAGGAGAGGGGAACCTTTGGAAATCTTAAAAATATTAATTTATAATAAATCTAACCCCACTTAAGAAACCTCAAAAAATGACTCATATTAAAATATAAGATAAGATAAGGTTGTAATCTCATAAACCAATAAAATTTAGACATGTTTGGAGTTTATTTTAAACATTATCAACTTGATTTATCATTATTTAATCAATTTAATTTTATTTGTGGTAATAAAATTCTAAATTTTAAATTATAACAAATAATTAATTATTTGTTGTGAATTGTCCATAATTGGATACTTAATAACATTTTATACCATATAAGTGTAAATTTATAATTTGTAAATATTTTTATGACTTTTAAACAATTTTATAATATGTTATTTTTATAAAATAACAATAGTGTCAATTTTGACACTATTCATTTATTTGAATTTAAATAAAATAAATAGAGAATATATGTTCGAAATAAAAGCTTTAATAGATTCATAATATGTCAAATGTATCTATAAAATTAGTTTAGAACATTAAATATTTAATATAATATTTATTTTATTATTTTTAAAACCATTTATTTGGTTTATCTCTTAATAAAATAAATACTACAACATTTTTTTATAATTATTTAATATACTTATTTGTTGAATAAAATTAAAAAAAAATCATATGATTAAGATAAATCTATTAAATTTCACAATAAAACTTTTACTGGAATTTATCATCTTAAAATCACAATATTTAAATTGTTATATTTATTAAATTATGAAGGTGACTTCTTTGGCATCATTTAAAATAAAATAATATAAGTGTCATAATCTCTTTTATAAGGCTCCAAATGGTAAAATATAAGACCATTGGATGATTACGGTTTACATTTACATGACCAATAAGTTTTTGTCAGGGGTTTGTGCATTTTAGGGTCACTATTAGTTTAATAAAAACTATATTCTTGATTTTTTCCCTAGATAAACAATTTCGGCATCATTATTGTGTCATAATTAATGATAATTATTTAATCCCTAAAAATTATAAATAAATTCCTATGATGTAGATAATTGTATTAGATTTCTGTAGACTATTCATTTTCGAAGTTTCATGAAGTGTATCACTAAATTAAAATTATTATACTTATAGGATTTAAGAAAGTGGCATGTTGTCACATTCTTTGGGTTTAATAATAATTAAATTATTTTCATTGAAAAAAGTCCATTAAATGAATCTAATCCGACCCTTAGGTGATATGGGTCGACCTTTAGTCATCCAATTTGATTTTTACATGTGTTAGGGTAATTTTATAATATTATATTTACCATTAATTACACGATTTACCTTTAACTATGGTAAATAAAATTTACCGTAGTTACTATTCATAATTCCCAAAAATAAAATGTAGCTTATTAACATAATTTGGATCCACTTATTGCAAATATGGAATCCATTTTTTCAAATTCAATTCACAAAAGTTGCAGAAATTAAATTAAAATTAATCCTGTTGTCGAAAGAAAACGGGTTTTTCATTAAAACATTGCAAAAGATTGAATTGATTTATCCTACGAATTCAAGGTAGAATCAATGCTAATAAAATACATTATATTAAATGGTAAAAATATATTCTATTTATACTTTAAAACCATTATATATTATAATTTAACCATATAAATTATTGCGATGAAAAAAGTTGTTTTTAATTAAAATATAGTGTGTTTTTACTATTCATCAAAATATGAAAGTTACCAGAATAATATGAAAAATTTATCCAAAGTAAATTTTTATTTCATGATTCCAATGAAGAATTTTATTTTGTCAAATTGAACTTATAATAATGTCAAAAACTAGATTTAATGTGGGTGTGCCATCAAAAGGCGGCAAAACTGCATTTTTTGAAAAATACTTATTTTACCCGAAAAATTTATTTTGTTCTTATACCATGTTTTAGAAAATGTGTAAGATGAATAATAATGTTATAAGATTAAAAATTTAGTTAATACTATTCATAACGGCTAGTTCATAATAATATTATAATAATATATCGTTGTTTAGTAAAACCCGGTATTGCGTACAACACACGGTATCGAGGAAGGTCGTGATTGTGTGTAATGCAAGACAAGTTAGGGTTGCGTGCTGTGCAAGAATACTTCATTGTTTCGTATATCATAATCCAAAAATATTTCATTTATACATTGAACATATATATATATATACTCAATGTTGCGTAGAATAACTATTATCAAAATTGTGTGTAACATGATCAAAGAATAGTGTTGTGTATACTGCAAGCTAATACGGTGTAGCGTATAACGCAAGGTAATATTGTTGTAGAATACAAGACAAGACATTAATGAAATTAAAAGAATATATTTCATAAAATCTCGGGGTTTTACATTCTACCCCCCTTAAAATGAATTTCGCCCTCGAAATTCTTTGGGGTTATAAATGGTTTACTATTCGAAAGTTTCTTTAATAGAAACCCACATCGTAAAAAGGAATACCAAAACAAATCTTTAAAAAAAGTATGAAACGTAATGGTTACCCAAATAAAATAATCACCAGGTTTCCACTTAGGTGGAAATACGGATATGGAAGAGAAATCTAACCATCATGTTCTGATGGAGAGTGGTAGAGAACATGGCTATGGAAAAGCCAGCAATCACAAAGCCATAAATTTGTGATGATCTAAGGTACCATCTGATTCATCAGATATAAGAGCACTAGGACAACATTTTTTGTTTTCAAGATCATTTCCCTAAAGTTGACGAAATTGGAATTAGATGAAATACTTTCGTGATTTTGGTATAGTCTCACCGTTTGTCGTTCTTTGGACAATTTCCACTTCATCTCTTAAAGAAATAAAGTTGAATTTGTCATTAATGATGTGTTAGCAGATCATGTGATTGAATGGTGGGACATTCCATCTGTCTCAAACAAAAGGTTAGAAAAGTTATCAAAAAATACATAAGTCCATCTATAGTGAGATTAATCATATGTGGTTCCTAAAATTAAATTATTCTTCATATATCATACCGCTTAATAAAATAAAACTAGTTTCTACTAAACAGGGACTTTTTGTAGGCCAATGGTAGGCGATAAAGGCCAGTCGCACTTCGGTTGTGGGTTCGATTCCCACAGCCCTGTCCGACGCGATGGGTTGTCGCCCGTCCTGCAGGTTGTCCTTTTTCTAAAGCTATATTACTATAACATCTCATCATCAATATCGAAAAAAGTTCTATCCTTAAACAATACTAACTTATGTCCAACATAATCCATTACAATCTTTAGGCTTATCTAAAATGGTTCGGTCCAACCTCATAGTATAAAGAAAACGATTACTTGAAATTTCATCAACCAAGCATGTGAATACCATCATTTATCCCCCATATATCTTGTTGGTCACATTCCAATCATGTGAATACCTTAATCATGTATTCTCTTAAAAAAATGAACTCCCATTAAACCTGAGTGAAAACATGAATTCTGCAAAAAGTTAACTCTTTCCACATACAAAAATCCAAAAATTCTATATACTCAAACCATGATATAACCTTCTCCTTATATCAGTCATGAGCTCATGAATACTATAAAACATTTAATTTTCTCCTTATCCCTTCATTATGCGCATATCATCTACATTCCAAAAATATCTGAATAACCTTTCATGGATACTGGTACCATTAATCATACACTTTCAAAAATCAAGGAAAGACAACAGTGTAACAATCCTTAGATGTATCATTATTCCATAGTACCATGAGATTACTTATACAACATTACACATGATAAACATGCAATCATTCCACTACATTCTTAAACCATTGACCGAGCTTCAACAATTCTTTCATCTCACATATCATTTGTAGTCTCTTCATCATCATCAACATAAATACTACTCATACGACCATACTGATTCTCTTCATGAGACTTTCCCTTAGGGCATTGGTTTGCATAATGCCCGTACATTCCACATTTAAAACATTTAACCATTGTTGATGTCGTAGCAATACCATTATCCTCATCCATGGTGTTAACTGAACCTTTTCCTTTGTACTTACTGGCTTTGTGTCCTTCTTTTCCACACCCAAAGCATCTTCCAGTTCCTTTGAAACATTCTCCTTGATGCCTCTTCCCACATGATTTACATAGTGGAAATTTAACTTTCATTCCTCTATGATCATCATGAAACTCCATCTTCCTCTTATTAGCCGAGTCAGGAAACTTACCAAATTTTACTTTATTGATCATATTATGAGATTTCTGATTCGGCATAATAATGATGTTTGGACTTCCAAATCCCATTTCATTTGGTTTCTCATGAAGAATATCATTCCATTGTCCATCATATCCTCCATTATCGTGAATCATCTTGTTACCATCCATTTTCTAAAACCCAAAAAGAATAGTGTGAGAGGAAAAATTCATAATAAAGGGGGAGTAACTTCAATATCTAACATCATTGGTTTAATCTAATATCGGTACCATAGTACTAGGACTATATCCTATACGTATACTTATCCTTCGGGACATCCCTAGACATACCATAGAAATATCTCTAGGGATCTCACTAAGTTTTTCGCATCTTAGTTTCCAAAGTTTGACTAAACTTTTCCTCTGATACCAACTGTAGAGACCCGAAGCCTGATGTACATGGAAATTACATTACTTTTGCGAAATACTTAATACATAACAAAAACAGACACACAAGGAACGTAATAGTTTAGTGTCTTTGGAAGCTTGGAACGTAATCCTCCAATAGTGGTGAAAGATCTTCAACATCTCCCATAAAGATCTTCCCCTTTTTTTCTTACCTAAAACCTTTCTTTATATCCTGGGAAAACAAAACATAAAAAGGGTGATCTCAAATGCTAGGTAAGGGTAATAATGGATAAAATAAAACATACCATATACATTTGAACTTAAAAAAACATGAACATTAAAAATCTTGAGCAACGACATAAAACATGGAAGTACATAAGGCATAGATCATAATGGAACATAAATCATGATAAAATAGCATGGGAATAAAACATGTAATTGTGGCATCCATTAATCACATGTAAGTATTTCTATAGTAGCCAAGGAATTGCTGACAAGACCATCTTAGTGGACAAGGTCCCTTTCTGAATCAAGTTCACTCCTCGTTTCAGTCCTGTTTTACCGAACCGGTTTAACCTGCCATTCCAGCCATGTATATCTCATGAGATATAAATCTTTACCCAATGCATTGGAGGGAGATATAGGTCCCACCCATATCATAATGAAATCATTCTTACTTGTGCCACAAAATAAACATACATCATTCATAATAACCCAACAAATAAAATGGGTTTCATAAACATCATCCCATCATCACATAATCCATATAAAAGAAATGGATATCATTTCATAATAAGAAAATTGAAACCATGTAAACCATAGATACATTACACTTGAAACATACACATATGAAATAATTTCATCTTAGATGGAGAATGGTTTTGATAAAACACTTGAAATGAATTCTTGAGGAAAATATCATTTCTTCTTCAAAATCAATTTCTTTTCACAAAACGTCATGAAATTTTGTAAGAAAGAGATTTTGTTGAAAATATTAATGAAATATTTTTGAGGAAGCTTCATGATAATAAGGCTTTATAAAACCGTAAAAATCCGTTCGTGCCGTATAAGTTAAAAAAACATTCTTTTCGTACTTTTTCCGGAAAAGTCAAAAAGTACCTCGTAACGTAAACAAAAGAAAGATTCTTTACATACCATGTATTAAAAGTCAAAAATGGGTAAAAAGGAATTTAAACATACATGAAAACACTTTTATAAAACATGGACATGGATGATAGAAATAAAACTATTAAATACTTACAAATATGAAATCTCGAATAAAAATGAGATTTGCAAAATTATCCTTTACCTTAGGTCTGATATGCTTCGTACGTATCCGAACCTCCTGTATAATGATTGAAATAATGTTATTGAATTATTAAATAATCATATTAATTGTTATGATATCATATATGGTTCACTTATGACATTATATTACCCGTTTTTTTGTAAATTCCATGTTAAAGAGTGTTTTGGGTAAAATCGTTTCATTTGTCGTCCGTGTTTTGACTTGTAATTATTCGAATGATTAATTAGATCATGATTAATGACATCCAGAATGTAAAAAATTATTTATATATAATATATATTCATAATATACATATATGTAATAGGTCGATAAATGGAACGAAATACACCGTTCATGGAGACGGTAGGTCGTACGTACGCATGAACATTGTTTTCATTTCCTCATTGAATTGAATGGAATTAATTGGATGAAATAAATATATATATATATACATAAATCTAGTATAATTATTATGTCATATATTTCATTATTAATTATTATATATAAATTTATAATCATTTATGATTGGTTAATCATTGAGAATGAATCTCATCGCGTCGTGGAGACGGTATTCCGTACGTACGCACGAGCGATGATATCGTTCCCATGATCGTGGAATTTTATTGGAGTGTATGTATACTATTAAAGAATCATTATCAATTTAAAATAATCATATATAGTTATTATTTAAACCATTATACCCATCCAAGCAAGGTGGTGATGGAAAATAGATTACCCCACGGTGTGGAGATGGTATTCCGTACGTACGCACGCGCGGTGATTTTGTTTTCCGTAGGATGGATAGATGGTGAAATAGGGTTGTTTCATACTTATAATAACATATCAGTATATGAGTGATACTGATGTTATTATTTCATAATGAAACAGCCTATGAAGAATAAGTGGAAGAAGAAATAAAGGTGAAAGAATCGGTAACGGATATTACCTCTTCTTTGAAGCGCCTCTTTGAGACCTCCTCTTAGGGCACTAAAATTGGTCTTTGAAGAACACCAGGACCTTTAAGATGTTTCTAGGGAATTTGAGAAGAGAATTTTTCAGGTTTTTTCCGATCTTGAAGGATCAAATTGGTGTGAGGAAGGGAGGGAGGAGGTGCCCTTTTATAAGGGAGGAGAGGGGCACCTTTGGAAATCTTAAAAATATTAATTTATAATAAATCTAACCCCACTTAAGATACCTCCAAAAATGACTCATATTCGAATATTAGATAAGATAAGGTTGTAATCGCATCAACCAATAGAATTTAGAAATATTTGGAATTTATTTTAAACATTATCAACTTGATTTATCATTATTTAATCAATTTAATTTTATTTGTGGTGATAACATTATAAATTTTAAATTATAACAAATAATTACTTATTTGTTGTGAATTGTCTATAATTGGATACATAATAACATTTTAGACCATATAAGTGTAAATTTATAATTTGTAAATATTTTTGTGATTTTTAAACAATTTTATAATATGTTATTTTTATAAAATAACAATAGTGTCAATTTTGACACTATTCATTTATTTGAATTTAAATAAAATAAATACAGAATATATGTTCAAAATAAAAGATTTAATAGATTCATAATATGTCATACGTATCTATAAAATTAGTGTATAACATTAAATAGTTAATATAGTATTTATTTTATTATTTTTAAAACCATTTATTTGGTTTATCTCTTAATAAAATAAATACTACAATATTTTTTTATAATTATTTAATATACTTATTTTCTTGCATAAAAATTAAAAATAAAATCCTATGATGAAGATAAATCTATTAACTTTCACAATAAAACTTTTACTGTAATTTATCATCTTAAAATCACAATATTTAAATTGTTATATTTATTAAATTATGAAGGTGACTACTTTGGCATCATTTAAAATATAATAATATAAGTGTCATAATCACTTTTATAAGGCTCCAAATGGTCAAATATTAGACCATTGGATGATTATGGTTTTCAGTTACATGACCAATAAGTTTTGGTCAGGGTTTTGTGCATTTTAGGGTCACTATTAGTTTAAGAAAAACTATATTCTTGATTTTTTCACTAGACAAACAATTTTTGCATCATTATTGTGTCATAATTAATGATAATTATTTAATCCCTAAAAATTCTAAATAAATTCCTATGATGTAGATAATTGTATTATCTTTCTTTAGACTATTCATGTTTGAAGTTTCATGAATATTATCACTAAATTATAATTATTATGCTTATAAGATTTAAGAAATTGACATTTGTCACATTCTTTGGTTTTAATAATAATTAAATTATTTTCATGGAAAAAAGTCCATTAAATGAATCTAATCCGACCCTTAGGTGATATGGGTCGACTTTTAGGCATCCAATAGGATTTTTAAATGTGTTATGGTAATTTTATAATATTATATTTACCCTTAATTACACGATTTACCTTTAACTATGGTAAATAAAATTTACCATAGTTACTATTCATAATTCCCAAAAATAAAAAGTATCTTATTAAAATAATTTGGATCCACTGATTCCAAATATGGAATCCCTTTTTCCAAATTCAATACACAAAAGTTGAGAAATAAAATTAAAATTAATCCTGTTGTCGAAAGAAAACGGGTTTTTCTTTAAAACATTGCAAAAGATTGAATTGATTTATCCTACGAAATCAAAGTAGAATCAATGCTAATGACATAAATTATATTAAACGGTAAAAGTATATTCTATTTATACTTTAAAACCATTCAATATTATAATTTTACCATATAAATTATTGCGATGAAAAAGTTGTTTTTATTTAAAATATAGCGTGTTTTTACTATTCATCAAAATATGAAAGTTACCAGAATAATATGAAAAATTTATCCAAAGAAATTTTTTATTTAATTATTCCAAAGAACAATTTTATTTTGTCAAATTGAACTTATAAACATGTAAAAAACTAGATTTAAAGTGGGTGCGCCATCAAAAGGTGGCAAAACTGCATTTTTTTAAAAATTCTTATTTTACCCGAAAAATTTATTTTGTTCTTATACCATGTTTTAGAAAATGTGTAAGACGAATAATAATGTTATAAGATTCAAAATTTAGTTAATACTATTTATAACGTCTAGTTCATAATAATATTATAATAATATATCATTGTTTAGTAAAACTCGGTATTGCGTACAACACACGCTATCGAGGAAGGTCGCGATTGCGTGTTATGCAAGAATCCTTCGTTGTTTTGTATATCATAATCCAACCATATTTCATTTATACATTGAATATATATATATATATAATCAATGTTGCGTAGAATAACTATTATCAAAATTGTGTGTAAGTCGATCCAAGAATAGTGTTGCATATACTGCAAGCTAATACGGTGTTGTGTATAGCGCAAGGTAATCTTGGTGTAGCATACAACACAAGACATTAATGAAATTAAAAGAATATTTTTCATAAAATCTCGTGGTGTTACACTAATTCAATGTTTTTCAAGTATCACTTCATGGATTCTTCATCACCCAAGTTGAAT
Organism: Viscum album; assembly: GCA_963277665.1. Classification (NCBI taxonomy): domain Eukaryota; kingdom Viridiplantae; phylum Streptophyta; class Magnoliopsida; order Santalales; family Viscaceae; genus Viscum; species Viscum album. The sequence continues at coordinate 1,151,793,045 of OY728130.1, forward strand.
CATGTTGCACAAGTATACTTGTGCAACCAGGACTTGCCTGCAAGACCAATACTTGCATACCTCCTTCCAATTCAATTCCTTTCCTCAAATTCATCTCTCCTCTTCATGATATAGCCTTCAAAACCCACTTCAAAGACACTTATGTCATGATTTCATTATTTCCTTCCTTATCTGAAAGGAGTTATGTGGAATATCTCCCAAAAACTTGTTATATATATAACTCTATATCACTATGGTTAGAGGTTACCTTCATTCAACCTAATCCCTTAAGATGATAGAATATTTGATCTGGGAATCCTTCTCAAGAGTAAGCCTCAATCATAAGTCCCCTTAACCTTGGGAATCCTTCTCAGGAGTAAGCCCCAATCATACGTTAAAGTTGCACTTAATCTGGGCATCCCCTTCAGGAGTAAGCCCCAAATTATGAATCTAAATCTCCATAAAGCACAAATACCTTTATGGACCCTATTAATGGTAAACCCCCTTAGGAGTAATCCCCAAGTCCCCCCCCCCCCCTAATTCAGGCATCCTCCTCATGAGTAATCCCCAAGATACAGTATCCAAATCTCCAGAAATCACTAATACCTTTATAGACCTTGTTTCTAGGCATCGTTTTAGAATTAAATCCTAGTCTTCACCTAATTGGGTGGTCACACATACATAAGCCCCATATCATTCCTTGTGACCTCATCTTTTGTGGTACAAATCATTAGGTTTACTGATACATCTTGTTTCTCACACCGAGCATGACTCATGTGAGCTTAGAGTGTAAAAGTAACCATGAAACATCGCTTTGGGCTGTTAATCATACGTAAGCCCCACACATCTTAATCGAACCACATGGACTTTGATCTCTCCCTTAAAAGTAGAGTACGTAGGATGCCTTTATAAGGTTCAATCCTATCACACATTAATTATCATCCATCCCATATGATGTTAAAATATATCTTATTACCCTAACTACATGGGTTCTGATTCCTATTTAACAAGGATACGTAGGTAACCCATCTGCGGTTATGATCCCAACTCTGAAATAATCCTTGTCCTTCTGAATGAAAATAAACTTCAAGTACCCCACTAAGTGGATTTAAAACCAGTATAATCATAATAATGACCAAGATATTTTTATATAATGTGTTGAAGTATACCATTGACTATGAATCTCCAATACATACTGATGATTATTCATCGACGAAGAAACTCAGATACATATAAAATATTCTCTAAATCTCAGACATATCAATCATTGATTTCAAAATCTAAAGGAAAACTCATTTTCATGCTTGGTGAATTAATAAGGATTCGTGAACATAATATAAATCTATAAGAGATCCCTGGAGTAAGTAATAATTCCCCTAAAAAAGGTGTGATGATCCCGACCTCCCATCCTCTTGACCAATGAAAATTCTTAAGTCTCATCGGTCCACAACTAATGAGCACCTACCTTTGGAATGTAGGTCCAAATGGATATATAATCATTGGATGTTTTCTGTTCTACGAATATACCCATTAATAACTAATTGGAAAGTTTGAACATTAAACAAACTAGGACATCCCCATTTCCAGAAGAAACATAGGGACTGGGGAAGTGCATTGTGGGGGTATATTTGGGAGTTCACTATGTTACATGATCATAACATGGAATATCATTCGTTCCAGGACTAGTGGTTTCGTGGCCTGGGTGAGAGGGGTCCCGAGAAGCTGGATCACTCATTTGTTATCCATGGTGGCTGTGGGTGTATCTAGAAGGTCTAAAATATGGCTAGTAATGAAGGGTTTTTACTATAGTAAGATCCTATATTTTAAGAATAAATAAACATCTTCTCAATCTAGGTAAGATCATTGAAAACTTTAAGGAGGATCCCACTCTACATCGGCTTCATAAGAACTCTCAGAATGGCCAACCTGGTTCGAGCAGCGTCTGTGGGAATTGGGTTCGATGCCCCTCCCCCCCCCCCCCCTCACAGGGACTTAAATGAAATATAGATGGGTCTTGCTCTATGGGGTCCCTACATGGGGGTGGGATAGCTTGAGACTACTCTAGCTCTGTCATATAGGAATTCTCATCCCAGCCTTGGCCTAGGCTCCTTACTTCTAGTAGAGGACAAAGCTTTTCTATCAGGTATAGCCTTGTGTCCCAAGAGGAAGATCGATCTCTCAGAGGTATAAACATATTCAATGATCCTTCACAATTCATTTCATGGTAGGGGCTCTATTACATGGTCGATCAACTACATCATGATGAATTACTGAGTCTTGATCAACAATAACATCAAAGTAATTCACACTTGGCGTGAGGGGAACCAATATGTGGATCGCCTTCCTTTACTTGATGTCCTTGTTTCAAATAATATCAAACTTCAAAATAAGAATAACCTGAATCTTGAGGGGGTAAATATGATTAGTGGGGATTCCCTTGGCCTTCACAATTACTATCCCCTGTAGGCATTTTGTTTGTGTCTCTGTGGCATCTGTGCTGTTTTTTAAATAAAAGAAACAAATATTGACTACTAGTTATGGTTCTAAAAAAAGGTATTGGAAGGTATAAATTATAGGTAAGAATCAATAATCCAATTATAAAAACATGGAATCAAAATCAATGATCTATTATTTATGGATTATTTTAGTGTTATGTAAGGAATATAAATAATTACCTTTCATGATGGTTATTTATTTGATTAACATGAATCAAACATGTAATGTTAGGGATATTTTGAGGAAAAAAATGTGTCCTAGATAAATATTTTTGACATGATATAATAATGAAATTTAGAAATAATTCAATATATAAAATATTTTATAATTTAGAAGTGGTTAGTGGAATGTGTGGAAAATATGTTAAAAAGGAATTGGTTTTAATGATTATTCTCACAGATGATGTTTCATATAATAATATATAGTATTCATGTAGTTACATGTAAATGAAAAATGAATGTGTGAATCATAAGAATGATACTAATGTTAGGAATGAGTTCCTGATAGATTGACCCAACCATTATCAACAGAATAAAAATAAAGAATACACAAATGAGTGTTAAGGATTATGGAAATCATGTATTTAATAAAGGAAAATTTTGTTTTAATTGATTCAATTTGTAGTGTGTACTTAAAAATTGAGAATAATTCATGAGAAAAGGTTTTTTAATATGTGAATAGAATAACTAATTTGATGAATATTAAAAATCCCAAGAAGATTGTATGAAATTGACAAGGAAATAAATTGTATATTAGGTTTTATTATGGAATTTGGTATTAAATAGAAACTACAAAATCTAAATTTCAAATCATTAACAAAAATATAAAACATTTTAGAATTAACATAGGAAAATATGTATTCTAATTTATTATAATTATGATTTTGGATGAATACAAAATAAGTCTTGTTTAGAGGACACTCTCACTCTGAATATTTTTTCTAGGGAATAAATAATGTCTCTCCTTATAAATTATTAATCAATTCTATTTCTGCTGACCTATAGGGAATTGAATTTGAGGTGTTCAAGGTTATCATTACTATACAAAATGAAGTATATTCTCTTTATTGAGTATTAAATACATAATATGTATAATTGAGGAAATCCCTTGATTTCATGAAATAAATAATTCATACTTTCAAATATATCATAATTTGTGTAAAACTATAATTTTAATAAAATTTGTAAGCCATAAATTCTATTTATATTTATGTCTTATTATCCCACATAAAACCAACCATAATTAATGTAATTAAATTAATTATTATGGTGGAGTGCTGGATGAATAAATCGGATAAATGGTGGTTTCATAACATCAAAAGGAATAGGGTTGAAGGGCTTTTTATATTAATGTATGCTACTAATTTTATTTTATAAGTTTATATAACCATACTATAATATGATATCACTTGGGTGTTTTTTTATAAGTATCACTAAAAACCAATATTTTTCCCTATATCATTTAATATTGGTTATGTCTAGCTAATCATACATTAGACTTTGTAAAGTCTCATTGATTAAATACTATTATTTCATCCTTTCGTCCTTCCGTAATATGTGGTTTAATATATTAAATAATATAAGTTGATTGTTTTTCCTGATTTGGTGGAAAAAAAATTAAAAATTTTCTTTCTTAAAATAATGTGGATAAATTGAAGCTTATTTATTTATATCATATAATGGAGGTATTTAAAGAAAATGGATGATTTTTTCACCTATAGGGGTGGTTTGTATTTTTTTCAACATTTATGTTTCTATTAATGGATAGTGAAAGGTGATGTTTGGAATATATATATGGAAAAAAGAAGTAATAATTCTTCACTAATAAATGACTATGATATTTATGTATAGTTAAAGAAGAAAATAAATTATTTTGAGTAAAATTGGACACATATTTTATGTAAAAATTAAAACTATAATCCAAATATAAATACAAGTCATTATTTTAATTATTCGGATAAAGGTAATATAAAAATTTTACTCCATAAAAAATTTATTTCAAGATTTTAAATACCTACATAATTGTAACACATATTCTCTATAAAGGTGGTGAAAAATTCCTACCACTATGAAAATTCCATCCTTGAATAACACACAATATGGATAGGTATTCTTGGAATTGTATTACCTTTTTAATGGTCAGTAAGGAACTAAAAAATATTATATGAGGTTTATATAGGGGATATAAAGATATGAATCAGATTTTATAAAAGTTTAGATAAAAAAATTAATGTTATTGGAAGATAAAGAGGCATTCAGTTATATCAAGGATTCACTTACATTAGATAGGAAATGGATGATATATAGGAAATAATTATTTTATATTGGTTTTGATATGAATATATTATCAATCCATGAATCTTTATCTAGTTGATACACAAAAAATAATAGATAGATCATTAATTTGATAAATAAAATATTGATATTGTCAATCTGATGATTTTATTGAGGAAAATCCCAACGAGTGTCATATTAGATTATATAATGTTTTCAATATAACACATCTATTTAAAACATATTCATGTGGCCTATCACATATGGTTCATAACACCACAATTATTTAATATATGATTATCTTAATATATGTAAATGATTTTGATAACATGTATTTCAAAAAATTCATGGTGTAAATGTTCCAAAACATAATAGAATTCAGTTATTCATTAAGCTAATATGGTTTTCAGTTATAAGTCATTAAATTAAAAATATTAAAACCCAATATGTGTAAATGTTCAATTTAAAATGTTTTAATTATATTTTTAAGAGTCCATTTAATTAAAAATTCATAAATTTTAGAATTTTAGTAATAATAAATAAACATATAATTACAAATCATAATATTAAAAATTTTCTAATTCTTATTTTATTAGAATATTATTTTTTTAGTCAAAAAATGATCGCTTTTAAAAACTATAATTTCCATGATTTTATCACTATGTAATCAAAAACAACATTTTTTAAAATCATCATATCAATATAAGATGATATTAATTAATAGCGTAATTAATTATGATGTATTTTATATAAATAGAAAAATGTTTCTAAATATTTTTAGAACTAAAGTAAAATGTTAAATTAAAAAAAAAACTATTTTTGGTATTTTCTTTAATTCAATTATTTTCAAGGTCAATTTTGGTAATGGATTTCCATGAAAGCCTGATAAATTTTATTCAGTTCATATTAAATTATTTAATAGATTAAAAATTTACAGTTGTTTCAATTTTATGAATTATATAAATTTAAAAGAAGAAGACACTTTTCAAATTTTTTATATTTTTGTGGATTTATTTTAATAATGAAAGTCCATACCTTAATAAATTTTATATTATAATACTGTTTTTTAATTTAAATCATACTATTCAAATTATGTAATATGATTAATTTTAATTTATTTTATTCAAAATTAATTTATAAATTTATAAATTTATTATCATTGTAAATGTAAGACAGGTAAAGTGAGTTTATCCTAGTATAAAGGACCTAAAAATTTTCAAAAACTTTAATGAATTTAATGGTTTAAATTTTAATCAACCATTATAGGTTTCATCTATATGTTTCTACATTTAGGAGCCATGGTTTCTTGAAAACTACATTATAGTATTGATAAATGTAAAATAGTATTCCTAAAGTTCCATAAAATTATGTTATAAAGACATAACATTTAACCCCCCCCCCCCAATTAAATATACATATAACCATTAAAAAGATCCTTTAAAATATTATATTTCATATTCTATAGAATGTTAATCGACTAAAACCATCCCTTATTCTCTCACAGTTTTCCTATTCCCTTTAATTTCTTGGAGACCTCTAATGAAGACCCAGTCTCCCTTGGAATTATTATCCCCAAAATATGTCTTTCTTATTAATAATACTGTTAAACATATATTATCATAAAAATTATATTAATACTTAAGTTTTATTTTAATATATATATATTGTTATTTTAATTTTTCTCCCCTTATTTACTAATTTATATCTGCTTAGAAAACCTAGGGAAGACCAATTGTTTGTGTGAGTGGGGACTACCAAATCGGAACACAATCATTTTCTTGGTTTTCTTATATTTTATATTTATATATAAAAACACCATAAATTTTGGTTCATCATAATAGGAACAAAATAAAAATATTTAATGATTTTGGTATAATGATATTACAATTACACCACCACATAATCTGTCATTAAATAGGGATCTTTTCTTGTTTAGGTCACATAACCCACCTATGAGACGAATAATGAGAATTTATATGATGAGTGTCTATGGGATAACAATTATGGTCTAATATGACATATATGATTATATAATTATTTTGTTTTTGTTTTTAGGGGATATGTCATTATTCAATTCATTAATTTTGAAGTCACCACCAATCATCAAAAATCACTGAAACTTGCTTGTTATCAATTCCATCATCAAGAATAATGACTAAATAACTAATTGCTGGAATTTGAAAATTTAAAAAAAATTATGAATCATTCACAGTAGTATTTTTTGATATGTATGTGATTGAAAATAAAATATGAATGAACAGAAACACCACTACTATGGAACTATTATAAACGATCAGTACAATAAACACTAGATATGGAAAATAGATTGAAATCATATAGAGAATGAATATTTTAAAACAATATAAATCTAAAATTCATATTTCTATGTTTTTAAATTATTTGATTAATATATATTATTTTTTATATAATTATTAATATATGTTCTTGGCTGTCAGGACAAGATGTAGGGAATTTCATATCAATTTCTTTTCATTAAGATATGTATTGTATTTATTCACCTATTTTAATTTTTAAGTTGTGTATACTAAAAATTTGTTTTGATATTTCATGAATATAATTTATATATTGGTATATAAAAAAATTAATGTTTTTACTCTCAAGGGTTTCTTATCCAAAATATATGAAAATGGTAAGTTATTTCATATTATATTCCTCTATTTGAGACACGCTTGATATTATGCACTTAATTTTATTTATGTGGATTAGATAGTACCTATGGGAGTTATCATATCATGAATTATGTCCTATTAATTTTATTTTATGTTCAGTTACAATCCCTTTCAATCAATGATTTTGATTAATGTGTTTCTTAAGCTCTATTATTTTTCATTATTGAAATTTTATTTCTTTTTGAAATGATACATGTTATGCCCTGTAATTCATTTTTATGGTGTATTCACTACCCATGGATATATTTTTTTAATAATAATTAATTTTAAAGGGATTTTATAGGAATATAATTTTCCCTTACTACCGCTTCTATTGATCGAATTATTTCCTTAATAGTAATAATATTTTTAAAACCAATCCACCTTATATGATTTATAATTTTTATCATGAATATTATAATTCCATGATTAGTTTATCCAACCCAAATAGTTTATTGTATTTTATAGTAGACTATTTGAAAGTTATGTTTTTATTCAAAAAAAATTAACTAATATTTTTAAAATTTAATTATTGAATTTTTGAATTTTTGAATATATTAAAATTGGATTTTCCTTTTTCTTTCATAAATATTTTATTCCCCTCCACATTTCACCATCAAAACCCATAATTACTTTCATGTAGCTATAATTAAAAATATTTTTTAAAAATAATAATTTTGATATAGGATTTATGTTACCCTTTTATATTTTCCCATTGAAATGAATTTTCAAATTTTTATTTCACATCGATGTTAAAATGTTTTCAAAAAGATATTCATTGTTTTCATAGGTTATTCCAATATCATTTTTAATATAATTTTGTATAGGGGTATATGATTCATTATTTATACTATGATGTATATATATATATATATTTCCCTTGAGGGGCATAGATACCTATATATGGGGGTGAATCATGGTATGGATTTTTTTTGGAAATTCATCTTGGCCCACTAGATCATGTCCTTTATATTATACGTTTAACATCACTTTATATTTAGTATTTAAGTTGATATTATACTATACATATTTATCTAATGATTATGAATATAGTTTAATGAAATTAATAAATCATAAGGACGCAAATATTTTTACTTGTTTCAACTTCAGTGGGATATATCCAAGGATAATACAAATGAAATGTACCAGGGCACCAAATTCACTAAATCTCACTACCAATACAAGGCTCATTATATATCACTTATATACATAGTATAACTACATTATATGATTCAGAGAAAACTAATTAATTCCCAAAGGTCACCCCTCGATCCTCCCATGGATGGCTCAATGCTTATGGGAAGGACTGCCTTCGTCCTCTTCCTTTTCTCACTACTCTATAAGGGATTTACACATAGTTTATGGAAATCTAGGTCACTTAAAAAGAAATATTGAATGAATAAAAAAATTTAGGTAGATTCCCAATTTATGTTATTTTTAGTTTTATCCCTCAGTTATGTGAAAATTCCTTGATGAAATAGTTCTACATTCCAGACAATAGGAAAAATCTTCACGGTTTTATAGAGACAACAATTACAAAATCAGGACTTTTTTGGATCTCAAATGGGTACAACTTCTTATTTTCACAAGAATATATATTTTATAAAGTTAAATATTTTTATAAATATTATTAAATGGAGGAGATTCTCTATCGTTATCTTATTTTTTAGAATTTAGATATGAATATTATATTATTCACTGACTATTCCTAGCATGTATCTATATGTCTAATATCCAATTAAAATATTCACACTTATGTGTTAAATTATTATCTATTCTCACATGATAGATGAACTATACTTCATTATGTGGTGATTTACTTAATGAGAGACCCTTCAAGAACAATTATTTCTCCTTCGGGAACATTGTAAATTCCTGTATGAGCTACCTTACCCCACATAATGTGAGTGGTTTGCAATCAACATTCACTTCGTGGACAATTGATTCTTTGGGGACCCCTTTTCTTTTTATATGTAAAGTGTCCTACAAATAACTTTGATGAACTCTCTCAATGAACTACCTTCTTCACAGAATTTATCCTTCAAAAAACATTTCTTACAATAGAAAACATATTCTGTTGAATATTTTCATTAATTAAATTCAGACTACCCAGTGATGTTATTATATTCTATTATAAAGGTAATGATATACTCGAAATACCAATAATCACTAGTACTATAAATGAAATTTCATAAATTTTATCACAATATAATTTACTCGGTATGTGGTCCACATAGATCATTAATTCCTTTGCAGTTGTCACATCCATGACTTATTTTAAAGGTAAATTTCATTTAATTTCCATTATTTCTTTGTTTTGGGGGTTTCCCATGCATTGTTGGTGGAAAGGTTGAATCTTCATGATTTGTTAAAACAGTGATCCCTTTTACATATTTAAAAACCAATTGTTTTTCTTTCACAACTCTTTCAATTTTCAACATTTTTCACCCATTCCACTTCAAATATGGCCTCCACTGACCTATTAACACCACCATATCAATTTCAACCCTTTAGAATCCATTATCATAGTGGATTTTGGTTTTTTAAGGAATTGGGTGAGAATGGAAGCCCATTTTTGGTTTAAAAAAATTGTTTATTTAATATCATATTTAATTTTTATGCTTTTTCAGTGATTCAAACTCTCACCCAAGCCCACTGACCCTCGGCGTGCCCCCATTCTATTTCTCCCAATTTGGAGTTAATATGCATTGAAAATAAGTAAAAATATTCTTAGGCTATCTTAAATTGTCTATATTTGAAGAGGTAAATTGATTCCTTCATAAATCATTCAATTAATACTTTTTCACCCCATTTCAGTTCACTCTTGACCTTCTCAGCCTTATTCAAACCTCACATGCATTTTTGGTTGTTTGGAATGTAACACTACAAGATTTTATGAGATATATTATTTTTAATTTCTTGTATTTCTTGTGTTATAGACTACACCAAGATTATCTTTCTCTATATGCAACACTGTATTATCTTGTAGTATATGTAACAATATTCTTTCCTTGTGTTGCACACAATTTCATGTTCTTTTGATAGAATTCATTTCATGCAACACTGAGTATATATTTGTGTTCAATGAATAAATTAAATATATTTGGATTATGTTATATTCAAAACCAAAGGAATCTTACACAACACGCAACACTGACTTAGCTTGGCTTACACACAAGAGTGACATTCCTCGATAGCTTGCGTTGTACGTGATGCTGAGTTGCACTAAATAATGATATATTGCTAAAATATTATTATTTAATGGAATATAAACTACAATATATGAATAGTATTAAACACGTTTTAAATTTTATATCATTTTAATTCATCATACACATTTTTTAGAATACAATATGAGAAATAAAATAATTTTTACAAATAAAAGATGTATTTTTTTAAACAAATGTTTTGACGCCTTTTAATGGAGCACCCATTTTAAATATATTTTTTTGAAACTTTTGTAAGTTTAATTTGAAAAAATAAACTTATTATTCGGAAGGGGGTATAAAATTTTATTTTGGATGAATTTTTAATATTTTTTCAATGACATTCATATTTTTATGAATAGTGAAAATATGCTAGATTTTAATTGAAAAAAATTCCTCGAAATAATATATATTGTTAAAAATATTATTTAATGGTTCTAAATTATAAATAGAATATATTTTTTATAGTCTAATAAAATTTAACTCATTGTCATCAATTTTACATTGAATTCATATGTTAATACATTTCAATATTTTGTAGTGTTTTAACTTTTAAACGAAAACCTATTTTTTCAACAATGTGAATAATTTTATACGAATTACTTCCACATCTATGTTTTTAATTTTGAAAAATTGATTCCATATTTGGAATCATTCGGTACAAATTATGTTAATGGGATACTTTGATTTTTTGTGCATTATGAATAGTAACATTGGTAATTATTTTTATTACCATAGTTAAAGTTAAATCTGGTGATTAAGTGAAAAAATAAGATTATAAAATTACCCTACCACTAAAGAAAATTAGATTTAATGAATATAAGTCGACCAATATCACATAACAGTAGGAATTGATTCATTTCATGGACTTTTGTCCCTGAAAATGATGTAATTATAATTAAAACCAAAGAAAGTCACAACATGTCCCTCTCTTATATCTTATAAGTGTAGTAATTTTAATTTAGTGATAAACTTCGTAAAACATCTAAATTAAATAGTCAATATAAATCTAATTCAAGTATCTAAATAATTATAATTTATTTATAATTTTTATACATTAATTAATTATCATTAATGATGGCATAATAGTGATTAGAAATTATTTTATTAATAAAAATATCAAATAAATGGTTTTTAAAATATTAAAGGAAATATCATATGAAATAAATAAAGTTCCCCATGAATTTTATAGGTGACTTTGATATTTTTTTGAGTGTATTAAATTTTTTTTTCGAATTTATGTTTTTGATGATTTTTTGTAAAGTCAAATAATTGAATAGTGTAAAAATTGATAATATTGATATTTTATAAAAATACCATTTTATTAATTTATTTAAAAATCCTAAAAAAATTAAAAAATAGAAATATATAATTATAAGATCTAAAATTTCATTAAATGGCATGTTATTGTTAATTAAGTCCATATATGTTAAAATTTATAACCCATAAATATTTTGAATTTTATTACCAAAATTAAAATTTAATAGAATAACTATGTGTCAATTAAAAAGATAAGGTTTAAATTGACCAAATAAGTTGTCCAAAATTTATTGGTTGATGATTTTATAACCCTATAGCATCTCATAATTTAATTTGGGATACTTTCTATGTTTTTTGGTGGGGATTAATTTTTTTATAAATTCATATTTTTGAGGTTCCCAAAAGTGCCCCTCAACCTAATTATAAAAGGGAACCACCTCTCTCTCCTATTAACTACATTTTTACCCTTCATGATAAGCCAAACCTAGACCCTTTATCTTCTCACCATCGCTAGTAATATTTTAGAGGTCTGGTTCTTCTCAAAATAATAACTCTAGTACCATGATAGGAAATTTAAAGGGGGAATATCAAGGTAGAGGTAATCTCTTCTACCAATTATTTCAAATTTCCTTCTTCTACTAATTCCACTTTTTTATTAATTTAATTATAAATTAAAAATATCTGTATAAATCATATACTTATATGTTAGTGTATATATTAAATTACCATATTTCACCTTCTATATATCCAATAAAAAAATCACCTCGATTGCGTATGTATGACTTACCATATCCACGTAGTGGTGTAATCTATTTTTTAACCACTACCTTACATGGAAGGGTATAATGGTGGGAATAATAATTATATATGATTATTATAACATTATAATTTTTATTATATACTATACACCATTCACTTCAATACCATTCAATAATTATGGGAATGATATAATCGCTCATGTGTACGTATGGCTTACCATCTCTATGAGGTAGTGTGATTCGTTCTACATAATATTCATTAAAGCTGGATTATATATATGAATTGAATGAATAAATATGATATATATTATTGTATTATAATTATTCAAATGATTTAACTATAACCCAAAAGGTGTAATAAGAACTTATTTTCCAAAACATACTTTAGAACATAAAGATGTTAATACCTGAATAACGAGTAACAATGAAAAGTTACTAACAAACGGATGGAAATATGGTCAAAAATGTTATCATAAAAATTATTATGATTCTTAAGTAAATCAATAACATTATTTAAAACATTATATATGAGGATAAGATACATATGAATCATATCAGATCTATGTTAAGGGAGGAATTTTCAAATCTCATTTTTATCCGAGATTGTTTATTCTTAAGTATTTACTGGGGTATAATTATCATCCACATCCATGTTTCCAAAATATATATTTCAAAAAAATCTCTATATCCTTAAATTATTAATTAATTTCAATTTTATCCATTTGAAAAAATTTACTAAACATTATGAATGGAATCTTTTGTCATTTCTTATACGAGGTACTTTTGGACTTTTTCGGCTGATGTACGAGAATAATTTTTTTTAACCTCTATGGCATGAATGGATTATTTATGTTTTAATAATTCTCTGTTTACATTAAGCTCACCATACAATATTAAAAGTTTATTTTCACATGAAATTATTTTTTCTAAAATTCTGTGTCATTTTGAGAAAGGAAAAAAAATTGAATAAGAAAGGATATTTTCCTCAAGAATAAATGTCACGTATTTTGTCAAAATTATTTTCCATCTAAGATAAAACAATTTAAATAAGGTTATATTTATATCCATGTTATTTTTATTATTTTATCTTTTTTATGGTGGAATTTTATTGAGGAAATCCATTTTTTACCTCGATTATGATGGAATTATGTTTAAAAAACCCATTTCATTTCATGTATTATGCTATGTTGAGGGTTTTTATGTTTTTGTGGAACGTCTACGAATCGTTTCATTATGAGATTGGTGGGATTTATATATACACCCAATTCATAGGGTAATTATTTATATCTCATGAGATAGACTTCAAAGGAATACTGAGTAAATCTGGTTCAATAATACAAAGATGGAACGAAAGGTAAACATGATTTCGTAATGGGAAACATCCACTATAATGGTATTGACATCAATGCCTTAGCCTCTATGGAAATAATATTATGTTCTTAATGTTTTTAAAAAATTCCATATTTTATGCCAATACACTTGTATCTTTTTTAATATTTCATTATGATATATTCCTTACAAATTTACATGATTTTATTTATGACTCATGATTTTGAAAATTAAAATTTATGTTCATGTTTTTACATTTGAATGTTTATGGTTTGTTTTATGTTCTCTTTGTTTACTCTTATTGATAATTTTTCCTCAACATTTTTAATTTTTCTTTTCTCTAAGATATAATGAAAGGTTTTATGTAAGGAAAAAAGGGACATATCTTAATGGCACATGTTGAGCATCATTCACCAAGATTAAATATTATGATCAATGTTTACAAAGACACTAAACTAAAACAGTCTTTAGGAGTCTGTTTTTTCATGTATTAGGTATTCCTTGAATGTAATTTAATGCCATGTACGTCAACTTGGGTCTTCACATGGAAATTTAGATACTATTGTATTTGGGGTAATTTCTCCAAGATCCCTCAAGTAAGTGGGTTCCCTTCTATCTTCATCCCATTTTCATAGGGTTTCATCCATTTCTGTAGGGTTTCTTACATTTTTATTGAAGTATCTAATGTATAGGAAGTTGGTAATAGATCATAGCATTTGATCTTCGGTTTCATCATTATTATTGTGGTTTTAGGGTTGATCTAATTCAATTGTGGTGTGGCGATGGTGCAGTTTAACTATCACAAAAAGATTCGTGATTTTTGACACTTGTGGTAGATGATTCCATGTATAATCACTTCTATATGAGTTATATTTTCATAATTTCATTTTTATCACAAATCTCCTTAATTATTATTTCTACGAAATTTGGTTTTGGTGACGTTTGTTAAGAAAATGATTTTTAGGTACCAATTTTATGTAAGATTGGGTGTTTTACATGTCTATTCTATGTTATGCCAATTGGGGTTGTTTTATAACTCCTTTATTGGATTTATAAAAAACGTTTACTACTCAAAATTTTGTTTTGGTGATTATGGGAATGCAAATAGTGTTCAAATGGGTGTTTTTATTGGATTATGTGTGCAAAACATTGTTAAATTTTGTGAATCTATCTATTGAAATTTTAATGGTTTTGTTGAGTGATGTAATGGGGGAAAAGAATTTTTAGCTACTTTTTTGAGTGTTTTATGACCATAACTGATGATTTTATGTGCTAATGGATTTTTGTAACTTGTGAAAATGGTTTGAGAACAATTGGGAAAACCTAGGTATTCTGTATGGAGGATATGTACTAGTACGCTAGTGATCTGGAGCAGTTTGATCCTTGTTCCACAAAAAAAATTGATAAAGACATCATCAACAAAACAAAATTTAGGCGGATTTGGGACCACTAGGCTATGGTTATGTTCCCTACTAGTGTATCATGCATGATAATGGATTTTTCTATTGTTACTTTACACCGAGTTGCAAGGTACCTGGGGCCCGAGACTAACTAGTGCATAGGGGTGTTCCAGATATTAGGGATCATTGACTCTTTTGTATTGATATATTTCATATAGTGGTTTTATATGAAAAATAAATTATCTTACATGTTTTATTGAAATTTGATAAATCATGGAAAATTCCCCTTGAAAGTCGTTTACATTAAAAATTTTCATTCTTTAGAAATTATTTCCACCACTTCTTGCTTATCAAAATTGGCATTTTTTTATCTTGAATTTCTTTGTCAATGGAAGATATTTTTGGTATCTTATTGTAATTATTATCAAACCCTACATACACCCCTTGGGAGTAAGTAAACTTGATCATGTTTGACATAGGTAAAGGAAAGGTCTTGGGTGATGGCGGTTGGGGTTGTTGGTTCTTTTCCATTATGATGTGTTATGGAGATGAATTGTGGGTGATGGCCCCCTGTCATGTGGAGTCATTGGGGTTGTTTTTTTATACTATTATGTTTATTTATACCTATTGTTTTATGTTAAAATCAATTTATTTATCTCTGCATTTTGTTTAAATCTTGCATGGCATAAATTTTTTGATTCAGTTTATTGATTGCTTTTTAGGTTTTATGTATCCATACTCAGGTAAATCATTCCCAAACAAAAATATATGACACCTTGGAACTTGTTCCTACCTATTGGGATTGGGTAAACCCTTTGTTAATTATCACACACCTAGTTTGGTGATGTTTTTTACAGTAACGAGATTCGGTTCATGGCAGAAAGGAATTTGATGGGATGTTAATGTTTTTTGGTTATATTAAAGCTAAGAATATTAGTACTCATTGTTTTAGTCATGATTTGGGTTACTTTCCGACACCTCTCTTGGTAGACCTCGATTCACCATGGGATATTGTAATTTTTTGTTTGACTTCACTTCCAGGTGACAGGTGTGGGTTGCAGACTACATGTGGACATCATGTGGGGGTGGGTTCATTCTTTATTTTCTCATTGTAATGTGATTGGATTATTTATGTTTTATTTTATTGATGAAATTTTACGATTTTTTGTACTGATTTTTGTTCTTGTTACTGTTTTATTTTGTGCCAAGATGCCTTCTTGGAAATCTCCCACGCACCCATGGGAGGGAGCCAAGGAGAGTTCTCCATCACCGCCTGATTAGATGATAGTAGAGGCTATGGGTAGGGATGTCTATGATCTAATAAATTTACTATATCTTATTATAGCTCCTATTAGAGAACATGATATTGGTCTTAGGAATGAAAAATACCAAGAGTTCCTAAAAATAATCCTCCTACTTTTTAAGGTAGCATAGAGCCCCAGGATGTATAGGAATGGCTCGAAAAGATTGAGTGCATGTTTGAGTTCTTCGACACACCTGAAGAGTTTATGGTGAAGTATTCCTCTATTATATTTAATATTCCCATCCATATGTGGTGGGAATTAGTACTTAAAAATGGAAAGAAGGAGTAGATTCACTGGGGAGATTTTAAGGTAGTTGTCAAAGAACAGTATTGCGCTAAAGTATTGGCATATTCAAGATCCTAAGAGTTCATGGATCTTGTTAAGGGGGGTCATTTTTTATTGGAGAATGAAAACAGTTTTTATGAGTTGGTTCGGTTTGATCTTAAAATCATCTCTAATGAGAAATAGAAGGCTCAGAGGTTTGATACAGGCTTACGGCCAAAGATATACCCCTAGTTTTTTCTTGTTTAAGTTGAGGACTTATGATGAGGTGGTTGACCGGGCATATATGGTAGTGGATCAGAGAAAATTTAGGGTTGTTTTCTCTAAGAAAATATTAGTAGTGGGAAGTGGAAGATCTTTTGAGAATAAAATGATGTGACATGAGTATGGGAAGAAGGGAGGAGGTTGTTTAGGCCACTCTTCCATGCAGTTTTCATCTGTGGCTTCTAATGTGAGATTCATCGTGTTCCACAACTGTGGGTGTCCGTGGTACATCTGAATAGCATGCCCATTTCATCGATATCCCTATTATCAATGTTCATGTATTGGTCACGTGAAATGCTTTTATGTGGTGGCACGTAATCTTCAGAGTGGAGAAGGATCAGTGGGTTCAAGAGGATATTCAGCTTAGTCAGAGTCATCGAAGGTGGGGGGGTCTCAATTTGGTGCCTGTGGTGGTAAGGTTGGGTCATCTTCTTGGAATATCTAGTTCAGGGCACATTAATATAATAGCGGTTGTTCTTAGGTAGATACCAAGCATATTCGTGTGGTGGACCATGCTCAAGTAGGATAAAAGCCATAACTGTAGATAGTTCAAGGTGATTTCTTTATTGCGTCTTCTATAGATGCAGCACTATTTGTTACTAGTTCATCTATTTGATTAATATCTTCTTGTGTTGTGAAAATTATGAATTTTCCATCTGAGTTGTTTTCTTTCGGCATGGAGTTGGTGATGCCGCTGGGAAAGAAGAAGGAGCAAGGACTCATGTGCCAGTCATGTGCGGTTTTTGTGTCTGTGGTTGAGATGGAGTGGAACCTCATGGTCTTAGATATGGATATATTTGACCTAATAATTGGAAGTTATTTTCTGGTACACATTCAAGACCACATTGATTTCTATAGAAAGTGAGTGATATTCACGACACCCGATGGAAGTCGTTAGGTTTTTCGTGTGGAATGGGATCCTCAGTTGAGTTGTACGGGACCTCCACTACTAGAGTTGGGAGATCTTGCTTTTTAGTTATTATCCCTCATGACAGAGGACGATGGTAATAATCCTGATTGTGCATTAAATAATGTTTTGGATGAGTTTCTGTAGGTGTTTCCAGATGATTTTTTAGGTTTTCCCCCAGAGCGGGATGTGGAGTTCTCGATTGATCTAGCACCATGAACACAACCGATATCTCTACCCTCATATCGCATGTCCCCCACCAAGCTGAGGGAATTATATATATATATATATATATATATATATATATGACTAAGAATCCAATGTATTGATTTCCCAAATCAACTCTTATTGGGCCACTCATATATTGTTCGTGAAAAATGATGACAGATCTCTCTGGTTGTGCATTGAGTACAGGAAGCAGAATAAGGAAAAAATGAAAACAAAATATCATTTTCCACAAATAGATATCTTGTTTGATCAGTTTAAGGGGGAAATGTGGTTTTCTAAAATAGAATTGCATTTGGGGTATCATCCACTAAGGGAGAAAGAGGTAGATATCCCAAAGAAAACCTTCCAAAGTAGGTACGACCTCTTCGAGTACTTGGTCATGCCTATTGGATTGACCAATTCTCTAGTAGTCTTTATGGATCTCAAGAAAAAGGTGTTCTATCAGTATCTTTATTTTTTTTAAATTGTTTCCATTGATGAAATCCTAGTTTATTCAGGATCATAGGAGGGACATGGGAATCATTTGTGGATTTATTTGGGCACCTTGCGGGATACCTAACTTTATGAAAAGTTATCCAAGTCAACCTTATAGATCGGAGAGGTTATGTTTCTAAGGCATATGATCTAAGATCAGTGAGGTTTGGTGGACCTTGAGAAGATCGGTGTGTTTATTTATGGGAGTATCCAAATAACGTGCTTTAGATCCAGAGATTCCTCACCCTAGAATGTTTCAACAGGTGGTTTCATCAGGATTTCTCTCATCTTGCTTCTCCCATGATCGCAGTCACCCAGAAAGGGGTAAATTTTGTATGGGCCCCTAAATTTCAGGAATCCTTTGAGGAGATGAAGAGGTGGTAGACTACCACCCCCATTTGTATTTTCCTAGACGCTAGAAAGGGTTTTTTGTTGTATTGTGATGATTCGGTTATGGGTCTCGGGTGCCTACTTATACAGGATGATCATTTTGTGGGGTATATCTCTAACCAACTCCAACCACATAAAAAGAATTACCCAACCCACAACATAGAGTTATAAACTGTGATTCATGATTTGTAGAAATCGCATCACTAACTCATTGGGGAGATGTTTTTGGTATACACTGATCCAAAATTATTGGCCTAAATCTTCTCGCAGATGGATATCAATCTAATATAGCATTGTTGGAGAGATTACTTACAGGGGTTCTACGTTGACATCTCCTATTCCCAGAGAAAGGGTAATGTGGTGGTGGATTCAGTTAGTAGAAAACTACCAGAGAAAACCTTGTGGATTTCCAGTGATGAGTGTAATTTGATATGGCTCTTTCCTCAGATGCATAAAGATACAAAAGAGCACAGTGGTGGTGTGTTCTTAGAGATCATTTACCTTACTCATTCTCTCTTGGAGTTGATTTTGTAGGAATTGCCCAGTGATGAGATTTGTCAAAAATGTAATCAGTTTCTTCTTGGTGGAGATATTTCTTCTAATTAGTCTTCATCTCTCGAGGGAATCCTATTCTTCATGGGCTGTTAAGAAGTGTCGTTATCTCTGTGGAAGGTGGTGATGGAAGATAGCCACTAGTATTAGTGGGCTATCTATCCGGGTTCCACCAAAATGTATTATGATCAATGTCAAATGTTATGGTTTCCATGTATGATATGTGACATAGCTAACTTCGTGTCGAGATGCAACACATGTCAACAGGTGTTAAATGGGCACCAAAGGCCCTCTGGTTTTCTCCAGTAATTACCCATTCCTACATAGAAGTGGGAATAAGTTTCCATGCATTTCATTATTGTATTAACTCATATAAATCGGGGTAAAAATTCCATTTGGGTAGTGATTGATCACCTGACCAAATTAGACCACTTAATTCTGATGAAAGTTATAGCTAAAGTGGATGAGTTGGTTCGTTTGTATCTTTTGGAGGTGGTAAATAACCATGATGTTTTGTTAGAATTTATCTTGGATAGAGACCCTGATTTCACTTCTCGGTTTTGGGAAGGCCTACTAAAGTCCTTAGGGTCTCATATTATGAAGAGCACGGCATACCATCCTCAAACGGATGGTCAGATAGAGCGAGTGGTTCAAATTTTTGAGTACATGATTCTTTCATGTGTTCTAGACTTTTAAGGTTCCTAGGATAACCATTTGGTATTTTTTGTGTTTTCTTATAATAATAGTTACCAATACTATATTTGAATGGATCTTTTTAAGGCACTCTATGGTCACCCTTGTCGGTCCCCCTATGTTGGGCTGAGGTATGTGAGACCACACTATTGGGGCTGAGTCGGGTGCAAGAGATGTCTGAGAAGGTCAAGTTGATTAGGTAGTGCTTATTGATATCTTATAGTAACAATAAATAATTTTTTTACTAGAGGCATCGAGATCTATAGTTTCCTATGGGTGACTGTGTATTTTGTAATGTGGCCCCACATGTGGGAAATCGTCGATTAGGAAGGAAAGCGAAACTGACACTATGGTATTTTGAAAAATTTGATAACAGCGGTCATATTCAAAAGTTGGAAGATAGTTTGGCATTACCTTCTCAGTAGAAATCCATCCATGACATCATAAATGTCTCTCAGTTGAAGAAATATAACCAAGATCCATCCCATGTACTAAATTGAGAAGAGTTAGATTTAGAGCCTGATTATTCTATTTTTTATCGGTCGTTGAGAATATTTGATTCCCAATAGAAGGTTCATAGAGGAAAGTCTATTACACTTGTTCGTGTCCTTTGGTAGCATGGTAATCATGTCCACAAAACACGAGAGTAGAAGTTATGGGTTGAGAAGGAGTATACATTCTTGTTTTCCGATCAAGCTTCAGGTTGACATTCTGGAGTGGAATGTATTTCATTATGGGGTGAATTTTCAAATACATGACTTATTTTAAAGGTAAATTTCATTTAATTTCCATTATTTCTTTGTTGTGGGGGTTTGTGACGCATTTTTTTTAGGAAAGGGTGAGTCTTCATGATTTGGGCCAAACCGTGAGCCTATTTCCTGATTTAAAAACCAATTTTGTTTCTTTTATATCTCTTTCATTTTTCAACATTTGGCAACCATTCCACTTCCAAAATGTCTTACCCTGACCTTTTAACCCCACCATATCAATATTTACCCATTAAGAATCCATTATCATGTTAGATATGGTTTTTTATTTAAGGAATTGATCCAGGTCAGAATCTGATTTCCTATTTTAAAACAAAAAATATTTATTTAATTTCTTCTTCCAAGTATTATATTTTTTGGTGATTTTAACTCTCACCCAACACCACTAAACTAATGCATTTCCCCATTCTATTTTCCCCCTCTTTAGAGCTCATATGCATTGAAAATTAGGTCAATACATCTTATGCTTACTCAGATCTTCCATATTTGAAGAGGTTACATGAATCCTTCACAAATCCTTCAATATATACTCTTTTACACCCATTTCATATCTCACTAGAACTTATCAGACTTATTATAGCCTCATGTTAATTTTTGGCAGTTTAGAAATTCAGATACTGTTGTTTTTGGGGATATTTTCTCAATATCGTTCAAGTAAGTGGGTCTCCTTCCTTCTTTACTACATTTTCTTAGAATTTTTTCGATTTTCATATGGTTTCTTCAATTTCGTCTAGAATTTTATAATCTATAAAAAGTGGAGACTCGTTCCTAGGGTTTGATCTTGAGTTTCATGGTCTATTAGTGAAATATGTATCTTGTGGTATGGTAGTGGTGCAGTTGAACATTTGTAGAAAGATTTATGTGTTTTGACACTTATGGTAGGTGATTATATGTGTAATCACTGGCAGATGAGTTAGTGTTTCATGATTTAAATTTTTGTCACACTTATCCTTCGTTATCCTTACTGTGAAATTTGGTTTTGGTGACGTTTGTTAAGAAAATGATTTTTAGGTACCAATTTTGTGTTAAAGTGGGTGTTTTACATGTCTATTATATGTTATGCCAAAAGGGGATGATTTTTAAATCAATTAATGGATTTATAAAAAAAAATTAGATTTGAAAATTCTGTTTTGGTAAATATGGGTATGAACATGTTGTTCAAAGTGGGTTGTTTAGTGGATTTTGTGTGTAGAAAATTGTAAAATTTTGGGAAGTTATTCTATTGAAATTTAAAGGTTTCATTGAGGGGTGTAAGTGGGGAAAGGCATTTTTAGCTTCATGTTTTGAGTTGATTATGAAAATAAATGATGGTTTTATGTGATAATGGCTTTTGGTAACATGTTTAAATGGTTTGATCACAAAGGTGGAAACTCGGGTATTTAAGAGGGAAGATATGTAATAGTACGCTTGGGATCCGGAGCGGTTCTTTCTGTATTTCACTGAGAAAATTGAAAATGAAAATAAAAAACTATATTTATGATTATTAGGGACCAATAGGTTATGGTTTTTTTACATACTAGTGTCTTGTACACGAGAACATATTTGTCTATGATTACATTACACCAAGGTACGAAGTACATAGGGCCCAAGACTAACTAATTCCTAGGGGTGTTCCCAATATTAGTGCTCAATGACTATTTTGTATTCTTCTTTGGAAAAAGTGGTTTTATTCATGAAAAATACAGTATATTAAATGTTTTATTGAAATGTTATCACTCGTGGAATGTTCCCTCTGAAAACTATATACATTTAAATGTTTCATTCACTAGAAATTATTTCCAACACTTTTTTCTTACCAAAACTGACATTTTTTTATCTTTTATTGGTTAATTTATGTAATCTCCTGTTGGTGTTTTATTGGGATTAGGATCTCACCCTACATACACCCCTTGTGTGTATGTAGACTTGATCAGGTTTGACACAGGTAATGGAATTGCCTTGGGTGTTGGTTGTTCAGGTTGTTAGTTCCCTTCCATGGTGCGGTGTTGTGGAGATGGCTTGTTGGTGATGACCCTTTATCATGTGGAGACAATGGGGATATTTTTATACTACATTTATGTGTATTTGGACTTATTTTTTTATGTTTAAACCTATTTATTCTGTTCTAGTTTTTTAATGAATATTTGGCATGAATTTTTAGATTCGCTTATTTATTTATTTTTTGTTTAATGTATCCATACTCAGGTAAATCATTCCAAAACCAAATTCAATGATACCCATGAACTTGTTCTAGCCTGTGGGAATAGGGAACGCCCTTCGGACCTTCTCATGGGTTAGTTTTGGTGTCGATTTTGATTGAGATGCGATTTGGTTCATTACACGGGTGCCCTCTAAAACACCATCCTCTGCCAAAAACAATGTGCCACCTATGAACTAATATTTTTATGTGGTTTTCATGATTTATAAACCTTTATAGTGGCCATAGTTTACGTCCATATTCTAAAAATGATGAACTCCCCTACAGACTTCATTTTCAACTTACATGGCATCACATTATTGTCCATGAAATTCATTAGACACCTTGCGGTTTGAGAATTCCTTTAGCTATTCTTTTGGTTTTCCCAAGATTATATGTAGAAATCCTTCTATTACCATACAATAAATCCTTATTTTGGGACCAATCAATTTGGAAAACAATGTGAAATTCCCCGCCTTCAAAACAACTTCTTTTAATGAATCCTTGCTGGAATGTCAACAAATATAATTTTCATCAAACAAAACAACCCAAAACACTGAATTGAAACCTTGGGGGAATTTTTCCACAAATATATATATGTTTTCATTTTTGGGAAATGAACAGATATTAGGAAAATATCAAATTTTGGATCCTTTCATGGGAGGTATTGTTCATGAATTCTTTTATAATGATGGTTGTCATCTATGCCATCATCCTACTAGGTTCCCTTTTTCAAATTGAGTATATTGTTTTGGTATGAATACAGCCTCATTATATTTATAACTTATGATTATCTTATATAATTATTGACATATATATATACTCATTTGACTATATAGTGGTAACATCACATTTTACATAACTCATATGGGATAATTTTATCCTAGAATGAATGTGATTACTTTTAAATTTGGGAAAATATTATTATTGAATATATTAATATTACAATAAAGGAACATATTAGAGAGTTAAATATATATTTTTTATCCATCCACATCCTATCTCATCATGTTTTTTGATCATTTTATCTATTTTGATGACATGGGTAAATGTATTGGTGCCGCATGAATTAGTTCCCCAATATAGAGGCTTAATGGATAGTTTAATATTTAATTGTTGATAATCCATCTTATTTATTTTGATATGTTATAATCATGTTATATGATTTATTGACATGGAAAGAAGTATTAAATATCTTGGTAATTATTTACTAGTAATTCATTTTCATTATTTGTATGATATCCATGTATCTCATTTTTTGAATATCTATTTTTTATTGAGTAATAACTTCTCTAGGGAATATAATGAAATACAATGATGGATCTCATGGAGAATTCATTAAACATAATCAAGTGATGTATTAGACCTAGGATTATATATCCCCTTGATGCATAAATTTGACACATGAGACAAAAGATGTTTGTTATTTTTAATGGATTCCCAGTTATGAAAGGTTTATTGGATAAATTATTGATGAAAAGTAATGGGTCTTAGAAAAGGCCTTATAAATAGGGTTTTGATGTCTCACATAATTAATTACATCTCTATGAAATTGGTATTATTAATTTCCATGGTATTATTTTTCAGCACAAATATTACAATATCTAATTTTTAAGATGAATATTGTTTCATTTTTTTCTAATTCACGCTTAATATTTATTCCATGTTTATTAAATGATTGTTTTAGAATAATGTTTTCCCATACTAATCATTTCATATCAACCCTTATTATGTTTCAATTTTCATAGTATGATTAGATGATATATGTTTTTCAAGATATCATGTGTGTAATAATTTATTGATTATTTCAAGGAATCATTATTGACATACAGATTCATATATAGTGAAAAGATGACAGTTTGATAGAATGAAAAAAAAATTATTAGACTATGATTTTCTATAATTATCTAAACCTCAAAAACTAAAAATATCTTTGAGATTTGATATATTTAATTAATCAATATTTATTTTCTAATTATGAATACTGATATCTATATTTTAATCCGAATATAAAATTGTTTTGTAATGTGTGTGTTTATGGAACATGATTTTGGAGTATAGTTCTAATGTTTCATAGTACCTATGAAATTTATGTTTTATATTACATTTTATATTATGTTTATTTATTAGCATATTTTAATGTTTTATATCTTAAGATTGATCATAATTTCAAAATTATAGATGACCCTTTCGAGTAGGTATATAGTTAATTATTATGTTAATAATCTACATTTTTTTATTAGTATAAGAGATCATTAGTTTATGTATTAAAAAAATCTATGTACATTATGATATCCAAAAATTTTGACAACATCCTGAGTATTGTTTTTCATATAAATTCTATCATATTTTGAATAATACAATTGGGTGTTGAAAATAGAACATATGTACGTTTTGTTAATAACCACAAAAGGGATGTTTGGGTATCAACTATATCAAGACATGGTTTGTGATATTTAAGACCTACTACACACATTGATAAATACTTCTCTGGGAAATTATTCGGGTACTCAAATTATCTTTATGAGGCATTTTTATGGATTTTAAAAAAATTTAACCAATTATAATATATAATATATTATGAAAATGACCATGGGTAATCAAAGATTGAATTTGGAGAGTCAGAGGTTAATCTAAAAGTATATTATGTTAAAAATAGTCTCATTAGAGAATACACATTCATATTTATGTTTTCATATTATGATTTTTTATATTGTGATAACAATTTTGGTATTTAGTATTTTTTGAAATATGATCATAGAAATGAAGATAATAAAAGTATGTACCTTTAACCCACTATATAATATAAACGAATAAGGGAACACACAAAAATTATTGGGAGCATTATTACATATGATTTATAATATTAAAGGATAGTTTCTTGAGATTTCATATAATATTGAGGTTAATATTATAATAAAAGTATATTATTGTTACTCTTAACTATTATAATTAGTTATGTGAAATTCAATGATGTCCTTTGGGTACATAAAAAATGTTATAGCTGTATTTTCGAAACATCAAAGTATTTTATCCAATCGTTCTATATTAAATATTTCTAACATTATATTAAATGTTATAAAAAACATAGAAAAGTTATTTTTTTCAACGATATAATTTATGAGATAACTTTGAAGGAAAAATGTTTAAGGTGGGGTTTTTTTAGTATTAGTTGATGTTTGATGTCCTAAAATAAGTTTTTTCTAATTTTAAAAAATTCTAGTTATATGGTTTGATTAAACATGGGATTTATTATAACATATATTTTATTTTTATCTGACATAGGATATTATTATATATATATTCATTAGTTTTTGACCATATGAATTAGTGGTTAATACAATTTTAGGTAAAAGATTGATTTATTTTTTAGAGAAATATATAACAGTGATGGGGTTAACTGTCATTAATGTTCAAATAGATTTTAGAATGGTATATTGTTGATAGGATATTAGTATTGTATATAAATATGTTTTTATATGATTTTATTAATGGATAATATTTTTTGGGGAAGGATAAGTCAAATTTAAAGACATATATTTAGATGATTCTTGGGGTTATAATATTATAATAACATTTAGGGATATTTTGGATAACTAATTTATGTTCTAGGATGATAATTATTCTTAAGGTATGTGTCTATCCACATTCTCCAAAATGCATTTTTCCTATGAAAACAGAATTATATGATATGAATATTTTTTACTAGGTCCTCAATATTTTTTATACTCTTTTCCCTTTCATTTTGATGTTTGTATCCCTTTATAGGATGTGTATAACCCAAACTTTAGGTAGGTTTTTCAATTATTATCCTATGTTCTATAAACTTTGATTCTCGGTGTTTTATAAATTTTTTAAAAGAATTTTTGTTATCATTGAATTAATATATTTATGCCTATAATAATGGTTTTGTATAGTAGATTTATTTTCCCCTAATTTTGGTAAATAATGATGTTTTTTTGTAGGAATTGTAAAATATATTGTGAAACTATCTTCAAAATAAAATATTAGTCAAAACAATATGGTTTGGAATAATTTTAAAAAATGTGATAAACCATGTTGATATATATTTATGTATGTATACCATGGAATCCAAGGGTACCAAGCTGAAGGGTTCGGCATAGGGAATTTTCCATTGAAATTATTAGGGGTTCAATTTATGGTGTATTCTTAAGTTCCAAGATCATAGTCATGTAGGCTATGGGAAAATGATTGAAATTTTAGGGAGGGGGTAAATATTGGGTAATCCTATATCACTACTTTGTGGATGCAATGACTCTTGGGAGATCTGTAAACACTAGTTTTGATTAGTTATTGTTACACGATTGTCCTAGATTTCATTTTCTTTGTTATCTAAAGGGTTTTAATTCATTTTTCATTATCATGTATAGTTTATATATGATACGATATGTGAAATATTTTGAATGATTAATTGGTTTATGGAGAATATAGTTTCAAATTGTATTACCCAGTTCTTTTGAAACAAATATAAAAATAATGTAAAAAAATTTACAATTCATTTGTTATAAAAAATGAAAGTATTTATCAATCTAGGTTTTCTTCAGATTGATAATGTTAAGACTATTTTGAAAAGGTGTGTTATGAAACAGATGGGTTAGATCTTAATGATTCAGTTTAGTTCACTCCATGCATACTCTTTTAGGGATATATAGGACCTAATTTATTTGATGTTGAAATGGGAAATGTGTTGTAGTGAGGTATTGTTATTTATCTCATCTAGTTATGGGTTTCTGGTGGAGAGATATTGGGATATTACCTACATGACACATGGAGTGGAAGTTGTTAACATGTGATATCCATTCTTGTTGGTTGTTTTATGGAGATGTAATTAGGTTTTTTTATAGGTACCTCAGGTTGTATCATTACCATTGGAACACTTTTATTAATGGAATATTTCTTTGATGTTTATATTTTTTTATATATTCCCTGTGTATTATTTAAGTTTGGTCTAATCTATCTATATAGTTGATATTGGACACCTGGGTTCTAGTCACCTACTTAGGGGGATCGAGACGACCCTTTGGGTATTTCAATATTATTGTTCTGAGCCCAGTGGTATGGGTTATCGGGAATATTTCATACCACATTGGTGTTAGAACAGGTTTTTCCCAGTCCTGTAATGTTTGTGGATAAGAGATATGATTTCCTGGAAGTTAGGTTCATGTTACAATGGGTGTATTTTCATCTCATGTCATGATGAGCCCTCTGTTACCACTTGATTTTTGGGGGTGAGTCTCCTATAATTTATTTAATCGTTGATGTAAAATTCATCATATATATATCTATATAAAATAAAATTATTTCATTTCCTCAATGATTCTTTCTCATTGTGGGTTTGTAGATATTTTACTTCTTGATGTATTCTATGGGTTCCTTATGATGGGGAAATGAGAAATACTCATAATGGGAATCCTCATTTGGTTTAAAATATTTTAGATGATTTAATATGGGATGTTATTTCTATAGTCCCTAATGTACTACATGTTCAAAACTATGCTAGTGACATGCAATAAAGAGCCAGATGAGACATGTTTTAAGGGAGAGAGCTCCTATATGAGAATATATCATTATTTAAGTGTATCAATGAATCCTAATTGGTAGATTAATGGTTTCAAAATATTGATCATGTCATCATATTCTTAGATAGACCAGAATCAATAGAGTAGACTATTTCATGGTTCAAGATTATGGGTCCTAAAATGACATGGATGGATTCAATGGTTCTGGAAAAAAGGCATGTGGGATTGATGTTGATTGAATTCAAGACCAATTTAGTTAAATATTTCTACACATAGTATTTGATGAATTTAAATTTCATTTAGTTTCTCTACTTATATTAGGGACTACATATATTATTAATTTAACCAACCATTTTGTAGAGTGAGACATTTTTCCCTTGAGGTGCTGATATATAATTAAATGAAGGCTAAAAAATATGGGTACTGATTGCATCCAAAATTCCAATCTTAGGTATACATTTGGATGCTCACCACAAAAACTACGATATTCAATATGGAAATTTTTTCATAAATTGATATATAATGAGAGATTGGATTTTCAACATCTTTTCTTCCATGTGGTTATATTTCTAGTAGCAAGAAGGGAAGAAGTGGTTCTAGAAGGATAATAAAAATAGTGGTGGGTTTTGTTTTCAATAGCTTGCCTCCTTATAAATATAATTAGAAGTTAGTAACATTCTGTTGAATATATATCTATTTATTGAGGTAGGGTACACTTTATGGTTTTATCCCACTCCTGTGAAGAATTTTTGATCTTATAGACATTAAGGAAATTTATAGAGGTTCCAATATCATTTTTATACAACTTTTTATAGTAAGGGATGTTCACATTGAAAGGGAACTATGGTGTAGTTACAAGCTTCAACGTAAATAAAGATATGGGAACATGCCTTAATAGTGGAGAAATTTCACATATTGGATGATTTTTTATGGGAGATGTTTCATGTCCTATTATATTCATAGGAATAGAGTTTGTTTCTTATTCAATATAAAATTCAATGTTTCATATAGATTCATTACATGTGTTTAAATAAACAATATTTTTTTTTATTCTAAATATTTATATGGAGATCATGTCCATTGTTATAGATGTTAAAAAATGTAATGATAAGAAGAAAATAATGGGGTTTGATATGTGTTATATTCTCTTTCAGAATATTATTCAGATTTTGTCTCTGACATCCAATTATCATATTAGATTTTTCCACATCATCATCAAGATGGATCAACATGTCTCATAGTGGGAAAAGATAATGTGTTTTCATTGGAATCTTTTATTCGCTGTTTCATATATGATATCATTATTGTTTCTGGGATCGTGGAATGAAAGGTCTATTCATGTGAGACTTTATCATCCCGAGAAAATTAGTTTGTTCTATTACAATCTAGTTAATCCAAATGATTTTACTACTCCTGTTGATAATCTCTAGGTTTTTCTAGATTTCCACAAGGACATTTTGGAATAAATAAATTCTCTTAATCTAGAGAGTTATGTAGAGTTAATAATCAATCTGGTGTCAATTAAAAAACTGATTTATATACACTCATACCATATATAATCTGCTAAACTGAAAGATCGCATGATTCAATTGAGGATGAGATTGAGAATGTGTTTATTAATCATAGTGTTCCTCCCTAGGTAGTCACATTCTCATTTATAAGATGTATTACTATACATTGTGTCTCATTGTGTACTATATAATAATGAACCAGTTATCATTGCTGAATAAATACACATATCGCATTTTTAATGGTGTATTTGACCATTCAATGTCATAAATCCTTTTTCAAAACACAATAATTGGTTATGATATTAGAAGATCATATTTCTGCAATAATATTTTCTAAAATACCACTCTCAAGAGAATATATAGTAATAATTAGTAACCAGTAATATAATATGTCCTTACTCACACTATTTTATTTTCTTTGAATTTGATCAACTGAATATCACATCAGTATCTCACAATATTTTTCATGTTATTCAATGATGTTATCCTTTTTATTCAATACATTATAATCAACATGATAACAATTTGAATATCATTTTTTAAATCATTATGAAACACTAACATTATGGAACACTATTGAAGATAAAATATTGATTTAATAAGTTACGTTCTACGAGCATAATAATTCATAAGGTGGGAATTATTTTTATCTTGAAAAGGTGATGACAACATTTTTAAGGGAAGAAACATGGAACAACATTGAGATGTGGGAATACTTTGTCTTAGTGAAGGTTGTTGATGTATTTTCAAGGATTTGTCAAATTTTTCATAACATTTTAATTTTATTATAAATAATTAATTTACATGGGGGGATAAATTTCTACATTATATGAAGGAATTGGAATGGATTATGACATAAATTCCTATTATGATATTTCCCAAACCTAGAAAAGGGTAGATTGTTTATTGTGACTTGTATGGTGTTGGAATGAGTGTAATTGTTATGAAGGATGGTCACATTGTGTTATAAGATAGTTTTCATCTTTAAACACATGAAATGTGTTACCCCACCAATTTTTTGTATCTTGGTGATGTTTTTCATGTGGTTAAGTTATGGAGACACGATCACTTTATGTATATGTTCATGGAGATTTCATATCATAAGAGTACGTGAAGCATTTTTTCTATTAAAGACGTGTATCTTTGGATTGAATGATAGATGGAATACCATAATAAATTTACTCCAAAATCTCCTATACACTAAGGAATATGAATTTCAAAATATATGATCATTTTAGTATTTATCTATCTTAGGTTGTTCTTGAATTGAAAGTGGTGTAGATAATTATGAAGATTTCACTCATTTGAATATAAATGTGTAGGAGAATTATTCATGTATGGTTATGAATAGTTGTTAGATTACCTCATCTATCCATGATTTTAATATATTGGACCAGTAGAATGATGGTGAGTTTAGAAGAATAATGGAATCCCTATATTATGGGGAGACCATTTCCTTTTCACTCCTCACTTATGGTATCATTATTTTCATCATGAATTAGTATGTTGTCTACTAATATGTTTGGAATTAAAAGTCACATGATTGAATTTTTTTTCATTAAACATTAAATAAATATGATGTATTATTATATGAGATTATTGTATCTAGGTATGAATCATATCATCACTAATTATATGTCCCACTATTAAACCTATCTGCAGGTAAGTATGGATCACCTGAAGAATAATAGTCTACCCCAATCTCTTGTAATGTAGGATTTGAAATGATATGAGGTGTTTATGGACTTTATTTTTCTATTACATTGAATTCCCCAATGAATGAATTCTATTTATTTATTGATCTATCAGTTGATGAAATTAACACATTTAATACTAAAAAGGGACACCATGATGTTCTACGATCTGTTTAAGATATATATACAATAGTTCAGGTGGTTTCATGTGGATACCTATACACTTATTTATTATAGGTATGTTAGTTTTACATACTTATTCTTAAATATTCTCCATGGGGTTATGGGGAATCAAGATATAATGATTACATCATACCATCCATAATAGTATGTCCATATGAAGGTTCTATATAGTTTCTAGAGGATATGATCTATTCCTACATCATAGGTTTTGGTAGAACATTTTATAGATATCTAAGGACAATGATGTTTTCTTATAATAGAAATTTCAATTCTTAAATCATAATGACACCTTTGGCTGTTTTTATGGTGGCCCATATAGGATGCCACCTTGTTGGTCTGAGTTGGGGGAGGCCTCTCTTATGGGATATTGTCCCAATTAGGATATTATAGAGAGGATTAACGATACATTTTTAGAATTGGTTATAGCTTAGTGTATGAAAAAATCATATGTTGATTATTGACCATTTTCTTTTAGATTATTCCATTTCTAACATGTTCTTCTTAAATTTTTTCCCAACGTCTTGTCACTATTTGGAAGACATTAGGTTCTATATATATTTTTCTATTGTGGATAAACTAGTGGAGATCATTGATTTTAAATTCGATGTCTTATGTGAGGTGTATATTCTATTGGTCAAAGGATTTTAGAGTGATGGATCATATTATCATGAAAAATGGGTGTGTGGATAATTGGTGAGGGAACAATGACCTCATCACTTTTCATATCATACTTTTCCCTCAGACTATTGGGAGACTGAAAAATTCTATGTGGAAAAAATTATAGAATCATCAATTTAAAATCATTCATAATTTTAATATTTTAAAGAACATAATCACAATATTAAAATGAGTTAATGTATTTTTAGAGTGGTCAGAAGAAGGATACGACAAAAAAGCTGTTAAACTAGATAATAGAGATTGTTCATTCCATGAATATATATTCATAACATTAATGTATTCACATAAGTATCCAATTTTGTAAGTTTAGGATGATAAAATATTCATGAAAATAAATATTAGTCATGACATAAACAAGGATTTCATGTTTTCAATACTATGTGTTGTGTTTTCAACCATATCATCTTTCCCAATGGTTTTTGACGTGAATCCATAAATCCCAATGTTTATAGTTTTATTCCTTATGAGTAAATTTATTTGTGACTTCAGCAATTACTCATATTACATAATTCCCCTTTCCCAAATCCAATGTATTTTCTAGGTGATATTGGGTAATCCAACTCTGTAAATTTACATGATCCCTCAATATCATTTATGATCAAATCATATTGGTTATGATACCTCATGAATGCCTTTACATATGTGAGAGGATATCAACACACAATGTTGGTGTGGTGAATATAGTGGGGATACATTTCCCCCTTGTATGGAGTAATAATATAAAAAATCATAGATCATCAGAGTAATATAAATAGTGTAAATATTGAGACATAAAACAGAAAATAAAAAGGAAGAACCAATTATCTAATAATAATTAATAATATATTGACACTATGAAATGTATATAAATAATAAACTAGAAATAATTCAATGAAAAGAATCAAATGACCCAAATAATATTGAAATTCCCCAGTCCAAAACACCATGTTGTTCCATCAAAAATCGTAATCACATCCATAATGGAAAATCCATGACAAGCTTCCTTACCCTTATCCCAACTTGTTTCTATGTAAATTGATTAAATAAAAAATGAAAACCAAAATTGGTGGTGGGTAAAAAAAATAGGCCAACACCACTATGTCTAAAAAATAATTCTAAAAATAATTTCATGTAATAAAGTGATAAATAGCTGTATCAATTAAAAAACTAATACAATACATAAATCAATGAGATTCATAATCAATCTATAATATATCTGAGCATATACCACGACCATGGAAACCATAACCATAACCCCATTGAATAATCAAGTAACTGAGAAAATATCCCTTTAGAAACATTTTAGCCTTTAGGAATATCCTTATATATAATCATTTCAGCATCACTAGGAATATAATAATATAAAATCATTTTAGCATCAAACTAGGCCAAGACCACTATATAATCAATTTTTTCATCACTGGGAATAGCACACAAAAAATAATTCCAACATCAATCTTGGATAGGTCAACTATATAATCATTTCAACATTACTGGTTATATATTGATATAATATAGTTTTAGTATCAAAATCAACAAGAAATATTATCAAGGATATCATAATATCACAACATACGCCTCAATGTGTAATTATAAAAAATATCATTTGTCATTTAATTACAATTTCATTTTTATATCAATTTATATATATTCTTATCAATAACCTATAATCAATTAAAAATGTTATTCTATATAAAACTATTGCTTTATTCTAATTTAATGACAGATAATCCTTAAATTGTTTGGTAATTCACAATTGATAAATACATCTCTCACCCAAGGGGTAAATAAAATATAGGTCACAAAGTCATTGAATCCCAATGGATCAGAAGAAGAATGTATCACATGATTTATAATGATTCACCGTTAAATTAATTAATTCACATGTTCCATCAATGAAATATCAATATTGTACATACTCAATAAATTAGACAGACTATAACATTATAATTAGACCATCTTACCTTTACCCAGTGATTACGAAATTCTTTCAAATGGAATCACTGATATAAATGGTGGCATGGAAGAATTCAAGAAAGAATTAGATCACACAATAAAGATATAAAAACTCAAAACAACCACATTCAAGATATTCACATGGAAACAATGGAGAACAATGGAAGAATAGAGAAGCCAATGTTAAACAACTCAATGAGGATTGAATGCATGATATAAATTTCTATAAATGTTGGAAGGGATCACAAATAAACTATATTCATTTAGGTTTTGATAGGAATATGTGATGCAGTGGGTGAAGGAAAAATATAAGGACTAAATTCTCTTGAGTCCACCAGAAAAATGATCTAGAAGATGTTTGTGTATATTAAAGTGTGCGTAATTCTTAATTACGACGTCGGATAAATATCTCGTCACTTAAGGTCATTTTATAGTATTTGGATCATGTCACTTCTTTTAATTTAGATTAATGGTGTGTCGTCAAATTCATCCATGACCCTATTCAATGTCTATATAAATTTCAATGCTTTGGTATGTTGGCAGTTACACAGAGTGTAATACATTTACATGTCATTTAAATACCCTACCAATAGATTTGTTCCCCAAAATACAAATATAATTACAAAGTAACTCTAAATCCTTATTACCCTGTGAAAACCCCCTTGAAATATCTTCTAACACATTTATACTAAGGCACTATTAATTGAAATGAACAACCCCTAACATTAGGTCATTTTCCCAAATAGTGGTTCTCTATCATTGGAGGAGATCTGAGAATCAAGTATTATAGAGAATGGAAATCCCAAAAATGGGGTTTAGTGAAAAAAATCAACGAGGTAAATATCTAAAAAATAAAGGGTTCTAACAACCATACCACTATATAAACACTCATTACCAATATTCTCTAAGAATCACATAGGGGAATCATTGAACATGTATTTTCACTATACCCTCATACCTAAAAACCTCTCACATTTCTCCTCTTGAACATCCATGTGTTTTAGTGAACTCAGACCAGATATATAATTCTACCCAAAAGATATGTATTACTAAATTCCACAGTTCATATCGGATGCTCCTAAAAGGGTGCATGTACATCAAAATTAGCATCATTGATAACAACCAAATGAGAGGGTCTAAGTTGATATATCGTAAGATGTGATACATGAAACACATCATGAATGGAACTATATATATATATATATGGAAGGTATAATTGGTATTAAACCAGACCTACCCTTACTACTATCTCTAATATCCTAACAAACCTATGTGCTAGCTTTCACATTTTTTATACAATGATTCACCAACCTAGCAGACTCTTGAAGGAAAAAAAGACGTCTAACCTCCAATCCCAATGGTAAAAATTGATTGTATTCATTTTATTTATTTTCAATCTCTATTACCTAACCATATCATGATAAATTGAACCTACTCAGCCATTTCCTCAACAAGACTAAATCATACAAGCACTAAATCCTTAGCCCCCAACCTACAGAGAGGTTAATGGAACAACCTTCTATACCAAGAATCGAATGGTTCAATATGATTTGATTCCTAGAAGATGTTATTATATGAAAAATATATGATTCCTATATCATTCTCTCAAGAACCATCAAAATAAAAAACATTGGCTCATAACATAAAATCCTGAATAAGAACAGTCTTCTAAGATTGATGTTAGTCATACGATGATAGGAAGTGAATAGAATTTTGTACCATCCTATAACCATATAAAGATGCTTGAGGAACCATTACATGAAATGATGATCTCAATATGAAATAATCAACATCATAACTCCTTGATTATGAACTATTTTGTATACATAGATACCACCCTAATCATGGATGTTGATGGCCTCTTTGATATACTAGAAGTGATGTACATTCATCAATTGATCCATGATCACCCATTAAAAAATATTTTTACACATTATCCAATGAAATACTCTCAAAAGAGATATAATTATTCCATTTAATTTAAACTCAGAACTTAGTAGAGGATGCAATGGCCTAGCAGGTCTTTGATGATAACCATTCACCTACTGACAGGTAAAACATATCCCCAAAAACCACACAAAATCCTTCGTCATTTCTAACCACTATTAAAATCAATGAAAACAATAATACAAATTTTTTATACCTGGTTTTACAACCCATCTAAACCCTCGAAAATGTCTCATCAACTCCTAGAACAATCATATTGAAAATTATATTTTTACATGGATAAGAAGAGAATTAATGGTTATAAGAGACCATCTCGATGGATTCTATATACAATATCATCATTCAATATGAACAAGGCTACCCATATCATATATATAGTTATTTTTGATCCAGTCATAAGTCTTAGGTATAATTAATATCAAAGTCATAGTTACTCATCCCTAGGACTCCTAAACATCAAAATTCAATTTTAAAAATATTTTCATCATCTTACACTCAATTTAAGTCAACCACACATCTACTAACTACATCTTTCTACTCAAATAATCATCAACAAAACTAATATTGATAGGTTCAGAATCCATTTGGAAGTAGAAATACTATACATACTCATCAAACATCTTGTATGGATGGTTTAGGTCATGATAAAAAAATACCTAAGGATATTATGGTCCCTGTAAACTATAAACATATTACCAAAAATATATTGTCTCCAAAAATTTATGTCTTGTACAGGTACAAATAACCCAAAATTGTGAGTAGGGAAATTCTTATCATCTAGTGTTAGCATTCTAGAGATATAAGAAACTACTTGATCCTCCTGTAGCAAAACATCTCCAATTCGAACTCTATATGCATCATTGAATGTGATATATTTTTTATGAATCATAGGTAATGTTGGGATAATTTCCTAGGATAACCTTCCATTAATATCATAAAAATACTTATCACAAGCATCTGACTCAAAAAATCACTCCCTTTATAGTCAACCCAAACATTGGTGCTTCAATATGGGAGAAATTGTGAAATATTATCTTATAATAACCTTATAAACCCAAAATTATCAAATATCATGAATATATTCTCTTGATGTTCCCAATATTCCATGGCTACATTCTTCGTTGGGTTCATTGACTCTCCTACCTCTGAGAATTCATGTCCGTATAAATTCAATTTATCATTTGATAATCCAAATTTTCTTATCTTTGAAGAATGTTGATTATATATCAATGTACTCTCGATTATCTTAAGATGTTGGGCAAGATTTTCCTAAAAATGGGTGTGCACTTTAATTTCATTTATTAAAAAAAATAAAAACATTTGAAGAAAAATGTTGAAATACTTAATTTTTCAAATCTATGAATACCCTCAGTGACTTCATCAAACCAAAAGGCATCTCTACAAACTAATACATTCCATACCTAATTCTAAATGTATTCTAAGGTCTGTCTGATGGTCTCACCATTCAAATTTTGGTATCCTTTCCCCAAATAAACATAGGGATGTTCTGAGAACCTCCCAACTTATCAAATAGCTCATAAAAAAGTGGAACGAGGCACCCAGTTTCGACCATTATCTAGATCAACATCTGATAATCCATAAATCTCTACAATGTTCTATCTGTCTTTCTATAAAATAGAATAAGATAACCCATTTTACATTTACTAAGACATATGAAACCTTTATATTCCAGATAATCATACTGGTTTTTCAACTCTCTAAGATCTTTTAAAGACATTATATATATCATTATATAAAATATATCTACTCGACAGACCAACACGATCATGAACTTAGTCTCCCTATTTGGTAGTAATCCAAATTACTCATTAAGAAAGACATCCTAAATGTGTAACACCATTTGAAAAAATTAATCATACTACATTAAACCATCTTCTAGAATAAGTCCCACTCTCTATTACCTGAGATAATATAATATGAATAGAATTGGCCATTCCTAAATATCATGAAAATCCCAATCATCCAGGTTAAAATAGTTTCATCCTTCTATATATAAAATGTTACTCTCCTCTTTTATCAATATATGAGATCTAGTTATAGAACGAGCCAATCCATTCCAAGAATCAAATTGAAACATATTATTTTATGAATAAATGATATTAATAAGAAATGGTAATCACTTATCTCAAGAGAACATGCCTTTAAAAGTTTGATATCCTTTAACTGCACTCTCAAAGGTTACTATATGGTAAAAAACCATATGATATTTCCACAACCATGGAATAACTATTTTCAAAATGGGGAGATAAAATTAAATGCAATTATCCAATACCAAAATGAATAAAACAAGGGTAGATGAAAACTAATCTTACGTATGATGGTTTAATGTATACATCCATAATAGGAGGATTAGTATATATATTGTGTAGATGACTATATCATTTGGATTATGTTCCATTATGATTCTTTTGAGCTATTCCCTCTTCATGGTACTACCATTCCTACACAAGGGTACCACTTCCCCTACCTTGACATGAAAGTCCTATAGAAATCCACCTACCTATCTACTAAGGGGTAGATGAGTCATTCCTATAGTCTAGTAAATATCATAGTCCACTAACTCTTATATACATTTTAAATCTCCTATAAAACATTAGGATATGACCCAACATGTATTAACCATGGACTCTAAAATTGATTATGGACATTGAGGCCCTTTTTATGCCATCTTTCGAAAATTATAGAAAAAAAACATGTGATGGTTTTTCACAACCATGAATTATATTTTTAATACTTCCTTGTAGATAATTGTTATAGTGACACTTCATTCCACTATAAGAAGTCCTCCCAGATCCCCTTGTTGATAACTCCAAGCAGATGCTTGAGGCCTCTATTAGATTTCCTTCCATGATGACAGTGTAATTCATGAAACATAGAACTATATGCAAGTGAAATTTTTTTACCTCAAACCTGATATCTTGGAGAATAGCATGCTTAAAAATCACCTTTATGATCTCATTATCTGGTTAAAATTGAACAAAGCGTACTAGGTTAGTGAAGCGTCAAGCATAGTCCATCACTGACATGACCTCTAGTGTGAGATGCATGAACTCATGCTTCTTCTCTTCCATCAATGAATCGGGATCGAAGTGTATTGGGAAAATTTATATGATTCCCCTTCATGATAACTACTCTTGATACAAATATGTATCCATAATATCCCACAATTTCATGGAAGGTCCAAAATGTAATTATAAAGAAATCACTACACGCTTATTTTTTGGTGTCTCAAAATTAATAAAGACATCCTGGACTGATACAACCCAAAACTCACCTTCAATGTTTCCTCCCTATATAGTGAACATAGTTAAATATTTCTACTGAATGTTCTTCAAAACGATAACATCGATGGCATGGTGTGAACAGTCTTATTTTTCATGGATCACATGACCCTCATGAAAATTTCTTAAATATGTGAATCCATTTAATCATAATGATCTACAAGAAACTCTAGCTCACCTATATTTGGATTATTTTAATTTCCACTCTCCAAAAACTGCACTCAAAGATTGTGTGGAGGCATTTACACTTCATGAAAAACACACTCCTTAGAAAAGTGGAAAAAAAGTTCAACCTCAATAGGTTAAAAAATTAGAACAAACACCTCCAATCAACTATAAATTTGGATTCATTATTTAGAACAAAATAATAGTTCTATTATTTTTTTATCAGATATATCATATTTCCAATGTAAAATTACTTATAGGAAAATATTTCATAAGTAACAATATGTACCTACAATGAATAATACATGTCAATGTATATCACATAAACACTACCATGATTCATGAATAATAATATCATTCCATATCAAACCATGAATAGATATATCAGGAAATAATAACTTGACACAACATTTGAATCATGCCTGGTGGAATAACATGAACTGTGTCGAAGGAACATGATAAATTTTAATCCCATCTCTAAGAAAATTTATTTTTTAATGTACAAGTGATACTGACCCCCATTCATAATCTTTGTACCATGTCCTAAAAAATCATAGTCTCCTTTATAAATTTCCCAAATTGTAAATTAAAAGAAATTTAATTTATTATACTATTATACAGATTGTGAATTCCCATGATATTGAGGTCCCTGACTTTGAAAAATAGTGTTGGATACAGAACCTTAAGAATGCTTCCCCAATTATAGAGCATGCCTAATAGATGTGGGGGAGTATAGAATGTAGTGGTGTTACAATAACCCCTGTTATAGAGTCATAATACAGTAGAAATCCATAATTGTTAGATTAAAAAAATATCAAAAATAGTGGAACATATTTCTTGGAAGGGA
The DNA here is from genome assembly GCA_963277665.1 of Viscum album. NCBI lineage: Eukaryota > Viridiplantae > Streptophyta > Magnoliopsida > Santalales > Viscaceae > Viscum > Viscum album. The sequence goes on from OY728130.1 coordinate 1,151,834,254, forward strand.
AATTAATAATAAAAAACCAGTTATAATGAATCACAAAATCGTAGGCTGAAATGAATCTAAATATAAAATTATATGCAATTAAAATTAAATAATTAGCTAACACAAATAGTATAAGATTTACATTGTATTAAACCTCATGTAGGTCCCATATCCAAACTCCATCTCTACCACTATGCAATAATAATAAACATGTTCCCATTCACTTGTCCAAAACTACATCCATGTAATTTGATCAGGTATCAAACTGCCCATAGAATTGGGTCTAAGTAAAACATATTAATAAGACACCAACATTTATATAAAAAATAAAATACTAATAAATGTATACAATAACAAAATGAACATGTATATTAATTGATCAATTAATTTAATTCATAAATCAATATATTGTGTCCCCATTACAGAATTTTTATTATATTGTTTCACACCCATGTCAAAAATTACCATTAACCCATGGAATAATTAGATAATTAATAAAATAAACCTATATAAATATTTCATCATGTTATAAAATAACAATATAAATTCATTTGAGCATTACTATGAATTAACCGATATATAATAATTTTATCATCAAACTAGGGAAAGCCTACTCTATAAGAATTTTAGTATCCCCGAGAATATCATGATATATATTCATGTCACCATAATTCTAGGCCAATCACCCTATGTATTAATTTCATTGTCATCAGGTATGCCCTTATATATAATCATTTTAGAACCAGGATTAACATGACATTAAAGCATGGATACCATAAAAATAACATCACAATCCTCAGTGGTTAATTATAAAAATTACTATTTTTCTTTTAATTACATTTTCTTTTATATATCAATTTATCATTTTTCATATTAATATCCCATAATCAGTTTCCAAAATGATTCTATATCACAAAATCACATATAATACAGTGTATTTTTAAACACAATTTAAACCACTATCCAATTAACTATTAATCAAGCGTTTACTCACCTAATAAGTACCCATAAACTTGATAAAAAATCCATTAAATCCAATTAAATCCAAGGAATAATCTATCACATTATTTATCCTCATTTACGATTCAATTATTTAATCCACATGTGAAATTTCCACAATCATATCATTTCACATACTCTTGTAATTAAATAGTTTTCCATTTATAAAGTGATGCTTCCAACTATAATCGCTAAAAAGTAATGAGGTAGGTATGAACAAAACAATTAATCTAGATCATAAAATAATGAAATAAAAATCCAAAAAACTTGGGTAAATATATTAACACCAAAAAAATGAAGAAATAAGAAATAGGGGTGAAACCTAAGTAAAAAAATCACTAAATATCATATGATTTATTGGAATATCTTGATGTGCTGGAAGGGCTATAAAATTTTCTAGAGTATTATAGGGATTTCAAGAATTAATGGTTACATTTGGTGAATTAAAAACATAATTGATAAATTCCCATTAAACTACTCAACATGTGACTTACACAACATGTAAGTATGTTACATGGTGTGTAATCCTTAGTTATGAGGTATGAATAAATTTAGATTTCATTATATGATTATAAAACTACGTTAAAAATACACATCATGTATTTTAGATTCATGCTATGTAATCTAGTCCATGTCATAAACTAGATCAAGACTTGTTTATCTTTCCCTAATTATGCCCAGTTGAAGTTATATAGTGTGTGGTGTACATTAAAAACTTGAATATGATTTGTATATATCTTTAATCCTTAACATTCTCAAAGAAAACCAAACCACTTCTGAATCCCTATAAAAATTCATAAATACCTTATATGGCCTTCAAACACATATGCACCAGGACTCTATTTCTTCAATGAAACATACAACACAAAATAATAGATCATTTTACCCAATAAAATGTTATTCATCTCTAAATGAGAATTATCTACCATGTTTTAAAGATAATATAAATCCCAAAGGAAGCGGTTTAACACAACCACTCAAATAGAGAAATACCTAGAAAAAATGGGATCCTACAAAAACCCTCTGAAATACATCTACTTTTTTGTCAATAATATATCATTAAAATTTAATTTGATCTATATATTTGATTTAATATCATTCATTCCTTCTTAATATCATGATTTAAATCATTTACTGGATAAAGGTTTTGAAAATATTTATTTTGGATTGAACACTCTTGATCGTTTATATATTCGTGTTGTGTTGTTCTCTATGAGGATTTGTCTCTTATTGATTTAGTGAGTAATGTGTTATTAATTAGGTGGTTATTGGTATTTATTCTCCTAATACAACTTTTCTCATGAAAAAATTATTCTATGTTTTGGGATTCATTTTTTAGGTCCTCCTCTCATTATTTTTATATACCCAGTCCATTCAGTTTGTGTTTCCCATTGTTGGTGGGTTTGCAACCCAAAAATAATGTATATAATTATTTATCATTCAAATATTCTATGAACTATTGATTATATCTTTTTAAGTTGGTTTTATTAATTAATTTTTTGGATCCTTGACTTGATTTATTTTTCTAGAAATAAAATGTTATTGTAAAAGTATCAGTTTTCCTCTTGTTTTTTGTAAATGAATGGTGTTGTTAAGGCATTTTAAAATGGATAGTGAAACATGATTTGAAATATTGTTTTTGATAAAATTATTATTTTTAAATGAACTAAAAAAAATATCCAAATTTGAAATTTAGTTATATATACCACTCATTGGGGCCTTGGGTTCCATTATGGAGATTCTAGTAATGGGATATATCTACTGAAATTATAAAGGAGGTCACTTTAAATATCAGTCTTCTTCTCATATATTATTGTGAAATATTCTATATAATATTGATTTATATTTAAGAGGTCCACATTCCATGGTGTTATCTAGTCTAACATTTATAGTTGCATTGACTCTAAGGATTAGAGTGATCTATAATCAATGATTATTTATTATGGTATGACTAACCTAAATATCCTAAAAAAATCCCCTTCAATTTTTATCTGTTATTAAATTGTTTATATAATTTTTTATTTAATATGATATACTGAATGATTTGATAAATGTAAATGGTTTATTGAAGTCACACATTAAAATTTTATTAAGTTGTTTTATGAAAGAAATATAGAAATAACCCAAACTCTTTACCATTGTTTTTATATAAACTATTTTAACTAATTATCATTCCATTTTTTATGTAAATTAGGTCCATTTGGATTATTTTTTAGATACTTTTTATGGAGAATTTTGTTGTCTCTTACTGATTTTATTTAGATCATATTATGCACACTCACATGGGGTAGTGTGGTCCTTTTTTATCAGATGTGGGAAATGGAAAGACATTTTAGTGGGTCAGTGAGTTTTATGTTATCTAGGTAGCAATAGATGGCGGTGATATGGTAGGATATTTCCAATATGTCAGGAGTGGTCATTAAAATGTGATGATGCAGTTTTTCGATGGTTGTTTTATGGACAAATAAATGGGTTTTGTCTTGAAAACTTATTTAAAATTATTACCAGTGTAAATATATCATTTATGTAAAATATATTTTCAATTTATCCTCATATATATATATATATATATTCCATGGGTTATATTTAATGTTTCACTGATAATTCTCTCTTGTTGTTTCCTGACACCCAACAGCTATTTACTAGCACAGAGGGATTGAAAAAACCATTTGGTTCTTTTCAAAGATTGCATCAGAGCCTATATGGATAGGTTATTCAGGGATATTCATGAATCTTATACATTTAGTTATTTATAAAAGTTCAACCATTTTACTCTCCCCAAAACTGAGGCAACAATAATAAACCCTCAGTAACTCTGAGTTAACTTAATCCCACTAATTCAGAGGATTTTTCAAAGGATACATTATTTCTCCATCAAAGCTAATATCCCCCTCTTATGTTTTTCCTCTTCATATTACACCTAAAATTATCTCACCACTATAGTAATTTAATGAATATATTATCATTATTTTACTAGTTTAATTTTTTATTAATCAAAATACTATTACAATTAATCTACACTAACATAGATATACAATAGATCATCTATTGTGTATACTTGTTGTCACTCGCCTCGATGAAGAATCGTTTTTTAATTTTTATTCAATTTTTTCATCACTTAACCAAAAATATTAAAATATTGATCACGATCACAAAAAAAATAATATCATTATTATTATTGTCTAATTATATTAAAATAAATAAACCACATAATAATTTATTATATTAGGGTATGTTCATTTTTTGGTCGGTTTAACCACCTAATTGATCAATACTACTAATTTATTTACATAATGACTATGGGAAAATAATTATTTGAGTAATATGATATAAATGAGTATATAAATATTTCTTTCATTTCAGATATTTCATATCAATGTTTAGTTCAATAATTAATAAATGACATTATAACGTCCCAACCCGAGTTTCCAAGATTCTGTGGTTAAATTATTACATTGTCATAATATAAAAGAAATCACAAACTGAAGGAAGGTTTTCTAGTCTTGGTAAAAAATATACATACTTTAAATTCACATCATAATTAAAAACATCTACTAAAAATATTATTTTAATTGAGTGATTCATTATTTTTTTAGGATAACCATGTTTGTCAATTGTATACAGTTCATCATAGGGAAACAAACATAAGAAAGGGTTCTGATCAACTAATTAGAAATGGTGTAAGTAAATAAGAATATATAATTACTAAATATGAATAATCAATTTGTAAAGGTAAATAACTAAAAATCATTCCATCCAATGAGTTACTTGAGGATCATATAGAAGGAATAAATGATGATCAAATAATCCCATATAATTAATCATATAATAATGAATCATAACCAGTGAATTTTTAACTAATAGAATAATCTCATGAAATATGAATAAAAACAATCCTAATGCAGGAACTTAAAATTCTATTTTTTTAAATAATATTAAGACAATTCAAAATTCAGTTTAGAACTATATGTAAATATAGCTTTATATTGGACATCTTTTATTCTCATAATAACAACCCACACATTGAGTGTCTATGTAATTCTAGGCCCCAACCATGACATAATATTTTTAATTAATTTAATATAGGAACTAGGTGAAACATAATCATCATTAAAATTCTTATTGAAAAACTGATATAATAAATGATAATTCAAACCCCAACCAATAGACATGATATTATACCATCCAAAGTAATATAATGAAATTTATTCAAATTATATTTCTACCACAAATAAACAATAATCCAAATGGAGAAATAATAATTATTGTATCAAGGAAAAATATTCACATTGAATCATAAGTACTAAAAATGAATGAATTCATTAATATATAGAGATACCAAATATGTCCACTAAAAATATTCTTTAGAAATAATTCCTTTTAAATTTGAATTTCTCAATTTAAAATAAAAATCTCATTAATTATGTTAAAAATAATTTTCAATGAGAATAAAAATATAAATATGTAAAATAATCTTTAAAACATTTATTTTCTATGATGAAGGTTAATTTCAATCATTTAGTACAAGTTCAAACAGTTTCTTCTTATATATTTTTTCTTAAAATCCAAACAATCATTATTTAGAAAACTACATGAATGTTCCTTTCAAAAAAAATCAAAAGTTATATATGGGAAAATTTTCCATTAATAAATAATTTTTATAATGTTATAATCATATTTCAAAACCTTATTATAAAATATGGTATTGGAAGAAAATATACTTTCGACAGAAGAGATGATTGAAGTGGTATTTTCTATAAACTATTTTCAAGTAGATTTTAAGATCCAAAGAGATCAAAATGGTACAATTAATTTATTGTTAAATAATAACTAATGTACCATGAAATTAAAGGGTATTTAGACAATGATCAAATAATCTAAATTTATGGAAATTTAATTGTAAATAATTTTGATTAATATGATATTGAAACATAAATCTCTTACCACTTTAGTGGCTTTTGAGTCGTATGACCCATGAATTGAATAAAATAAAAAACATTAAATGCAAGAAATAAAATAATATTAATGATATATCATATAAAAAAATATAATAATATATAGAATAATAATGGATGAAATGGTGAATATGAAATATGTCACAAATCAAAAAAGTGAGATGAGAAACCCTTACAAAAGGCATGATATCTTTCTTAGATGTCAGAACATCCTATATAATAAATATATATTTATTTTATACATATATATTTATGTACCATAATCATATATTTCATACTATATATTATTTAATATGATATTTTTATGACTTCGTTTTTAATAGGTCATTATTAAAATCACAGTTTCCAGTCATAATTGCTTTACATATCATGTATGTTTTGGATAACTATTTTTTTCCATATATATAGATCATGGATCCATAAAAACAAAAAATATTTACCATGATTTAAATATCATACACATTCATTATATATTTAGTTAGTGTAATTAAAAAATATAGATATAGAAAATGTATTTCACTTTTCATGGAGATGGTAAGTCATACGTACGAACGAACATTGTTCCCATTTTTCACAACCGTTGGATGGTAATTAAAATTAATGTTAATTTAGTATCCTAGGGTAATTATTATTTTATATGTAAAATTATTATTAAAATAATATATCCTTAATTAAATACTTGTAAAAATAAAATACAAACCATTTCACATCACTATGCAGATGAACTTGTCTTCACATACACACTACTGAAGTTACTTTTTCACAATGGATTGAAAGGTAAGAAGTTAGTTGAGACATTTTATTTAATGAATTTTTATTAAATCATAAATATATTGTATATTCATTAACATTATCTTATTACCATAAATTTTATGTTTATGTGGAGAACAAATAAAATTTCTTCATGAGACAGTAGTATATTGTACATATGAGCGACTTTATAGTATCCCCCATAGAATTGTATGTTAGAAGTGATATGTGATATTATAATTATATAAATATAATAATTATAAAAAATAAAATACATAGGTTAAATCCATAATTATTTATATCAATGAATGGTGGTTATGGAAAGAAAAATAAATCAATTCATGAGTCGGTAGTCTGTTGTACACACGATCAATAGTCTGATTTCCCATTTGATTAATGTCGAGAGAGATATAAATTATTCCAATAACATTATAAAATATAAATATACAGGTGTTGCTAGTGATATCATATTAACATTTATTATTATTATTTTAATGAGGTAGAAGATGAAATAAATCAATTATGCATGTTTAAGCATTTTACTTCTTCTTTATAGAGCCTCTTTTAGAGTTCATATAAAGCCTGATTAGATAAATTATTAATAAAAAAGTGATATGGGTGTGGGGAGGGTTTTTAGGAAAATATTAGTATATTTATTATAAAATAGAAAGGGTTTAATAATTGAAATGTTGTGAGTATAGATTATGTACGTTTACATGTGGGGGAGAAGACACAAATTGAATTTTTTAAAATTATAAACAAATTTCCACGTTCTCTCCTTCCACAAAACATAAAAATGTGTCATTTAGGAACCTTAGAGGTGATAATTTCAATATATAGATAAATAATGGATTTTTTAAAAAATTTGGTCTATTTTTAACCATTATCTTTATAGTTTAACCCTAATAAAATTCACTTTTTCCAAAATTAAACAAATTATTTTTTACTATTTTTTATTTCATTATGATGAAAAATTATACTGAAATTATAAGATTCTAAAAATTATTCGGATTGAAAATTTGCAATAAATTTTTCGAAATTTAATTCCTATGTTTGGAAGAAACTAATTAAAAATTAAACTCAAAGACAAGTCAAAATATAATTTTCTAGATGAAAATCAATAAAACGATTAAAAAATTTAAATATCATACTTAAATAGGATATTTATTAAAATGAATTATATTTTATAAATTTTAAAATAATTCATATAATTTTACTATAAAACCAATTAAAAATATAATTTAACATTACATATAATTCAAAATAAATGGTATTTTTCAATTAGAAATCAATATTTATCACTATTCAATATAAAATTAATCATTTTAGCATGTTAAAAAAACAGTCCACAAGATAACTTAGATATTTTTTTTCGAAAATGATTTTTAATTTTAAAAAATAAATTTATATTTTTGGTGAAATAAAATAAAATAATATATTATTAAAATATTGTTTTTTGGAAAATATTTATTTACAACAAAAAGTATTATTAATTTATTTATAATATATATATAATAATATAATTTAATTATAATAGTTAAAATATATAAATTTCAGAATTTTTTTATGTATATTCATGATAGCCAACATAATGGAAAAGTTATAACTGTATTGTTAAAATAAGAATATTAAAAGTATAAAAGGTTTGTTAAAACTTGGTAATGTGTGTTAAAAAGCTGTCGATGAATTTATATTTTTAAAAAATAAATATATACTTAATTTTAATTGTGTTACATTCTACCCCGCTTAAATAAATTGTGTCCTAAAATTTTTAATATTGGGCTCGTTAATCATGGGTTTTATATTTAAAAATAACGTTGTTGGGAACCCACATTTTAAAAAAGTGTTTATAACTCATTCTATAGATAAGAGAGAATGCTATGTAATAATGTAATATAGAATTAAACAAAGTTTCAAAATATGAGAACATTGATGGAATGTAATAATATGAACATTGAATAAATGTATAAATAATTATAGAGAGTGAGAAAGATAATTAATCATAAGAATGTAAAAGACCTATAAATTTTAAAAACCAAAAATCAATAATTTATTTAATGAAATTAATGTAATATGATATTATATTCATTTCATGATATTTTTCTAAAGTATAGGGATACTTTTTCCAAATATAATATTAATATATGTAAATATACATACTTGATATCATCCTATTTCAAAGATACATTTCATCCTTTTGTGGTTCTCCTATCAATTTCCACATCATCTATTACTCCGTCAAAGGAATATCAAAAAATTAATATTTTCTTCATCATGCACAAAAGTTAAATTTTAATGGATCATAAGACCCATACATAATGATAATTCCTTCCTCCTGTTACCCAGAAATGAATCATAATTTCCAATACTAAAATTAAGAGACTCATGGCCCTCTCTCTCTCGGCGGTGCTCCTGTTCTCCAACCTACACAGCTCGAGGGCTGGCGGCGGTCGTCTTCGGTGCCTACTTGCTCGTCCGGTTCTCAACAGGTGGTGGGTGATCCTTCCTTCCACTCATCTCCGGTCCCCCTGGCATGGTCTTTGGGTTCTGTTCCGCGGAGGCCTCCAGCCAGTGATCAGGGAGACGGGTCCTAAAAGGCTTCTTTCAAGGATATCCTTTGCGGAGTGGTCTGTCTGCATGCGGCTACTGACGGTGGTAGGCCACTGCAGACCGGTAGGGTTCCTCCTGTTCTCCCAGCCAGCAGGGTTTCTCCCATTATCTGGGATATTGTGTTGGATCTGCGGCTCTTTTGAATTTGGAGGGTGGCCCCCACTCGACGGATTCTTTTTCGATCTCTGGCATGGCAGACATTCTTTTGTCATGATCATCTGCGGATCCTACGGATAGGTTTGTTCGGCCTACTGGCTCCTTCGATGACCCCTGGGAATCGTCAGATTGGGTTTCACCTCCTAGGGAGATGGTATCCTTATCCGAGATCATTGTCTCTCCAGCCAACTCTTTGCGCCTCTACAAGTCCATTCCGTAGCCACCTCCTTCTTTCAGCTTTTCAGCCCATTTTTCTCTGTCCTTTCTAAAGCGGCCTCTGGTAAGCAATCTGGTGTCTAGTAGTGTTTCTTTGCAGAAGGAACTGCTCCCTCCAGGTGTTGCGAAGGCGATCCGTTCGGCACAGGAATCTCCTCAAAGGTTGATTCTGGTCTCCCTGTTGGAGGACGGGGTGGAGGATAGGCTTCCAAAAAGATCATTTGCAAACCGTTTGGTGATTTCGGAGGATTGGAATGGGATTCTGAATTCAATGTTTCTCTCTCCCACCAAGAGTTCCCCATCTCTATCACATCCGAGACGGTTCACCCGCTCAAGATCAAAAGAATGTGGTGTCTCCCCCGGTTTATTTCTATCCAACGCCTCCGACCATAAAAGCGGGAGGAACTTATGATTATGGTGTGCATCTTGCTCTGGAATGCCTGTGGATTTAGGCCACAAGCCAAAAGGGCCTTTGCTACTTCTGAAGCTAGGAGGCATGGGGCTTCTATTCTTGTAATTATTGAAGCAAAACTTGAACCTTGCAAGCTTCAAGTAGTAGCCAAGAAAATGGGTTTCCTTTTTCTCTGCATGGTCACCCGGAAAACAAACATATTTGGGTTTGGTGGAAGAAGAACGTGTCTATCGAGTTGGTTGAAATCATGTCACAATGTATGAAGTTCAGAATGTCCTTCGATGGATCAGTTGCAATCTATTCAGTGGTTTACTCTAGCACAAAGCACATCGATCGACAGGAACTGTGGAGGCATCTGGAAACACTTCAAACGGCTTCACTCCCATGGTTCGTAGGGGGAGACTTCAATTCGATCATGGACCCTTTAGAGAAGAATGGTGGGGAGAATACGAGCAGTAGTGGAATACAAGACTTCAGAAACTTAATCTTGTGAGCTGGGATATTCGATCTAGGCTTCCACGGCCCCCAGCTCACCTGGTGCAACAATAGGAAGAGCAACAGTCGCATTTGGAGCCAGCTGGACAGGTGGCTTACAAACATGCATGGGCTGGACTCCTTTCCCAAAATGTTGGTCACTCACCATCCACGGCTACTGTCTGATCATGAGACACTCATTCTGAAGGTCCAAACAGGGGATCCTCAACGAAGATCTTTCCATTACTCAAATTCATTGCATAATGATGAGAACTTCAGGATCATGATGAAGGATTCATAGGACCGTGACGCAGGCGGTAGGGCATGGAACGGTTTGACTAACTGTCAGAATCGTCTTCAATAGGATATACAGGGATGGCTGGAGTCGTGACCTCGGGATGAATATGCGGTGTAAGGAATTAAAACACACATTAACAGGCTGGATGAAAACCTACAGGTATCGTGGGAAGATGACACCTTTGTGCTCCTATGTGATAAACACGCGATTCTTGCAGAGAAGTTGCTGGAGGTGGAAAAGAATTATAAACAAAGATCTCGGGTGATATGGCTCAAGGAAGGAGACCATAATAGTGTATTCTTCCATGCATGTGTGAAGGAGAGGTACTTCTCAAAGATTAACATAAGACTGGGGAACGGGGCCTTCACCTCAGACGTTGAGGTGGTGGGACAGACGACTCTGGAACACTTCAAGGGTTTGCTTGCGGAAAGGACTCCCTCTCGGTATGATAACTCTTAAGGTGAGTCTTCAATGGAGAGCTTTTTGAGCAGCATGTCGCAACTGGTGAACGAACATGATAACCATGATCTGTCAATGATTCGTTCAATGGAGGAGGTCAAGGATGTAACCTTCAGATTGCACCACGACAGCGCTCCTGGGCTGGACAACTTCACCTGCTCTTTCTTTGTAGATGCTTGGGAGGTGGTGGGTCCTCAGGTGGTGGAAGAGGTTTAAGATTTCTTTAATAGTGGTTCCCGGAACAAAAAGGTTTATGCGTCCATAATTTTTCTTATCCCGAAGATCAAAGACCCATGCAACATTGGTCACTACCAGCCCATTTTCCTCTGCAACATTTCTTATAAAATCATGTCCTCCCTTATTTCAAGTAGGCTTGGTATAATTCTTCAAAGATTAATATCACGGGAATAGAATGGCTTCATCAAAGGTCGGACCATACATGGGGCGGTGGGAATTGCAAGTGAACTGGTCAGTGATATTAACACCAGGACGATTGGATCAAATGTTATTTTTCAGGCGGATATGGATAATGCTTATGAAAAGCTAGAGTAGAGCTTCATCACCAGAGTTTTCCGAAGACTCGGATTCCAAGAGTGGTTCTGTGACATTTGTTTTAGGTTCTTTTCCTCACCATGGCTGTCCATTTCTTTGATGGGAAGGTGCTTAGTATTCTTCAAATATGTTCATGGGGTTTTACAAGGAGATCCACTATCTCGATCCCTTTTCATCCTGGCATAGGATGCATTATCCAAAAACCATAACTAAGGTGTGAAGGCTGTTAGGTTAGCCCCTTTCAGGAGAAGGTGCGGCTTTGAAATGGTTTCACATCTCATGTTTGCCGATGACATTATGATTTTTATCATTGGAAGTAGAATATCACTTAATAAACTATCGGAAATTCTGGTTTGTGACGAGCATCTGAGTGGGAAGGCTGTCAACAAGGTGAATAGCCAGGTTTTTATTTCCAACCGATGTTCGGGAAGACGCAGTAGGGGAATTCAAGAAATACTGGGATGCCATCGAAAGTAGATTCCAATGACATATTTAGGAGTTCCCCTTTCCCATGGACACATCAAGAAACATTACTTTGAAGACATTTTCAACCGAATGCTTGGAAGAATACTTAACTGGAAAAACAACCTGCTGTCTTACGGAGGGAGGGTGAACCTCATCAACAGTGTGTTATCTTCGATACCCATGAATGTTTTCTCTCTGATTAATCCTCCCAAAGGGACTGTGGCCCTCATGGATAAAATTCATTCATCCTTTATATGAGTCTCCAAACAAGAAGGACATTGTCACTGGGAAGCTTGGCCACGTATGGCTAAACCGATAGAGGAAGGGGGGTGGGTCTCCAGAATATTTGGGAAACAATACAAGGCCTCCAAAGCAGGTTGGCATGGGATATTATCATGGGAGATTCTGTGTGGGATTCATTCTTAAAACGACGATATGGTGATCATCGATTCATGGAGAGGGGGAGCGGCCCCTGGAAGTCTAGTCTTTCCTGAAACATGTTCTTGCATCTTGAAAAGCTTAAAGGAGTGACTCGATGGATCATTGGGAAAGGGGAGATCCAATTCTGGAAGGACAATGGGTCGGGAGGAACTATGAACTTCATTGACGGTCCACTTCCTGATATCTTGTTTAATGTGGCTATTGAAATCCCCGACTTTGTTACTTAAAACCTTTCTCCAAACCATGTGAAGCTGTTTGAGGAGGTAACCGTGGAATACATTCCGGATACCTGCTGTTTCACCGAGTCATCATCGGGAGGGTTGTCAATCAAAGTCTACAAGTGTCTACTTCACAAGGAGGGGCATCATGATTGTCTGGCTATCAAACTATGGGTCAAGGATATTCCTATGAAGATGAATTTCCTCACTTGGCGTATCAGGAACAACGCTCTTCCTACGGATGATCAAATTCGACGGAAAGGTATTCCCATTGTCTCTCGGTGTTTCTACTGCAAATGCCAAAAAATGGAGTCGGCTGTGCACCTCCTCTTCCAGAGTGAATGGGCACAATTATTTTGGTCCTGGTTCTCTCCCCGCCCTGATATGGCAGGAGATAAAACCACTATACAGAGGCTCATGGAAGCATGGTTCCAGGGATCTGAGGGCGTGGTGATGAAAATAAAGGTTAGGACCATTATCCTTTCCTCTATTTGCTGGACTCTTTGGGAGGCACGCAACAAGGCACGGTGGGGATCCCGTGTCTCACTCTTGTTCCTTAATATGAGATTGAAGTCACTGATTATGGAGATGGGTACACTCCTTAAGGGGTGGAAATCATCGCAGACTGTGTGTAGTCTGATGAACCCTCCCTACATTCCTAATATGGCGAGGGGCTGTTGGATCAGTTGGTCACCACCTCTCGGTGGCCTGAAGTTAAATGTGGACGGATATCTTTTACAAGGGAAAATGAGAGGGGGAGGGATCCTATGAGACACACATGGCTCGGTGCTAATAGGGTTCAGTGCCTTCTATGCCATGGGATCTTCCTTATTTGTAGAGGTGAAGGCATTACTTTCTGGTTTGACGTTGCATACAAGTCGAAATTTCAGGGTGACCGAAATTGAATCCGACTCTGAGGTTTTGGTGAAGTCCATATAGGGTTGTTAGGTGGTGCCATGGTACATGATATACCAAATCCGTATACTCAGGATAGAGATATGCTTGGGGCAGAAACATCATCATGTTTGGAGGGAGGTGAAATTTGCTGCTGATATGCTTGCTCATTAGGGGAAGCCTGTGGAAGACATTAGGATTTATGGTACTCTTGGATCTTTGCCTATGGAGTGTAGAGACATTATCCAAGGAGATTCCTTTGGTTTACAATACTTTCATCCCCCATGAATGTTCTTCTATTTTGGGAAAAATTTTATAATAAAATAAAAATAATAATTTCCAGTCATTCCTTGTGTTACCATGATGACCAACTAGGTTATCCAATATTACCTAATATAGTACATTAATCAATTACCCCCAATATTAACATAAAAATGTTCAAAATAATCCATTTCATAAATAGTTAACCTTATGGATCATCCAAAATATTTTTGACTAAATTCAACATCCAAAATTTGATAACTAAAGTAACTAAATAATTTTAATTCCCTTACCCTAGAAGCTTAGAGATAGTGCATTATTTTAATACAATGGCACGATTACAAGAAATGAAGTCACAATGGACCTATTAGTTTAGTTTTATTGGAAAAAATATTACATACATGAATATTACATTACACATTCACACATAAAACACAACATAAATAATCTGTTGAGAATATCATTACTACCCTAGCTTAAGCCTAAATATCAAACATAATACACTTCATGGATTCCTGGGAAAACAAAACATAACAAAGGGGTGTGCTCAGATACTCAGTAAGGGTAAATAATTTAGAAGAATCTATAATCTTTTAAGGAAAGATGTTTCATAAAAACAAAAGCCTTTTAAAAATAAACATGAACATAATATGGAGAAAGTAAATCAAGCATTACCATAAAAACATGCATATAGATATTTTTCTCGTCGAATAATCACATTTAATAATTAATTTCATAATGAGGGAATTCCTAACGCTGAACATCGTTACCACATAGTCAAGGCCTCTTTCCAATATTAAAAATAATTTTTGTATCATGGACTTGTTCCAAGACACTGGTTTGTCTAATGAGACCTACCAATTTATCGAGGGGCTATATCGGGCCCCTACCATCACTTACAAAGTCCACTACAGTATCATATGAAATTGTTGAAAGATAACATAAACATTCATTTTATAAATAGAACACGAAATGTCAATACTTCAACCATGAACTATGAATGGAATAAAAATTGAATAATATCATTCAAATATATCATAAATCTTTAAATACAATATTTATGATTGTATATATAATAATCATCCTCTATCAAGAATAATATTCAAAAACGATGTTGACATAGTTGAAAATAATCAGTAAAACCCTTTGAGAGAAATATTTTTTTTCCATGAAATCATTTAAAGGTCTCAAAATTTATAAAGGATGATTTTTAAAAGATATTTTTGAATTAAAGTTTCCAATACCACATTGAATCCATTTAATGGAGTTAACATTTTAAAACATTCATGTCCATACAAATAAATCCTTAAAAAAATCTGAAAACATGGACATTAATAAGAATGATTTAGAAAAATAATTATTTAAAACATTTAAAATGATGTTTTAGTTAAAGAGTAATTTAAAAGAATAATTTTTAAAAGTCTTTTATGAAACATGGATATGGATAATAAATATTTCCCATAAAATAATTACACATAAACAATCTTGGATAATAATGAGATTGAGGAATTAACCCTTACTTTGCACATTCCTTTTGTCGAGGGTACGTCTAACCTCTAGTATAATGACCATAGTAAGTTATTAAATTATAACAGAACCGTATTCGTATTTATTATATGATAAATGATTCATTTTTGACATTATACTACCATTTAAATACTGATTTACATGTTAAATTAACATTTCAGGTAATAATCACCTTCTTTATCGTACGAATTTTAACTTGTTATTCTTGATCGTATCATTTATATCAGGATTTAAATCCATCCAAAATATAAAAAATGTATTATATATAATATATATTTACAATATAAATATTAATAATAGATAGATATATGAAATAGAATACACCTTTTATGGAGACAGTAGGTCGTACATATGCATAAAAGTTGTTTCTGTTTTCATATCGTATTGAATGGAAGTAAGTGAATAAAATATATGTAAGTTCATACACATATATATATATATATATATATATATATATTACCAGTAGCATTATTAATTCATATCTTACATACTTATTAATAATATATATTTTTATAATCATCGTTGAATGGTGAACCAGGAAATCAATCACCACGCGTCGTGGAGACGGTAAGTCGTATGTACACACGAGCAACAATATCATTTACATAATGATTAAAAGATGTATAATTTGATGGTATATTAATTTTAAAGAGAAATTATAATGTTATATTAATTATTTATATACATATTACTCATCATTATCCCCATCCAAATAACATAGTGTTGAATAACAAATTACACCACGGCGTGGAGACGGTAAGCCGTGCGTACACACGCATTGTGACATTATCATTCGCAGGATGGATAGAATAATGAGTATTGTTGTACCATATTTATAATAACATCACACTATTAAGAAGTTATTAGAGTTATTATTTTGGTATGGAAATAACAAATAAAGACAAAGTGGAAGAAAAAAAGAACTTTGAAAGAGGTGATAAAATAATTACCACAAATTTGGGTGTTTCTTTTTGATTTAAACAAAAGGGCTCCATAGGTTGGATTTCGGCTCAAGGTAAGGCCTCTAGGATTAAGTGGGGGAAGTTGGGAGAAGATTTGGTCAGGTTTGGGCCGTGAAAAATGGATTTGGAGGTGTGATTTTGAGAGAAGGGAAAGTACCATTCTATAAGAGAGGTGAGGGTCACATTAGGAAATATTTGAAATGTTAATTTATTATAAAATCATTTTCAGTTTTTAATGGCTCCAAATTGATTTATTTAGAATATAAGGACATTATGGATCTAAATACTTTCAACGAATATGATTTATACATGTTTAGGTCACCATATTAACCCTCTCATTTAGATTTGACTCTTAGTTAAGTAGTTTAACTTTTACCATGTCCTCTTGTATTATTATACAAAATTGTTAATAAACATACTATAAAAATAAACATTAATTTCAAGTGGTTAATTAATGACATATTTATAATTATATAATTCCTTTGTCTGAACCTTGTATTTTTATGAAAATTATTTCATTTAATAATATAGTATTTGTTTTAGAACCACATTTATTTCAATTATGACACTATTTAGTATTTGGTTTTTGTAAAAGTCATAACAACATGTTTACGACAAAAAACAATTCATTGATTCAACAATAACATGTCATATTAATCTATAAAATTCTTGGATGGAATCCAATGTTTCAATTTACATTTATTTTTATATTCATATTATCAATTATTTTAATCATTGATTGATAAAGTAATTACGACATCATCATTGTGTCATAAATAAATTTACATATATAATCTCCAAAATTTATAAATAAAATACCATTATGTAGTAAATATTTTTACCTTACTAATTAATATTTATAGTCTAATTTTTCTTATTTTTTTACTCTATATTAAAAATTCTTTAGTTATTAAACATTGAATTTGAAAATTTTAAGTCTTCTTTAAATAAAATAATATTAAATGTCCTAATATAATACATGTGGAAGAAAAGGATAATATTTTATACCTAAGGTTGGTTTTGGAAGAAATAAACTTATCCAATAGAATTATGACACGTGTTAGGGTAATTATAATATCATTTTTACTTTTAATTACTGTATTTACTTTTAATCGTGGTAAATAAAAGTCAAAAGTTATTATTAAACATAAATTATTTTTAACTAATTGAAAAAAAAATTACATGGTGATTTCTACCATATCTATTGGATTTTTAAAATTAAATTCATTTAAGCCGTAAAAATACGTTTTAGGAAAATTTTCAAATGTGCCTAGAAGGTGGGTAAAAGACGTTAAAAAGTTCAATAAAATTTTAAACACTTAATTTTATTATAAAATTACTCCAATTAGTTAAATTGAACAAATATAGGTAACATATATCTATTTTAACATATAATAAATTTAAATAAAATAGATAATTATTTAAATAAAAAGTCAGTTTAAAACAATGACGTAGTGTTTCTCACTATTCATCAAAAAATTGAATGTTTTCAGAAAAAATAACAAACATTCACCCAAAACAAATTTTGATATTCTAAATTAAAAAATAATTTTTTTTACCATATTAAAAAAATATAAGTATCATTATTTAATTTAAAAATAATTCCCGCCATCAAAACCAAACAAAACGGGTTTTAAAAAAGTAAAAACTATCAAATGATTTACATGTGTTTATGTCAAATTTAAATGTTAAATTACATACAATTAACAACATAATATTAAATGATAAAAATATAATCTAATTATACATCCAAAACATTCCACTTTATAATTTAACAGTATAAACTATTTTGATTAAAAAAGGTGTTTTCAATTAATATTTAGTATTTTGCAATATTCACCAAAATTTGACAGTTATCAGAAAAACACAAAAAAATTATTAAAAATAATTTTTTATATCCTGATTCCATAGAAGAGGATTATTTTGTCAAATTGAATATATAAAATTTTCAAATATTGGATTTAAAAGTGTTCACTATTAAAAGGTTGTAAAAATGTATTTTTTAGAAAAATATTTCATTTATCTGAAAAATTGAATTTTCTCATATATTATGTCTAAGAAACACATAATATGTATTTTAAAATTATATGGAGTATATAAAATCTAAAATGCATTTAATATTATTCATAATCGCTTTTTGAATGGCTATTTTGGTAAGTCATGGTGCGCTCGAACTCGGTGTTGAATGTTGCGCAAGTTATATTATTACTTTGAAGAGATAAAGCACTATGAAATATTAGGGTGTTACATTCTCCCCTCCAATAAATTTCCTCCTTGAAATTTGAAATTGTTTATAAAAAATTAAAAGTTATAAATATAAAATACCTTTGTGGAAAACCCACATTGGAAATAGGGTTAGTAAAATTTAGTCTTAATAAGAGGGAAAGCGAAATGAAAATGTCACCAACATATTATGTTCTCTAATATGAGAATATTGTTGGTAATTAGATAAAAATAATTTTAAAAAAACATAAATATTTATAGGGATTGATTAAGGTCTTCAATCACAACCAAGTGAACAATAAATGGGATATTGGGGGCCTCAAAGTCATAACTCTATGATGACTTAAATATCATCTCTTCAAAAAAACATAAGGTATTAGGATAACACTTTTTTGGTATTAAGATACCTTCCCTAAATTTTAAGAATTAATTTATTCATAGAATAAGATGGAAAAAATATACTTGGAATGTAGAGTTTCGTCCTTCAACTAATTCTTACCACAAACTCATCTTTCACTCCAAAAGAAATAGTACTAAAAAATATTCTATTTATCCTAATCGTATAGGGTTCCAAAAATAATGAATTAATAATTCATTTGTCAGACT
Organism: Viscum album; assembly: GCA_963277665.1. NCBI lineage: Eukaryota > Viridiplantae > Streptophyta > Magnoliopsida > Santalales > Viscaceae > Viscum > Viscum album. The sequence goes on from OY728130.1 coordinate 1,151,853,711, forward strand.
GTTTAATAAAAATTCATTATACAAACCAGGTCACCACGTAGGCTACTAGTAGGTGATTCAGCCTTATTTCCCTTTGGTTGCGGGTTCACGTCTCGCGCAATTTCTGGACACGACGGGTTGTCACCTGACCTCTAGGTTGTCCTTTTTATAACAATCCAAAAATAATATTACGAAATTATTTAACCAAAAAAATAGCATCCAATTTCAAACTTAATCTATTCCAACCTTTAGACTTATCCAAAATACTTCTTTCCAAACTCATAGCCCAAAATTTATAAGTAATGTAAACACAATGACAATTTTTCCACATAATAACATGTGAATAAATTCATTATGTATTCTTTTAAAAGACGGTAACACCCTGAATTATCCTAAAAACATACTGATTAAATTCATGCTCCCTTTTTCCTTATAGAATACAAGATATACTCCTTATATCCAAAATTTTGTGCACTTTATCAATAATAGAATAAACAAACAATTAATTAGTTTTGAAGTATTCAAGAATCAAATAAAATTAATCCAAATCAATCGTATCTTATTCCAAAATCACAACCTCAGTATCAGAACCAAATTAAGTTTTATCTTTCCTTCAACCATTTATTTTCCAAAAACATTTACTTACTATTGAGTAACTTTCCTTAGATCTATATAATCACAAATCCACAATTAAATAGTACAAAAGTATAATCCATATTTATTTCCATAATTCATAGATCCAGTACATAGTTGACAGAACACTCAAATGAAATAATTCTTTAATAACAACATAAAAACACTAGTCATTCCACTTCATCTATGGTAGTATCATAACTTGATTATTATCCTTTAACATCATTTGGGGCATACTCTGATGAATTGGACATTGGTTTGTGCAGTGTCCAAACTCTTTGTAGATGAATTATTGTACATTTCAAACCTTTTTCTTACCCTTTCAATCACGTATTTTGTGTTCGTTTTAACCTTAATTATAACAAACTTTCATTCCCTTAAAGCATTTTCCAAGGGGATTCTTTACATAGTTATCACATAAGGGAAAATCCTTCTTCCCCATCTTCCCTTAATCCATATTTCTCTCTAATATCCTTTTCTTCTCTTGCATCCCTTCAAATCCATAGGACCTCGAGAATTATTTACTTATCTTATTAACACATGATACTATTTCTTAATATGATGGGAATATGTGGGGGACTATTTACCTTCTAACTATTGGCTTAATACCATGAAAAATATGATCCTACATACTCTTTGGATCATGCATATTTTTGGAGTTCTCATTCCTTATATTGGGCGCCATTTCTAAACAATGAAATAGACTAGGATAGCTTATGAATCACAATGCATAATTACAAACTTGTAAAATACCTAATGTAAATTAAAAAGATTATGAATATAATTTATAATCATAAAAAAAATTCATTAAGGAAGTATTTACTCCTAAATCCTTTATAATGTATTCTAAAGAAAATGTGAATTATCTTAAGCATATCTCCTAGAAGTGTTGTAACCAAAAGTGAAATAAGGCCCGTTGTCATGTACCAGGATACCCCAGGTGAAGCCAGAAACTTTTTGTCGGAGTTTTCACTCCTAGGTATATCGGTTCCAGAGCTTCCTCTACTTTCTTGTATCCATACATGGATTTATTTCATGTAAAATACACAAAATCACTACATTTCCAAAATTCTAGTAAGTTCTTATATACTAATCATCAATGTCTATCTTAGGGTAATGTTTTCTAATCAGAGTTTTTCTAAATCTAGTTTCTAAGGATTGTACTAAACATCATATGATACCAATTGTAACGCCCAAAACCCAGAATCCTGGAGTCTGTGCATTATTTTAATCCATTAGCATGATCACAATGAATCTAGTCCTAAAGTACCGATCAATTTAGTAGTCTTAGAAAATAGATTACATACATGATAGTTATATTACACATTCAAACATAAAATAGAACATAAATAATATATTGATAATGCCATTATTCCCCTAGCTTAACCCTTCATATCAAAAATAATACACTTTTTAGAATCTTTGGAAAACAAAACATAAGAAATGGGTGAGCTTAGATACTCAATAAGGGTAAATAATTTAGCGGAAGCTAAAATTTTTTAAGGAAAGATGTGTTATAAAAACAATAGACTTTTAAACATAAAAATGAACATACTATAGAGAAAATAAATAAAACATTACCATATAAACATGCACATAGATATTCAACTAGTGAATAATCCCTTGTAATAATTAATTTCATAATGAGGGAATGCCTAATGCCAGACATCATTACCACATAGTCAAGGCCTCGTGCCAAGAATACAAATAAATTTTTTTCATGGAATTATTCCAAGAAACTAGTTTGTCTCATTAGACCTTCTGATGCATCGATGAAAAAAACCAAGCCCCACCAGTCACATACTAAGTCCACTGCATTCCTCATATGAATATGTCGAAACATAACATAAACATTCGTATTGAAACTAGCATATAAAATGTCAATACTTCAACCATGAACCATGAATGGTATAAAAATAGATCATTAACATTTTAACATATCATAACTCATTAAACACAATATTCAATATTATATTTATAATAAACAACCTCAATCAAGAATAATGTCCAAAAAGTATGTTGACATAGTTAAAAATAAACAGTAAAACACTTTGAGAGAAATATATATTTTTCATGAAATCATTTATTAGTATCACAATTTATAAAGGATGATGTTTAAAATATATTGTTTAATAAAAGTGTCACATACCACTTTGAATCTTTATAAAGAATTTATCATTTTAAAACATTCATGTCCATATAAATAAATCCTTAAAACCATTTTGAAAACTTGGACATTATAGAGAAGGATTTAGAAGAATAAATATTTAAAACATTTAAAATGATGTTTTAGTTAAAGATGAAATTAAAAGAATCATTTTGAAAAGTATTTTATAAAATATGGACATGAATAATATATATTTCCCAGAAAATACTTACACATAAACAATCTCATATAATAATTTGATTGAGGAATTAACCCTTACATTGCAATTTACTTTGGCCGAGGGTACGTTTAACCTTCTGTATAATGATTGTAGTATGTTATTAAATTATACCAGAACCATATTAATATTTATTATATCATACATGATTCATTTATGAATTTATACTACCCATTTAATATTTATTTCCTTGTTAAATTATCATTTCATATAATAATCACTTTCTTTATCGTATATGTTTTAACTTGTTATACTTGATCGTATCATTTAGATCATTATTTAAATACATTCAGAATAAAATAAATGATTTATATATCATATATATTTAGAATATAAATATGTATAATAGATAGATATATGAAATGGGAAACACCATTTATGGAGATTGTAGGTCATACGTACGCATAAACGTTGTTTTTGTTTTCATATCATATTGAATAGAAGTAAGTGAATAAGTTATATGTAAGTATATATATATATATCACCATTAGAATTATTATTTCTTATATTACATACTTATTAATAATAAATATTTTTATAATCATCATTCAATGGTGAACCTGGAAATGAATATCATCGCGTCGCGGAGACAGTAACCCGTACGTACACACGAGCGATGATATCATTTCTTTAATGATTAAAAGGTGTCGAATTAGATGGTATATTAATTTAAAAGAGAAATTATCATGTTATTATAATTATTTATATACATATTAATCATCATTATATACATCCAAATATAATAGTGTTGAATAACAAATTACACCATGGCGTGGAGACGGTAAACCATACGTGTGCTCGCATGGTGAAATTATCATTAATAGGATGTATAGAATAATGAGTATGGTTTTACCAAATTTTTAAAACATCAATTTTTATAGAAGGTATTGGAGTTATTATTTTTGAATAGAAATAAAAAATAAACATAAAGTGGAAGAAGAAAATATCATTGAAAGATGTGATAAAATAATTACCTCCTCTTTGGGTGTTTCCTTTTGATTTGAACAAAAGGGCTCCCTAGGTTGTATTTCTACTAAAGGGAATGACTCTAGGTATAAGGGAGAGAAGTTTGGAGGAGATTTGGTCTTGGTTGTCTGAGGAAAATGTCTTTTGAGGTTTGATTTTGAGAGAAGGGGATGTACCCTTTTATAAGAGAGGTGAAGCTCACTTTAGGAAATGTTTGAAGTGTTATTTTATTATAAAATCATATTCAGTTTCTAATGGATCCCAATTGATTTATTTCTAAGATAAGTTGGTTATGGGTATAATTACTCTCAACCAATAGGTTTTAGAAATTTTAATGTGACCATATTAACCATGTCTTTAAGATTTAACTCTTAGTAAAAAAAAGTTTAACTTTTACCATGTCCTCGTGTATTATTATAATAAATAGTTAATAAACATTCAATAAAAATCCAAGAGAACCCCAAGGGGTTCATTAATGACATATTTACCATTACAAAAGTCCTTTGGTGGAGCCTTATATTTTTTGGAATATTATATCATTTAATAATATTTTATTTGTTTTAAAAACTCATTTATTTAAAATTGTGACACTATTTAGTATTGGGTTTTTAAGAAGGTTATAACAGCATGATTACTTCAAGAAAAATTCATTTAATAAACCCTAACTTGTCGTATTCAACTAGAAAATTCGTTTATGGCATCAAAATCATCAATTTAAATTTATTTTTATATTTATAATTTCTATTATTTTTAATCATTCATTGATAAAGTAATTACTGCATCATCATTGTGTCATAAATAAATTTAATTATTTAATCTCTAATTTTTTTTAAAAAAAATATAGCATTATATAGGGAATTTTTTTCGATTTCTAATGAATATTTATAGACTATTTTATCTTTTTTATAACCCAATATAAAAATTTATTAGTTATTAAACATTGAATTTAACACTTTTAACTATTCTTTAAATAAAATAATATTAAATGTCCTAATCTAATCCAAGTTTACCAAAAGGATCATATTTTATTAATAAGGTATTTTTGTGTCTATATACACTTATTAAATAAAATTAGGACATGTGTTAGAGATTTATAATATCATTTTTACCTTTAATTACCCTTTTTACTTTTAACCGTGGTAAATAAAAGTCAAAAGTTACTATGCACCAAAAATTATTTTCATCTTATTGAACTTCATTTTACTAATTGACATCAACTGTGTCTCTCGGATTTTTTATATTCAACTCACAGAATTGGTAAAATTACTTTTTGTTTCAAATTTGCAAATGTACCTAAAAGGTGGGTAAAAGATGTTAAAAGGTTCAATAAAAAAATTTTACATCTACTTTTATTATTAAATGAATCTAATGAATTAAATAGAAAATACATAGGTATTATATATCTATTTTGACTTATAATAAATTTAAATAAAATTAATATTTTTTTAAATAAAAAGTCGGTTTTGAACATAACATAGTGTTTTTCACTATTCATCAAAAATTGAAACTTTTCAAAAAAATACCAAACATTCACCATAAGAAAATATTCATTATAAAAATTAAAAAAAGAATTATATTTTAAATAATTAAATACATATAAGTTCCATTAATTATTTGAAAATTTATTCTCATTGTCAGAACAAAAAAAGCAGGGTTTTAAAAAGTAAAAACTATCAAAAGATTGACATGTGTTTATGTCAAATTTAAATGTGAAATTACTTATAATGACCTACATTGTATTAAATGATAAAAATTTAATATAATTATACTTCTAAATCCTTCAAGTTTATAAATTAAAACAATAAATTATTTTGATTAAAAAAGTTGTTTTCCATTAAATTTAGAATTATTCACTATTCACCAAAATATGAAAGTTATCAGAAAAATACAAAAAATTATCAAAAAATATTTTATGTCTAGATTTAAAAAAAGATGTTTATTTTGTAAAATTAAATATATTAAAGTCTCAAATATTATATTTGAAAAGGAATATCCTTTAATAGGTTATAAAATTACATTTTTTGGAAAACTTTTCCTTTATCTGAAAAAATCGAATTTTTTCTAACATTATGTCTAAGAAAGACAAAATATGGATGTTAAACTTATATGGAGTATATAAAATTCCAAATTAAGTTTATAATATTTATAAATTCTTTTTGAATGGCTAGTTTGGTAAGTCGTGGTGCACTCGAACTCGGTGATGCGTGTAGTTCAAGTTATTGAATTACTTCGATGAGATAATGTACTATGAAATCTTGTGGTGTTACAATAAAAAATATATTCCCTAGAAAAAATAAGGTTCCTCATTGTGTGAAATTCAATATATGTTAATACATTTATCACCATTAAATCTTAATGATAACATGTATGCATTCAATTGTTTTTCTCCTGACACCTAAAATAAAATCGTAAATTACGGAATGTTTACTTAATTACAAAGAAGCAATAATCTCTAATAAAGTAAAAATAATCCAAAAAATAACTCATTAATATCGTTTATAATTATACTATCTCATAAACATCTTTAAATTATTTTTATCTCAATATAGAATCCAAAGTAATGTGTATCCTCCATCAACCATGTGATTTATTAAAAGATAAACCTAACACTGAATCGATTTTCTTTGTAATATAATTTATCATCATATAATTTTATAAAAAACATTTCTATAAAATTCATAAATGTTTTTTTATTCTGAAATCTAGAGTATTATTGGAAAATTAATTAAAATATATTGTTAGACAATTCAAATTCATTATAACTTTAGTCATTCCACTACATTTATAAAGCACTAAATATTCTTCATAAAAATTTCTTAGTAATTATTTCCTTTATTATTTCATTTATTATCTCTTCATTGTCATCTATAAATCATTTACACATAAATTTTTATGATTCTATTTACATGAATCCGCCTTGGAAAATGACTTATATAATTTCCATAAATTTCACACATAAAACATTAATCCATAAATGATACCAATTGGAGACTATTATTCTCATCCATTGCATTTTCCAAACATTAAATTATTTCCTCCTAAATAACATGATTTTTTACTTATTTTATACAAAAAACACAACTTCTTATCTTCTAAAACATTTAATAAGGTGTTTATTACAAAATTATAAAAATATATGTAATTGAGTATTCATTCCTCTATTGTCACGACAAAATTTTCACTCATTGAACTGTATTATTTTATTCTTTTTTGAGTTTAGGAGTCGGTTAAGGTGAAAAATTATTTATAATATATTGTGAAAACTGATTATGAATAATCATATTATGATTCACTATATTCATCATCTAATTTTGTTTCTTATCAAAACATGTCCTATTACAATCAATTTTTACTAAGTTACACCTAGTTCCCACCGTATACTAAAACAAAAAATAATATTGTAAGAAATAATAATCATGGTTTGAAATAAAATAATTTTAAAGAATAATAATAATATATCTAAATCATTACACCTTCTACTCAATATAAGACATGTTAGGTTTAAACAATACTAATTCATTTTCTTGTGTATTCAAATCATTCAAAATGGATCCTAAATAAATTTTTAATTAACTAATTTATATCCCCTATGAGTTTTTTACTATGTGGATATTATGGGCTTTTTTTGTATATCATGTAATTATTAAAGAACACCTGGTGATCCTTTTTAGAGTTATTATTCCTAGGTACATGTGTTCTATAACAACAACCACTTGTAGTATCCAAAAAGAGATTTACTGATTAGGAAAACCATGTAATATCTACCTTACTAGAACATTGGGTAGTTCAACTATACTTGTCATAAATTTGTATCATAAAATTATTGTCTAAAATACGAGTTCTATAAAATCACATTCACAATGGTTCCACTAAAATTACTTTGATACCAAAAATAAAGACCTCAACCCTTGTTTTCCAAGGTTACTGGTTACATTATTAAATTTTCATAAGATATAGGGAATTGATTCTTGAAGGACTATGTAGTTCAATATTTATGGTAAAATACATATATACATTAATCTCAAATTACAATTTGAAAAATACAATCTGAGACAATATTTTATTTAAGTGGGTAATTATTTCTGTTAAAATAACCCTAAAACTGAGTTATAATAAATAATTTTCATCATGGTGAATAAAACATAATAAATCATGATTCGAATGCTTTGAAATTTATGAGTATTGTATAATCTATCACAAATAATTAATAATAATCAATATGATATTTTCAAAAACAAAAAAAACATTACACTCTATTAATTACATGATCATAATCTAGATGGAATAAATGAAGATCAAATAATGTCGTATAAATAATCACATGTTCTTGAAACATAACCATGAATATTATAACTAATAAAATAATTAAATTGAAAATAAATCTCTTATTTAGTAATGAAGTAATCAAAATAACTATACATTTGAAACATATTATCAATCATTATCACAACACACATTAAAACTACTGCCAAAATTGATTTTATTTGGCCAATTTATTTTCTCATGTTATTCACCAATCCATCAAGGGGATTTATAATTATAGGTGAATCCCATCCAAAAATATATCTAATTAATTTTTCATATAAAAGAAGTTAAAGATAATAAAAAAGTATTTGTATTGAAAACTAAAATATTAATTTTTAATACATACCCAAAATCAGCATCCAGAGTAATATGGTGGGTAATAATCAAATTTTATATCCTTAGCCAAATATACTATATCCAATTTATAAAATTAAAATGTATTTTTAAGTATAAAATATCCATATTGATCAAAATTATATTATATTATTGAGTTTTATTATGAATATAAATACTCTTAAATTCCCTTAAAACATTGTTGTGGAATTTTTTTTTCATTTTAAAAATCATATTTTATGATAAATTGATTACAAAAAATTTTATACATAATATTAATTGAATAAAACCTTGTTATGTTTTCACATAATCATTACTCATTGAGTGGTCATTATAGTTGAAAATTATGTTCATGTCGTACATGTTAAAATAATTTTTCCTTTCATATTTTTGGTAAAAGACAAATATGCATTGTTTAGAAAATGTCTTGACATTTTCTATAAAAAATAGAAACTCAAAAATTGATAAATTTTTTTTTTAAATTAATTTTTTTTACTATAAAATAATATTTTAAATCATTTGTAGGAATCATGGTTCTGTGTGAAAAATAATTTTAAAACAAAAATAGAATTAAATTTATATTTTCTTCATAATATATTCATAATAATTTCAATTATGAAATAAGGTAAATGATATTATTACAAAATTAAGTAATTAATATCTATAAATGATAATAATTAATAGTTTCAATTTTTAAATGATCAAATAATTTCCTTAAATAGAAATTCTGGCATAAATAGTAGCAATTAAAATGAGATTGAAACATAAATCTATGTTCACTTTTGTCACATTTGAATCATATTCCAAATGAAAGAAATAAAACATAATGAAATATTAAAAAACAAAAAGATAAATATATTCATGATATGAAATATTAATAGGTTTATTACATTCACTACAAAAAATGAATAAGTGGTGAATATGACATACCACTCACAAAAGTAAAACTGAGATGAGAAACCATTACCTTAGGCATGATTTCCTTCATATGTGTTATTACAACCAATATAATAAAAATAAAAATTTTATAAATCTATTGAGGAACAATAATACTATATTATATACCACATATTATTTTTTATAGTCTTTTATGAAATGATTACTAATAATTCTTTTTTAAAATCACTATTTCGTGAGATAATTTTATTTATTTTTCATGCCTATTTTGGTTCACCAATTTATGTCCACATACATTGATTTTGGTTCCATCAAATCATTACTATTAAATTTTATTTAAATATAAAAAATAATCATTATATATGTAATTATTGTAATATATATTCTCCAAGAATATAAATGAATTACATTGTTCATGGAGATAGTAAGCCATATATACTCATGAACATTATTTCCATTTTTCAAGATGGATGTAATAAAAGGAAAATAAATGTCAATTGTCTATTGTATAATTATTTTTATGTTATTTTCATAATTTATATTAATAAAATCCACCCATGATACCATCATTGTAAAAATAAAATAGAAAATGTTTGACATCACTATGTGTGGGAGGTAGTGCACATATACACATGAGCAGTGTTATTATTCTCCCTCAGATTTTATGGTAAGGGGTTATATATGAAATAATATTTAAAAAATTGTTTTTATTTAATAAATATCACATGTATATCATAACTATATCATTAATAAATTCCACGTAAATCAAATTTTAAAAATGAATCACATTGCTTCACAAGGGGGTAGTCTTCCGTACACACAAGGGAGGTTATTGTATCCCATGCCGAGAATTATAAGTGAGATTTTATATGTGATATCACTATTTTGGAATTAACATAATTTATAAATCTAATATACATATTTTATATCGACCATTATATCCATATATGAAATGCGGTGATTATTAATGGATTACATTAGTTCGTGAGGCACCTGTCTGCCATACACGTGACTGACAATTCTATTTTTCATTTTATGGAAGTGGAGATGGATCTTGGTCATTCAATTTTAATATATATATATATATATATATATATATATGGTATAATTATATTATATAAAATCATATATGAATATTATTTTATGGAGGAGTGTGAAGAAAGAAATCAAATATGTTTGTCCAGTCATTATTCCTCCTCTATAGATTCCCTCTTTAGGGTTGTACATAAAGCATTCATGGGAGGGATTCATAATTATTATAACACCTATAGTTGGATGGGAGTGATTAAAGAACATATTTTTCTATGAATTTACTCAACCAAAGGGTTTTGGATGTGTGTTGAAGAGAGAATAGTGGTGGAATTTAATAAGTGGGTGAGAGGACAGAGATGAAATTTTTGAAAACGTGAAGTGATACCCATGTTTTTATGTTTCTAAAAGAATAAAAAATTACACATTAACACAAATAACAGTAGATAGTGTCCACATACAGACATAAATTTGGAAAAAAAATTTACTTTCATTTTCAACCCTTATCATCTAATTTTGACCCTCAGTAAAACTGTTTTTATTTCAAATGTAATAAATAACTTATAAATCTTTTACTATTCAGAAATTTTAAAATTAAGTAGACGTTTATAGATAATATAAATTAAATTTATTCCACGATTGGAAGAGGTTTTTTCAAATTCAATTAACAGAAGTGGATGAAATATATTTAAAATTGAAGCAACAGATGCATCCAAACTGATTTTTACAATGAAATAATTGAAAAGATTAAATTTTATTTATATTAGAATTCAATATCAAATAGATTAAAATTAAAAAAATTAAATAAATTTTTAAATAATAAACTTAATATTCCTTTTCAAAAAATTAAAAATATAATTTAAATTTGTAAATATTTTAATTGAACATTTAGTTTTCAAATATAAATCAAAATTATTCACTATTCATCACAAAAATATTTTATTTATAAAATTACAAAAAAACACCCAAGGATAATATGACATGTATATTTTAAAAGTGATGATTATTTTATCATAAAAACATTCCATAATTTTTAAAAATTATTTTTGAATGATGTTCACAAAGTATGACTAAACCAGGCATTTTAAAAAGTCAGTTTTTTTTAAAAAAATCTTTTACTTTTAAATGGTTATTATTTTATTTAGAATCAATTGAAAAAATTGAATATATTCATATATGTGTAAACCATATAATATTTATAATTTATTTAATCCTATTCATACCTACCAACATAACTTCATGGTTATAATATAATTTTTTTAATATTAATATTGATAGTATATAAGGAATAGTTTTAACCGAGTGTTTCATGTCATCAGTTCTATAACATAAATTGAATTTATTAAATGATATTTTTTTAATATATCACGGTGTTACACCCATTTAAGTCATAAAGAATCACCAAATCATGATTTATTGATTTCAAATTCAATGATATGGACTAAAACAATAATTAAATTAATTTTATACATCATAAATAATATAAAAACATAACTAATAATATTCTTAAGGATATCATAATTATTATCATTGAATGGAGAATGATCAAGGACACCACTTTTATGAGACTTGTAAAATGATCACAACCGTTGACAAATGGTGTGTAGAATTGGTAAAATTCAAGTATATATGTAATATTTTTAATGTGAATAAAATAATATATATATATGACTAAGGTTTCTAGGTTAATGATAAAAATATCATTTTTTAATAAAAGAGGATAATATAGTTGGTGGATTTCAAGAAAAGAGGACAGGGTTGTCAATTTAATTATCTTTCATTGAGACGTGTTCTGTATTTATGAAATAATGTTAATTTTTATGGAATATATAGTACTATTTTGATAAATTATACTATTAATAGCATTTATATAATTTAATATAAATATAAAATTCATGTTTAAAATCCCATGTTTTTATATAATGAAATTTACCAAACCTATATAGGATAACATCTCAAACCGTTTTATTTGAGACATTTTTTATGTTATAAAACATATTTTATTTATATATTTTGGAAAATGGTATGTGATATCATTTAATGAAAAAAAATTAATAATAATATTTTATAATCTAATTAAAATGAAAATGTTTTTGTCTTTTTTATTAATTTTTTACTCAGAATGCAATATTTTTTTTACTAAATTATTATTCAGGGAGACATGATATATGTCGATAAGCATATTTATTTTACATGGTATAAAATCTTTTTATTTATATGTTCTTATAATTATATTTGTATTTATGGTGATTTAATTTCCAAATAATTTTCTTTTATTCATGTGAACTTCGATACAAATATTACCAATGTAATTAGTATTAATGAAAACACAAATTCTCTTTTATGTGTTATAGTGTTCTAACATAAAACCTTTTCATCCATGTTGGAGTTATCCAAACATATTATTTAATTTAATTTTAAAATTTTATTTGGTAAAATCATTATTTATATAATTTTTTTTTACTATTTGTAAAATGTTAATTTTGAACAAATGAATTTTCGGAAGCATTAAAGAGTGTATTTACTTCCACATTAAATTTATTTGTCTTCTTCTCAAATTTTCTACCACAATAACATTATGTATTTTAATGTTACTATTATATTATATTACATTTAAAAGTAAAGGTCTCTAAAAATATTTCATATCAAATTTTCAGAAGATAAATTTGAAAGTGAAAGGTAAATTTATATTTCTCCCCAGTATCAAGTTATTTTATAAAAGCTCATTTATCTTTTTTCTCAAAATTTTCCTCCCATTTAAAAATGGATTTATACTAATAGAGTTTTTATTTCATGATTTATCCTATAATATATATTTTTAATTATTTGGATGAAGTGAACCCATTATACCAAATATTATGAATTATATTCCACTATTTGGTGGTATCATTCAATTATTGTTTTGCAATAATGTTTTTCATCTATAAAAAATCATTAAGTATTTCCAATATTACAACATGGGTAGTTTTAAAACCATTCACCAACATCATGTTAATGGATTTTGATCATTTTATAATATTATTAACTTATCCCTATACTCACTTCTCCATATAGAATGAATAGCACACTTCATATAATTTAAATTGGATGATGTTGACCCATTATGAATGTCATTTTAGTGACATTAGTGAAAATATTTTAGTTTAAAATGTTATAAAATAAATAAATATTAATATTGGAAAGGATACTATGTATTTTTTAACCATTACCCATATTCCTTCATATGGACTATGATCATGGTTTTCAATTTATTAACAAGGGGAAATGTTTTTGTGTTTTTCATATTGTTATGACAATATGAATGACTATTAGGATGTTGAATATAAAATTATTGTCCTTGTATCTTAGTCACATGAATGATTAGTGATTGGGTTAAAATTTTTAATGGAATGGATAAATATATTATAATTCTTGATGATTATTGAATACAAACATAGGTTGATTATGTATAGGATTTTATTAATACTCATTATATAGAAAGAAATTTCTTATTGAGTAAGATGTGACATATTGAATGATATAAAAGGTATTGAAGAATATATTTTTTGATTTAAATAGAATAATATGATTATTTGTTTGGATAAGAATTATATATCCTATGATTCATCAACAAGTATCCAGAGGGAAAATTTATTTGGTTATTTAGTGTATTCCAAGCCAATTCAGAGAGAAGTCTTGATTATGGTGTCAGTGAAAATTAATGTGTCATGGAATACAACTCATAGGATGAGTTTATAATATCTAGAATTTCCCTTTAAATTATATTGAGATCAATATTGTTTTTATAAAAAAAAAATTTATCATCGAGGCTGCAATATTCCGTCAGTTTTAAATTGATTATGGATTCATATTGTTTTCTTATTCCCTGCATAATATTTATTCAATGTAAATTCATTATTTCTACAGTAGAAAGTTTTAAAAAATTATTTTTTTTCTGATAACCCATATAATGTTTCCATTTCCCTAGTTTATAATGATAATTATTTGAGGTGACATGTCTAAAATGAAAAAAATGTGGATGAATTTTGCTTCATTTACTTAAGACCAATTTTGGACTATGTTGTTTTGTATATTGTGAAAACATAGCTTTATGATTCAATGAACATTAAATTTATTTTATTTTCTTTGATTCCAAATTTATAACTCTCTAAAACTATGAAGATAAATTCTATCTAAGATATGTAATTAATCATTATTGATTTGTAATTATATATGGTTATATTTAAGAATTTATAGTTCAAATAATTAATGTATGTAGAGTATGTGTTTATGTCACTAGATTCATCAGTGTGGATCCAAGGCATCACAAAGTCATTCCATGGGATAAGATATGTGTGAGTACTTTATCATTATTTGAAGGGGTGTGATGAGATATCTAGAACCAATATATTCAAATTTTATTTAAATATTGTAATTATCTACATTTCTGATAATCATGGGTGTATATATCATGATAAAATGAGATTATTTATATCCATAATGCCATTAAAAAAATAGAAAAAGGAGATGATTGTTGTTGAGATGTTTTCTATAATTCTATATGAGTGTATAATATCAATATGAATTGATTAATAATTACATTCAAGTGATATATTTAATGGAACTAATGGAAATTATTTGGAGAAATAAAAGAAGGATGTTTCTCATGTATATTTGATATTTAAATGATGATTTTCTTAATGATTTAAGTTCATTTTAGAAGTTATAAATTAACAATCTATTCATCATAATAAATATGTAGTGTTCACACCTTTAAATGTTCTAGGAGTTTCCAGATATTGAATATTGAATTATTATTCACATGGAATAATTCTATTTGATTTTGAATATATGATTATATGAATGTTTTATGATGTTGTGAAGTATATTGAAAAAACACATACCATGTCTTTAAAGTTAAAGGAGATCGATAAATTATTTAATTATAGGGATATAGGGATTAAATGAAATGTTCCATTAAATAAGAATGTGGTATTTTGTGTATGTGATTATTTGTGGAGATGTATGAAGATAATGATCGCATCAGATAATGATAGATCCTCAATATTTACACCATGGTTAATGATATTTTGGGTGTACATGTGCATACCTATTGATCCATTTTCCCATAGTGAGGGACTGGTATAAATAGGTGAATATTAAATCTAGGATCCGATGTTAATTCACTTATATATTATTTTTAGGAAAGTAATTTTATCTTCTTGTGGATAATGGATGATCTAATGAGCACATCAGACTATGTGTGATAAAATCATATTTATGTTAGTTTAGAAACCCTTTCTGAGGATATCACCAATATATTAAAAAATATCATTATATAAAAACCATATAAATAAAGACTATTTTTCAATATTCATGTCATTATTTCACATGAACGATGGGATGTGTGAAATCATTGAGAGTATTGAGAAAATTAACATGCTCAAATGTTTTATACAAATAATTATAGACATGTGTGTGAAACTGATTCACCCATCCTCGCAATGGTACTAATATGATATGCTAATAATATATTGAAATCCAACCAGATATTACACAATTTTTATGTCCTTAAAATATTGATGAATCACATATTGATATGATCAATGTTTTTTGATGATGAAGAAATATATTAAAATAAAAATATTATTGCACATTTTCTCGTCCTCTTCTTCAAAAAAATATCAATTATAGAAATAATATATCTAAGATTTCATTAAGTCAAAGAATATATTCAATGATAGAAGTGATGTATAAAACTCAAAATATTCAATTATTATTAATCATATGATAGTTTCATCATTTATAACAATTGTTTCTTTTCCATAATGTAAAAGTTATTTTTACAGAATAATAATAAGAGATAGAGTCCATAAAATTAATATTTTGATATCCTCCCTAAATTATCAATTAGTTTTCCAATCATAATCTAATGGGAACTTTCCCACAATCCATGTAATATAGTTTTTTTTCATAATCCTACATCCCATAATCATTCTTGTCAAATTTTAATTAAATATTATTATATTGATATAAATGTTATTCAATAACAATGATTACTTTCATCATTGAATTCCATGAAATCTTAATATATTCGTCAAAATGTAGACTTTAAAAATTCACATAATCTCTATTATCATCATGAAATATTTCTATAATAATTTTTATACAAAATCAAGATACCAATAACCCACAGTAGTTTTCTAAAATTCAGTGAAACATTTATGGTCTGCATGATACAATCGTAGTGAATGAATATTTTTCTTCAAGTTCATGGAATTATAATAAAACATGTTTCACTCATTTATAGTATAACCCAATGCTTCCTAATTACAATATATCCATGAAGAAATTGTATTAAATCATTAATTATAATGAAATCATTATATTTTAGTCCCTAATGAACATATCATGCATCATCTTAATTTTAACATTGGAATTTTCTCATTTCATCCAAACAATCTGAAATTTAAATAATAATTTAAATATACCAACAGTAAAAATGTAAAATTTTCACCATGGAATTAACCTTTTCATATGGTTCATAGATCCAATAATATATTTGAGTTGATAACACTTATTATTGGATGTTCACCAATACATTTACCTTGAAAAATATTAAATAACCACATAAACATAATTTTAAACCCCATATATTCAATACCTAATAATTATAAACTTTATGTCTTAAATGGAATCACATTAATATATTTAATTCAAAATTAGTTAAACCATTATGTATAAGATATGTACACTTATAAATGATATAAAAAACCTTTATATTTTAAATTATCACTAAAATTTACAGTTTGGAAAACACATACATATTTAGTATCATAAAACATGAAATGTAAAGTAATTATATCAATAAACACTTATGTATTCATAAATTTTAAATGTATTCATAAGTACTCAATAAAAAATAAAATTGAGATATCCTTTGTCATTTTTTATTGACCCATTAATATAGAAGAGTTTTTCAAATATTAAACAACATGAAACAATGAATTTTTTTTCATCTAAAAACATAATAATCTTATAAAATTACTTTTCAATACCTTATAATAAACTCAAATGAATACATATATATTTCCAATGTTTATGAATCATTTAAAAACTAGTTACACTATTCCAATGGATCATCTCCTTCCTCAATTGTCTTCAATGATGCTTCAAACATCATCTTTGTAACTTCTAATTCAAACATATTTCATCACTATATGTTATTACATAAGGAAAAAATTATCTAGGTTTCTAAAAAATGTTATATAGATATAATACCCAATAGTCACCACACACAAAAAACCCCTTCAATGGTTTATATTTTATAATTATCAATGAAATAAATGTAGAAAAAATATCCTATAGTAAATCATCACTAAAATCATGTGAACAATATTCAAACTCTAACTAGTAACATAAAAATATTATCAAAAAAACATTTATAATCATTTTTAGTGAATTAATATCCTTACAATAATTAAAAAACATATAGGATGATTTTCCCTGTAAATGTGTATATTGGAGTGTCTCTAAGGAAAACATCTTACATTATTCTAAAACCTTAAAAAATACCAATTTTTTGAATTTAATTTGCAGGGACTTCAAACAACAATTATGAAGGTATTATCTATTATAGTCAACTCAAAAACATATTGATAACTTTTATTATGAACACCGTCATTCTCCGAAAACATTCATATAACATATATTTTTGGTAAAATTATTTGATTATTTAATACTCAATACATATTTACATAATGATTATTTTATTAATTCTTGTTGAAAATAAATAAATGTTTACACCAATTATCATATTAAACCACCATTATGATTACCAATTAAATTATTATTTAAATTTCATAGTAGTGGTATGATTACATACAATGCATGTAACTCTTATCCAATCAAGGATTGTGGGAATGTGCTTCCATCAATTCAGGTTATTATTCCTTTTATCAAATTTGATTTTGTTTGGTGATAGGGTCACATATATGTACATATATTAAAATCCAATATTTATGTTATATATATATATATATATATCATAATATATCTTGAATCATCTAATGATCTTTTATAGAACATCTCTATCCAAAAGACAATCTGATCTAGTTTGATACATATCATATTGCACGACTCTTCATTTTCCTATGGCTATAGACTTATAGTGATGGAATAACCTATATAATTTGTTGACTTAACCATTGAATAAGAGTTGGAAACATAGTTCAAATGACCAAACAACGTCTATTTCAAACCTACACGTATATATAATAAAATATACACAATGTTGTAACAATTGTATCTTTCTAAATAATAATTAATAAAACATTGATATCCCATCATGTTGATAAAAAATTGAAACAATATATACATGGTACATACTACCATCTCTGGTCCTTAATAATAGCGTCTCAAAATCCTCGTTATGATCTTCCATCTTGATACTCTCCACCACTTGTGCACTGATTTATAAAGTAGATGTTTGGGATAGATATTTTAGAAAGTGTTCATACAGGGTGTGAATAATATTTATCAATTCAATTCCACTAGGTTCCCCTAAAATACAATTTTATAATAATGGTATTCATGTGGTATATAAACATTTCAATCAACCACATCAGGCATTGCGTGCTAACAAAACCACAATGAAAACATATGAATCTGGTAAACATGTGAATGTACAGTTTCCAGGAATACTATATTACATTATTCAACACCATGATGGAGTCACGTTTTCAATTTATTCTACCAAACATGTAACTCATCCTATACTAGAATAATTGTACTACAATATAAATTAGTCTCAACCACTATCTGAAAGAACATTGTATCATCCTTACAACCCTCCATACAAAACCACTTATCACTACAATGAGGTCTTTCATCAAGAACATATAAGTACCTTATCATTAAAGGTAGGTCCCCTTATTTAAAACTCAAATTACTACTGATTCATTCAATTATTGACCTATTATACATGTAATAAATTTCATTATAACATTATCATCCATCAAACAAAAGCTAGTCCATTATCCAAACCCATACCTTTATACCCCTATAAAGGTCTATATTAACCGTTTATCACACAATGTGGATAAAACTATTCTCATTTCATATTACCTTAGTCAAGGAATGTTTTATCTTGATACACATGAGGATCACATCATAGTAGTAAATTTCATTTTAGCACTATATCTCTAATGAGTTCATTCAAATTAGGGATCTATATCTTTTTCCGATGCTTTCACCGGGGCGTGCGCATCCGTCCGTCCGTGGAGGAGGACGCGCTGCACTGTTGCCCCGCATTCCCGCTTTCCAAAGGAGGGCGGCATTCGCTCCTTATTCAGGGACGTCTGCTCCTTGATCGAAACAGGATAATGGGATGTCAGTTCTTTCTTCTGTGGATTCCTCCTCAGAACTCGTCACCAAGTCCAGGTCTCCCTCATAGATTTAATACATTGTTCGTGAAACTCTTCCCAGTGCCATGTTTCCATGGACATCGGTTAATTACACTGCTTCTATCGGGACATTCCAAAGGGTCCGTTCAGGGCAGTAACCTTTAGTCGGGGGAGTAGTCACGTTGAGGCATCAGTAGCGTGTCTAGATGTTGGGGACCTGACATGTCTGTCTATTATCCCTGGTCACACGGCTTCTTGAGGGCATGGAGGCCCGAGGCAACCCACATCGAGCGTGGGGAATTATATTCCATAGGCACATATATGAGGTTTTCCTCAGCTTCCCGTGTTTAACACAGGGTATGCCGCGAGTTTAACATCCAGTGGAGACGGATCAGCCCGATCGGAGCATTAGTTTGAGTAGATTAGATTGATGTATTTCCCTTGAAGGGGTGCCGATACCAGGACCAGCCCATGGGTGGCTATGAAGAGGAGCGTACCGACATGGTCTCACCGAGATATGACGGTCCGGGCGAGAATCTGGGTGGATGATGGATGAACTAATGAAGTGGAGGGGGAATGGAAAGGAACCGTTGCAAGGGCGACGATGAAGTTGGGATTGAGCCTTGAAGAGGCTTCCTACGTATCCCTGTGGCAGGGAATCAAAGTCTGCATAGTTCGGGACGGTGCCGGTGAACCGGGATGAGGGTGGACCTTGGTCCGATGGGCATCATCAGCGAACTGACGTGAATGGGGAGGACCAAGAGGGTCCTTGTGGTGGTGGGCATGGAACTCGTGGAGGCTTCCTACGTACCATTTCGTGACATGGATCAAAGACCACATAGTTCAGAGGGGCTTCGTCGGCGAACCGACGTGAAGGTGGACCTTGGTCCAATGAGAGATGGGCTTGAACCTCGGGGAGGATTCCTATTTACCTGGACTTGGCATGGATCAAAGTCCTCATAGTTTGGAGGGTGTCATCGGTGAACCGACGTGAAAGTGGACCCGGGGGTCCACTAGTGGTGGGCTTGAACCTCGTGTAAGCTTCCTACGTACCATGCCTTGATATGGATCAAAGTCCTTGTAGTTCGGAGGGTGGGTTTGAGCGAACCGATGTGAGGAAGGGACCTTGGTCCGATGGGAGATGGGCTTGAACCTTAGGGAGGCTTCATACGTACCATGCCTTGGCATGGATCAAAGTCCTCGTAGTTCAAATGGTCGATAGAATACAGTTTAACGTCATGCGGGACGGTGGTGAACCCTGACGTGAATGAGCGACGGGCAAGGGCCTTGAACCTCATGGAGGATTCCTACGTACCATGCCTTGACATGGATCAAAGTCCTCGTAGTTCGGAAGGGCTTCATCGACGAACCGATGTGAAGGTAAACCCGAGGGGTCCACTTGTGGTCGGAATAAACCTCGTGAAGGCTTCCTACGTACCATTCCTTGACATGGATCAAAGTCCTCATAGTTCGTAGGGGCTTCATCGGTGAACCAACGTGAAGGTGAACCTGGGGGGTCCACTTGTGGTGGGCTTGAACCTCGTAAAGGCTTCCTACGTACCATGCCTTGACATGGATCAAAGTCCTTGTAGTTCGGAGGAAAATGGGGGATTGGCACACCGACAAGGAGACGGTTTGGGCCAATGATTGTTGGGCTTGAACCTCATGGAGGCTTCCTACGTACCATGCCTTGACATTGATCAAAGTCTTTGTAGTTCGGGTGGGGACAACAGCTTGCCGTCGAACTATGATGCAGTTTAACGTCATGCTGGACGAAGGTGGAACTCGACGTGAATTGTATGACGGGTTGGCTTGAACCTCGTGGAGGCTTCCTACGTACCATTCCTTAACATGGATCAAAGACCTCATAGTTCAAATGGGTGTGCAGTTTAATGTCATGCAGGACAAGGGCATAAAGTTTAACGTCATGCTGGACGAAGGCGTGCAGTTTAACGTCATGCTGGACGAGGGCCTGCATTTTAAGGTCAGGATGGGCGAGGGAATGCAGTTTAACATCATGCTGGACGAGGGTCTGCAGTTTAACGTCATGCTGGACGAAGGCGTGCAGTTTAACGTCATGCTGGATGAGGGCATGCTGTTTAACATCATGCTGGACGAAGGCGTGCAGTTTAATGGCATGTTGGACGAGGGAATGTAGTTTAACGTCATGCTGGACGAGGTATTATCATAGACAATGCCAGCTCTAAGCCCATGTGAGTCATGCTCGGTGTGAGAAACAAGAGACATCAAGGACTTGACGATCACGCCATGAAGGGTGTGTCCGTGAGAAGCGAAGAGGGGCTTATGCATTAGGCGGCCCATGGTGTTGGGACTTACTCCAAGATGGAGGCCCGAAGTGCGACAGAGCGCAGCAAAATAGGGATTTGGGACCAATGATGGGAGGTGCCTCATTCCCTATCACGCCCTCCACTAACCTTGGTAGTGGGGAAGTACAGAGATGCATGGGTGCAGCCATCTGTTGGGGAACTAGGGTCGCCCTTCTCCTGAGAACATATGCCACTCCAGTAAGGAGGATAGCATCCCTTGTTTATGGGTGATTACATTCCCGTGGAGATGAGTGGCGTAAAAAATGTTTGAGCCGGGGGGACCCTTCATGAGAGGCACGAGGTCGGGTCACAGTTTAACGTCATATGTTGAGGACGTGTTGCTTGGCAGTTTAACGTCCTGCAGCTCAGACGAGGTGGGTTCACTCCTCACCCCTAGGACTTACATAAATGGTACCCTCTGGTCCTTGGGGGAGTGAAGGTACTGGAAAGGCCATAGTTAAGGGGGGTTGTGGAGCGATCCATCAAGGGGTCCATGTTAGCGTGGCTATGCGAAGAAGAAATAGCCGTTAGTGTGCCTATGCGAAGAAGCATTAGGCGAAGCAACGCTATGAGTGGTATTGTCCGTGGGACTTTGAAATCACATCGTGCATACCTGGAGGGTTGCACGGGAAGCAGAATTGCTAAGCAAAGGAGTGTGCTTCGCGAATCGGAGTGCCTTAGCCTTAGCATGGGGCATATGTGTGAGTGGAGGGTGCTTCACGAAGTGGAACAGTATTCACGGAGCACTGCTTCGCGAAGAAGAGGTGCCTCGCGAAGCAGGGTGCTGCGAAGCAGTGTGCTTCGCGATGTGTAGTGATCCTGCCTTAGCATAGGGATCCCTAGTACAGGTTGGGTGTTTCGCAAAGCATAAACACTCCGCGGCTGCCCGGGTTCCCTTGGGAATCCCCTTCCTTCGCGAATGCCCTTGATCTTCGCGAAGGGCATCTCTCTCAGAAGAGGGGCTCAAAATGAGACAAAGCAACGATGTCACGCGAAGTAGGAGTACCTCGTGGAGCTCATGATTCCCGGGGGCAAAGGGTGCTTCGCGATTCGGGAGAGGAGAAGCCAAATGGTTGGATTACACATCTCTGGGACTCAGGGGGAGCCCCGTATTTATAGGCAAGGGGAGCCGTGAAGCTGAAATCGCGTGCCGCCAAAGGTGCATCACGACGGGCTCGCGAACATAAAACGCGTTTGTGGAGAGTTATTGCCTCCGGAGCTTCGCGGTGGGCTCGTGAACGTCAAAACCATTCGCAGAGAGTTACCGCCTCCCGAGCTTCGTGAGACCGTGATGCTCGGGGTGCTTCGTGGCGGTGCTTCGTGAGGTAGTGTGTCAGACAACTTTTCCGTCCCTTCCTTCCGAGCAATATTTTGGCGCCAACAAATGCCCCCCCTCAGACTTGGATCCGCGGAGGGTGAAGGGTCGAAGTCTGAGGGAAAATCTCCAAAATTGTCAGTGGTTCGTGATGTGACTTCGCAAAGAGGGCCCGCGGTGCTGACCGGGGCCACGGATCCGGATGCACCGCGATCCTCCGTGCGGGTGTGGTGTGCCGTGATACTCCGGGGTCGCTGCCTATAAATAGGGGGGTCGACGTCTTTTGTCTTCATGCGATTTCCTTCTCTTTTGGTGCTCTTGATTTCGCGAAGCTCCGCGTACTCCGCGACTGCTCTCCGCGAATCGAGCTTCGTGGCGGACCGCGGGTCTCCGACTCCGCAACTGCGCCAAGAGAACATCTTCTTGCCGACCCAGGACCAACTCTGTGGTTTTTCCTCACGACTGACTTTCGCGATCCGGCTTCGCGATCCAGCTTTGCGATCCGTTCTGAAAAAATTCTTTTCTGAGGGCCGAAATCAAAATGGCCCATCAAGAAGCTGTATTGGGGGTGCTTGCAGATGCCGCCCATCGGGATGAGATGGCCAACTGTCCAGGCCTTGGGGAGATGGTCCTAGGCCATTCGGACCACGCTTCATTGACAGATCTGCTATCAGAGGGTCAGAAGATTTATCTGCAGTGTAAGAAGCTGCCATTGCACGGCTTCAGGTTGAGGGATGACGTCTTCATCTCTGAGGCGAGTAGGGATGAACCAGCTTGCTGGTTCAGGAGTACACCATTCCACCACCAATGGTTCATGGCGGCCGATGGTCACATATGGGAAGACTTCACACCTGTCAACGCTGATTGTCTCTACAAACATGTAAACGATATTGATGGGAAGCCATTGCAACCGGAGAATTCCCCTCCTCTTTACCGTACCATGCTGAAGGCGACTTTGCATGATTCGAAGAAGGGATGGTCTGATGAGTGGGACCTGCGCCAGGGCGGCAACTTTACTAATGAATGGGCCTGGGCCTACTGGGTAGGCGCCTCATGCGAGGAGTTTGGTGCCGAGCTAAGGAGAGTGGGGTTATATGAGGCGGCATGGGCCACCCAATTCCACATTTACCAACCAAAACAACTGATGCCAGAATTGCTGAGCAGATGGTCGTCTAGGACCAATACCTTTCACTTGTATCACGGCGAGGTGGGAATCATCCTGTCGGATGTCCACCAGATTTCTGGGGTTCTGATCTTGGGGCCATGTATGATGAGTTCCTCCCCGTCATGAGTGCGTGGGAGGATACCGAGAAAATGCCGCGACTGGCGTCAGTGCTGATGGCATTCATCCCTGGAGAGGACAAGGAGGCAGTGAGGGATGTCCACTTTAGAAGATGGTTCAAGTGCTTCCTGAATTTCCCAGAGAATCGAGAGTTCCCTCCGAGGCCTTGAACTTGTCCGAGGGCGGCCCAATGGGGTAAGGGTCACTCGTATTGGTGGGTCTTGGAGGACAGCCAATGGAAGACTTGGGGTTTCAGTGTCATCACTTAACAACAGCCGATAGTCAGGCTGGCGGCATTCATCGCGGCTCTCATCTGCGGTTGGATCCTACCGATGAGGGATACAAGCATGGGGGTGCGGCCCAACTCATTTATTATGGCATCCATGTTGTCCATGGGGAAGCAGATCAATCTGAGGATTCCAATGCTCTCCAAACTGTACATAATGTTGCGGCACATTAGCGAGGGAAAGAAGATGCCAAGGATATGAGGGCCCTTCCACCTCCTGTATGGGTGGATCTCAGTGCACATCAGGGGGATCTATGAGTATCCAAACCCTATTTCGCCCCCAGGATCGAACTCCCGCCCCTCCATCCTGAACGCAGTCGGGAGCTTCCTGTTCAAACTTGCCATGACGATGGTGATGAATTGGGCGTGGAGGGCGGATGAGTTTAATTTCCACCCCTTCCCAATGCCGACGGGGATACTGACTGACGACGGGCCGGGAACGGAAGAACATCGAGCTTACCTCCTAGCCTTTCGAGGTGGAGTTTTTGTGGCACGAGTAGATCGTGAGCCACTTTGCGAACCGTACACCCCACACTGGTTTGCGAGGCAGTTATGGTGCCTCCAGCGGCTGACCCCGCAGGTCTACTGGGAGGTGCGTCACGAGGAGCACCCATGTGTGATGAGGCAGATGTGGCTCATGTTCACACAGTAAGATGGGAAGATGCGAATTTCATTACCACCATCCACCGCCGCTTTTGGATTAGTGAGGGAGTATGCCATTAGTTGGGAGGATTCTTACCCAGGGGAGATTTTGAAGCAACTGACTATTAGGGTCAGTGACGGTGGGCCTCCTCTATCTCGAGGTCGGGGTCGGAGGGTAGCTAGGGCGTCTCACGGTGGCGGGGCTACCATGGCGGTGAGACCCGCACCGGCAGAGGGTGTGGCAGCAGCAGCAGACCCGAGGATTCTGGAAGAGCAGGGCCATCCGGAGGGGCAGCTATTGAGGGGATTTCAGAGGATATCCACTCAGGCTCCGGGGAAGCGCATGCGTCATATCTACATGGGAGAGGATGCCGTCTTCCCGGAAGCCTGGGACATTTGGGATGTCAATTGGCAATTCCTCAGCCCACCTGAAATATGGGCCCACCTGAATCGCCTCGGGATGGAATTATCGGGCATAGGCCCAGTCCGGGCTGGATTCATGGCGTCTCCGGTGGAGGCAGAGCAATACCTGGATGAGCTGGAGGATTACGTCCACTCCAGTGGTGTCCCTTGCCCAATGACAGACCGGGTGAGGGTACTGCTGAATCAAACGGTCCCCCCACAATTATTAGCTGCCAATCTAAGGGAGCGCTTCCCCCTACCGGAAGAATCAGAGGAATCCTCTCAGGAGGATGAGGCTGGAGGAGGGAGCCCATTGGAGGAGGGCGAGGCCGGAGATCAAGGATCAGATTCCGACAATTTCGCAGAGGCTCTCGAGGTAGCGTTCTGAACTTCTTTCCTTCCGATCTGTTCTCGGGCCACTATGGACTTCTCACCGATGTTTGAGCCATGCAGGAGGAACTTGTTCGCAGGCCTCATTCTCACCGCTCGGCGGGTGATGACGCGGGGCCTTCAGAACCCGCGCCTATGGCTGCGTCTAGTTCCGTGTCTGGTGGGACCAGAGCACCCGAGGTGGCTCCTCCGGAATCTCCAGACCTTCCAACAGTATACGGAGGGCCTCGACTCGGGGTGCCGTCAGTACCGGCTCAAGAGCAGCGCCAGGAGGTCAATCTCCATAATTTCCCTCTACCGGTTTCCCTGCCGTCATATGTAGACTATGCCAACTCACGTTTATGTCCCCCTTTGTTGTACAGTTCTCCGACTAGCATGGGCTGCAGCAGCAAGGCTAGTCGGGATGTCTGGTGGCGTCCCCCCTAGGGGCATGCCGGTGATGGTGGCGATAGTCCCCCCATCTCCTCAAGCTGCAACACACATCATCACTGGCGGGACCACCAGCAGGGTCGTGCCCGAAGTCATCGAGGTGGACTCCGATGAAGAGGATCAACCGGTCGGTCCCAGTCCTGTCACGCCTGCTTCGGCGCCAGATGCCGTACTGGATTCAACACCAGATGTAGATCCTGCCGAGGATTTCTTGCGGGCATATCACACGTTTGAGCCTTCCAATCACGTAGACTGGGAGGAAATGGCCTTCGACGAGGAAGACATCAGCATAGTCCACCACCGGTCATAGAAGTTAATCACATGCTTCATCAAGGACACCCCCCAAGCACAATGGCTGGACGAAATGGACAGACTCCGCTCGAGGTTGCGCGAACTTTGCACCGGGGGAGTGGATACCCAACGTCCTCAGGCACTCATCCGAGATATTATGGATGAGAAGATCCGGGAGCATGATCGTGGGCTCAGCGTGGGCTGGCAGTGGAGGAAGGCTACCAACATCAAGAAGCTCCAGGAGGCTGCAGGCGAGGTCCAACAGATGCAGACCCGGGTAGATGAGCTTTCAGCCTCTCTTAATGTACAATTTGAGCTGATCTCATTGTTGAAGGCCCAGCTGGCAGAGGCAGAAGAGCATATGAGGCAGGCCTCTGGAAAGATGGGTGTCGTTCAAGCCGGAGTAGAGAGGGCCAAAGCCAAGGCTGACGAATTGCGCCCCGCCGCTGCTGAGGAGGAGCGGGAGCTAAGTCAGCGGCAACAATCCTTGGACGCCACAAGCCAACGGGTGCCAGAGCTGCAACGCTCTTTTGACGGGGTCATCCCATCCATGGGGGGAGTCATCCCATGGGTATTGTAACATACCAAAGAAAACTTTTATTGGTACTTTTGTGCTTCAATTTCTTCCTTCTTTGTTTTGAATGTCGTAGCGCGCACGATTTCAACTATTTGAATCGCCTTGTTACATCCCTAAAATGTTTGTGGGTTGTTCGGAGATAATTCCCCAATCCCACATGGGTCGATCCCGATGTGAGAAACAAGGGATAGTTGCCTTCTCATCCCACCTAACATAGGAGTGGAGAACATGCTCCGGGCATCCGGGATTCTGATTACCAGTCCGGATTTCCGAAATACGGGAGAGACTTGACCGGAGAAGGAACTTTCAGGACAGTCGAGTTACTGTTTCTTCAACGTGCTCTTATGAACGAACAGTGCAACACCAACGAAACTGGAATCAGTCCGAACAGATGGAGACGGGAAGCGTGAATTATGATACCGAAGATTCGGAGTGCTGTGGGGATGGCGTGAAAATAAAGGATAGCTGTTAACCATGGTGGAGAAGCGGTATCCGTACTGGGTTATCTTGTAATGGGGAAAAATGAGGGTCGACCGTTGACCATGTTTGAAACACAGGACCATGTCACAAATATCGTGGGTCGATCTTTCGGGATGTTGACCCAGGACAGTTGGCGGACCATAGGTCGAACATCCATACTGTTAGGGGGTCCTTCCAAACATGACCAGTCCTCCGGAACGTTGGCCCAGGATGGTAGGTGAGCTAATGCGGCATGAGACCAGGCCATTAGGGGGTCCCGTGGGACACAGAATGGGACGAGGGTCCGAATAAGGGGCACACAAAGTGTGGAATATGGAGTGATGGTTTGTCCGAACAGAATCCATCACTTAGGTAGTTACACCACCGTGGTGGGAGTACACCATATGGGCGCATTGGTTTGATCATGTATCATTCCTTCTTTCAGAAAGGGCCTCTCTAGAGAGGGGATGTACCGCTTCCCAATGTAATCTTGGGGCATTCTAAACTTGTTCAGGGCAGAGTCATAGTTACACGGTCCCCTATGAGGGGTCCGACCAGGGGGTGGAACAGGATTCTACGATTCCTAGGGCTGGACCCTAGGTGAAATTCTTGGGTGTCCCTACGTATCCCATGAGGATGGGAATCAAGCCATACGTAGTTCTGGAAGCACAGTGTAGTCAAAGACCGACACTGGCAGGTGAAATCCTTTCTGATAGAGGCTCTGATGCATCCCATGGTAAACATGGGGCATCCTGAACTTGTTCAGGGTAGAACTGCAGTTTAGTGTCATGCTTTGAGGACACATGGACTCTTGTAGTTTGATGTCATACGATAGGACGTGGAATAAAAGGGAAGATCCCAGGGAGCGTGTGGTGCGGTAGACATGAAAATGACGTGAATGAGGACTTGGAGTCCAAATCACACCACGTACCCCCGGAGGAAACTCTTCAGGTCGAGGGACCAAGAGTGAGGATTATGCTGGGCCCGAAGCAGAGTGGGCAGGCATTCCTAGGTACCCCATGAGAATGGGAATCAAGCTATACGTAGTTCTGGAAGCGTAGTTTAACGTCATGAGGGATGATGAGAAGCTCGACCATGTTGGTACAAATCCTGCCAAAACTACTAAGCCCATGTGAGTCGCGCTCGGTGTGGGAAACAAGAAGTAATGGTGGGAATTTCCTAACACAGAAAGGGGGAAGGTTAGGGAAAAGGGACGCTTGGTGAATACCGGCCCAATGACACTAACACGATCATTTAGCGCACCTAGATACACGAAGAGAAAGATCCGAGTATGATGGAACTCCATTTGAACACGAGGAAGTGGAAATGTGTGAATCATGGTGCTCGAGATTCAGATCACGATGATGGCGGCGTGACGATGGAGGATAAATGTTTACCGTGACGGAAACCCATCACCCATATCACGTTATCCTAGAATGGGGACAAACAAATGAGGGTTGATCGTTGACCATGTTCGAAACACGTGACCATGTTACAAATGTTGTCAGATATCCTTAGGGGAATTGGCCCGAAACGATTGGAGGTCCCTTAGGTCCAGCATTCATAGAGATCCCTTAAGCCTAGTATCCATGTTGTTCGAGGGTCCTTTTGGATGTGGAAGAGGATGGGGATCCATATAGCGAGCTCACGAAGCATGGTCATGGGATGATGAGGATGTCCCTATGAAAATCCCACACTTCGGGCTCTTTGTCAAAACACATCTGAATACGACAATGAGACGTATTAGATAGAGGGAGCATATTACTTCCCCATAAGGAGATCTTAGTTTAGGGTTGTAGAATTCGGAC
Source organism: Viscum album (assembly GCA_963277665.1). Taxonomy (NCBI): domain Eukaryota; kingdom Viridiplantae; phylum Streptophyta; class Magnoliopsida; order Santalales; family Viscaceae; genus Viscum; species Viscum album. The sequence goes on from OY728130.1 coordinate 1,151,883,828, forward strand.
CATGGATGGGAGGAGACATAAGAGGCACATGGTGGAGTAACTCAAACACCTGGAGTGAATGGGAATAGGGGGTGTGTATGGTGCGGTGAACAACCTGACGTGAATGAGGACGTAATCCCATATCACATCGCGCGACCCCCTTGGGAGAGGTTTTAGGTCAAGGGACCAAAAGCGAAAGTTAGGCTGGGCCGGCGGGGAAGTGCCCGGGTGCTCCTACGTATCTCATAAGGATGAGAATCAAGCCTCACGTAGTTCTTGAAATGTGACATGGTAAGATACCAGTGCCAGTGGAAAAGGGGAGTGCGGGTGTGGCCCTTGCACTAAAATAAGCGGAATTTGATAAATCTTGTTTTTCCTTTAAGGGGAGTGGTTTTTTTGTTAAGCGACAGGCCTAGAGTAGTAGGTCGTGGTGTCACCACAAGGATCAAGCTGTGATGAGCGTTGAAAAATGGCATGGTACATGACCACTACCCAACGTGATGTCCTCTACAACGAGGTCACAACAATGCAGTGTCGTTTTTCATCATGCGACCAGGACGATAATGTCACAGTTTAGGGTCGTATGATAGGACCAAGCATGCATTTTATCGTCATGCAAAATAGACATAGAAGAGATGATGCTAGGCAGGGAATGTGCATAGTGTTATAAAACAAAATTTATGGAGACATGATCCCACATTACGTTGTACGCCACTCGAAGAGGGAGATCTTAGGCTGAGGGGCCTATATAGAGGTAAGAGGTGAAACAGGGGGGGAGACTGGCTCCCTAAATGGGATGTACCCAAAAACAGGGCGTCTGGGCGGTCCTACATATCCCATTAGGATGGGAATCAAGCTGAATGTAGTTCTAGATGGATCTTAGTTTATGGTCATAGAGCTCAGACCTTGAATGGTAACAACTTCCCAAGTTAGCATAGATGTCAACCCGATCCCTATACCCACGTGAGTTAAACTCGGTGTGGGAAACAAGGGGGGAGATCCTTATCGTGATACATGGGGTGTCCATCAAAGGGAAGTTGGTAGAGAGCCCCGAAGGACACCTTTGACGCGACTTGTTTCCCCAACGTGAAGACGTGCACGGAGGAAAAGTACCAAGAGTTACGAGACTCTACTTGGACACGATGAAGTGATGAAGGGTGTGAATTGTGTACCCGACATTTTGGGCTTAATGGGTTGGAGTGGTGATAGAGTAAGACTGTTAACCATGGTGGAAACGCAGCGTCCATATTGCGTTAGCCTGAGGTGGGAACAACAAATGAGCATCGACCGCTGACCATATTCGCAACGCGGGATTTATCAATTTTTTGTCCGAAACCCTAGGGGGAGTTGGCCCGTAACGGTAGGAGAGCCATTTGGTGTAGTATTCAGGCAGTTCTTGGGGGTCCCTCCGAGTGTGAAAGATAATGGAAGCCCTGATGCAGGGATACACAAATCCTGGAAAGCGGGTGCGGACGTGTCCGAGTAAAGCTTGGCATTCCAGGTAATAAACCATAGTACTCTTAGGCACATTGGTGAACCTCTAAAAAGGGGTCGACGAAACAGATCAGGAGGGACAGGTACATTGCGTGGTAATTACGAGACTGACGTGAATGAGGACATAATCCCACACCACACCATATAATCCTCTCATGAAGGAAGGGTAGGCCAAGGGGACAAGATGGGATAAAAATTCACGAGAGATGTGGCTAGACCCGAGTCCTAGACATTCAGGTCGTCCTACGTATCCCATGGGGATAGGAATCAAGCCACATGTAGTACTCTAGATGTAGTTTAACATAATACAGGATGAGGGGGAAGTGACACACCCCCAAATGAAGGAGGTGTACTGTACGGCGAATAAACCGACGTGAATAGGATAATAACCTCACGCCACACCATACACTCCTATAAGAGAGGACCTGGGCCAGGGCTCGAAAAGGCCAAGGGGCCTGATGGTTAGGCATTGGTCAGGGAGGCCTGACCTACTTCCAGTTTAACGCCTTGCAGTGAGGATGAGGGTCGGGGTCCCGAGGAGGCCAAGGGATCTGAGGCTGGGCCTCGTAAGGGAAGGAGTACGACATGGTACATGATCCCGACCTGAATGAGGACATAGTCCCACACCACACCGTACACCCTGGGTAAGAGGTTAGGTGGAGGGGCCCGAAAAGGCCAAGGGGCCTAAGGCCAGGCATCAGTCAGGAAGGCCGGACTGGTCTGTAGTTTAACGTCTTACATGAGGACGGGGGCCGGGGACCCGAGGAGGCCAAGGGGCCTATGGCTGGGCATCGTAAGGGAAGGCGTACGACATGGTACATGATCCCGACGTGAATGAGGACATAGTACCACACCACACCGTACACCCCTTGTAGGGGAATCAGGGCCATGGGCCCGACCGCTAGCACCACCCGTGGGGAAGTTTGTCACTTCAGGATGGGGTAGAACGAATAACTGCACTCGATGTTTTGGGCATCTCTGGGTAGACCTGAAGATCCAGGACACTGTTGACCATGTTCGAAACACAGCGTCCCTATGGTGACCTGATATGGGAGCAAAAAATGAGCATCGACCGTTGACCAAATTTGCAACGTGAGACTTCTATCGGCTTGTTGCTTGAAAAACCCTCAGGGGCGTTGGCCCGTATCGGTAGGAGAGCCCTTGGGCGTAGTATCCCGGTCGTTCTTGGGGGTCTCTCTCGGTGTGAAAAATGATGGAATCTCAGTCAAGAAGTGGGTGAAGCATAGCTGTATCCATCCACAAAAGAGGGGAACGTCTCCAGGGAGGACGTGCAGCCGGGTCGAGGCTTTCTCAACATGAGTTGGGGAAAAAGTGTGCACCCTGCCATATGTCTTGACCCGAGGGGAATATTTTGGGTTTCGGGCTGGGCCAACGGATGAAATGGCCTGGCGTTCCTACGTATCCCATTAGGATGGGAATCAAGCCATACGTAGTTCTTGAAGGCCATGCAGTTTAGCATCATGCGGTGAGGATGTGGAAGGATAGAAGAACGAGAGTGGTCACATGGTGCAACCCTTACAATCCTTGTATGAGCAGAGTTGTGTGAGTAGGGCTAAGAAAGCCTACTCATCGCTACACAATGATCGTACAAGGAAACTATTCCCAGGGGGGATAGTGGAAGAGAAAAGCTTGGGGCTGGGCTCAAGACGAGGCGTCCGAGCATTCCTACGTATCCCCTCAATATGGGAATCAAGCCACATGTAGTTCTTAAGATGCAGTTTAACGTCATTCGGGACAAGGATGCATCTCATTTGGGGATATGTAAGTTATGGCATGTAATCCGACGTGAATGAGGATGTAGTCCCACACCATACCGTACAATCCCGCAAGAGGGTATGTTGGAGAAAACCAAGGGGCCTATGGCCGGACCGCGGTCAGGGAGACCTGACCAGCTTGCAGTTTAACATCTTGCAGTGAAGATGGGGGCCAGGGGCCCAAGGAGGCCAAGGGACCTGAGTCTGAGCCTCGGTCAGGAAGGCCTGACTGGCTTGCAGTTTAACGTCTTACAGTATGGACGGGGGGCCGAGGTCCGAGGAGGCCAAGGGGCCTGAGGCTGGGCCTCGGTCAGGAAGGCTTGGCTGGCTTGCATTTTAACATCTTGCAGTAGGGACGGGGGGAGATCTTAGTTTAAAGTCATAGAGCTTAGACCATTTTGCAGTTTATCATCTTGCAGGACGAAGATGCAGTTTAAGGTCATGCAGGACCTTACAGTTTAAGGTCGTGTTGGACCATAACGTGATGTTTAAGGTCATGCGGGACCATTTTTCAGTTTATCGTCTTTCAGGACGAAGATGCAGTTTAAGGTCGTGAGGGACCCTACAGTTTAAGGTCATGTTGGACCATAACGTGCAGTTTAAGGTCATGCGGAACCATTTTGCAATTTATCGTCTTGCAGGACGAAGATTCAGTTTAAGGTCGTGCAGGACCCTACAGTTTAAGGTCTTGTTGGACCATAACGTGCAGTTTAAGGTCATGCGGGACCATTTTGCAGTTTATCGTCTTGTAGGACGAAGATGCAGTTTAAGGTCGTGCAGGACCCTTTTTTCTTAGCCAAAGTATCGCTTGAGGAACTTGGCATTGGTGGGAGGGGTTATGTGCTCTCCATCCGTGGTCACTGAGGAGTATGCTCCATTGGGGTAAACCTTATGGATGACATAAGGCCCTTCCCATTTGGGTTCTAACTTGGGCGGTTTCCTACCGAGAATCATTGGTGCTCGAAGGGTCAGTACCAGGTCGCCCTGTAGAAAAGAGTGCAGACGAACCTTCTTGTTGAAAGCCCTCTCTATCTTATCCTGATGCCTTTCCCGATTGTATAGGGCACGAAGCCGGTTCTCGTCCAGTGTTTCTAATTTAGCTAGACGAATTTCGGCTACATCATCTGATGTCTGGTGATCATAGACTGCAGTGTGTAACGATGGCAGTTGGATCTCAATGGGTAGGACGACATCGTCTCCATACACCAGGGAATATGGGGTCACCTGGGTAGAGTTGTGATTCATCGTCCGATAAGCCCAGAGGGCGTTGGGGAGCTTGTCCGGCCAACTTTTCTTATTCTGACCAACCATCTTCTGCAGAATGTTAGAGAGGGTTTTGTTGAACGCCTCGATCTGTCCGTTTTCTTGCGCGTGGTAGTGGGAGGTATGGTGCGAATGGATTCCATACTTGGCGTACAATATCTTTAGTTCAGCCGCTCAGAAGTTGGTGCCGTTATTGGTGAGGACTGAGTGAGGGACCTTAAACCGGTGGATAATATTGGAGCTCACAAAGTCAACGATGGAACGGGCCTTTACCTCTTTGAGTGGAACTGCCTCTTCCCACTTGGAGAAGAAATCTGTAGCAGTCAGGATGAACCTACACTGGCAAGCTGTTGTCGGTGGATATGGTCCCACTACATCAAGTCCCCATACCACAAATGGCCAAGAGTACTTGGTGGGGTGGAGGGGCTCCGACGGCAGATGAAGGAAGTTGGTGTGAACTTGGCACGTGTGACATCTCTTGGCATACCCAATACAATCGTGGATCATATAGGGCCAGAAGTACCCCAACCTTCGGATTTGATGAGACAGCTTCGACCCAGCATGATGGGCACCGCAGGAACCGGAGTTAACCTCTTGCATAACTTGAGGAATCTCTACTCCTTGAATGAAACGGAGGAGGATGCCATCGAAGCTCCACTTATAAAGGATCTGTTCAAGACTGGGGCATCTCTGGAGGTTAAATTGCAGCGCACGGCGTCGGACTCGCTCACGCTCGGCCCGGTCGTCCGGGAGGCAACCATTTTGGAGATACTCAACAAAAGGTGCCCTCCGGTCGGGAGTGGATTCAACCACTGTGTATGACGAACCTGGGACCCCTGACGTAGAGGGTCCGGCAGTGAGATGACTTACCCGCAGGCCATCATTGTCTTCTTGGGTGACGGGGGCAATGAATCTCTGGTGTGCCACATGTATGATCAAATCATCTTACTCGGGTTCTGCGAGTGACGCGGCTAAGCCAGCCAAGCCGTATGCATGACTGTTTTGTGACCGTGGGACATGGGTAATATCTGGTCGAGAAGAGAACTGGGTCATTAGGTGGAGGGTGTAATCCAGCAACGGTATAAGCTTCGGCTTCCTGACGATGTAGTCGACATTAACCTGTTTGATTACCAGCTCAGAATATCCTTTCACATGTAGATGGTGCACATGGATCTCAAGGGCCAACTCGTGACCGGTGATGAGAGCCTGGTACTCGGCCTCGTTGTTCGTACAACCTTCTGACAATAGGAACAAGAATGACAGGACGACTTGTGCCGAGGTAATGAAGACAATACCTAGGCCCACTCTGTTGAGCTTAGGATCGTTGAGTCGCCTGCCGGTGGGGCTCCGAGAGGCGCCGTCGAAATGCATTTTCCAACTCGGGATGACATGATCGACAGAGAGGATCATCTCATCAGGAAAATCCAGGTCCAGGGATTGATCCACGGAGGTTGGATGGGAAGCTAAAAAGTCTGCCAACGCCTGTCCCTTAATGTCCTTCTAAGGTACGAACCAGATATCAAACTGCTGGATAATCACCGCCCATCGTGCTAGTCGAACAGTCAATATGGGCCGGTTCAGGATGTACTTCAGTGGGTCTACCCAGGAGACCAATTGCACCTCATGGTTCTGCAGGTAATGTCGTAACTTCTGCATGGTGAAGACGAGCGCAAGGCAGCTCTTTTCGATAGGGGAGTATCTGTCATCCGTATCGAGATGCTTGCGGATGAGATAATAGATACTGTTCTCGGTACCCTTGTTATTCTTCTGGGTGAGCAGTGCACCGAGGGATCTTTCCAGGGTGGTCACGTAAAGAACCAGTGGCTTTCCGGAGACGCGTGGCATCAAAACCGGTGGTTGGAGTAGATACTGCTTGATTTCCTTGATGGCGTTCTAACACTCCTCATCCCATTCGTAGGCGGCACCCTTCTTCATGAGCCGGGAAAAGGGCTTACACTTTTTGGCCAGATTTGCGATGAATCGGTGTATATAGGCTAAGTGGCCTTGGAGGCCTCGAAGTTCCCGAATGTTGCTGAGGCGAGGCATTTGGATGATGGACTTGATCTTCTCTGGGTCGATCTCAATACCTTGATATCTAACAACAAAGCCCAGAAACTTCCCAGAGGTGACCCCTAAGGCACACTTCAACGGGTTCATCTTCAGGTGACGGTAACGGAGGAAACCGAACACCTTCTTGAGGTCTTTGAGATGGTACCGGAGCTGACATGATTTTACCACTAGGTCATCTACGTAGCACTCTACCAGCGTCCTGAGAATCAGCTTGAATATGCGGTGCATGGCCCTATGATAAGTGGCACCTTCATTTTTCAAGCCGAATGGCATAACCTGGTAGTAAAAGGTACCTTGGGGAGCCCTGAAGGCAGTAGACTCCTCGTCCTCGGGCGCCATCCGGATCTGGTTGTACCCGAAATACCCATCTCTGAAACAGAGAGCTTGGAACCCGGCCGTGGCATCAATCAATAATTTCGTCACCAGGAGTGGGAATTCATCCTTTGTGAAGTGGCGATTATGGTCACAGAAGTCGATGCAGACTCTAATCTTCCCATTATTCTTCCTGACTGGCACAATGTTGGCATGCCACTTGGGGTACTGGACTTCCTTGACGAAGTTGGCTTTGATAATCTTGTCAACTTTGGCCTCAACCATAGCACCATGAGAAGGGTGCATCTTCCTGGGATGCAGCTTAAATCCATGATGGTTTTTCGGGAGGCCCAGACGGTGAACGGCTACCTGGGGATCTAGTCCAGGCATCTCGTTGTAACTCCAAGCAAACACATCACGGTTTTGTTTAAGGATGTCTAAGGACTCCTGCCGCTCCTCGGGGGACATGGCTGCACTGATCAATGTGGGTTTCGGATCTGCCTCGCTACCAAGGTTCACCTGTACCAGTTCATCAACCATGGTAGAGACGCCTTCCTCAAAGGAGGGGGGAGCATCCTCCAGGTCTTCCTCTCCACCCATGGGGGAATTTCTTGCAATGAGAGATACTTATGGGCTATCAAAACCTGATGGCCAGCTGGTGCTGGCTTGGGCAGTAGTGGTCATCATATCAGGAGACTCACTCGCCATTGAGACCATAGCAATGAAGGCAATCGACCCTATCCCATCTGGAATTCGGCTTAAGGGGCCACGTTTGATGATATCAAAGAAGCGGTGACATGTCACCCTGAGTCGGTTGATTCTAGCCTGCTGGAAGAGACATGTATGGTGCACCTCCGTTGTCATAAGCTTGACACCCCAGTACCGTACCGGGGTAGGAGGTTCCGGGATCACCTGAGCCTAGTTTATGTAGGAGTACGAGGTGATTTTCCGCTATCGCTTGGACACGGGAACATGCCTTCCTTATGTACCCGAAACAACAAAACATTTCCCCATGTTGGGGGTCGTGGCCTCCAATCAGTGGATCGGGAGGATGTAGGCGTCATCCATGATTTTCCAGGGATCACTTGTGACCGGGGTGGGTTCATCCTCACTTACTAGGATTTTATTATCCTTACTTTTGTAATAACCCACATCTAGATAGCGGGCCTCACATGAGGCGAAAGGAGATGCATCTCTTTGGAGCACGCCTACTCGACTGTTGAGTGGGTATTTGAGGCACTAGTGATACGACGAAGGGACCGCTGCATGCAGATGGAGCCATGGCCTACCCATCAACGCATTGTAGCTGCATCCTGAGAGACGACCATGAACTCGGTGCGGGCAATTAAGCCACCGAACTGAGTCTTCGGGCGGATCTTGCCGACTGGGGTTTGGTCGGTCATGTCGTACCCCTGGATTCTGAGGTCAGAGGGAGTTAAATCGCCTTCAAACAGACCCAGCCTTCGCAATGTCCGAGTCGAAATTAGGTTGATTCCGGAACCCGTGTCAACGAGGCAGCGGCGGACTACCACACCATTGAATTGGCCAGTGATGTACAGCGGGCGAATATGCCCCTGTATAGGAGGGTCCTCGTCTTCACTGGAGAATGAGATAACCTCCTGACATTCGGCATTTTCAATCGTCTCGGTATGGAAGGCTTCTGTAGCTACTACCTCCGTCTCAAACTGGAGGGGGCTCTTTAGGGCCTCGGAAAGTGCCTCACGCATTTCAGATGACAGGAGTAGGGGCTCAAGGATAGAAATACTTGCCGAAATACCAGCCAAGTGCTTCAGGACATCATACTTTCGTGCCAAATGCAAACCTCTGCCTACAAGAGGTCGTTCGGAAGTTGGAGGCATAGCAGGTACTGTTGGTTGAACTGGTGATCGACTAATACTGGGTGCATCCTGATGCCTACTGGTTGAAGCCTGGAGAGTAGTCACTAGACTAGGATTGGACAGCAGAGGCTGGCTTGTAGCCGGGCATGACTGACTATGATACGAACGAGGCATCTCTCCCTGATCTAGTAGCACAAACGGTGGTGGAGGTAGAGATGAGGGCGTTAGATGGGGTTGCGCGTGCTGAGATTTGTGCTGAGCTTGCTGTCTGGTCTCAGTAGCATGCACAACTTGGCTAAAAGTGCCCACTGATGTACCTCGATGACCTGCGCGGTTGCGATTCCGCTGACGTTGACGTCGGCTGGAAACGTTGCAGAGGTTTGCCTGGCATTCCCCCTCGTCGGGAGTCATATAGGGCTTTACCAGCTCCACGGTGTTAACCGAAGCATACCCCTGACTATCAATTGAGGAGTCATCCACCACCGGGCAGATTCTGGGAGGAATCCCTATCTCAGGGGGCATAAAGTCTCCGAGAGTGCGGGATGATGACGGCACCGGCGGAGCACGTTGCTTCTTCTTGCGCTGGCACTGCTTGCCCTTTTGGGAAGTGGTCGGCTATGAAGACGATGCAGAGGTACTTTCTACTTCTTCTAAAGGCTCTTGCTGCTTCAGGCATGCCCAGATGATACCATGGGAATGGATGACGGTTTTTCGAGTCATCGAGTCTTCGTATTTCCGGGATCTGCGGATAGGAACCTATTGCCACTCGCCTTCGCTGTCGCTGGCGATCTCTGACCCTGCAAAGACACCCGCCACTTGTGCTGGTGCCGGGCTCAACCTGAATATGTTGTTGTCGACCTGGTATTGAAGCCAGTATTTAAACACATAGCATTGCTTGAGGGTGTACCCCATAATCCGATGATAAGGATAGTAATTGGGGTGATCGGTGAGATGCGCCTCTACTGACCTTCTGCACTTGGGCAGGCGCACAATCCCTTTCTCTAGAGCACTTCAGAAGTTTCCAGGGACCTGAGTTTCGTTGAAAGAATAAGTCTAGTGCCTTATTTCTCGATAGGGGGCCCTGGGGGCCTGGCCCTGACGAGGGGACGGAGGGGCCTGCCGAGGAGGCAGCGCCTGATTGTCTCTCCTAGGTGGAGGTGGCGCATTGCGCGGGGGAACCTGTCGATTCTGAGGCGGTTGCTGCTGGGCGGGAGCCTGCGCTTGAGGTGGAGGACCTCTGTGGAGTTGCGGGGATGGTACCGCTAGAAGTAATTCCAGCTGCCTAGGGGCTTCTATTTGGGCCACCGCGGTGGGTTCGGCTCTGGCGGTCCTCCTGGCTGGGATCATAGGGGGCACCGAACGTGCCTGACTAGCCTGTTGTAGAGCATCCCCAAGGCGCTAAGCCTTATCTGAGAAATCTCTGAACCCTCCATGGTAGTTCTGGGTAATTAGGGAGGGTACCAGCTCTTCTTTGACGTTCCCCACACACATCGTCAGTAATTTCTCCTAAATCAGTGGCATATCGAGGGAATACGTAAGCCCCTTCCACCGGGCGATGAAATCTGCGACTCGCTCATCAGGACTTTGCTTTCACTAGAAGAGGTCTACAATGCTGGTCTTCCGCATGGTGGAGCTGAACTGGTATAGGAACTACCGACGGATATCCTCCCAACCGGTCACCGATCCGATAGGGAGCTGGCTGTACCAGAAGAATGCGGGACCTTCCACTGTTTGTACGAAACATCGGAGCTTGGCGGCTTCTTGTTGGGTCAGGGTCCCCAACATGGGGGCGCACCTGGAAGAAAAATGAGCCATGTGCTGCGGCGGGTCCCATGTCCCATTGAAGGTTGAGAAAGTGGGGTTCCCAAAACCCGGGGCGCAGGAATATCATCCACCCACGCGGGATACGGCTTGCCGTCCGGTGGGACCGCCACCTGCCGCGTTTCCAATGCTTCGAGGCGGGCTGTGAGTGCCGCTATCAGATCATCCTGGTGGGGGTCCCAGTCTTGATGGGGATCCCTGATCACAAGTGTGTTTCCAAGTTTTTCAACACGGTAGATGGCTTTGTAAGATTGTGGATCAACTGGAAGAACGACCTGTGGGGTGACTGGGGGAACCCGGACTGGATTCTTCAGATTGCCCCATCGTTGGGGGGGGGGGGGGTGTTGGCGAGACGTATCGTGCCCTCTTTCCGTAAGTTCTGGCTTCTTCCCTGTCTGCGGAAGTAGCATGATCAGGGTTTCCTGGAGGCATCTCACCGGGGGGAAATTGTTCCTGCCCCTGCTGCCCCGGCCTGGGATTACCATAGTCGGGTCACCGCTCTGCGGCACGCTCAGCCAAGAGTTCTTCAACCAACCTCTTCTGCTCAGAAAGTTGTTGGCGTAATGTGGCCTTCTCGGGATCATCGTCTATTTTCTGCACAGAGGCAGACGGGTCGGAGTGCATGACAGTTCCGACGTGCTCCTTACCCTTGCTGGTATTTCGACTGAGTACCAGTGACTCGGTGGGTACGAGGAGGCCTAGCAGGTTCCTCTGCTAACAGGTAACCCTCCCTGATGGGTCCAGCAGTGGCGGTACGCCCCCGGGGGGTAAGTCTCCATCAAGGAATTCAAGCTCGTCTTCCTTGTCCACCACGTCAGCCATTTGGACCACGACCCCTCTCGGGGGAATGTCCTCGATGTCGCATAATGAATAGGGATGTCGTCGGATAGGGTCGAAGAGGAGGGCGACATAGTGTCCCCAACCACAGACTTGCACATGGGGGGTAGCTTCCCTGAAGATTCTGCAGAGTACTTTGAAACTCTGAGCACATTTCCGTTGAAGGGTGCTCTGACGGCCTGGCGAATCAGGGTGCTGGGCCACAAGGAGTGCAGCCAAATCGATCAGGTGGCATTGCTCGCCGATTTCTTCGAAGTGCTCTCGAATTTTGGGGTACACCACTCGCTCGTAACGAAGGAGGAAGTGTGTCACCCATAGGGTTCGACAAAAGCACCCCACTTCTTTGGGGTTAAGTGACTCTGGTGGGCGAAAGTTCAGCACCGTCGTTGGCCAGAACTTCTCCGAGAAGTAATCCACTGCGAGAATGCTCCAGAAGCGCCTGGGTTCGGACTCGGGGTCTGGTCCTATATTTCCCCACTCGTCAACCGGGGGCGGATGAGGGACCGGTAGCGGTACCAAGGCGGACCTATGGGATAGTAAACTCGGCGGTGGAGAATACGGCGAACGAGCTGACTGGCCGCCGAATTCCAGGCCATCCTCTGAAGAGTAAGGTGACCTAGCCATGATGACACGATACGATGGGCTGATAGCCACAGCTTCCGGCATAGGAGTCACATATACCGGTGACAGGTCATGTCGTCGCTCTACCGCCATTGGCCCCCAAAATAGCTCTCCGTGATGTCTGGTAAAGGTAGAGGGCGCTCAGGTGACAATGGTGGTGATTGCACGGTCGATACATGCGGAATTCCTGAGATTTATTCCTACTGGATGTACCTTCGGAGAGAGACGGGAATCTGGTGGACCTCATATTCCAGGAGAATGAGGCTAATGCGCCTGGTTCCTGCCCCAGTCCTTGATACAGAGGAGCGGGGAGAAGGTTCCATCGCTGAGTCGCATTCCGCTTCGGAGTCCGAGAAGCGGGTAGGTTTGATCTCCACCCGGGCCTTCCCAGGATTCTTCTTGTGGCGGAGACGACCCGCTCTCCTGCCCCAGGGTGGCTCTTCGGGATAGGGTTGATCCCTAATAGGTAGCCTCAGGGCGGCGCGGGCACCGTGGAAGAGAGGGCCCCCGCTCGAGATAGCCAAGGTGCGAGGGTCACCGGGGAAAATGTCAAAGGGTACATGGGGAGGACCTCCATGAATAGCACCCATGTGGGCATAGCCTCTGTTGGAATCGGTAGGAGCATGGGGAGGACCTCTATGGTCGATGCGGGCGGAGCAAGGCTGGCCTTCACTCCTCGAGTTGCTGGGGCGAGGAGGACCTTCGCCGATTGCAAACAGGACGTAGATAGGGCCCCCAAGTTGGAGAAGGACTGGATGGACAGTGCCTTCAGATTGGCAGTCAGGGGCAGGAGGATGGACTCCATATGCTGTATAGTGGGCGCGGGAAAGGTTTTCGTGCCGAGCGTCACTGCCACGGGGCAAGTCTTCCTTCAGGATGGGGGTAGCACGAGGCATACCTCCATGAGGAGCTTCTGAGCGGGGAAGGCCCACGCTCTGTGGAGTATTGGTACGGGGAGGGCCTCCGTACGGGGGGACATCACCGCGGGTTAGTTCACGGTGATCACCACTCGGTCTTGCAACCCGGAGAGTCATCCCAGCCTGCCCGTGGGGCGGTTGGGGTCTCGATCCTGGTTGGGTGAAGGAGTGCCCCTCCTCAGCGTATGCAGGGGCCCCATGATGCACGTCGGCGGTGGCTCGGGCCACTGTAGCTGTTGACGTCGACGCACCTGGGCAAGCGTCCTCAGCCCGGGCCCGGAGCTGACGTCGGGTCAGACGAGCTGGCGCAGGTGGTGCAGGGGCATGGCCTGCCTACTCCTCCTGCGGAGTCGGATGGCGGTGATGACGCGGCCGGAAGGGAGCTCTTGCATGGAGCCCTTGGGTCGGGACCCTGAGCGGGCTGAGCCGGACGACGCCCACCTCATCAGCGTAAGGCGAGGAGTCGTCAAGGTGTTCCGGGGACAGGCTCCCGAAACGGTTGAACGTTGGGGTGGGGAGCAGGGGCTCCCTACGCGGCCTGTTAGGGCGGCGTTGATGGCTGGGCCTGGAGGCCTCCAGGTCCAAGCGGGCCATATCCCGAGTTGGGATGACCCCTTCCTCCTCATACCTGCGTACGAGGTTGTTGATCACCCTTCACTGGATGACCTATGAGGGGGAAAGGGGATGTGGGCGCCCTGTATACCACGATGTGGTGGCCATCGTGGCGGTGTTTCCCCTACCCCTGCGTAGGCGAGCAGGCGGTGATTGTGTCTCTGTAACAACAACCTGGTTCTTGAGAAACGAAGGGATAAACTCATCAACACTGAGAGGAAAAGGATTGACAACCAGTTCCCCAGTGTCCTTCCATTCTCCACTCCTGTAAAAAGGATCCACGCCAACACACTTCAGAACAGAGTGCCCCATGTTCTACTGCACCGACTTCCAGTGAGTTTCACGACAAGACTGCTATTTGCTTGGCGGGACTAGGCGCCAGATATCTAGATTCGGTGACACGTCAATCTACTGGTGTCTAGAACGCTACTAATCTACACATTGAGGAGAATAATTTCACTTCGGGTTCAGCATTTCTGTTTCCGACACTTTCGCCGGGGCACGCACATCCGTTCGTCCGCAGAGGAGGACGCGCTGCGCTGTTTCCCCACATTCCCGCTTTCCAAAGGTGGGCGGCATTCGCTCCTTATTCAGGGACTTCTGCTTCTTGATCGAAACGGGATGATGGGATGTCGGTTCTTCCTTCTATCGATTCCTCCTCAGAACTCATCACCTATTCCGGGTCTCCCTCATAGATTTAATATGTTGTTCGTGAAACTCTTCCCAGTGCCATGTTTCCATGGAAGCCGGTTAATTACACTAGTTTTTTCGGGATATTCCAAAGGGTCCGGTCAGGGCAGTAACCTTCATTCGGGGGAGTAGTCACGTTGAGGCATCAGTAACGTGTCTGGATACTAGGGACCTGGCATGTCTGTTTATTATCCATGGTCACAGGGCTTCTCGAGGGCGTGGAGGGCCGAGGTATCCCACATCGAGCGCAGGGAATTATATGCCATAGACACATATCTGAGGTTTTCCTCAGCTTCCCGTGTTTAACACAGGGTACGCCGCGAGTTTAACGTCCAGCGAAGATGGATCAGCCCGATCGGAGAATTAGTTAGAGTAGATCAGATTGAGGTATTTCCCTTGAAGGGGTTCCGATACCGGGACCAGCCCATGGGCAGCTGTGAAGAGGAGCGTACCGACATGGTCTCACTGGGATATGACGGTCTGGGTGAGAATCAGGGTGGATGATGGATGAACAAATGAAGTGGAGGGGGGAATGGAAGGGAACCATTGTAAGGGCGATGGTGAAGTTGGGCTTGAGCCTTGAAGAGGCTTCCTACGTATCCCCGTGGCAGGGAATCAAAGTCCGCGTAGTTCGGGATGGTGCTGGTGAACCTGCATGAGGGTGGACCCTGGTCCGATGGGCATCATCAGCAAACTGATGTGAATGGGGAGGACCAGGAGTGTCCTAGTGGTGGTGGGCTTGGACCTCATGGAGGCTTCCTACGTACCATGTCGTGACATGGATCATAGACCATGTAGTTCAAAGGGGCTTCGTCGGCGAACCGACGTGAAGGTGGACCTTAGTCTAATGAGAGATGGGCTTGAACCTCAGAGAGGCTTCCTACATACCAGGCCTTGACATGGATCAAAGTCCTCGTAGTTCGGAGGGTGTCATCGGTGAACCGACGTGAAAGTAGACCCGGGGGGTCCACTAGTGGTGGGCATGAACCTCGTGTAGGCTTCCTATGTACCATGCCTTGACATGGATCAATGTCTTTGTAGTTCAGAGGGTGGGTGTCGGTGAACCGATGTGAGGAAGGGACCTTGGTCTGATGGGAGATGGGCTTGAACCTCAGGGAGGATTCCTACATACCATGCCTTGACATGGATCAAAGTCCTCGTAGTTCAAATGGTCGATAGAATACAGTTTAACATCATGTGGGATGGTGGTGAACCCTGACGTGAATGAAATACGGGTGAGGGGATTGAACCTCGTGGAGGCTTCCTAAGTACCATACCTTGACATGGATCAAAGTCCTCGTAGTTCGGAAGGGCTTCATCGGCGAACCGACGTGAAGGTGAACCCGGGGTGTCCACTTGTGGTGGGATTGAACCTCGTGAAGGCTTCCTACGTACCATGCCTTGACATGGATCAAAGTCCTCATAGTTCAGAGGGGCTTCGTCGGCGAATTGACGTGAAGGTGAACCCGGGGGGTCCACTTGTGTTGGGATTGAACCTCGTGAAGGCTTCCTACATACCATGCCTTGACATGGATCAAAGTCCTCGAAGTTCGGAGGAAAATGGGGGATTGGCACACCGACAATGAGACAGTTTGGGCCAATGATGGTTGGGCTTGAACCTCAGGGAGGCTTCCTACGTACCATGCCTTGACATGGATCAAAGTCTTCGTAGTTCGGTAGGGACAACAGCTTGCCGTCAAACTGTGATGCAGTTTAACGTGATGCTGGATGAAGGTGGAACTCGACGTGAATTGTATGACAGGTGGGCTTGAACCTCGTGGAGGCATCCTACGTACCATGCCTTGACATGGATCAAAGACCTCGTAGTTCAAATTCTTGTGCAGTTTAATGTCATGTGGGACAAGGGCATACAGTTTAACGTCATGCTGGACGAAGGCGTGCAGTTTAACATCATGTTGGACGATGGCATGCAGTTTAATGTCATGCTGGACGAGGGAATGCAGTTTAACATCATACTGGACGAGGTCATGCATTTTAACGTCATGTTGGACGAAGGTGTGCAGTTTAACGTCACGCTGGACGAGGGTGTGCAGTTTAATGTCATGCTGGACGAAGGCGTGCAGTTTAACGTCATTCTGGACAAGGGCATGCAGTTTAACGTCATGATGGATGAGGTATTTTCACAGCCAATGCCAGCTCTAAGCCCATGTGAGTCATGGTCGGTGTGAGAAACAAGACACAGCAAGGACCTGACGATCACGCCACGAAGGGTGCGTCTGTGAGAAGCGAAGAGGGGCTTACGCGTTAGGCGGCCCATGGTGCTGGGACTTACTCCAGGATGGAGGCCCGACGTGCGACAGAGCATAGAGAAAGAGGGATTTGGGAAAAATTATGGAAGGTGCCTCTTTCCCTATCACTCCCTCCACTAACCTTGGTAGTGGGGAAGTACGGAGATGTAGCGGTGCAGCCATCCATTGGGGAACTAGGGTCGCCCTTCTCCTGAGAACATACACCACTCCAGTCAGGAGGATATCATCCCTTGTGGGTGGGTGATTCCATTCCCGTGGAGATGAGTGGCGTAAAAAATGTTCGAGCTGGGGGGACCCTTCGTGAGAGGCATGAGGTCGGGTCATAGTTTAACGTCATATGTTGAGGACGTGGTGCTTGGCAGTTTAACGTCCTGCAGCTCGGATGAGGTGGGTTCACTCCTCACCCCTAGGACTTACATAACCGGTACCCTCTAGTCCTTGGGGGAGGGAAGGTACTAGCAAGGCCATGGTTAAGGGGGTTTGTGGAGCGAACCATCGAGGGGTCCACGTTAGCATGGCTATGCGAAGAAGCAATAGCCGTTAGCGTACCTATGCGAAGAAGAATTAGGCGAAGCAATGCTATTAGTGGTATTTTCCGTGGGAATTTGAAATGACATCATGCATACCTGGAGGGTCGCACGGGAAGTAGAATTGCTAAGAAAAGGAGTGTGCTTCATGAAGCGGAGTGCCTTAGCCTTAGCATGGGGCATATGTGTGAGTGGAGGGTGCTTCGCGAAGTGGAACAGTATTTGCGGAGCACTGCCTCGCGAAGAAGAGGTGCCTCGCGAAGCAGGGTGCTGCGAAGTAGTGTGCTTCGTGATGTGTAGTGATCCTGCCTTAGCATAGGGATAACTAGTACAGGTTGGGTGTTTCGCGAAGCATAAACGCTCCGTGGCTGCCCGGGTTCCCTTGGGAATCCCCTTCCTTCACGAATTCCCTTATGCTTCGCGAAGGGCATCTCTCTCGGAAGAGGGGCTCAAAACGAGACAAAGAAAAGGCGTCACGCGAAGTAGGAGTACCTCGCGGAGCTCATGATTCCCGGGGGTAAAGGGTGCTTCACAATTCGGGAGAGGAGAAGCCAAAAGGTCAGATTTTCCGTCTCTGGGACTCAGGGGGAGCCCCATATTTATAGGCAAGGTGCGCCGTGAATCCGAACTCGCGCGCCGCCAAAGGTGCTTCGCGGCGGGCTCGTGAACGTCAAACGCGTTCGCAGAGAGTTACCACCTCCAGAGCTTCGCGGTGGGATCGTGAATGTCAAACCCATTCATGGAGAGTTACCGCCTCTGGAGCTTCATGAGACCGCGATGCTCGGCGTGCTTCGTGGCGGTGCTTCGCGAGGTAGCGTGCCAGCCGTCTTTTCTATCCCTTCCTTCCGTGAAATATTTTGGTGCCAACAATATCATACAATATATTTTTTCTCCAATCATAATCCCACCAAGAAATCACAAATTTGGTTTTATTTCCTATCACAGAACTCTGCCACATATCTTTTAGATCTAGTCACTTAAAAAATATTAACCAAGATAATGTATTACAATACTACTATATATGATCAAAGGATATCATTTCATACCATTACCATATCCAGTCACAAAATCTATATTAATCCTATCACACCCCTATTAACTAACATCATGCAAGAAATCACTAATCGAGGACACTATAATGAGGTCTAATTAATTATTAATTTCTACATCACAAGCCTCACTCATGTCATGTTACACATTTTGTTGGTAGATATCTCAAATAACTACCCAATGTAAACACTTCAATATCAAACTAAATCATGTTTTGAATGAAATTATCCATTAATAATTCTTTTTTTCATTCCACCTAAATAGTTGTTCCATTAATCAATCATGAGATGCATAACTATATCAGCTATCACTATTTGGCAAAAGACCGTTCCGGGAGGAAATACAAGACTTTGAAGTTTCTACCGTGAGGAAACATCATATAATCTCACACAATAATACCCACTT
The DNA here is from genome assembly GCA_963277665.1 of Viscum album. Taxonomy (NCBI): domain Eukaryota; kingdom Viridiplantae; phylum Streptophyta; class Magnoliopsida; order Santalales; family Viscaceae; genus Viscum; species Viscum album. Next base: position 1,151,902,309 of record OY728130.1, read on the forward strand.
GAGGGATCATTACATGTAAATCATTGGTTTCTCAATATTGAATAGGGTCACCATGTTATCCAAAAAAACTCATACTCTCAATAGAACATATCAAAATTCTATGTTGTGTGATGCTATTATATATCACTATTTACTATTTTCTCTCTCTATTTCAATTATATGATCACATAATACAACATTGATTTAAAAAATCATGAAATTATAGTTTTATGTCCTTTTATTATACGGATCACCTTCCTTGATATTAGAGTTACTGCACAAGAAAATGTTTGTAAGACCTCGAACATTCCTTTTGATGCATCATCCATGATTTCACCATTAATCAATCTTGTATTTAATAATATAAGGAGAATATAAATAATCATAACTATATAAACTATGGCGTTTCTTAGATAAATTAAAAATATTTTAAAAAGAATAATAATTAGAGTCCACAAAGACACAGATGATGATCGTAATTGTTTTGTTTCCTTGGATTCAAGATATAAAATCATAATGTTTCATGAAATGTCTTCAAAATATAAGTTAAATATCTTCCAATATATTATTATTAATATACATACCCTATAAAAAATCATTCTTCATAAAACCAAGAAATGGAGAAATAGGAGAGCGTGAGCTCATTTGATCATTAATGATAAACATGTGATATATAAAGGATCACCTAAACATAATATAAACACTAGGTAATGATAATATTTAAATTACAATTTAAATTCTTGGCCTACTATTCATTAATCTAAAAAATTATTCATAGCATTAATATTGGTATTTTTTAACACATGAATCATAAAATATCAAATAATATATTCCCAGAGGGAAACATTGGAATTTAAATTTCATTTTTGGCATATACAAGTTATTATAACATTGTGAAATGTTTAAATTTATATAGGTTTACTCATTAAATAATGTTCATAAAATTAGGATCTCATATAAAATTCAAGACATGAAAATAGGTCAACAAATATCTCGATGTGCATGAATTAATGTTTAGACATAACCATATAGATATGAATATAGGTCCACACATTACCTTATGGACATGATTGTAAGGCCTCCCATGACCATAGGGACTTCAATGAAGGTCAAAACAAAACATAGTGAAAATGAAATATGGTTCCAACATTAACTAATTAAATAAAATGTTATCAATCATGATCTAATGCATTGGATAGAGATATAGTTCACAACCATAAAATAATGACAATATTTTATATTTGTGCCAAAAGGTTAAAAAAACATATTATATCAGAACCCATTAAAATAAATGGGTTTCATGATAATTTCATTATGTCACGTCCCACTTATATGATATAGTTTAAATAAACATTTCTATATATTATAATATCAAAAAACATGGTAAATGAAGGTGATTTACTAATAATTTCCACATGGTATAACGCATGGACAATAAGTTGGTTTAATTATAAATTATTCATTTTAGAAACTATGGAAAATAAATAGGTTTCATAAGAATTATTCATGGAACAAACCATGGAAAAAAGTGGGGTTCCTAAGAATTTTATCATGGTTATGATCTGAAAAATAATAAGACTTCATAATTAATTCATCATGGAATAAATGATGAAATTAAACTGGCTTCATAAACATATGTTCATTATATACATAAATCATTCAATGAATGAGGAATAATCGTATCTGTGGATAATATCCCTAGTAATATCTAATTAATACCAATTTCTTCCATTTTAGATGGAATTTTTTTAATATGACTTATAATATTTCATAAGGAAAGTAACCTTTCCACATTGAAAATAAATTTTCAAAAACAAAAAAAAACAGAAAGAAAATATAAAATACTTTTTTTTGAAAATATATTTACAAACATATAATGTAATAATTTATTCATTGATAATTTATTATGGTGTAATTTTTTTCTTGATGTTCCCATTTTAAAAAATACTCATCTTATATTTTGTGTAAAAAGAAAAAATTACTTGAAAATAATGAAAATATTCCGACTAAAAAATAATTTAAAATGTGATAATGTGTAAAATTAAAATTGAACAATCATTTAAGAATAATAAAAACACATTATCTGACATTTTTTTAAGAAAAATATATATGAAATAAAAATAATTATTGACCAAATATTGAAATAAATTTAATTTCAACCATAAAACATATTTTTTATGGATTATGAATATACTGGGAAGAAAATTAATGAATATCTGTTTTCCTAATAGATAACTAGATGATAAAAATTTCATGAGAATTATTTATATATAGATTATACAATTTCATCATCAAAGTATAATCCTAAAGAATCTCAATAATCAATGAGATTGTGTCATAAAACCCTTACAAAATTTTTAGAATTTGAATCAAAGTCCACCTAAAATAAATAAACTTTTATTGATATGAATACGCAATAATATTTGGGGTATAATTTTAGAATATATTCATTGATCATATATACTAAATAAAATAGATAGCCACAGAATATAAAAAATATTGTGGAAAAGTAAAAATGTTAGACAGAAAATCTATAATGCTTGGTAAATTTTAAATCATAGGCCACATGAAAGAATAAATGTTAGAAACATTAAATATTGATAAAATAAAAACATTCATGTTATAACTAGTTATTGGGGTTGTATATATTTATATTGTAATGTAATATATGTTCATAGTATAACATGGGTCTTAAAGAGGACAATTTAAGGAAACGATCCCTTACATTATGTTTCAACATCAATAATACATGTTAAAACATCTTACATAATTAATATAATTTTTTTAAAATATATTATAAAACTATGATTATATGTTTCATTCCAAATATGGTGTACTTGGTCCCAATTACTGCCTAATTATCTATAATTCCTTATTAAAATAACTATTCTGGGTGATAAGTACTTTATTTCTCTAGTATGATTTGATTTTCAATCACTAGTCCTTGCTACTTAATATTTGTTCCATAATATCAGTAATTTTAAAAATTATTTAATAACCATATATATTAATTATGGAAATATTTTCAATCATCCATACAAGAAGATATCGAAAAGTTTATTACAACATTCAAGTGGATGGTTGTCCATACATACGAATTAATATTGATTACATTATTTTAGAGGATGGAATGAATGGAAGGTAATTGATAATGAAAATTTAGAGAATAAATATTATATCATTTATGGAATATATTTTTTATAATTCAATCATTATTCATAGTAAACTAAAAATGAAATGAAAGACACATTACATTGGTTTGCATAACGGTTGCCCAATGCACATATGAGGGATGTTATTTCTATCCAATTGGTATGAAGGTATGATGAATGATGTGATATTATAATTCAACATGTTTGGTTAGTTAATCATCATTACAATTATTCATTTATAATATCTTTATTAAATTCCACATATATCATAAGTAAAAAACAAATCGCATCACTTCCTTAGGTGGTAGTCCAGTGTATACATGAGGGACATCCAAATATCCCCAATGGAGTGGATTGTGAAGAGGTTTATGTTTTATTAAAATTACATAAGTATAATTATGTTACAAATATCAAATATATTCTTTAAATAAATCATTATAATAGGCTATTAGAGGCAATGTTGGAAACTGAATTATGTCTTTTCACAAGGCAGTAGTACTTCACTCACATAGTTTATGAGTTTTTTTATAAAAGGTGGATGATATGGATATAGGTCATAATCATAGAATTTTAAAATATAATTAAATATAATAAACTTATGGTATCATTATATAATTTTTTAAAAATAATTTATGTAGTTGGAAAATGATATAAATTAGAAACACTTGGTTTATAACAAAAAATATTCATCGAAAACATCCTTAGGATTCCACTAAAACACTTATTTCAATGGATTTGGGATAAAATATGTGATATAATTCATAGGGATAGATTTTCGGAAATATTTTTATTGTAATTTGGCTTAAAAATAGGTTTTGGATGTGTGAAGTGGATGGGAATGTTGGTGGACTTTTATAAGTGGTGTATATGACTGACATAGATTTGTTTGGGAAGATATAATTATTCATAGATATTTTAAATGAATTAGGGCTCATTAATTTCCCATAAAAGAACATTATAATATATATGTTTTAAATATATATATATATATATATATGAATTAGACATGTTTTAGGATAATATTTTCCTTTGTTTTTTTAGTTTAACCCCCTGATAAACCCATTTTCTATTTAAATATAGTAAGTAATTTTTACTATATTTAATTTTCATTATGATAAATAATTAATTTGAAATTGTTAAATAATACTAATTATATTGATTAAAAATACTGTATATATTTTCTCAAACTTTATACATATAATTGGGATTGTTTTTTTAAAATAATGCATTGAAGCATGATAATAATTTAGTTTTCTAAAGATGATGTTTTCATAGGTATAAAAATGTTATCATTCCATAATTGAACTTAAAATATATCCTAATGACATATATTGAATTTCTTATTATTTAAATTAATTAAATATACTTTAATAAATATTTAAGAAACTTATTAATTGTATATTATTTAAAATAAAAATAATATTTAATAGAAATCATTATTTGTCTCTATTCATTTAAAATTTTATATCTTTAAATCATTCTTAAAAAATATATGAAACATAATTTTGACGCGATGATTTCAAAATGAATTTCCTTTTTTAAAATAAATTTTGATAAATTGTGAAAAAAATAATTTTATTATATGTCCATAAAATGTGACCTAACTACCTTTTAAAAAATTACAGTTTTAAAGCATGATATTTGATTTATTATTATCTCTTGTGTAGAATACATATTATATGAGGGTTAGAATATTTTTGTGAATAATATATATATATATATATATATATATATATTATTTAAATAATTCAACAATAGTTATTAATTTAATTTTTAATGATAAAGACACATTTCATACATAAAATATATTTATTCATAATCAGATTATTTTATTTATAACTAATTTTAAATTTAATTTTTCAATAATATATAACAATATAATTAATTTTATATTTTGTAAATCTATATATTTTCATATTTTAGTTAATCAATTTCATACCCCCAATAATAAGATCTAGGGTTTAACATTCAAATATCATATTATTTTTATTTTTTAGTATGTCGCATTTCATTATGATGTAGTGTTTCCTAAAATAAAAAATTTCAGAGAAATTGTGTTTATTTTTTATAAATATTTCATAAAATAATATGGTGAGAAAATTAAAATTTATAATTTGTTATTTAAATTAATTCGAAGAGGAATATGAAAAAAATATCATTGGTTATCACCATGTCACCTAATCCCAATAGGGCCTCATTAATTCATTGAGAAATAAAAAATCTATTATGTATTTATTTTATATTTTTAAAAATTCTTTCAATAGAGAGGAATCAAAAAAACTAAGTGAAAACATGGAGTATTTCAATTAATAGGCAATTTAAATTGTTACGTCTTTGCAAAACCAGTGATGATAACTAATTAAGAATGCTCATTATAAGACCTAGTAGAAAAACTAGAGCTCTACTAATTAGCACAAGAAGGATGAAATTGTAGCCCACATTCACTGAATCTTCGATAATTATAAAAGTAATAGTTATAAGAATAACAATAACATTGAGAACTAGACGTTTGTATAACACCCTTTTAAATGAAAATTTTTAACATTGATAAATTTTGATGTGTTTTTTAGAATTCCCTTAATCATATTACTTATAATATTATTTGGAGATTTTGGAAAAGGAAAAACATTTCTGTTTTTAATAGCCAATAGATTTTTAAAAAATAAATTTAATATGGATTTATGTTGGTATTTGAAAATTAAAAATATTGTGTTAAAAATTAAGAAATATATTTAAAATATTTTGATAATATGTAAAACATTTAAAACATTGTAATATAGATTTTATAATTTAATAATTCTTTCTATATATATATATAGGATTAAATAATAATAAAAAAAATTAACTTATAAAACTATGTTAACAACAGAATGTAAATGATTAAAATCATATATGTTATCATAAATTTGTTTATTTTCCTTGTTTTAGAAGACATTTACATTGATAAAAAATATCCAATGCATGAAATGATTGGGGACAACCTAAACCTCCTAGAAGACCCTCTAGGGGTTGACCCTTTGTAGGAAGTGTCCACCCATGCTTGACAATAATAAATTTTCCTCCATAAAGGATAATATGTTGAGTGGTTCACATGCTGACTCATGTATAGGGCCCCTATGTTAGTTATACCAACAATGGGATGGTTACGCATAAATTCCCATGTGTAATGATCCCTTTGGGTGAGTTTTTCGATCAATAGGTGGGAAGAAGCTGCATCTTGTCTTATAAGGGGCTAATAGATTTATCAACATTTATATGTTGGGAGCTGTGGGATGAGATATCTGTAGTTAGATCACATCAAGATTATCTATACTATTCTTCTATTTTTCTGACCACCTATATTATTATTCTCCCTCGATCCTTCAAACTAGTAATTCCTAGGAATATACATGTATGACTCCTCCTTCATTAAAGTCTTCAATCGTGTCCCCAACTCAATTTCCATTTTGTCTAAAATGACATGGATAATTTGAAAAAACAATGATACTAAATACATGAATCAGTGTTTGATTACCTTTTTAAAATTCCTATCCCACAATTTCTGAAGGAATCTATTTATAAATATATATATATCATCCATCAACACTTATTTCTCAATTGTACGAAGAAAAAAACTACAATTCTTCGATCTACTTGGGAAATAATTCAACCTATTTTCTATAAATTCAAACTCAGTGACATTATATATATATATATTATCAAGAAAATAAAACACTTTGATGATTAAATAAATCCTAATGATTTCTTGACAAATGAAAAATATTCCCTTAATTTTATAAATTCCTGAATTATTAGAGTAAAACATATAATCATACATTCTATAACTCTAATTTTACACTCCCAAAGGACCAAAACAATTCCACAAATTATCCCCTCATTGTTTCCCTATATGTCCAGAAAACCATATCTTTTAATTTATCCACATTCAAGGTATGAGTTATAATTTTTACCTTTACATTAATATATATATATATATATATATCTGTGTGTGTGTGTGTGGATATATTAATATACAAATTTCTATATTCTATATTATAATTGTGTAAAAACATTATATTAAGGTCATGTTTTTGGAAAGAATATTTATATTTTTTTTTCAAATCATAGATTGAATTAAAACACTTCTAATAAAGCATATCATAATTTACTTATTTTCAAATAAATCTCTTTATATGTAACTACACTTGGATTTCTCATATTCCCTTAAGGGATTTGGTTTTATAAGGTGATTCTTTGGTCATAAATTAATATTTATGTTTTAAAAGTTTATTTTCATCTACAATAAAAAAGGAATAAAAAAAACTTATTTTGTTATTGTTTAACATAAAAATTAAAAACCGGTATTTTCTTTCATGTCAATGTTATAGTTATTATTTCTTATGAATTAAATTTACCATTTTATTTATGATCTCTATTTATACATTTTTTATATAATACTTTTCATTTTATATGAAAAATTCCTTTTCTCATCCATTTATGTCATTCATAATTTGTATGTTCCAATAATATAAGGTATTATAGACATATAATGAACATCAATTCAAGAACTTTAATAAAGGTATTCATTTAATTTACTAAGATGTTGTATTTATGCCATTAAAACAAGAAAAATTATTTATATTCCTCGATTTATAATATATTTTTTTGAAAATTTTAAAAATGTGGTTATGCTTTGTATTGAAAATTTGGAAGATTATTTTCGTCCAAGGAAACAAAAAAACTATGCATTTGATTTTTTTTGTTATTACTGAGAAATTAAGCCACGTAAAACCTTTTTTAAATTATAGAACTGTATTATTGGATGATTTAACGTGGTAAAAAGAGTTTACTCACGAACTCTAGAGGATTTTGTGCCATATATGATAAAACAATGTAGCCTTATGGTTTTCTCATGGACTACTGAGAATTAGGATTAATCCAAAAAAATTATCATTTTTAAATGAAGAAATCAAAATATGTATTGAAAAAAAAGTTTTTATTTTAAATATATATGTTTATCTTCAATTTATACACTATTATGGATATTTAGAAAATATTTAGAAAACACTTTTCTTCTTATTGATTTATCAAATGGTTTATTTTACAAATTATTCTAAAGAGATTTAATATTTTTAATAAAAGAGTTTTTAAATGATTTTAAAACCCCTTACTATAAAAACTAATTCTCACCCTATGTTTATAAATTATTTTTCATAGGTTTAGTATAACATATTCTGGTTCTCATTTCACTAAATATGGTAGTTCACATGAAAGAAATTTTTTAATTTTTATATAGCTTTATTTATTTATAATTTAAATGTTTAATTCCCAAAAACATATACGAGAAAAAGTCTTACTATCTAAAATTATATTTTTATTTTTGGGGGTCATTATTAAGGAAAAAACAAATAATTTTTATGTACTTAATCTGAATGTCTAGGATAGAGTCTTCACATTTATCATTTCTAGACCAAATCTATCCATACCAAGAAAAAACACATTATTTATTCTTGATTCAAATATAATTTTATGGAAACGACGTTGAAACTGCGACCCAAAGTCCATCAAAATAATTGGTATAAAAGATACGAAAAATAATGGATATATAATGAAAGATCTTACTTTACATAGTCATGTATATCCCTCACGAACATCCCCATGGATTTAGTTATACCTGAAAATTAAGGTAGGGGATAGTCTTATACAATTGGCCACCTCTGGATACCCCTTATAACACCCCTATATTTTGTGAAATAATTTTTTATAAATATAGTCCAATTTTATATTTTTTATTACACATGAAATTGTGCATGGATTTTTTTAAACCCATCACCATGTTTAGATTATTTTTAAATGAATTTTTTTTGGAAAGTGTGCATGAGACATGAGAGTGATTTTTAGGGAACCACAGTGTAAGTTTAATTTAAAAATAAACATTACACCCTATACATAATGTTTTCTAGTAAGAATAATTTTGATTAAATTATGAAATCTAAATATAAATTTCTTAATCCATATATATATATATATATATATATATATATTCTTAGTAAAAATTCATTTAATATTTTGTAAAGTCATTATATTCCTCAAAATTATGCTGTATTGAAAAACAAATTCTCTTGATATTGATGTGAAAATAAATTAATTTATTTAGAGATATTATACAACATTTATTTGATAAAATTAAACTAATTTTTAAATAATCATTTCACAATTAACTTATTCTAAATTTTTTGGACTTTTTGGATGATATTTATTTACACAGGGAATAGTAAAAATGTAAAGATTTTGGTTAAACTATCATTTATTTTAATTTAATTATTTAATTTAAATAAGTCGTTTTTAAAAATTAAAATATGTATTATATATTTTTATTTAATTTACTTATTTACTTTTTAATAAACATTATACTAGATTTTAGAATAATTTATTTTGACTTGTGAGAGGATTTTTCTAAAACCATAATTCATGGTCATAATGTTCCTCAATTTGAATTAATAAAAATAATACCTAATGATAAATAATTAATATTATATTTATATATTAAATATAAATATATTTTAGTTATGATTCATAAAATTACTATTATTATAGATATATTAATATAAAATCAGCATGTACATAAAAAATACACTTCTTCAAAACTCATTTTTTCATCGCGTCTGTGGGATTCGTTTTGAAATAATTTTATTACAATATTATATAAATTATTTCATAAAATAAAGTTAATTTTTGAAAACATCCTTTTAATATTATATTATGGTGAATTTTTGATTAATTTTTGAAGATATAAAAGTGTATATAATTAATGAAAAATGTTCAATTATAATTGAATATATTTTTTATCTAAATTATATATAAATTTATATTATATTTTAGATTGGTTTAATGAAGAAATTATTTCATGTATAAATTAATTTATCTGATTTATATGATTTTAATTATTTCTATATTGAATTTATATGTAAAAAATATGTAAACATAACAATATTCTCTCTTAAAAAACCCTACTTCTTGTCATGTATGCAGTACGACTTTTAAAATAATATTTTCCACTTATTTAATTCAATTTTAGAATATTAGTTTCAATATTTGAAATCAACATAATTTATAAATATTAATAAGGTGAAATAAATTATTTACCAAAATTACTATTGAAAATAAAAAAAGTAATTGTTGCTATTAATCCAAAAAGGGGTTTACCGGGGGTTTAAAAAAATGATAATGGTTAAAAATAAAAATTTAGTAAAAATTCATTTTTTTAAATATTATGGCCTTATATATTAAAGGACCTATAATGGGTCATTTTTTAGGATTTTGGATAGATAAAAAGTTGGTATGATAGAATATTATAAAAACATATAAGGGTACCACTCACCTCATATAAAAAGGACCTCTACAAATAATCACTTATTTAGACATTATTACAATTTTGGATTATTAAATTACACACAAAATGAATTCCAAAATTTCATCCACTCACACTATATGCCTTATTTTCATCATAATGAAACCCATGGAAGGATTTTTCTGCAAGGGTAAGAAGGATACCAATAAAATATGTAATGTCAATCAATGTGAGTTTCTGTATTATTTCATCCTCCACCTCTTTAAATTATTATTATACCAATATGATATTATACCATAAGTATATTATATATACTAAGATTACTTCATGCCGTGTTCAAGACCTCAGTCCGTCTCCACATCCATCTAATTGGTTTTGAAATCATCGACCTTGTTACGGTGACGTGCAACCTCATGAATCGATGTCATTTGGTTTTCCCAGACAGTATCCAATAGTTGAGTATGACGATCAATCTAACGTATATATATATATGATATTTATAAATTTTTTTAGAAATGGATTTATTGTACCATATATACGATTTTTACTTTCCTGTTTATAGGGGATATGATAATGCATTTGTTGTGTATAGTGGACTACCACCTTGCAACGCTATGTGATCCATTTATCACTAACGCTTTACATGGAAGGTAAATATGATAAATATTTGTTATATAATTTAAATAATTTTGATATTACTGAGAAATTATTCAGTCTTAAATTATAATATATCTTTAACTTTCTTACCATTTGACTAACTAAATTATGATGACATTATGTGTGTACGTGTGGACTACTGCCTTCAAAATGTTATAGGACACCCTCTATTCCTAACAAAAACACATGGAAGATATATATAAGTATAAATAAATAAATAATATGATTTTATAATATCATTATCATTTATTATTGTTAATATACTGGATAAGACCTTTTCATATTGATCATTGAAAATAGAAACCCTGCTCATTCATATGTATATCATATTGTCTCTATGATTGTAACATACGTCATTCATCAAAACCATATATCATAATGGAAAATAATTGTATAATTTATTTATAAATATGATAATTATTTCATGAATATTATTTTTTATATTACTTAATCAGAATAAATTTAAGATGTCTAAAAATAAGAAATCAAAATATATGTGAAAAACAAAGTGGTTGTTACCCGAGACATGATTTCAAGAAGAATTTTTAAATAAGAGGCTAAATAGATGTCATAAGTAAAAAAAATAAGGTATGATATATATAATTATTTTTTTGAAATATAAGTACAGTGAACATATATTTATTATAAAGGAGGTTTGAGAATGTACGCAGGAATTTGAGACTTATTGTAAAGAATTTTCTTCATACTTCTAATTTTTGTGGGACAAATGTTATATTCACTAAACGCTTCAATTACATAGTGTATATTGTCAAAATTAATGTATTTTATGATTATTATACATAAAATTATCATTATTTACATATAATATTTTTGCTATCTTTTCAATGGGGTTTGTAGTCCAAATTTTTTCGAACCAGTAAGGTGTTTTATCTGAAATTTTCTTATTGGAGTAATGGGATTGTGGTGAACCTAAATTAATTTATAAGGTGTATATAAATACCCTAAAATATATAGAAAAAATTTATTTAGATATCCATTTTATATTTTGTTGCTTTAATTTTATTTTATTCTTTCATGGGGCTTATGATTCAATATCACCAATGTGGTAAATATTTTATTTTATAACGTCATCATTTATCAGGGTTATTTCTAACTATGAATCTAGTGAAAAAATCATATTATACATATAATAATGAAAAAATTAACATTCATATATTCTTTATTATTTCCTATAAATATATATTTTCTATTTAGTTTCCTCCCTTTGTGTACTCAATAGTTCAAAAATAATGTTTTTAAGAAAAATCAATTTTTCTATCAAAACTGATGTTTCTTTAAAAAAAATTTGTTCTAATTTTTTTTTCAAAAAATTGTTATTACATTATATATAATATTTTTTATAAAAAAGTCTACCTATGTTTGAATTTGTAGAAAATTATTCTAATTTATTCATAATTTTGTTTCCCAAAACAACACATGCTTGACTTGTATCAGAAATGTGAAAGTTATATTTGTTTTAATATCTACAACATGAACTAAATTTTCCACCATAATGACCATTCTTGTATTTCAATATTCTATTATAGGTTTTCAGTTTTATTTACAAGGAAATGGATCATGAAAATTTTTTATGTTTTAAATTGTCATAATCTATAGACTGATTATTTTCCTTATGAAATGATACATGAAATATCTTATAATAATTTTCCATATAAGATGACATGTTTTTTATATAAATTATACTTTACTGGGAATATGAACCAATGATATAATCACTAATATTTCCCCGATTGGTTTATGTTTACGATGAAATTATTTTTATTAAATTTGATTTTGTTCTATTGGTTATACAATATTTTAACTCTTATCAAACCCTCTTCATTTCATGGGAGATAATATGATGAAATAATGAAATAATTATTTATAATATTTTATTCCAAAATGTTATTATAAGATGACATGATTATGATGAAAGTTTCATTTTAATGGTTACGATATGATAAATGTTTTATGTTCTTATAGAAAACATCTGTATGATTTTATTTATGTGATAGTGGTTGTGTTATAACCAAGGGTGATGGGTAAGTTATAAAAAATATGGTTGAAATGTTATAATAATGGATGAGGCATATATTATAACCAAATAAAGACAGTAAAAATACTTTTATCCAATGAATTAGTTATTGATTTATATCGTATAAGACATATAGAACTAGAATGGGGAGTATGATTAGTTCAGTATGGCCATATTTCTTCTATGATAGAATTGGGGATGAACCATGGCTACTATGCTATTTTGGGGGGTGCACTCATTCCACTATATTGACGGTTTTCCACATGGGATAGAAGTGTGTCCCTCTTGGGAGTTTTATCCTCCATAGAGTTCCCTTATATGTTTTTTCAATGTTTTCTGACAACTACATAAAATATTATCTATGCAAATGTCTAGAAAAATTAAATTTTTTATGCCAATGTTATTCTCTCGTGGATCATTTTCACTAATTATATTATGATTCATGTGTTATGAACTTCCAATAATTATTCTATGACTCAAGGTTATGTTTTTTTATATATAGGGTATAGATTTGAATTTTTATTCACATGTTCACAAATCCCTATGACCATGTTATTCACATATACCTCCTTTTTTAACCCTTAAATATTATATTAATAACGGTTTTAAGAAAGCGTACTATAGGGGAATCTATTTATGGGTTAAATTGAAGATATTTCTTAAATTAATAAGATTCTATTCCATTTTTCCAAAGGCATTCAACTATTAATATTTTAAATAATATGTTTGTATAATGTATTGAATATTGATCTAAAAGGATTTAATATACATGTATGAGAATACTAGGTCTCTATAGTTCGTATCATAGGAAACATTTACTTAAACATTAGAAATTATGATTAAAAACATTAGTAATAATCTTATATATATTTCTAAGTATATGTTTTGGTATGTCTATTTAGTTTAGTCTATGGATGATTCTAATTATAGGAAGAATTCGTAGAATTTTTGTAAAGGATATAGAATGTGGTTTCCATGAAATTAAATCTCCTTCTTGGTACTAAAGTTGTATGTGGATCTTGCATATGGGTACGTTGGGGTAATAACTATGAAATGGGTTTATTGACATAAACTCAATCATTCAATAGTCCAAAAAATGAGCCTTATTATGTAACTGGTTTTGAACTCCTATGGGATATTCTTTTTGAATTCATGAACTCCTTATTAGCCATCCTAAAAGATTAAAATATATTATAAATATAAATTAACTAGGATAAACCTATGGTTTTAATGATTTAATAATGTTTCATGTTTTTGAGATACTATAAGTGATTCTTCATTACAATGTGGTTCCCAATAAGGATTCTTGTTTCTTTAACAATTATTTTGTGGTAACTTAATCTCTAAAACTTGAATAAATCATGATCTCATTGAATATAATGGAATATTTTGTTACTAGGAGCAACAACCTTACATGATTAATGTATAGAAAGATATTCTTTAATTTATAATTAGATATTTCAATATATGATTAACAACATGAACCTCTATTAGATTCCTAACACATTGAATAAGAGGAAGATGGTCTACTAAGAATGTTCAGTGGTAATGAACATATATGTAAGAATATATGAATTACAACAAGTGATAAAGGTGAAATAAAATAATGGAGTAGTATCTAAAATGGAGGGGAAGATATGTTTTGGAAAAAAATGGATTAAAGTGAAAAATTGTCAAGGAGATTAATATAATATGTGGAGGGAACATGGACAACACCCAAGTCAATTCTCTGACCCAAGAATTGAATTCTTGACCAAGGGGGGACCCATTCCATGTCAGTCATTAAATTGGAAGGATTATATATATATATTTATATGGATTAAATAATTTTGAGTTGTGAAATATATATTGATTGTTTAGTTTATGATTTTTCTTATGAATTTGAATGAATATATCAATAGAAGTTGATGAATTAGAAAAGTATTTTAACAGAAAAGTGATATTCAAGAAAAATACATGATTAATGTGAATATAACAGGAAATTTGTTATTGATATTGTGATAATGATGTTGGGAAAAAATGATGAATAATTTAGATAATGTAAATTAAATATTCTAGATAAAATTGGAACTGGTTAATGATTTTTGGAAAATATGTTTTATGTTATCATTGATGGAGTTTCTAACAACACCAGATCTATAGAAAATATTCAATAAACAAATGTTTTATTCATTGAATGAACATGTACTAATTTCATCATATATGTTCCATGATAACTTAGTTCATTACCATGTTTTAATATAATACATGATGAAGGTATCCATAGATTTAGTATGTGAAGATGAATAATTGGTTTATGGTAAATAAGATAATAATGTTATATTAATCATGATAAATTTAGTGACCTTAATTATATGTTTTGAATTTTGGGATGGTTATAAGGATAACCATTTATGGAATGGATTATGTTGAACATGTCATGATTTTTAGATATTAAAATATTAATACACCATGTTAATATTTATACGTATTCTATAACTACTATTATATATTATTTAAATATAGATCGAATAAATTCCATATCATGTGTTTAAGACATGTAAAAAGAAAAATATTCACCTAGATGATGTGATGAACTGGAAGTTCATCAAGGAAAAAAAATGATGAAATTTGGTCAATTAATTAAAAATATATCATGAAATAATATTTTCATATGTTCTTAGAATAGCTGGAAAAATATTTCATTAATATTGAGAAATAGATCTTGAAATAAAATTATGTCATGTAATCATCATTTTTAATGATATAAAAGAAATTTTTCATGCCTATTTTGTTTGTAGATTGGTGTTCATTAACATTCTCGAGATCACCCACATTTTGGTGATCAAAACTCTTTATTAATCTCCATCAGTTTTTCGGTGTAATGTTTCCCATAAATATCCATATTTTCACTTAAAACTTATTGCATTATATTTAGAATCCTATTGTTTTTTATTCCATTTTCCATCACACATACCTTCACCATTTTCAAAGGGATTTTTTGTTAATCCATTTACTTATGTGGGGTTTCTATGATGGAATTTCTATATGTTCAACCCTTTATGGCTGAGATGAATTTCATGGGTTAATTATTTTTAAGGGGGGTATAATGTAACACCAAGAGATTTTGTGAAATATTTTATTCCATAGAATTTATAATTTTCTTATTCTATTCTAGGAATATAATATTGTATTCATTTCTTTATAAACAACACAAAGTTTAGATTTTTTACACACAATAATGATTTTCTTTGAAAGTGTTAATGACACACGACACTGAGCATTAGGGAACATTGAAATAATAGAAATTTATATATGACAATTATAACTGAGGTGTTAAATATTCATGAATGAGGAGTATTAACTTCTTTAAGTAATATTTATATAATTTATACTAAATATATATTTATTTTTAAATTATTAGTAAATAAATAATAGATTTTTTGTAACGTAAATAGATTCTTCAAAAATATTTTTTCATTGAATTAATTTTTTTTATTTTTATGATAAAATATCTTATGAAATTTATAAATATTTTGGAATTTCTTGATATAGTGAACTTTAATTTTATAATAATCTTGATAATAATACCTTTTAGTAAAATTTTGTAATTTTTCTAGAATATTTTTTTTCCATAAAGAGGAAAAAATGGTGATTTTTTAAGACTAACATTTCCTTTAAGTGAAATTTCAAATTTAAACTCCCAATTCTTTCATAAGGATATATTAGTTTTATTTATTAATATTTAATACACGTAAGTAATTTTAAATCAAATATATATTGGTTGTTAGAATAATTATATGTTTGTGGTTTAAAAGAGGGGTTTTCTAACATCTATTTTAAAGATCATTATGTTTTCTCATTTAAACTAATTAAAATAATTTATTATGAGAAATGCTTAAAATTATAATTACACCTTATATATGAAAATTTGAAAATATGGAAATTTTTATTATTACACATAGAGTTTTTAACAATTCATCTCAGCCTTACAAAAAATAAACATCTCAAGAACGCATTTTTTTGTCGCATATGTGGTTGTTTTTTAAAATTTAAATATTCTAATTTTATAAAATTAATTTTAAAAATTATGACAATTTTAAATTTTTAATGTAAAAATTTTATTATGGATAATTGTTTAGGAATTTTTGAGAAAATAATTATTTTTATTATTAGTGAAAAATACTAAATTTCAAATAAGAATTGTATTTTGGTTTAATATATTTAAAACTAAATTATATTTTAAAATGTTTTTAAGGAAAAAATATTTAAAATTTATATCCATTAATCCAATGTATATGATTTTAATAAATATCATATTTAATTTATATATAAAATCCTTGTAAACTATTGTACATTTTCACTTTAAAAACATGCCTTCTTTTCACGTACGCAAGATTAATTTTATATTAAATTTTCCTCAAATTTTTTATTTTTAATTTTGAAAAAATTGGTTTAATTTTATGAATATTAATAATTTTTAATTTCTAATAAATTCAACATAATTTTTAGCAAAAATGAATTTATAAATTATTAAAAATAAATTGTTTCAACTAAGGTAAAAATATTCATACAGGGGTATAAAGTACAAATATTTGGGTTATGATTTACGCAAAATTTTTACAATAAAAATCAGATATAAATTTATGAACCTTATCTCTTCTCAGATCAAAAAATGGACAATTTTGGTGGCTTGTTTCATGATATAAACTTGGGTTTGATGAATATATTCAAGAAATTATAAGTGTTCCACTAATTTTACTAATAAAAGGACACCCCTTTTTACAAACTGTCTCCCGGGGCCCGTATCGTGACTACCCCATGCCCGCATTCCATAGGTCAGGGGCTGGCGACTTGCTCCAATGGAATAATTCCCTAAAACTGGGAAGGAATTTCTTTTAGAACCTGTAAACAGGCACAGAAAAAGACGAACACAAGTCAATTGTATAGTAAACTAGTGAGTACAGTAAGTAAAAATGAACCAGAATACATGCCCAACTGGAAAGTACAAGTACAACTGAAAAGCAATACAACTGAAGAAAGAGAAATACAACAACTTGGTCGTCCTCAGAGTTCCTACATGAAGGGTAGGTATAGATCGCCAACTCAGCACACCTCGTTTTTCTGTCTCCTACACGTATCGACATGCCATATGGTCCACCTCCAGGAACCGTCCAGTCCTGGTACTCTCATCCTTTGTCAGCATTTTCTGTCATCCGCATCCAGCACAATAAGGTGTGGGCATAACTCGTGCAACGGTGAGTATAACGATACTCAGTAGGGACCCAGAGACCCTCAAGGTCTCACAAAATCCACCAAGGATAAACCACAAAGTATGAAATCAAAAATCACCCTACATAGGTATATTCCCATACATATACAAAACTTACCATCTAATCCATGTCAATCATAAGGAAAACATAAAAAAACTGACTCATCTCAAACTAGGATTTTATTCAAGGGAAGTATCAAGTAACATCCCTAGTCACATTGTCGAAACCTCAGCTGCTGTAGAAATCCTCCTCTATCGAGTATAGTGGGCCTGTCGCGACACCAAACACGCTTCCCACTAACCTTGGACAGTTGAGGTACTCCTCATGTAGAGTACCTTGGTTCTGCCACATCACCAAGGCGCTCCCCACTATGGGTATTTCATGTCAACAAGTTCGCTTCTCCTCATAACATGTTGAGGTACTCCTCATGTTGAGTATCGTGGGTCTATTGCAACACCATGGTGCTCCCCATTGTGGGTCTATCGCGACACCAAGGCACTCCCCAATTAGCTATTAGAGTCACTCCAAGTCAAAATGGTCACCATTAGTCAGGTCTCAGCTAGCAACTAGGTCTCCTAACTAAGCTCGCTCATCTCCAAGAGGCTCTGCTCCACAAGATACTGGTCAATACTCCAACAATCAGGAAGTACCAGGAAGAATAATCTCAATGGTGTGTCACGTCATAGGGGTCTCAACGCAATAGACCACGGGTCAATAGGACGCTCGATCTGTGAGTTATTAGCCTTTTAGACTTGGGGCCCAGTTGGATTGGTTCTTGACCTAACATGATCATACCTCAACTGTACCCAAAAATCTAGTAGGGTATACTCAAAGGGACCGTATCGCTCCAAATATTCCAGTGCAGCTGACGTTTTGTCAAATAGACGTCGAGTGCCAAAGATATGGCCAAAAAAGTAAAGGGTCGTAGTGGGCCCGGGTCTGGTTCGACCCGTTCGGACCGACCCAGCCCGACCTGGCATGGGTCGACCCGGTTCAGGTCGACACAGCTTGACCCCCTGGGTCAGGCCCTACCAGTGATGTGACCCAGTGCGCTGGGGGCCTGGAATGCCGTGCGGGCTCTGTGGGGCCACAGAGCCCGCAGGTGCCGCGGAGCGGCTTGGCCGAGGGGGTACCACGAGGTCATTGGGCCGGTTTAGTTGGAGCACCATGGGGGGCATAGGCTGGGTCGTCCATAGTGTCATGGTGGGGCGCGGGCTGGTTCGGCTGGGGCGATGTGAGGGATGCGGGCCAGTTCGACCAAAGCACCGTGGGGGCGCGTGCCGGTTCGGCTGGGGATCCTCGAGGGGTGAGGGCTGGTGCGGCCAGGCGCCGCAGGGGCGCAGTCCATTTTGGCTGGAGCACCATGGGGGGGCGAAGGTGGAATGGCTCAGGCAACATCTCAGCTCGGCGGCTCGGCAGGACGACGGTTTGGAGGCGGCGCGGAGCGGCGGAGGCCGCGGGTGGCGGAGCGCCATTGCCTTTGTCGCCTTCCTCTATTTCGAAGAACACCTAAATCTACAGAAGGATTATGGAGAGGATGTTCCATGTTAGTTTTGACTACAATCTCCCCATTAGGATGGTAGAAAGCATCTCATCATAAACACGAGTGAATAACATCAAACCCTCCCATAATGATTATTTCCCACCCGCAAAAGAAAACATCTGCTTTCTATGTTTTAAAGAAAGGAAGAAATTGGGAATATAATCATACAAAAATTAAACCCCTACCTCATTCGCTTGATGATTTTGTAACAATAAGGTACTATGGTTGTTGATTCATCATAGATTAGGACGTCCCACATCAGAAGAAGTCCCGAGGAAGAAGGTCGAAGGAGGTCGGTGTTCTCAATTGGTAGAGAATTCTTCTTTGGGGGGAAAATTCTTTGACGGATAACGTGTTCTTCATTAGAGAGTGTAATCCTCCAAGTTCTGGGCATTACGTCACATTACCAGCGTTTCGTCTCTTGGTGAATCTGTCCCAAATCCCCTCCCAATCTTCCTATATATAATAGAGCGGGGAGGTAGGTAACGATCATGGAATTTATTAAAGTTCATTTTTTAGGAAACTTCCTTAATTCCAACGACGTTATTAATTAATTTAAAAAGGGGGCAAGCCAATTAACTGATTTGGGACAATTAAAGGTATGTGCTTTGGCACAATTAATGTGGTGGAATCTCAAGAGGATTCTCTACATTAATGAGGGATTTGAGGAGTTTCTCCCTCATTTGGATGGGAGTTGAGAGGCTTAGGCATAAGGTGGTCCCCACCACTATAACCTCTCATGAAAGGATAGGGTCTGGTTGTCCCCACCACCATAACCTCTCATGGGAGGTAATGGTCTAGTGGTCCCCACTTCCAAACTTCTCCAAGGAGGTTTAGTTTTGGAGGACCCCACCTCCCAACACTCACATGGGAGGGTGGTTACAAGAAAATAAAATAAAACGTTTGTTTATTTTATTTTATTATTTCCACGAAAAACACAAAAACTAAATTTCACCCTCGACCAACTGTCGTCGAGGTGAAAGTCTCTTTAACCGAATACCAGCACTACGAGTTCAACAGTTTCCTTAGATTTCAATTCCATGCACCTATTCAAAAGTAAGAAAAACATGCTCGTACGTTTACTGAGCGTACCCGAAATAATGTTTAGAAATTCATTCCGGGAACTCCAGGCCTCGAAATCATGTGCCATAAATTTTCACAGACTCATAAAATTCCTATTTATTTAAAATAAAATTACATGTAATTTCCATGTCTTTACATTCTCCCCACCTTAGGCATTGCTTCCTTGTAAGCCACAACTCAAACTAAGGGAACAAGTGGGGTACTAATCATGCATCTGATCCTCCGACTCCCATGTGCTCTCTTGGAGGTTCCGTGCTACCAGAAAACGCACACCAGAGGTATTGACCGTCGATGAAGGACCTGATCCTGTCGATCCCCAATCTCTACTAGAACCTCCGTAAAATTTTCCCCATCGTAGATATCCCGCTCTCCAAGGATGATGATGTGAGCAGGGTCATGAACGTATCTCCTAAGCTAGGATATGTGGAAGACGTCATGCACCTGGTGCAACTAAGGTGGAAGAGCTAAGCGGTAAGCCACCTTGTGAACTCTGCTGAGGGCCTGAAAAGGTCTGATGATCCTCAGAGATAACTTGCAGCCTCGGCCAAATCTCAGTAAACCTCATCGAGGTGATGCGCATAGAAAGACGTGGTCGCCATCCTCGAACTTCATAGGTCTCTGTCTCCTATCATTATAAAACTTCTGCCCGCTCTATACAGTCTTCATTTTCTCCTAGATGATCTGCACCATCTTTGTGGTAGCCCATACCATCTCTCATCCCATGAGTACTGACTCCCCTGGGTCAGCCCAACACAAGGGTGATCTGCAAGGTCGCCTGTAAAACACCTTAAAAGGTGCCATCACAAATGGTGGAGTGATATCTGTTGATGTACGCAAACTCCACCAAAGGCAACTGATCCTCCCACCTGTGACTGAAGTCGAGGACACAAGAACACATCATGTCCTCGAGGATCTGAATGGTCCGCTCAATCTGACCATCCGTCTGAGGATGGAAGGCAATGCTCAAACAAAGATGCATCCTGAAAACCACATGCAACCCCTTCCATAGCCGGGAAGTAAAATGTGCATCACGATGAAAGATAATTTTTGAAGTTACACCCTGTAGCCGCATAATCTTCTACACATTGAGGCATCCCATGATCTTTACTGAGCCCCGGTCTCTAATCGGTAGGAAGTGGGCCGAATTGGTGAGTCGGTTGATGATCACCAAAACCAATTCGTGACCACTGGATGTACGTGGAAGTCCTATCACGATGTCTATGGATATCCTATCCCACTTCCACTCTGGGAACTCTAATGTCTAAACCAAGTCTGCTAGTACCTGATGCTCTGCCTTCACTTGCTAACAAGTGAGTCATCGAGAGACAAACTCTGCAACTGATTTCTTCATTCTGGACCACCAGTGATATCATCGAAGATCCTGGTACATATTTTCCACTATTATATGTACCACAAGATAGTAATTGTGGAACTCCCTCAACACTTCCTCCTGAAGTGAAACTGGTGCCATAGTACGTCCTCTAAAGAGGATGACAATCTCCCCACCTTCATAAAATCTATCAGGTGCATGTGCTGTGGATATCTAAGAACACTATACCTCATAGTCAGCATCCCCACGTTGGGCCTCCCAGAATCGCTAAAGAAGTGGGGGAGTGACTATAAAATATTGAAGAAAGGATAATCCATCTCTATACAGAAAGGATATCTGCAAACTGGCTAGCTGCTCTATCGCCTCACCTAGCAGCTGTATAACAGACCTCTTGCTGAGTGCATCTTCTACAACGTTCCCCTCCCTAGTTGTATAGAATATCTCGAAGTCATAGTCCTGGAGGAAATTAAGCCAACATTGATGTCTTAGGTTGAGGTTCTTTTGAGAAAAGATTTACCTAAGACTCCTGTGATCAGAGTATACAGTAAAACACTCACCCATCAGATAGTGTCACCACATCTTCAATGTGAAAACCACTGCTACTAATCGAGGTCCTGGGTAGAGTAGTTATGCTCGTGTTGTCTCAGCTGTCGAGAACCATATGTGATCACTAATCACTCCTAAATCCGGACACATCCAAGCCTAGTCCCTGATGCGTAGTAGTAAACTACATACCATAAGCCCTCCTTTGGAAGCCTCAAGATGGGGGCACTAGCCAGCCTCTACCTCAGCTCCTAAAAGCCATGCTGGAATCTCTCTGACCACGATATGGTTTTCCCCTTCATCATCAAGGCTGATAGTGGTGCTGCAACTCTAGAGAAGTCTGGCAGAAACCTTCGGTAATAACCATCCAATCCCTAAAAATATGCACCCCTGTCACACCCTTGGGTTGCTCCAAAGCATGTACCACCTCAATCATTGCTAGATCTATGGAAACTCTGGATTTCGATATGACATGTTCTAGGAAGTGAACCTATCAGATCCAAAACTGGCACTTCAAGAGATTACCATAATGCTGGTGTTCTCAGATTGTGTCCAGTACTACATACAAATGGTAGGCATACTCCTCCTCAATATTCGAGTAGACGAAAATGTCGTTGATGAAGACTACGGTAAAGAGATCGAGGTACGAATGAAGGATCATATTCATGAGTCCCATGAACACATCTGGAGTGTTGGTTACGCCAAATGGCATAATCGGAAACTCTTAATGGCCATACCGACATCTGAATTCCATTTTTTGGACATCCTCATCTCGAACTCTATGCTGGTGATAGCCAGATCTGAGGTCTATCTTCGAGATCCACCGTTCTCCCTTCAGATGATCAAAGAGGTCATCAATCTTCGAGATTGGGTACTTGTTATTCATGGTCACCTGGTTTTGCTGCCAATAATAAACATAAATACTCAATCTTCCATCCACCGTCTAGGCAAACAGAATCGGGGCTGCCCAAAGGGAAACACTAGGCCAGATGAATCCCTTCACCTGCAAGTCCTCTAGCTATACCTAAAACTCACAAAGCTCCACAGGGGCCATCAAATATTCTAGTTTAGATATCAGTGTCATCCCCGGTGTACAAGTCGATTTAAAAGTCCACCTCACTTCGAGGAGGTAGACCCGGAAGATCATCAAGGAAGAGATCCGCATATTGTTCCACCAGTACAGGGTAGCTCAGACTCTCCACATCAATAGCTCCGAGGGTAAGGCTAGACAACTGATTAGTGATCGGCTGCACTCTCCTCTGGGGAAGTTCATCCTGCGCTACAAAGGCACCCTTCTCACCGATGAAGGTAAACCTGGTCTTATCCTTGTAGACACACCACACTTTGCACCTCATACATTCTATCTAAGCATGGACTATAGATAACCAGTCCATTCCAAAGATGACGTTGTAAGGCCTCGACGCCACTACTAGGAGATCCTAGTCAAATCTCTCTCCTCCTAGAGTAAGCTCGTACTACTAGAACCAGTGCGTAATCACCGAATATTCTCTCGTAAGAATATATAATTTTAAGGATCGAGCCAACAGCTGCATCAGAATATTTGAGCTCTAAATGAGGCTAGTGAAAATAAAATAATTAATTGCATCTGTGTCCATATGTACTGAAACTAATGTAGAATAGACACATATGTTACCTCGAATCATCTCCAGAGAGCCGTTGATCGTAATCCTCAGCTTCCTGGAGCAGAATTCCCCCATGTCAACCTGCTCTCTGCAGTTGGAGTGGATCTCCTGGTGATGGTTGTGGTAACATCTCGAAACGTTTCCCACAGCTAGATGCACGTCTAGCTCCTCATCCATGTCCATTTGTTCCCTGAAAACCACATCGATCGAACCTTTGTCTCGGCCTGGGCAGTCTTTAGACCGTCTTTTTATCATCTGAATGGCGGGTCAGGAAGTCATGAGCCTTGTGACCCTGCCCACCGCATGTGAAACACTGCCCGCTCCAGGCATGTCTGTCTCTGCCTTGGGAGCTCTACACAACCGATCCTGAGCCATGTGGTTGTCCACCTATAGGTATGGTCCTCTTGTACCTCTGTAATGTTTGTCTACTGCCAGCTGCATAAGACTCCGCTACGTGAAGACTGGGGGTGGGTCTCACTGGTGGTGACTTCTCAGCAAGAAAACTATCCACCACGAGGGCTCTCTCTAACCCCCCCACCCCTGCCTGCGTTGGGATGATGAGTGAGATCATCAAAGTTCTGATCTCTCTTTTGAGCGACTGCTCGAAGGTCTAGGACCTAAAGAATGGGTCTTGTAACATATCGGTGGAGTAGCATGAGAGGTCTGTCAACCTCACTGAGTACTGAGCCACAGTCATGCGGCCCTGCTATAGATGAAGTATCTTCTGTATGTGCACTATGCGAAGAGTCGATGGGACAAATCTACCTAAAACATGCTTTCAAAGACTAACTAGAGAATCTTCACCTCATCGTGAACCTAGAGCATCAATCTCCACCATCTGCCTATTGATTCCTGTATGTGGCTGGAACCAAGGATCACCATGTGATCGGCTGGTGTCTCGACCAATCAGATAACTCTCACCACAGCCTCTAGCCAATGCTTAGCTACCTGTGGGTCCATCTCTCCCCTGAACCTGAGTGGCCTATGGCACTGGAACTAATGTTACATGCTCAAGTGGCGTACACCATATAATGTTGTGGCTGGTGTAATAGGTGGCCTAATGGGTAATAGTACCGCTAGTGCCTCTACTAGAAGAGGGCCCTGTACTGAGGCCCCATCACTCGGTGGGCTATCAGTGTGTACAAATCTTTGGGACTCAAGTTGGTTGTCTGCATAGAGGCATCCTGAAGAGAAACAGGTGTGCTATGGTTAAAATGGTTATACCTGGTGAGCTGACCTGGTTAGCTGGCTTAAAGAAATTTTTTGAAAATACACACGCAATCAGTGATTTCATGCACTATGTTTGAAATCAGAAGTCAGGGTCCTGGTGTATGGATACATCGACCACTACACCAACACTGGACTCCCTAAATTGAAAAGCACACTCACTACACATAATAATATTTCTTCATAGAAAATTAAGATCACAGTCTTATGTTCTATGGTAGAACCGACTCCTATGATACAAATTTGTCATGACCTGTCCCTCGGGGCCCGTAACGTGACTACCCCAAGCCCGCATTCCACAGACCAGGGGCTGGTGACTAGCACCACAGTCATAATTCCATAAAACTGGGAATGCATTTCCTTTAGAATCTGTAAACACACACAGCATGATACAAATGCAAGTCAACTGTATAGTAAACTAGTGAGTATATTAAGTAAAATGTGGCCAGAATACAAGACCCACTCGAAAGTATAAGTACAACATAAATGAAATACAACTGAAGAAGGAGAATGATAGCAACTAGGTCGTCCTCGGGTTCCTACCTGAAGGGTAGGTACAGATCGCCTCCTCTTCACACCTCGTCCGTCTGTCTCCTCCACGTATCGACATGTCGTATGGTCCCCCTCCAGGCACCGTCCAGTGCTTGTAGTATCATCCTCAGTCAGAGATGTCCATCTTCTGCATCCAACACAATAAGGTGTGGGCATAGCCCGTGCAGGGGTGAGTATAATGATACTCAATAGGGACCCCGAGACCCTCAAGGTCTCATAAAATCCTACAAGGATAAACCACAAAGTATGAAATCAATAGATAACCCCACTTAGGTATATGATCATATATATACCAAAGTTATCAAGTAATCTATCTCAATCATGAAAAAAATACAGAAAAATTGACTGACCTCAAACCAAGATTTTATTCTAGGGGTAGTATCAAGTAACATCCCCAGTCACACTGTCGAAAAATTGACTGTCGGAGAACTCCTCCACTATTGAGTATAGTGGGCCTACTGCAACACCAAGAACACTTTCCAATAACCTTGTAATGATGAGGTACTCCTCCTTCCGAGTACCTTGTGTCCGCTGTGTCACCAAGGCGCTCCCCACTGTGGGTATGTCGCATCACCAAGCGCACTCCCCCTCATATCCTACTAAGGTACTCCTCCTGTCGAGTACCATGAGATTGCTACGACACAAATTCACTCCCCACTATGGGTCTTCTGTGACACCAAGGCACACCCCACTAGGCAATTAGAGTCACTCCATGTCAAAACGGTCAGCAGTAATTGGGTCCCAGCCAGCTACTAGGTCTCTGCACTAAGCTCGCTCGTCTCAGGGAGGATCCGCTCAAAGAGCTAATGGTTGATACTCCAACTGTCATGAATCTCAACTAAGAAGTATCTCTAAGTTCAACCATGTCATAGGGGTCTCAACGCAATAGAAGGCGCGTCAATCGGATCCCCGGTCTGTGAGTAATTAGCCTTTTATTCCTAGGGGCCCTATTAGATTCGTGCTCGATCCCACATGACCATACCTCAACTATAACAAAAAATCCAATAGAGTATACTCAAAGGGACTATGTAGATTCAAGTATTCTATTGTCACTGACAGTTTGTCAGATGAACGTCTGGTGAAAAAGATATGGCCAAAAGAATTTAAAGGGTCATAGTGGGCTCGGGTCCGGTTCGACCCGGTCGGACCGACCCGAGCCAGCCTAGCATGGGTCGACCCGTTTCAGGTCGACCCAGTCCGACCAACTGGGTTAGGCCTGGCCTGGGAAGCGGCCCGGTCTACTGAGGGTCCGGCAAGCCGCGAGGGGTCGCAGAGCCCGCGGGTGCCACGGAGCGGCTTGGCAGAGGGGGTGTCGTGAGGGTGTGGGTATGGTTTGGCCAAAGAATCGTGGGGGTCATGGACCGGTTCGACAGGGCGCCACAGGGGGTCATGGGCCAGTTCATCCGGGGTGTTGGGGGGGGGGGGGTGCGGGCCAGTTTGGCCGGAGCGCGGTGGGGGCACGGGCCGGTTCGGTCGGGGCCCCATGGGGGGTGCAGGAAATTTCAGTCGTGCGCCGCAACGGGTGAGGACCAGTTCGGTTGGAGTGCCATAAGGGGGGAGAAGGTGGCTTAGCTCGTGTAACGGCTCATCTTGGCGGCTCATCTTGGCAGTAGTTTGGCATCTGCGCGGAGCGGCGGAGGCCGTGGGTGGAGGATCATCGTTGTCTTTGTCTCCTTCCTCTATTTCGAAGAACACATATATCAACACAAGGATTATGGAGAGGACTTGCCATTTTAGTTTGGCCTGTACTCTACGCATTAAGGAGGTAGCAAGCCGTTCATCGTAAATAGTAGTAAATAACATCAAACCCTCTCGCAATGATTGTTTCCCGCCCACAAAATAAAACATCCACGTTCTTAGTTTTAAAGAAAGGAAGAACTTGGGATTATAATCATACAAAAATTGAACCCCTACCTCATTCGCTTGATGGAATTGGTGAAACAAGGTAGTACAGTCATTGATTCGTCGTAGATGAGGACATCCCATGTCAGAAGAAGTCCCAAGGAAGAAGGTCGATGGAGGTCGGCGTTCTTCATTGGAGAGTATGTTTTTCGATGGAGAACGTGTTCTTCATTGGAGAGCATAATCCCTCGAGTGTTGGGTGTCGCGTCACATTACTAGCGCTTCATCTCTTGGTGAAGCCGTTTAAAATCCTCCTCTCAAGCTCCATATAAATTAAAGAGGGGGGAGGTGGGTAACGATCTTGGAATTTATGATGGTTCATTTATTAGGAACCTTACAAAATTCCAATGATGCTGTTACTTAATTTAAAAAGGGGTAAGATAATTAACTATGTTGGCACAATTAAAGGTTTGTGCATTGGCCAAATTAATGTGGAGGAATCTCAAGAGGCTCCTCCACATTAACAATGGATTTGAGGGGTTTCTCCCTCATTTAGAGGGGAGTTGATAGATTTAGGCCTCCGGTAGTCCCCACCACCATAACCTCTCATGGGAGGTTAGGGTCTGGTGGTCCCCACCACCAAAACCTCTCATGGGAGGTTATGTTCTGGTGGTCCTCGCTTCCCTACATCCACAAGGAGGTTTAGTTTTAGTGGACCGCACCTCCCAACACCCACATGGGAGGTCGTTACAACAAAATAAAATAAAACATATGTTTATATTATTTTATTATTTCCATGAAAAACCCAAAAACTAATTTTCACCCTCGACCAACTGTCATCGAGGTGAAAGTCTCTTTAATTGAATACTAGCATTGTGAGTTCAAAGGATCCCTTAGATTTAAATTCCATGAACTAGTTCAAAAGTTAGAAAATCCCGCCCGTATGCTTACTGAATGTACCCAAAATAATGTTCATAAATTCACTTCGGGAACTTCGGTCCTTGGAATCACGTGCCATCAATTTTCAGAGACTCGTAAAATTCCCATTTATTTAAAAAAAACAAACACGGAAATTCCATGTCTTTACAACCCTCTCCTCTCTTATTCACTAAATAATACCATTTTGGTTCTTTTGATTCATAAAAATGACTTATATAGTTCCATCCTCTCAAACTAGAATCCTTTTATTAGATATTAATCCATCCAATAAAGTATTTTTTAAAAACCAAAATAGGATACCATAAGAAGTGGAAGCCCTCATCAATGTGATATTTTAGATCATTTATTACTCTACATACTTTATTTAATATTATATCATCAGTATATAATAACCTCAATATATTACATATACTGTGAATTTTATTTGTTATTTTAATTACATAAAACCATCTCCACTTCCTTAAAATGGGTTATGAAATCATCGTTTGTTTGTAAGATAGACTACCATCTCATGAACCAATGTCATTCATTTTTCAATTACAACCTCTCACAGTTTGTTATAATATGTATCTACAATATATATATTATATTTAAAAATTCATTAGATCCCTTGATTTATTGTATCCTAAATATATATTTTACATTCCATTTGATAAGGGATATGATAATATAGATTATGTGTATAGTGGACTACCATCTCATGAAGTGATGTGATTCATTTTTCACTAACACATTTCATGGAATATAATAAGGATAATTATATGTTATATATTTTAAATAATTATTATATTAATGACATATTATCATTATTAAATGATAATATCTCAAATTATTTTTTATATTCTTACCCACTGAATGATGACTAGGTCATTCATGTACTTGTGGAGTGCCGACTAATGGAAGCGATGTCACTCCCTCTTTTCATCAAAAATGCACAGAGATGATACGTATAAGCATATTTAAAAAATTAAAATTGTATTTAGAAAATTATGATCATTTTGGGAAGATATTATATTTATTAACTCCTTTCCATAATGATCCCTGAAAATGGAAATATTACTCTTGTGTACATAAAACATTTTTTCACCATGGTCGTAACATACTTCATTTCTCAAAAGCACCAATCATGATATGTCAATAAAATATAATTAATGTATAAATACTATAATAATATGATTACTATTATTCTGGATATTATGAAACCATGATCAATGTAAGATAATCAAAAATAAAAATTCAATCTTTTTATAGAAAACAAAGTGGTTATTACATTTAGCATGATTTTGACATGGAATTGTTATAAGATAGGTAATAAAAGGTCATGGGTAATAATTTTTTGTTATGATATGTATAATTAAGGTTCATAAATTTAATTTTAATATACTCATATTTATTATATATTATTTTGAAACAAGTATAAAGAATGTACACACTTACATTAAAGGTGTTCATTCTCAATTTTAAATTTTTTGAGACAAATGCTATATTCACCAAATGTTTCTTTTTTTTGTGTATATACATACCATGAATTTATTTTATTATTATTTAACATAATTTATTTCTTTTCATATCCATTATAGTTTAAATCTATAATTTTATTTACACTTCAAAAATTATAAATGAGAAAAGGTGTTTTCATTATAATTTTATTTCTTTGAGAAATATGTTATGTTATTCTCATATATTCATTTATTATGAGTATATATAGACCTTGTGAAATTATTTCTCTTCAATTTCACTATCCGATGAAATTTTTGATTCATTTTATGTTATTATATCATAGGTAATATGATTCAATGTTAATAAAGTGTTAATGATTTTATGTTACAACTCTTTCTTTATCAGAATTATTTATGACTATTTTTGTGATGATAAAATATTATGTCCCAGCTTGTAATAAACAAATTATCATTCATATATTATATTTATTAAATAAGATTACAAGTTTTTTTTCATTTTCCTCTCATTATATACTCAATAGTAAAAAAATATTATTTTTAAAAAAACATCTTCTTAGTCAAAAGCCTTTTTTCTTCCAAAACATTATTTTATAAAAATGTTTTAAAAGATTATTAAAACTTTATTCTAATTATATATGCATATATTTTTGATGTTATTTTTCTTTTAACAAATTGTTTTGAAAGTAATGGTAAACTGTTTTTCCAAAAAAATGGCCATTTGGACTTTACTAAAAATCTTAATGTGATGATCACATTAACATGTTTTCAATGAATATAATTTTCTGCCATTGTGAACATTATTTTCTTTCAATAATACGTTTTTATGTTTTAAATGTTATTTTCAAATTAAATTATTTCTAAAATGTATTATATTTTAAAAATTCATTTTCTATGAATGTTTATTATACATAATTAATGTTATCCTGATCTTTCAAAACTGGTCCCCACATAATATGGAATCCACTAAAATGATTTATTCTTTACAAGAGATATGAAAAAAGGATACCATTATTATTATGTATATGAATGTTTTATGTTTATAAAGAATATATTATTTTAAATACCATTTCTCTTCCAATGGTTAT
Source organism: Viscum album (assembly GCA_963277665.1). Taxonomy (NCBI): domain Eukaryota; kingdom Viridiplantae; phylum Streptophyta; class Magnoliopsida; order Santalales; family Viscaceae; genus Viscum; species Viscum album. Next base: position 1,151,933,961 of record OY728130.1, read on the forward strand.
ACCATGATAAAACTCTTGTATATCACAATTCTTTTCGTGAGATATTCTATGATGAAATGATCAATTGATTTTGAAACCTACATATTTTCTATAGGTTATGAAATTATGAAATTTTTATGGAACCCATTTAAACTCATGGTTTATAATATGGTTAATGATTTATGATATTGTGGAACAAATATATATGATTTTCATTATAAAATATTCTTTATGTTATAACCAAGGATTGTTATTATGTTATATAAAAAGTTTGATGAGATTGATATCTCCCTATAATTCATTAGGAAAATATTTATATATTATGAGATTGACAGGACTGAAATAGATAGTGAACTCGGTTCAGTAAGGGTATTTCTCCACTATGATATTTTTGGGAGTGAACCTTAACTATTATTATGGTTTGGAGAGTGAACCCATTCCACTATAAAGAATGGGATACACTGGGTATAGTGTTGTGTCCCAACCAGGACGTATATCTAGTAATAGAGTTCCCATTTAATTTTTGACAATGATCTTGTACTACTGTGGTAATGATATTTTTTGATTATGTGTTTGTAACAATTATGTGTCATGTGATAATGTTATACTCCCATGTCCCATATTTTTTTATTATATTATGATTCATTTCATGTGAATTTCTTATATATTTTCCCTTAATTTGGATTATTATATTTCATCTATAAAGTATTCCATTCAAATTATATTCTATTTTTCTCAACCCTTATGTTCATGTTATACTTATGTATATCCATTTTTTACAGTTACTAAGATTTAGAAATCATTCTTTGTAAAGACTCCATTCACCTGGTTTTGAAGAAATGTATTATGTTGTATTAATAAAGGGTAATATCTCAATGGGATACACTGAATCATCTCATTAATTAACAATATTGTGTTCCATGACTCCAATGGAATTAAACTTTTTTGATCCTAATATCATTTTTTTACAATGTAATGAATATTCATCTAAAAATATGTAATATACATATATGTGATTCCTGGTACACTAAACCAATTGAAGAAAAAATAATAGGGGAACATACCAGAATTATATTCCTTCCCCACCTATAAAAATGCCCAGGAATTAGTCATGGTGATACCTGGGTTGTCACAACCTAACATGCCCTGTCATCCGATAATTTTATGGTGCAACTAGGTGTTCCTCCACTACCGACCATGGATTTAGGATTCTCACTTGTGAAAAAAACTAACTTCATGGAAGAATGGTTATTGTGTTTCATTCTTCATATGTGTCACTAAGTAACTTGTAAAGGCTTTGTAACCTGGTGAGAGTCTACCGTAGGTAGGGTAAACAATAGAATAGTGGTCATTTAAATTTCTAAATTTAATTAATGGGACCAGACCATGATACCATCAGATGAAATGCGGTGAACCCCTTAATGTTGTAAATCACTGCATCACCAGAGCTCCAAGAAACGACCTACTATAAGACTTTAATTTTACAAAGGTCTCTCGTCGAATCCCCTCGACTCATACAGTCACCCTTTACACCAACATGGAATCAATACACATCAAAAAACACCTTTATTTGAGGTTGAAATAATAAAATTACATATTTGATTACTAATTCATGAAATGGGCCCTTTTTTAAAATATTTATTTGTAATTATACCAAATTTACTAACATGTAATGATGAAATTCATTATAGGCTCCCCACAATAACACATCCCATCCCTATGAATCCTTGATAGTATTTCAACAAAAAATTCATACATAACATATACATTAATTTATAGTTAAATTTTCAAAATCAATCTATATACACCAAACTTTCTTTCCCTATAATATAACAATTTATGATTTGGAATATATTTTTCCCAAAACATTTTCTATGTCTAATATATTTTATTCTCAAAATTTTAACAAAAATAAGTCAAATAATATTACAAGAGTATTAATAAGAAAATTTAAGCACAATAAAAGAAATAGAAAATAAATTATAAATTATAAAAGAATACTAAATAGTACTGAGAACACTTAATGTTTTTAAAGGAATTTTTTCATGAAACATTGTTTTAGTATATTTATTTTATTTTCATTTAAACATAAATATTATAATATTATAATATGAATTGGGAAAAATTAACCTTAATTATAGATTTATCTTTTTAGATTATATTATAATGAAATTTTAGAATTTTTCAAATATTATAAGATTTTGGTTGAATTGTGAATCATATACTAATTTTTCAATGATTTTTATTTTATGAAATTATTTTAATACAATAATGAAAGAAAAATAATTAAGCCCAGTTATTTATAAAACAATAATTTTTATAAGGATAAGTGATTCATTTAAAAAGACAATTATGAATTTATGAAACCCAATACTAATATTTAATAAAAAAATATTATAATGTAAAAACCTATTTTCATTTCATTATTTTAAATAATATTTGTAATCAATTTTTAAAATTACATTCAAAAATATTTATTCCTTAATTTATATCATCATTTTAATATTATCTAACAATATAAATTTTATTTTTAGGATTAGAGTAATGATTTCTAACAATAAATTTCATTTTTATGAGTATAGAAGAATTTTCTTTGAAGGTCTTATTTTTTAATCATTGTATATTTTCTATGTCAAAACATAAATTTACATCCTAATAAAATTAATTCTAATATAATCTATAAAAAAATATAATTTTTTTACCACTAAATAAATTTTGAATATATACTAAATAATATTTTGAAATATAACTGTAAAACAAAATTATTTCCTCAAAAATGTTTTTTAAATATTAATCATTTTAATTTAAAATTAATTTTCAAAATATTTAAAAACTGAATTAGATTATATAAATATTTTATTTATAAATATTACATGAATATTTTGTAAGACTGGTTACCTAATTTTTTAGATAAAATATTTTATTTGTGAAAAATATTTACCCAGGTAAAACCAAAAAAGTAAAATATAATAACCTAATGATAAAAGGATTAAAAAATGTTTGAAATTGAAATAAAATAAAATCTTGAGGGATTTATGCCATTATCTCTCCCCAAAAAATATACTTCCCATTTTATATCCTTTTATCCATGAATAGTGGCATGGTATTATTTAAAATGTAATTAATATTTAAAAATATCAGTTTTAATCACATACAAAAGAAGACTACGTCAAAAACATTTATCCACCCATTATGAAGATTTTTTCAACCAAAACACTTTCATATTATATCATAAACTCTCTACCCACTCCCTATAGACCTAATTACTTTATAAATACCAATCTAAGGATCCTTACGGTGTTGTGTGAGGTAAAATAATAGAAGAGAGTGGTAAATCACTCAACCGAGCACTGTTATCTCACTCTTAAATTTACCCCCATAAATATTTTCTATCATAGAGAGCATTTTTAGATCAATATTATTAATAAAAAATTTATTATAGTAATGGAATATCAAATTTATACCTCCCAAAAAAACCATTAAAATATTTTAGTCATCACCATAAATTATTACAGACTACCACCCCAATTAACATCATATTAGATTTTAAATAACCATTGTACATGGATGGAAAAAATTTATTTAATAAATAAATAAAATATCCCATAAATGATAAATATTTATAAATTATGTTGATTTTATTTTTTCTAACTCCTCCCTTTCATATAAAATTTAATGTGTCCTCGGTTTGTTTGTGGACTACTACCTCCATAGAATAATGATTATAAATTTACAATTTATTGCTAACAAGGAAGACATTAATAATATACTTAATGTATAAAATTGATATAGACGATAGTTTTGATATTATAGAAAGGTAACATTTTATAGTTGAAATTAATCTTTACAATAAATGGTTAGAGTAGTATTGTCTTTTTTAAATATACATATCGAAGAATCATAGATAACTTTAGTAAGTTTTGGGAAAACATATGGAACAATATAAATTTTCTAATCTAATAGAATAATAAATTTATTTAAAAAAATCAATATTGAAATCCTATTTTACAATAATCTTGAGAATGGTTAATATACAATGTATTTTTGACTGGGTAACCCAAATTAAATAACATAATAAAAACAAATTTCTTTAATGAATAAAATATCCTAATAAATAAATAATTTAAAGTAATATTAAATGAATAAGTATATGAAAATATATTTTATAAACACTATTTAGTTATTTATGATTTATAGGACAATCACTATGTGAATTAGGACCTAGAATGAATTAATTTTTTAATCACAATTATTGCATTTGAGTTACATGATCTCATTCCTTTTATCACTTTTACCCCAATTTACTCTCATTTATTTCATCCATTTTCTCTTTATAATTTTATTACATATATTCCAAATTTATTATATCATTAATTGATTTTGGTTAAAATAGGGGATTAGTTGTAGGACCCTGGGACACCTTGAGTGGTGAGGGGTGAATCCGGGTGTCAAATTTTTCTTTTAAAACATGGATCTTGTTCCCACATTAATAGGAACCAGTTAAACATATAAGACATATGAGAACAGAAATCAAACAACCACAAGCATAGAGACCACACCAAACTTTTACTTGGTTCACCCCTATGAGATACGTCCAAGGAGCATGCGTACAAAGTGTGTTGGTCCTACAAAAATCCACTGAACTTCACTTGGAATAGAATACAATGGTTCAGTCACATTCTCTTTTTGCACGACTCACTGACCTAACAATGGTTTAGGGATAGCTCAGTGCTTCCATCAAAACACTTCTATCGACTCCTCCTAGCTCACTACTTTGGGAGAAGACTGAATCAGTTTATCATCTTTAACGTCACTTCAATGATTTGGCATAGTATATTGTGTCCCTAACTTAGCACTAGACTCTACATGCACCATAGACCTGAGTTGCCGCTCCTTTAATTCCATGTTCACTAAAAAATATGTTTAAAACATCTCTTCACAAAGCCTATTTTAGAGATGAACTTCTTCATGAATCACCCCTTCCATCATAGAACAAACTACCTTTGTAATGCACCCTTGCCATTGATGAATAAAATTTTTTCCTGAAGCTTCATTTCCATCATATAAATAATTTCTAAAAACTCACTGAGTTAATGTAGAATACCTTATTTTTGTGAATTACCAGTTTTACAAAAGTATAGGTATCATTTTAGACTTATAGTCATTTCATGATGCACAAGATCGCATGGAAATCCATGTTCAAGATGATCATTGTGAAGACAATGAACCTCTGGATTTTCCTTCAAATCTCCAATCTCAAACGAAGAGGGGGTATCCTCATATTTATAGGCTCATACATTCACAAAGATTCATTGCCTCTTTGTGGTTTTTATGGATCATCAATGATATCTTCATGGCACTACTCCATATAGAACCATGGAAATCATATGTTCACAAAGAACATACTCATTGTTGAGTCTTCTGAAAAAATCCCTTCGCAGTGCCCATCAATTTCACAAAGCATTCCATCAATGACTTCAATGATCTGAAACTCGTAACACGGATAACTCTCTCTCTTTGATCACAACTGCCTTTCGTAATCGTGAAGCACACCGTTAGAATATTTTATGTATTCACGAAATGAATTTTTCAAATCCCATCTTCTAAAAACTCATTCTTTTATCATATCTAAATATGTCATCCAAGAAAAACCACATTGAATGTTGAAATCCAACTTCCAAATGTTGAACCCCAAAAATTTGGAAACCACTGGGAAACGATGTCACCTTCAACACTGCTATTGGATGGAACTGTATGATACATTTCCTTGCAAACTCCTCGATTATTAATGTAAGGATTCACAAAAAAACCCAAATCCATTTCTAGTAGAGAGTGGCCCTGGTTCCAATATTAGTTTCCATTGTAGTTATCCAAATTTAGTTAATTTGAATTCATAGAACATTACTATTCTTTATTACATGAAATGTACCACCCCTATCAATTTTCATTAACTATGTACATTTTCTGAAATCTAAAACTATTATATATAAAATCATATGGTTCAATTTTAGATATATTTCAATTAAGTATATCATATTTTCAATTAAAAAATCATTTACACATTTTATAAATAATCAAATATGTTGTTAATTTAATTTCACACTTTTCAAATCCTTCCCCTAAATTTTTCAACCTTATAATACCTTGATCAAAAAAATTATTATTTATTGAAATATGAGAATCAAATATAATATAATTAATTCATATCAATAGAATAATTATGAAAATTCACTATATGATGTTTCTAGAAATCATTATAGAACCTACAATCTTCTTATGGGGTAACTTATTCTTATGATTTAATTATGGATTATTTTACTCATGTTTCACACATATGAATGTGTGCATATATATATGTTACCAGTAGGAAAAAATTTTATATATCTATAATGTATTGGGTACTAGTTTCATTATATGTTATAAAATATATGGTTCACATGAAGTTACCCATGAATGCTATGTTATGTCATGTTAGATGTGGTACTCGACATACTCTTATGATGCCATGTTTCATGATGTTACCTCATAAATATGATTCCATGATTTTATAACATCAATTTGATATTAACTTTTTTCAATATTATTTTACAGTCGAATTTTATGTTAATTTTTTCTACATTTGAGATTTCATGTTTTGTAATAATAAATTTTGGATAAAAATTATTTTTTGATGTTCATTTAATAATAAACTTCTCTCCAACACTTATATTATCATATCCTTTGAAAATAACACATTATTATATGATCTACATTATTTAAAATTTTATCTCACTCCATTATTATATTTCCATTACCTATGTTATAACTATGTTAATAACAAATGTTATGTCATGATGGAGGTCTAGTGAGGCTCAAATATATATAACGATTCCCATGTGTTGTCATAAAACATTCTTATATATCATATCCTCAATGAAAATAAAAAATATATTTTTTGAATATTAAATTACTTGTGAGAAAAAATGTTAATATTATAAAAATGATGTAATATGTATATATATATATATATGATTAAATCAATTTCCAATTGTTGTCATCAGATTCTGGCATAAATATATATTTAGAATTATTACAGTTGTTTTATTAGATACTGGATAAGAAACCATTATATAAAACCAAAGGTAAAATATAACGTGATATGATTAGGTATTAGATAACATCACACTATTATGGTGTAGTTTTATATTTTTTGTAATCCTAGTAATGAATCCCCAATCTTGATAAAGGAATGGGGACACAACTGGGGAACAGATGAACCGAGGGGTAATCTCTCTAAATATGTTTGTTGAGTATGTGTTAAATATTCAATATATCCATGATGAATGAAGAAATAACTTAAAATTACGGTTGAAACAGCTAGGGCAAATTATTTGGTCAATCAAATTCTCTTTATGAGACATTAAAAATAATTTATTATGATATGTAATTATATTATAGAGTATAATGGAAACCATCCTAAAGATTCCTTGATCAGATAAAGAGTTATTTAGGATTCATGGAAGGAAAGAAAATTTTAAATAATAATGCATATAATGGTTTTTTTCATAAGATAAAATATATTAGTAATCTGATGTTTTTAATTATTCATCGATCATGTTTAATCCATTGTTCTTGAAATTCATGAAACCTGATGTAACCGTCTATAAAATGGATTTCGTGGAAAATGATATATATTTCCCAAAGAAGATTTATAATGGTATAATATGTAGATCCAGAAATCTTGTTATTATGCCAAAAATATATTTCAAAAATTATCACTAATATAAATAAAATACATAAATTATAAGACACACAAAATAAGATAAGTGTGTCATCTCAGGAAACTTCATCTATAAAAGAGTATGATAAAAATAATATACAATCTACATCATTGAAAAAATGTTGGAAGACGAAACTGGGGGGATAGAAAAAAGTAATCACAATATGGTTGAAATTTTCAAATATAACAATGTAATCAATAATACTAAGGAAAAATTAAGAGTTAAATTAAAATAATATGGAAATATAATGCTCCTCCAAGGGAAATACTATCAATTTTATGTTTTTGGTATGAGGAATTTAAGAAAAATACAAATATCTTTAAAAATACAAGTGATTAATAGGGAAATAAAAAATAAATACCTACTTGAATATGAGATAAAATTAATAGAAAATTAAAAGAATAACTTGGGTGTGGATAGTAATAATTCAATGGTTCTAGGTACACTTATTCTTCATCATATATTTTTAGATTTCTAACTTCATTTTAGATTTCATCCACTACTAATTGTATAAAAACACTTAGTGGTATTATTTTAAATTCATATTTTTATAATATAATTCTTTATTTTTAGGATTATTAAACATTAATGTCTTATTATCCTTCTATTAGATATTTTTAATTTGATTTAGTGTATGGATTTTTTCTCTATAATTTTAAGAAATATCCTTTACTGGAATAAAGAAAGAAGATTTTCTAATAAATAATAATAGTATATGAATTCAATGATGATAAAGAAACTTCTTTATAATCATAATTTTTAATATTTACCATGATAAGGTATAATGATAAATACTTTTTACAAATACTTGGATTGGAAAATCAACTTTGGAATAAGGATAATCAATGAAAAATATATTCTCCCTATGAATGATGGGTTGATATCTCTCTTGAAATACAATATTGGTAAATGTATATATTTTATATATTATTATAATTTATCATAATTAGTATTTAATTTTAATTTCCTGGATGAAATTTATTTAAAGAGTAGAATTTACAACCTAGTGCTTTTTAATAAAAAATCTAAATTTATTATATTTTCTGTTGAAATTTTCCCATGATACAAATAACTAAAATAAGTCTTCATATATTTTATCAATTTTAAAAAATAAAATTTATAAGTATTAAAATGCATAGTAAATAAAACATTATAAATAATTAGAAATTAATACAAAATAAGATTACAAAGACCTATGGTTATAAAAGGAAATGTTTAGTAAATACAACACTTTCTTATATACTTTATTTTCATATAAATGTTTAATTTTTACATTTTAGTACTTTTATATAAATAATTTTAACCCATTTTATATATAATTTTATATTTTTAAAGAAAAATAAATCATTTCAAAATATTATTTTAAATTTATTAAAACCATCTTCCATATTTTGAAATCATAATTAATAATTTAGACTAAAAATCTATTTTTTATATTATATTAAATTTTTTATAATCACATTTATGAATTAAATATAAAAATTGGATTTCATAATATATTTCAATATTATAATTTTTTTTTATTTTCAATTTCAATAATTGAAAAACAAAAATTTCAATAAAAAAATTTAATATCATTTTTTATTTTATATGTTTAAAATAAAACAATATATATGAAAAAAAATTAATTTTTAAATTTATATTAGTAATTTTATCCCTAAATAAATTGGTAATTAATAAGAAAAATAATATAATGAATACATGAATGTAAAATCAATACTTTTTCAACAATTTGTTTAAATATATTTTTTGCATTAATTTATATGATAATTTTCTTTTATTTATATATTGAATTAGATTTTATGGATATAAAATTTTGGTTTAGATAATTGAAATTTTGTAACATTTTTTATGTTTTATTTTTAATAAAATATAGATTTATATTGAAAATACTGCTTACCAATGTAAAGACAACTAGTGTAAACAATAAAACCCTAAATATGAAAGACTATTTTTTAAAAAACATAAATCCAAATAAACTATTCTAATATAAAAAGGTATTCCAAATTCAAAACTGAATTATTTTCCATTTTTTAGCCTTTGATCTTTGAATACGGTCATATTATCATTGAAAATGTAATGAGGATTGAAAAGGTGTTGATTTCATCATTTATTAAAGTATCTTACTCCCACTATGGAAATCCTTAAAATCTAAAGCCTTAACTCTAACAAAAAAACATCCATAATATCTAATCAACCATCGATTAATTCCATTCATGACAATCTCTTTCAAAAAGATCGATTTATAGAGATGTATGGTGTTACACATGGGTGAACATCAATTGATAGAGGTAATGCTCTAAACCAATATATCCTTGATCATTACATATATTACCCCAAAAATATTTTCTATAATTGAAAGAATTATAGAATCAGCATTATTAATATACATAAATTTTACTATACTATACGAGCATACATTTTTTACCTACCTCAAAAACCATTCAAAAAAAGAAAAAACTATCAAATATTTAAATGGTATACCGCCTCCATGATTGACATTTTATATTTTTTAAAATAACCTTACATGGGTTGTATGTAATATTTATTATGAGAAAATTTTAAAAATTATTACATTACTAAAATTCATAAATGATAATGATTATAATTTTGATCCCCCGCCCCCAGTCATTAGAAAATGAATGAGTAATCCATGTACGTGTGGATTTTTACATCCTCAGAAGGACATATTTCATTTTCCCACCATCAAAAATATGAATTATATATTTTATTACATGTAAAAAATTATTTATTAGAATATTACCATTTAAGATATATGTTAAATTAAATTTTTTTTGTTCTTTTGAAAATAAACACTCATAGTCAACAAAAACACCAGAAATTAACATATCAAATAACCCTTCTTCAACGTACTAAATTTTGGGAATACCATTGGAAATATATTTATTTAGTGAAAAAAATACATAAAAATAATAATTTATGGAATCTATGAAACTATATTCCAAAACAATTCACCATAATAAATATAACAAGTCGTCTTCATAGAAATTATTTTAACATCATCAAGTAACTAACATATGAAAAAAAAATTATATACTAACTGAATAACACGTGAAGGGAAATAAATTGTAAAAAATAAAATATATATATGAAAATTTTTCAGAAAATAATTCCTTAAAATTAATTTGATTACTCAGGATATAAAACAAACTCATAGTTCCAATCATGGCCCCCGGAATAGGATCAATTGTTCCAACCCTATAATTGTTTTTGTTTGTTCTATTATTATTATCACTACATTACCCTATAATGTTGTCCTACATATCCTATATATTTGTAATATATGTACCTTACAAATATAACTTGTATAATATAACATTATTTTTTTGTATAATAAATATTCTAAGATACCATCACAATTCCCTTCTTTAATTGGAACATATATAATAGACATCCCAAAGCCTTATTTCATGAAATCTACTGGACTTATCAATTTTTTTATCCATCATCCTTCTAAAATATCACTTAACAATTTATTATAACATAATTTTTCAATTCCTATTTAATGGTAAATAATATTATCTTCCAAATTTTAAAATATACATTAACGATTCCATAAATAATCATATAATTTGTTAAATTTAATTATATGTTTTTTATTCCATCTCACTCTTTTTTTTTACATTGCAACTCTATAATGAAGAAAGACATTTATTTACATATGAACTTCTAAAATTGATTGAATTTATTATTATCATAAGATTTCCTATGATATTTCATTTTGTTATTCATCAATTCATTTTTACGAACCCCACATTATCTAAATGGGATTAAAAATTATTATGTTTTTTGAATTATTTATTATACTCATCTTGAACACATAATCATTTAAATATTATTATCTCATCATTTCCAAAAAAATTAAATATCTCTACATGGTGTTGGGGAATTTTTTCATCTTATGAGATAAAATATTTGGTTCATGGATAATTAGAATAAAACACTTTCTTATGTTTCCATGTAAGTGAGCTTTGATTCTTATAATGTCATGTTTTCTATTTTTAAACTTATTAATGTTTCTATAATATCATTTTATATTTAATGTTTCATTTATAATTACCATTCTCTTTAGAATATCATATTATGATTCATTACTTATATGTGTTCTATCACCATCAAGATTTATTCTGATTATTCCCTTCAATAGATTTCTAGAAAACCATTTTCTTTTATTTTTTTTTATGGTGTCATATATAGTTTTAGAAGAACAATATTTTTATATCTACATATAAATATATATATTTAAATTAGTTAGATAAAATATATGTTTATGTTGAAATTTATAGGTGTCTCATTTCACAATGATATTGAAACTCTTGAATATTAGATTTTGTTTGTAAGAAAACTATTTTAAAATATTTAATTAAATGTTATTAAGTATTGGGATTCTATATTACCAACTAAAAACACTATGTAAAAATATTCATTAGGGATTGATTCTATAATAACCGAAAGTTTTAATATGTACATATAATATCTTAATATATGGATATTTATATCATTTTATGAAAACATCCTGGATGAGTATAAAGATTTTTTTTCTTCAAAATGATTGATACATAAACAGGTTGTTCATATGTGAATGAAATCATCTCCAATATTTTTCTTCCTAATTATAACACATCTAAGAATAATCATGTACAATAGCATTATACATAACACGTGAAATGAAAAAAAGGGTGATCTGAGGAGCTCAGTAAGGGTAAACTGGATATATATTAATGTAACATTAGTATAAGGTTATGAGAACATGATATGACGATTTTAAAATCCATCACGTTAATATAATTAACCATAATCCTGAATCATGTAACAACTCATGGATATTAATAAGAAATGATTCATAGTTGAATTGAAGAATATAAAGCATTCTAATATAATATTTTCAAAAGAGACAATTTAAAAAATACATATAATTATATAAAATATTTTACATAATAGTTAATGATGAATTCTAAGGATTTATTAATGTAATGGGTTCACTTCCCAAAATAATATTATATCTGAGGATCAATCCCAAGATAATCATAGTGTAAATAATCCCTTATTGAACTGGTTCACATCCTATTCTTGTCCTAATTATATAATGGTATATCAAAAATTAACCAATGAATTATAGGGATATATAATTTTAGACTCTCAAATCATATAATGAATATCATATAGATGTGTTCAAGAATAACATAAAAAATCATCATATCATATCCCATGGAAATGAAATGGGTGTCATAAAAATTTCTTCATTTCATATACAGAGGAAAAGATATTAGTTTCATAAAAATATCATCATCATAATCATTAACATAAAACATCCATAGAAAGAATAGGGATGGTATCATGGGATCATATATATTGTGAAAAATAATTATTTTCGATGGACATCATCATAGATGGTGAACTCATATAAAAGATCATTTTGAAGATTACATGAAAAAAATATCAATTTTAATTTGAAATAAATAATTTTCATTTTTATGCTTCCAAAAATATTACATATTTTTTAATAAGAAGCATTGATTAATTTTAGAAAATATTTATAATATTTATTTATTGTGATGTTTGACTATTCCATACATGGAATATTTGTTAAAAATATTTCCATTCACATTTTATATAAAAATGAAAAAACTAATTCATTTAGAAAATTAAAATATTACTTTTAATTTTTTTTAAAAAGTTATTTGTTGGTATAAATTACTTTAAATGTCATATGAAATTATTAAATAAATATTTAAAACATTTTTTGAAAACATTGTTATGGAATTAAAAGTTTCTTCAACTAAAGAGATAAATAATGTATATCTTCCTTTAAAAACTTTTTTTTATTTCATCTGAAAATAAAAGATTGGAAAATACAAGGAAAACATGTATTCATAAGAAATAACTTGAATATTATAAGAATTATTAGAATTTTTGAGAGGTAGATCATAAAATTTCATCATTGGAATCTTAAAAATTAATAATCCTGATAATCAATGACATTATTACATAAAACACTTACAACATTGTTAAATTTTGAATCATATATATCCAATAAAGGGTGGTGTTCAAATTTATTTGTAAATACCCATAATATTAATGAAATAAATAATAAACTAAATTCATGTGAAGTATATTCAACTGATAAAATACATATGTGGTGAATATGTATTATGAATCATAGTAATAAATGTTAGATCAAAATACCTTACCTTAGGTTGGACATACTTGGTACATGATAGAACCTCCTATATAATAATTATTTTTTCATTAACAATATATTACCAAAAAATATTAATATATATCATACAAAATATCATTCATTTATAACCATTTATCAGCTATTTATTAAAAAATACTAATTAGAATCACTATTATAAGAAATGACTAATTTATTTATCATTTCGGTTGTGGTTCAGTATATTTGAACCTTCTACTTAATTTTTTATTCAACTATCTCAATAATGTTATAATTAATATAAATATATTGTATAATAATTATCTACATATATATAGTCATCAATTTTAACACCCTTATATTTTATAAAATATTTCTTTTCAAACAAATCTAATTTAATCCCTAGAGTATATTACACATAACATATATTTTTAACAAAACACAACATTCTGTTAAAATAAAATTTTTTATTGTGATTGTTTTTTCAATGTTGTTTTAATAGATAGTATAAATATAATTACATAAATTATGAAAATATATTGTTTACTAAAATTTAATATGAATTTTGTGGTTATAAATTTTTTTAGAAATTATAGTAATGACCAATTTAATATAGAGGAATTATTTTTCTATCTTTTTTATTTGAAAAAGTATCTTATTATAATAATTAATTAAATTTATAAGTATTGGGTAATTTTCCACGATAATGTAACATAAATTTTTAAAATATTACAATTAAATATCTAGTATTGTTTTCAAAGAAAATGATTTTTAAATGGTTTTGGGTATTTTTAGTTTTTAAAAATGGGTTTTCAAACAGGAATGAATTTATTCGTCATTAAATTTTCCAAGTGACCTTTGAAAAATGGTTTCTATTTAAGAAGGAAACCTTAAATTTTACATATTATTTATATAGTATATTGTCAATAGACACCATTATTTTTCATTCTCAAATTGTTAATTCATTTTATAAAATTATTATTATGAAACCCATTTATTTTCCATTTTCCATTCACGTATGATCAAAATGTGGATGTAGATTTCCCAATTAAAAGATGGAGGTTGAATTTTTTGTTCAACATTTTTTTGTCCTTAATAAAATATAATTTTAACAAAGTTAAATAATATGGATTCAAAAACCCTCTTTAGTTCTTAAAAAAGAAACTAATTTTCTACAGATCTGATAAGATGGATTTGAAAAAGTAACTTAAGACAAGTTTACATAGGTGAATATTATACCTTAAAGAATATAGAATCATGTTTATATATGATTATAGAATTATAAGAATGTATAATAAATTACCTGTAACACCCCAAGATTTCATAATGCGTTATTTCTTCAAAGTAATGCAATAACTTTCACTAAACACAACACTGAGTTCAAGCGCATCATGACATACCAAACTAGTCGTTCAAAAGTGGTTATTAATAGTATTAACTTAAATATGAAAATTATATAATGATTATAATTTTAGAATCAATATTATGATTTTTTAGACATAATGTAAGAACAAATTCATTTTTTTCATATAAAAGAATTATTTTAAAAAAAATGCAATTTTAACAACTTTTAATGGGGATCCCTTTTTAAATCCAATATCTGAAACTTTTATATATTATATTTGACAAAATAAACTTCTTCTTTAGAATCGAGATATAAGAATTTAGTTTCAATAAAGTTTTGGTGTTTTTTTGATAACTTCCATATTTGGGTGAATAATGAAAAATACTATATTTTAACTGAAAATTTTTTTTTTAATAAAAATAATTTATAGTGTTAAATTATATATTTTAATGGTTTGTAAGTATAAATAGATTATATTTTTACCATTTATTCCAATGATGGTCATTGTAAATAATTTCACTTTCATATTGGACATAAACAAGTGTCAATCTTTTGATTGTTATTATTTCTTAAAAATACGCCTTTTGGTTTTGACAACGGGAATTAATTTTAAATTAATAAATGCAACTTATATGTTTTTAATTTGTAAAATAGACTTCATTTTTGATTTAATAATATAGAAATTATCTTTGAGTAAAGTTTTGATATTTTTCTAAAAACATTCAATTTTTGATGAATTCTGAAAAACACTGAGTTATAATTAAAAACCAAATTTTTATTAAAATAATTATTTATTATCTTTAAATTTATTTTAGGTAAAAAATATATATAATACCTATAAAAGTTCAATGTAATTCATTGGAGTCAGTTTATAATAATTTTATATATATCAAAATTTTATTGACATTTTCACATTCTTTTACCCACCTCCTAGGAGAATTTGTAAATTTACATAAAACATAATTTTACCACTTATGTGAGTTGAATTTAAAAATTCCGAGAGACATGGTTAATATCAAGGATTAAAATGTGGTTCAATAAGATAAAAATAATTTTTGGTGAATAGTAACTTTTTAATTTTTTTTACCAAGGTTAAAACTAAATAGGGTAATTAAGGGTAAGAATGATATAATTATTACCCTAAAAATGGCCTAATTCTATTGGATATGTTTAATTCGACCAAAAACAACATTTTGAATAAAATATGACCCTTTAGGTCCACATGGATTAGATTAGGACATTTATTATTATTTAATTTAAAGAATAGTTAAAAGTGTTAAATTCAACGTTTATTAACTAAACCATTTTTAATATAGGTTTATAAATAAGATAAATTACACTTTAATTATTCATTAAAATTATAAAAATAGTTCCTACATCATGAAAGTTTATTTATAATTTTTATAAATTAAATAATTAAATTTATTTATGAAACAACGATGATGCAGTAATTACCTTATTAATGAAGGAATCAAAAAAATTGTATTATAAATATTAAAATAAATATAATTTCAATGTTTTTATGACATAAAAGTATTTTATATGTGAATATGAAATGTTAGTATTGATTAAATGTATTTTTTTTTGAAATAATCATGTTGTAATTAGTTTCAAAAAAAAATCCCAAATAGTGTCAAAATTGACATAAAATAGTTTTTTTAAAAGAAAAATATTATTAATTGATAGAATGGTCCTAAAAATCTAAGGATCATCCAAAAGACTTATATAATAATATATATGACATTAATTAACCAATTGGGGATCTATTGGCAGTATATAGTAACTTTATTAACCATATATGATAAGAATACAAGAAGACATGGTAAAAGATAAATTATTTAACTTAGAGTCAAATCCAACTGATATGGTCAAAATGGTAACCTAAACGAGTCTAAAACCTATTGGTTGAGAGTATTTAGACCCATACCCAACCTAGCCTAGAAATAAGTCCCATTGGAGCCATTATATATGGAATATGAATTTATTATAAAATAATATGTTAAGTTTTTCCAAAGGTGCCCCTCACCCCTCTTATAAAAGTGAAATTCCCCTTCTCTCAAATTCACACCTCCAAACCCATTTGGATCGGTGAAACCCTACCCAAATATCCTCTAAACAATATTCCATTCATCCCAGAGGCCTTACTTTAGTCATAAATCCAACCTATGGAGCCATTTTGATCAAATCAAAAGGAAGAACCCGAAGAATAGGTAATGATTTGAACACCATCTTTCTGGTTCTCTTATTCTTACACTTACTCTTTATTTGTTGTTTCTATTATAAAATAATAACTACAGTATATTATATATACTGTGATGTTATTATAAATATGGAACAACTACATTCATTATTCTATCCATCTTATGAATGATAATGTCACCATGCGTGACATACGGCTTACTGTCTCTCCACGTCGTGGTGTAATTTTTTATTCAACACTATGTTATTTGGATGGATATAATGATGTGTAATTGATGTAAATAATAATTATAACATTATAATTATTCTATATATATGATATAACATCCAATTCCACACCTTTAATGAAATTATTTTATCACTCGTGCATACGTACGGATTACCGTCTCCACGACGCGATGAGATTCATTTCCAGGTCCACCATTCATCGA
This sequence comes from Viscum album, assembly GCA_963277665.1. Lineage (NCBI taxonomy): Eukaryota > Viridiplantae > Streptophyta > Magnoliopsida > Santalales > Viscaceae > Viscum > Viscum album. The sequence continues at coordinate 1,151,951,853 of OY728130.1, forward strand.
CGATTATAAAAATATATTACTAATAAGTATGTAATATATGAAATAATAATGATACTGGAGATATATATATATATATATATATGTATTTATTTACTTACATATATCTTATTCACTTACTTCTATTCTATACGATATGAAAACGGAAACATCGTTTATGCGTACGTACGGACTCCCATCTCCATAAGCTGTATTCTCCATTTCATATATATGTCTATTATACATATTTATATTCTTAATATATATTATATATAAATCATGTTTTATATTCTTGAAGTATTTAAATCATAATCTAAGTGATACAATCAAGCGCAACAAGTTAAAACATGTACAATAAAGAAAGTGATTATTACCTGAAATGTTTATTTAACATTGAAATTATTATTAAATGGATAGTAAAAAGTTATAAATGAATAATATATGATATCATAAATAGTCATATGTTTCTGTAATAATTGAATAACATACTAAGGTCTTCATACAGGAGGATAAATGTACCCTCGACTAAAGGAAATTTCAAGGTAAGGGCTTTTCATTTCACTCCATATTCTCGTGAGATTCATGCCATATTGACACTATTTCCTTTTGTGTGGTGTATTTATTTTCCATAATTGTATTTTTTTGTAATACACTTTAATTTATGTTTATTTACATATTCATTGTATGATATCTCTTTCATGGGCAGTATGTTTCGTAATTTACCAAATTGGTAAGGGTTAATTTCACAATCTCTTTATTATCTGAGGTTGTTTATACGTAATTATCAAATTGGATCTATTTATCATCCACATCCATGTTTCTTAAAAATTTATTTCAAAACATTTTTACTATTTAATGTACTATGGGTTAAATTAATTTATACCCTTTTTCAAATTTTTATAAAATGGTTTGAAAGTTATCTTTCCGTCATCTTCCAAACAAGGTCCTTTTTAACCTTTCCGACAAAATTATGGTAAGAATGTCTTTTTTAAGTTATACGGTGGGTGTGGCTATTTTCTGCCATTATAAAATCATTGACGCTTCCCTTACAAGATTATAATAATATTTTCAATGTAAATGTTTCCTTTTATAATTATGTGACTTTTAAGTGATTTCAAAAAAGGAGATATTTCCCTCAAATAGTTTTAATTTCATCTATGTCAACATCCTTTGATGGATTTTATGCTTATTTGAAGTTGATTTATTATGATACAAAAATTCCATATTTTATTGAAGGTTTTGTGATATTATTGACTATGGATATGTTATTTTTATACAATTCATGGTTTATGGAAGAATTATTGACATTTCGTATGCAAGTTTTAATACGAATGTTTATGTTATGTTTAAACTTTTTCATATGAGGAATGCATTGGACTTAATAAGTGACGGGTGGAGCCCCATATAGTTCCGTGATGCATTGGTACGTCTCATGAGACAAACTAGTGTTTTGGCACAAGGCCTTGACAAAATATTATTTTTATTATTGGCACAAGGCCTTGACTATGTGGTTATGATAGTTTGGCATTATGTATTACATCGTTATGAAAGTAGTTAGTGATATTGCGTGTGATTATTCGACTAGTAGAATATCCATGTGAATAAGTAAATGGAATTACATCATTTTATTGTTTCCATATTATGCTGAAGTTCATGTTCAAAAGGCTTTTGTTTTACTTATACATTGCCTTAAATGTTTATGCTTATTTATGAAAGTTTCCATTGTATTGCTATCCTTACTGAGCATCTGAGCTCACCCATTTCTGTGTTTTATTTTTCCCAGGATTCCAAGAAGTGTATTATGATTGATATGCAGGGTTAAGCCAATAGAATAATGGAGTTCATAAAGGATAATTTATGTTGTTTTCTATGTTTTAAAGTGTGATGAAAAATTCATGTATGTAATCTACTTTCCAAGACTGCTAAACCGATCAGTCCTTCGGGACATGATTCCTTATAATCATGCCAATGTATTAAAATATTTCACCGACTCTGGACAACCTGGAGGTTTGGCGTTACAATTGGAATCAGAGGATGTTTAGCAATAATAATGGAAACAATATTTAGATAAACTATGATTAGAGAACATTACAGTAAGATAGACTTTGATGATTAGTAAAGAAAGACTTCTTAGAATTTTGGTACTGTGGAGATTTTGTGAGTTTTCCAAGCAATAAATCCCTATCTGGATATGAGTAGGTAGAGGCAGCTCTATCATAGATGTACCTAGGTGTAAAACCCGAAAATACTGCTTTGAGCTAGACTCGAACAGGAATTGGTGCACGACAACGGGCCTTGCTGCACTCTTGTTTATGACAATCCCAAGGTATATGCTTAGGATAATTCCCATTTTCTCTAAAAACCATTATGAAGGGTTTATGGGAATATAATTACTCAAAGAAATTTTTTTATGATTATGGATTATATCCATACACTGTTCAATTTACGTTAGGTATTTTACCAGTTTGGATTTATGTATTGCGATTCATAATCTAATCTAGTATATAAATGGCTCCCAGTAGAAGGAATGAGAGCTCTATCAATACCTATGAACCAAAGAAATATGAAGGGTCATATCATTAATGGTATTAAGCCAACATTTAGAAAGGAAATAGTCTCCCACGTATTATCATCATATGAATAAATAGTATCATGTGTTAATAAGATCAGTAACGAATTCTTTGAATCTTATGGATTTGAAGGGAAGCCAGAGAAGAAAAGTATGGTAGAAAGAAATATGGATTAAGGGAATAAGGGAAAGAAGGATTTTCTAATATGTGATAAATGTGGAATTAATCAGCTTGGTAAATGATTGAAGGGAATGAGAGTATGTTATAAGTATGGAGAAAAATGACACCAAGTATGTGATTGCAAGGGTAATAAAAAATTTTCTAATGTAAAATGCTTCATCTGCAAGGCGTTGAGACACTACATGAATCAATGTCCGATTCATAAGAGTATTCCACAAATTATATTTTTGGATAATAATCAAGTTATGATACTACATCGGATGAAGAAGAATGACTAGTGTAATTATGTTGTTATTATAGAATTATTTCATTTGAGTGTTGTATCAAGAGTATATTGGTTACAAGAATTATGGAGATAAATAAGGATTGTACTATAGTACTATTTTATTTACGATTTAAGATTATATGGTTCTATGAAATGTGACGTAATAGTAAGCTACACTTTTTGGAAAATAAATGGTTGAAGGAAAGGTAATACTTACTATGGTCCTGATAATGCGGTGGTGATTTTGGAATAAGATATGGTTGATTTTGGTAATTCAGGATGTTTCAGTGTTATAATAGAATACACGATGAAGGCGTTCGTATGTTATTACCTGGAAAAAAAGGATCCTCATTTTGTTTAACTTCCTTATAAACTTTGGACAAAGAGTTTGGATATACGTATTTTGGATAATTTTAAAGGTTGGAATGGATTATGTTTGAAATTTGATACTATTGTTAAGGTTATTTTTGGATTTCCATAAAAAGGACAAACAGGAAGTTGGGCGGCAACCTGTCACATTTGGAAGGGCCGTGAGACTTGAACCAACAACCAGAGGGAGGCAAGGTTGCATCACCTATCACTGACCCACATGATGTCTTGGATTGAATAAGGTAGTTTTTTTTAAAGGGTCTAATAGGTGAATTATAAATTCATTATTTTTGGAACCATATATGATTAGGATTAATATATTATTATTATTTGAAATCTTTTAGAGTGAAAGATTTGTTTGTGGTAGGAATTAGTTGAAGGATGTAACTCTACTTGTCAAGTATATATATACATATATATATATATATATATATATTTCCCTCTTATTTTATGTCTAAATTAATTATTAAACTTTACGGAAGGGATTTTAAAACCAAAAATCTGTTATCATAATACATTAATTTTTTTTGAACCAATGGTATTTTAAATCATCATAGATTGGTGGATTTGAGGCCCAGAATTCTACAATTGTTATTGATTGATGACCTCAATCACTCGCTATAAATATTTACATTTTACTCCAATTATATGTCTCTAATTTCCACCAATGTTCTCCTAATCGAGATCATAATTTGGTGGTGACTTTTTCATTCCCCTTTTCCTCTTATTAAGACTAAATTTTATTAACCAAATATCCGATGTGGGTTTTCCCACTAAGGTATTTTCTATTTTCAGAATTTAATTTTAGAAGATCAATTTCAAAATGTGAGGATGAAATTTTTTGAAGGAGGGAAGAATGTGACACCCCAATATTTCATAGTACGTTATTTCTTCTAAGTCATGCAATAACTTGAACAACACACAATACTGAGTTCAAGCGCATTAGGACTTACCAAACTAGTCGTTAAAAAGTGGTTATTAATAGTATTAACTGAATTTTGAACATTATATAATCCTAATAATTTTTGAATCTATATTATGAGTTTCTTAAACATAATGTAAGAACAAATTCATTTTTTTAAATAAAAGAGTTATTTTTCAAAAAATTCAATTTTACCGCCTTTTAATGGAAAAACCTTTTTAAATAAAATATATGAAACTTTTATATATTAAACTTGACAAAAAAACTTTTTCTTTAGAATCAGGACATAAGAATTTAGTTTCAAGAAATTTTTTATCTTTTTCTGATAACTTTCATATTTGGGTGAATCGTGAAAAATACTATATTTTAACTGAAAACAACTTTTTTAATAAAAATAATTTATAGTGTTAAATTATATATTTTAATGGTTTTGAAGTATAAATAGATAATGTTTTTCCATTTAATCAAATTCTAGTCATTTTATATAGTTTCACTTTGAGATTGGACATAAACAAGTGTCAATCATTTGATAGTTATTATTTCTTAAAAATACGCTTTTTGGTTTTGACAACGGGAATGAACTTTAAGTTAATAAATGAAACTTATATGTTTTAAATTTGGTAAAATAGAATTAATTTTTTAATTATGAATATCAAAATAAGCTAAGGGTAAAGTTTTGGTATTTTTCTGAAAAACATCAATTTTTGATGAATAGTGAAAAACACTAAGTTATAGTTTAAAACCGAATTTTTATTAAAATAATTATTTATTTTATTTAAATTTTTTTAGGTCAATATATATATATAATACCTATATATGTTCAATGTAATTCGTTGGAGTCAGTTTATAATAATTTTAGATGTATAATAATTTTATAGACATTTTCAACGTCTTTTACCCACCTCCTAGAAGAATTTGTAAATTCACATAAAATATAATTTTACCACTTCTATGAGTTGAATTTTGAAAATCCGAGAGACAAGGTTAATATCAAGGAGTAAAATATGGTTTAATAAGATAAAAATAATTTTTTGTGAATAGTAATTGTTTACTTTTATTTACCATGGTTAAAAGTAAATAGGGTAAGTAAGGGTAAAAATGATTTTATTATTACCCTGACACATGTCCTAATTATAGTGGATAAATGTAATTATACAAAAAACAACCTTAGGAATAAAATATGACCCTTTACTTCCACTTGGATTAGATTAGTACATTTAATATTATTTAACTTAAAGAAGAGTTAAAAGTGTTAAATTCAAAGTTTTTTAAGTAAAATTTTTTTAATATTGGGTTATACATAAGATAAATTCCACTATAAATATTCATTATAAAGATAAAAATATTTCATATATCATGAAATTTTATTTATAATTTTTAGGGATTAAATTATTAATTTTATTTATGACACAATGATGATGCAGTAATTACCTTATTAATGAAAGAATCAAATAAATGGTATTATAAATATTAAAATAAATATAATTTCATAGTTTTAATGAAATACACGAATTTTATAGGTGAATATGAAATGTTAGGATTTATTAAATGTATTTTTTTTTGAAGTAATATTTCGGTTATTAGTTTTTCAAAAAAACAAATACCAAATAGTATCAAAATTGACATAAAATAGTTTTTAAAACAAATATTATATTATTAATTGATATAATGGTGCTAAAAATATAAGGATCAGACAAACGACTTATATAATAATATATATGACATTAATGAACCAATTGGGGTTCTAAAGGCTATATATAGTAACATTAACAACCATATTGTGTAAGAATACAAGAAGACATGGTAAAAGTTAAATTATTTAACAAAGCGTTAAATCTAAATGATAAGGTTAAATTGGTACCATAAACTTGACTAAAACCTATTGTATGAAAGGATTTAGACCCATCACCAGCCTAGCCTAGAAATAAGTCACTTTGGAGCCATTATAAACCAAATATGAATTTATTCTAAAATAATATTTTATGTTTTTCCAAAGGTACCACTCACCCCTATTATAAAAGGGCACTTCCTCTTCTCTTAAATTTACACCTCCAAAGCCATTTGGATCAGCTAAACACTGCCCAAATATACTCTCCACTATCCTAACTTCATCTTAGAGGCCTTAATTTAGTCATAAATCCAACTTAAGGAGCCCTTTTGATCAAATCAAAAGGAAGAACCCGAAGAAGAGGTAATGATTTCACCACCCTCTTTCAAGTTCTCTTATTCTTCCACTTACTCTTTATTTGTTGTTTACATTCTAAAATACCAAATCCATTATATTATATATATTGTGATGTTATTAAAAAAATTTAACAACTATATTCATTAATCTATCCATATTATGAATGATAATGTCACCATATGTGCGTACGTACGACATACCGTCTCCACGTCGTGGTGTAACTTGTTATTCAACACTAGGTTATTTGGATAGATATAATGATGTGTAATTGATGTAAATAATAAATATAACATGATAATTATTCTATATATACGATATAACATCCAATTATACATATTTATGTAAATTATATTGTTGCTCGTGTGTACGTACGGATTACCGTCTCCACAACGCGATGAGATTCATTTCCAAATCTACCATTCATCGACGATTATAAATATATATTATTAATAAGTATTTAATATATGACATAATAATGACACTGGAGATGTATATGTATGTATGTATTTATTTATGTGCTTACATATATCTTATTCACTTACTTCAATTAAATACAATATGAAAACAGAAACATCATTTATGCGTACGTACGGACTATTGTCTCCATAAACAGTGTTCTCCATTTCATATATATGTATATTATACATATTTATCTTCTAAATATATATTATATATAAATAATGTTTTATATTCTGGAATTATTTATATCATGATCTAAGTGATACAATCAAGAGTAACAAGTTAAAACACATAAAATAAAAAAAGAGATTATTACCCGAAATGTTAATTTTACATGGAAATTATTATTAAATGGATAGTATAAAGTAATAAATGATTAATGTGTGATATCATAGATATTAATATGGTTCCGGAATAATTAAATAACATACTACGGTCTTTATAGAGGAGGTTAACCATACACTCGAGTAAAGAAAAGTGCAAGGTAAGGGGTTTTCATCTCACTCCATATTCCCGTGACATTCATGCCATATTGACACTATTACCTTCTGTGTGGTGCCTTTACAAACCATAATTGTATTCTTTGTATAATAAACTTTAATTTATGTGCATATACATATTCAATGTATGATACCTCTTTCATGGGACGTATGTTTCATAAGTTACCAAATTGTTAAGGGTTAATTTCACAATATCTTTATTATCTGAGGTTGTTTATACATAATTATCTACTGGGATATCCATATCATCCACATCCATGATTCTTAAAAATGTATTTCAAAACATTTTATTTATTTACTAGACTGTAGGTTAAATTCATTTATATCCTTTTTTTAATTTTTAAAAATTTGTTTGAAGGTAATCTTTCTGTCGATTTCCAAACAAGGTCCTTTTTAACCTTTTTGACAAAATTAAGGTAAGAATGACTTTTTTAACTTATACGGTGGGTGGGGCTATTTTCTGCCATTATAAAATCATTGAAGCTTATCTTACAAGCTTATAAGAATAATTTCAAAGTAAATATTTCCTTTAATAATTATGTAACTTTTAAATGATTTCAAAAAAAGATATATTTCTGTCAAATAGTTTTAATTTCATCTATGTCAACAACCATTGATTGATTTTAAGCTTATTTAAAGTTGATTTATTATGATACAAAACATCCATACTATATTTAATGATTTTTGATATGATTGACTATGGATTTTTTAGTTTTATACCATTCATGTTTTATGGAGAAATTATTGACATTTTATATGCTAGTTTTAATACGAATGTTTATGTTATGTTTAAACCCGTTCATATGAGGAATGCATTGGACTTAATAAGTGATGGTTGGATCCTGCTATAGCCCCTCGATGCATCGGTAGGTCTCATGAGACAAACTAGTGTCTTGAAACAAGGACTTAAAAAATCTTATTTGTAGTCTTAGCACAAGTCCTTGACTATGTGGTTATGATGGTCTGGTATTATGCATTCCATCATTATGAAAGTGGTTAGTAATATTGTATGTGATTATTCGACTAGTAGAATATCCATGTGAATAAGTAAATGGCATTACATAATTTTATTTTTTCCATATTATGTTGAATTTCATGTTTAAAAGTCTTTTGTTTTATTTATACAATGCCTTAATTGTTTATGCTTATTTATGAAAGTTTCTGCTATATTGTTATCCTTACTGAGCATCTATGCTCACACCTTTATATGTTTTAATTTTCCCAGGATTCCAAGAAGTGTATTATTATTGATATGCAGGGTTAAGACAAGGTAATAATGGAGTTCATAATAGATTATTTATGTTGTTTTGTATGTTTTAAAGTGTAATGTAACATTCATGTATGTAATCTATTTTCCAAGACTGCTAAACTGATCGGTCCTTCGGGACTTGATTCCTTGTAATCATGCCAATGTATTAAAATAATTCACCGACTCTAGGTAATTGGGGTCTGGGTATTACAGTACCACTTTCTTTCTTTAAAAAAATAAAGTCGAAATAAAATTTTTATCAATAAGTAAACAAGTATAAGAAATATTTTTTCTAACAGAGAAGGGTAAGCCCCCGATATGAAACTCATTACATTTATTTTTATCCTCAGAATCCCTCAATATCTAAGGTTATCAGTACCTTTTTCTTTCTATACACAAAATCCATTGATTAATAACAACAATAATCATATTAGCACTAGGTTTTTTGAACAATATGTTCCTAGCTTAAACAAGTTGTTCATAGTATTAACACAAAACAAGACTTAGTAGAGCACTCATTGGGTATCACTTCATTCTAGAGATCAAAAACTCCATTGTTTTTTTGAACATTTAAATGGTTGGGTATTTACTGGCATGGAGAAATCAAAATCTTATTTTAGAAGAAATCAGAGTCTGATTTTAGAATAAATAGGAGTACAATTTCATAAGAAATTGGAGTCTAATTTGAAAAGCAATTGGAGTCTGATTTCAGAAGAAACCAAAGTCTCATTTTAGAATAAATCGGAGTCTAACTTCTAGAGAAATAGAATTATGGTTTCAAGAGAAATAATAATCTGATATCAGACGAAATCTGAATCTGATTTCATATTAAAAATAGTGTCTGATTTAATAAGAAATCAGAGTTTGATTTTAGAAGAAATCAATTTTTGATTTCCAAATAAATCAGAGGTTTATGAACTATAAGGTTCTGATTTAGGTAAGGATCCTATTTTTTTACTTGAGAAATATATGGTTACACATAGTTTGGGAAAACATTATAAAAGGAAATTAAAACTATATGTAAGGTCAAAACCATTTTAATAGAAAGTATATTTTCTTTAAGAATATATTTTGTTGAGAAAAATAATTTTCCTCAAGAAAATGATTTTTCTATTTTCAAAACATTATAGAATTTAAAATTCATTAGGGAACTTATTGAACCAATAATCTACCCCATTTTAGAACGTACAAACATATTTTCATAAAATAATATAAAGGACTAATGTTTTCATTTTTTATCTTTAAAGAAATACATCTCTCCCTTTTTGTTATTTAAGTCTCATGATTAATATAACTAACTCCACTTTAGGTTATGAAATTACCTATGGATCATATTCATGTCTCTATTAAAAAAATCATCCCAACACAATAATTTCTTTTTTATTTAATCTTCCCGTTATATAGTCATACTCTCCCTTTAATATAATGTTCTTTGGGATCACTCTTGTCTCCCCCTTTGTGATTTTAAAAAATAAATAGAAGGAATAAATTTTCCCTAAAAATTTAGAAAACATACAAATCAATAAAATGAAAAGGTGAAAATTTTCATTAATATAAAAAATGTATTTAAAAAAATAGTAGGTTTGAAATGATTATTCACCCTTATGTTTATCCTTTTGCATCATCTTTTTCAAGGTAGCTTTCAGCTTCTTCAATTCATTATGAGCATCTTCAAAATTCTTGACCTACTAATCTTGATCCAGAGTTTTCCATTCGATATCACTGATTATGTCTTCTTGAGAAATAAGAATTTCACCATTAGACATTATCATCTCTTCTTAATATTTATATTTCTAGCCATATATTCCATAAGTTCCCATTCCCATTTCATATTGATAGAAACTGAATTATTTTTCTCATTGAGACCTTTATATTCTTATTAACGGCTATCTTGATCTTTGTTTAGTTTCTCTGGAAAATTTTTAGATAGATTCTTTATTATATCATCAGAATTATCAAAGGAATAATTTTTAGAATTAGTGAAATCATAACAAAAATTAAGATCATCAATGACTGACTTGGTTTAATTTGGGATTTCATTACAAGATTTTTATGGGATTCATAAGAGATTTAAAAAGTCATAAACTCATCTTCTTGTTTGATAATTGTTTCCATAAGAATATTTTTTGAATCTGATTTCTGATTGACTATTTCTGAATTATTTTAAAACAAGAATCAATATAAGTAAAGAAGTGGATGTAATTCATAGTCCTCTTTAATGGATGAACCACAAAATCATGTCCTAAAAAAGATTTTGACTTGAAGATGGATTATTTTATAGGAAAGGTAACTTTATATTGATCACCTTCTTTCCTCTTATAAGTTCCACCAACATATCTATTTGAATTAGAGACTACATCTATCTTTAAATAATCAACAAACACATTCCTTCCTTTCTCAGCCTTAGATATTTTCTTCTCAATAATATGAGTTTCATGCTCACTATCGGAAACTTGAAATATTTTATCATCATAATCTTCTTCTTCTTCATCAGCACCATTATTATAATTTTTTTCCAGTCATGTTATCATAAAATTCTTGAACAATATAATCATTAATGTTTTCATAACATATGGTAACATATCTTTTTGAATAGATTTCCCAACTAAAATTATCTTAGTAGATTTATCTGGGGGTGTTCTGATTGAAAACATCATAGACAGGATCTTATTCTCTTTATATTCTTCCACCATTCTTATCTCAACCTCACTTTCCTCTTCCAATTAATCATCTTCTTCTTTTAGTATTTATTTTTCTTCAACCATGGGATCCAAAATTTAAAAATCATTTTTTATCTTATCTATTATCAGAGTCTTGGTTGGAACTCATTCTTTCCAGAATGATTATGGTACCTTAACTTGTTCATCTTCCTTCTTGATGTCTCTTAACAATTCTTGGATAATTTCATCATCTGAATTTTTCTTCTTCAACATCTTCTCTTTGTAATTTCTCTCAATATATTCAACTCCTTGTATTTTAAAAGCCCTACCCTCGATGGGATCTAATCCAAAAACTATATCTACTTCCTTCTCCTTCTTCTTGAGATCTCTCTATTTAGACAAAAATAACATCAAAAATGGTTTTTGTTTCTTCATATTGGGTGGATCCGATACTAAATCAGGTAGTAGTACTTGTTATTGCAGTTCTGGATCTTTAGCTTTTGTTTTCATATGTTTTGTTTTGGAGCTTTATCCAACTTCAACTTTTTTTTTGGAAGCATGATCATCAATTTCAAAAAGTTCAAAGAACTTTATTATCATAACATTAAAACCAATCTTCCTCCATATCAAGGTATCGTCACTTTACTAGATTATCTAAAACGTTTTGGCCTTAGATTTGTGCAGAATTTTTATGGATTCTAAGCACATGACAATGATCATCGACAAGTTATCAGGGTACATAATCAATTTAGACGTGATGGTTCCATTATTATTAATTCTAATGGTAATATTAATGCACTTTATGATATTTAGTTTCCTTAAAGACACTAAAATTTTCATCATGTAGAAGTCATATATCTTAAGAGAATTCAAGTCTCCCTTTCTCAGAATCCAAATAACATACATCCAACGAGCAAACAATCTATGGAATGTTGGGATATGAGTGATCATATGTGACTTTACCTCATTAATCCCAAGGTACTCAATAGCCTTAACATTCTATAAATAACCTTGTTTCTCTGGAAATATGTGTTAGAAAAATATTGCTTCACCATTATAAGGTATATCAATGATACTTGGTGCCTTGTTGAAAGACAATAATAAGTCCTTCTATAACTCTTGAATGAAAAAATTTATCTTCCTCCTTGTTTATAAATGTGAATTGTATCAAAAAATCTATAACAAAATATGCATACACTGGATCCTGAATTTTTTCATTGGCTATGAATATACTTTCCCCTACATTCATCTTTATGCTTTTTGGAATCAAGGAGTCGTACTTGAAAATGAAATTTGGGTTCATCAACCATTTCCAGAAAATTATCCAATTCTTGAGTTCCTTTATTGAAACCATTGGAGTCTACGGGGAAACTTCCAAAGACATTCAAAATTTAAGAGAAGGGAAAAACTCTCTAGAGGCATTGAATTGAAGTAGGGCTTTAGTGAAAAAACAGTGAGATTACCAATGTGGGTCGCGAATACGGATGGGGGAGGTCCTTTATATAGGCTTCTTAGTGACAGTTCATATTACTGAATCAATCCAACCATTTATATATACTTAATATAATATAATGGTTGATATCAATGTAGAAAAAGGATTTATTGGTTCTAAGATTTTGAGGTTTTAAAGAAAAAATTGGATTTAAGGAAAGTGATTCCGAAAAGGATTTCTTAAAACAATATTTAAATATTAAGAAACAAAAATCCAATTATGATGATAAGTAAACATTCATTTCAGATTTCTCAGAATGATTTTTCAGTATTGAAAAGGTTCCTCTTATAAAACATAGGTTCCTAAATGTTTAATTAGGGAAAAAAGACATTCTAGTTTTCAAAATTCTTAAGTTCCAAAATTTTATTTATGAAAAATAAATATAAAAGAATAAATTATGTACTCCCCTATGAAATGTAGTATCATAATGTGAAGATATAGGTTTAAAAAAAGTTAATATGGATGATCACCTTAAAGTTATCATTCCAAACTTTTTTCAATTTATTAAAATCAATCATATGATAAAGATTTGTAAATATGTCAGAATGTTGATCTTGTATTCGGATAAATTGAACTAAGATATCTATTTTTGTGTGTGAACCCTAAGAAAGTGATGGCTAATGTCTATCTATTTTTCATGATAGTGATGTAAAGGTTTTTTCTTTGGTAAATGGTACTAATATTATCACACATTTTCTGTGTTTTGGTAAAACTCATGCCATAATATATGAGTGTGTGTTGCATCATCAACACATGAGCTAAACAACTTCCAGTATGAGTGTATTCAGCTTCAATAATGGAATGTTCCACTGAGTGATGTTTCTTTCATGAACAATAACTAATTAATCTCCTGATTAATGACAATTTCTAGATGTAATTTTTCTATCCATTATACAACCACTGAAGTCATCATCCAAAAAAATTTAAAACAAAATAATTTTTAGATGAATAGAAATGTCTTAAATCTATGGTTCCCTTTAAATAGAAAAAAATTATTTTCACTACTTTTAAATGTGATTATTTTGGATTATATTGATATATTCCACATAAGTATACTGAAATCATTATGTCTATGAAACTAGCTATTACGTATAATACACTTCCTATCTGTCACGACCCGTCCCCTCGGGCCTGTGTCATCACTACCGCTAGCCCGGCTTCCATAGGCCAGGGGATAGAGACTAGCACCAAAGGTGTAAATCCATAAAAATAGAATGCATTGCCTTTATAACTGTAATAAAACACATCAGAGTACACAAAGGAAAGAAAAACACTAAGTATAAGTGTATACAAAATAAGTGCTGGAAAGTAATAGGGGATGAAAATACAAACCCAACAGGAAAGTACAAGTACAACTGAAAAGCATGTACAACTGAAGAAAAATTAAATTAGCTACTGGGTTGTCCTTCAGGGTTCCTACCTGAAGTGTAAGTACAAATTTCCTCCTCAAAATTCCACTTTTGTCTAACTCCTCCGTGTACCATCACACAGAGTGGTCCACCTCCAGCTACCGTCCAGTCCTACTACACTCTGCCTCAGTCAGTGATGTCTGTGGTCTGCAACCAACACAATGAGGTGCGGGCATAGCTCGTGAAAGGGTGAGTATAACGATACTCGGTAGGGACCTCGAGACCCTCATGTTCTCACTAAATTCAACAATGATAAACCACAAAGTTTGAAATCAACAGATAATCATTACTTTTTTATATTCCTATACATATAACTATTTTATCTTGTAACCCATATCAATCATGAGGAAAACACAAAAGTCATTGACTCATCTCAAACAAGGATTTTTATTATTGAAACCACGGCTGGTGGCATACTCCTCCTCTATTGAGTACAGTGGGTCTACCTCATCACACAAAGGCGCTTCACACTATCCTTGGACTGCTGAGTGACTCTTCCTGTTGAGTACCATGGTTCTTTTGCGTCACACAGAGGTGCTCCCCACCACTGGTCTGCCACCCTCACATAGAGTCGCTCCCCCTCGTATCTTACTGAGGTACTCCTCCTGTCGAGTACCATGGGTCTGCCATGCTCACACAGAGGCGCTCTCCATTGAGGGTCTGTCGTGCTCTCACAGAGGAGCTCCCCACTGGGATAGTCGATTCACTCTGAGTCGAATTGGTCAAGAAATTGTTAGGTCTCAACCAGCTACTAGGTCTTTGTACTATGTTCACTAACCTCTGGAAGGATCTGCTCCATGAGCTATTGGATGATACTCCAACTATCACGAAGTGCCACGAATTAGTATCTGAATGGTCCGCCATGTCAAATGGGTCTCGACGCAATAGACGGCGCGTCAATTAGACACTCGGTCTTTCAATTATTAGCCTTTTTCTTCTGGGGTCCCGGTTGGATTCGTGTACGATTCAACCTGAACATATCTCAACTATACCCCGAACTCCATTGGGGTATTTTCAAAAGGACAAATTCGCTCCACGAATACTAGCACCACTGACAGTTTGTCAAATGGATGTGCGGTGCCAAAGATATGGCCCAAGAAGGTAATGGGGTCGGTAATGGGCCTGGGCCCGATCTGACCCGGTCAGACTGTCTTGGCCCCACCCAGACTGGGCTGACCCAGTCTGGGTCATCCCGGTTAGCCCACTAATTTTGGCCCGATTCGCTGGGCCCTTCCCAATGGACTGCGAGGGCGGTTCGGCCCTGAGGTTGCCACATAGGCGACATGGCCCGAATGTCAGGGCCGGTTCAGCCAGCGCCGTGAGGGGCGCGGTTTGGGCGACTCGTCCCAGGAGGTCAGGCTTGTCGGGAGGCCAATGGTTTGGCCACGCGGAGTGCTGGCGGGCTGTGGGCCGAGAGCACAGGGTGCGGGCAGGCCGGCTAGATGTCGGGCAGGCTGCCGGTGCGCCGGGTAGGGTGCAGAAGGGGTCGGGTAGGATGTGGGGGTACTGACAGGGCACCGGGCAGGCCACGGGGGCACCGGCAAGGCACATGGCCGGCCGCAGGGGCGTAAGGTAGGGCATGGAAGTGGCTGGACAGGTCGTGGGGGTGACGACAGGCCGTCGGGCATGGCGTGTGGGCACCGGAAAGGGAACACGGGCACCGGGAAGGGCACGGGGGTCGCGGGCAGGTGGGCCACGCGCAGGGCACGACGCCGGGAGGCCGTGGGTAGGCAGGCTGCGCGTCGGGCTGGGCCCCGGGAGGTCGCGGGTAGGTTGGCCACACGCCATGCAGGGCACCAGGAGGCCACGGGCAGGCAGGCCACACGCCAGGCAGTGTGCCGGGAGGCCGCAGGTAGGAGGGTCGGGCACCGCTCATGCTAGTGGTGTTCGACCGGAAGCATCGGTGCACCATGGGGGTGGCATGATTCACGGAGGTCGCGGGTAGCGCGACCGTCATCATTGCTTCCTTTTTCGTCGTCACCTCATCCCCATGCAATAGAACACCACAAAAAGAGAAAAAATGACGGAGGATGTCGGGACATGTTAGGTTGTCTCGCACCCTCCGTGTTTAGGGAGATATCAATTGGCTTATCATGATAAGAAGATGATCAATGAATACATCTGCATCAATCCCTTATCATCATTTGGATAAGGTAAGAAAAAGGTTCAACTTCAATAAATGATAAACCCCGTATCTTTGATTCGTCGATCATCATTCGTTGAAATTAAGGAGAGATGGTCGTCGATCCGTGGTAGATGAACACGTCCCACATCAAATGAGTCCGAGGAAGAAGGTTTGAGGGGTCGTTCTTCATAGTCGAAGGCATCCCTCATTGGTGTTCTTCATCGGGAGAGCGTTCTTCGCCAAAATATAATTCTTTGTTGGAGAGAGTTCTCTCTTCTCCCAAGATCCACCAAAAAGAAATAATTGATTTTCTATTATTTTTTTGGCACAACGATTTCAAATTGGAGAAATAAATTAAGAGGCTCCTCCAATTTAATTCAAGAGATTGGCATATTAATTAAAGGGGGTTGGCTCCATTTTATTAAAGGGGAAGGTGGAGAGGCTCTCCCTCATTAAAAGGGATATTTGAGAGGTTATACTCTCCTCCCATTAATAGGGATCAGGTGGTCCCCACCCCTTTTATTTAAATGAGAGGTTATGGTCTCGGGTGGTCCCCACGTCGTAACCTCTGGCGGGAGGTTATATTCGGGAGGTCCCCACCACCATAACCTCTCATGGGAGGTTTGCGTGTGGCGGTCCCACCTATAATTCCTAGGTGGAGGTTTCAACCAACAATCACACATATGGCAGCTTAAAATAAAATAATGTGTTGCACAATTTATTTTATTATTATTTTTTAAATCCAAAAACTAACTTTTATTCTCTACCAACTGCCGTCAAGGTGAAAGACCTCATAAGAGAATACTGGAGCTGCGAGTTCAATGGTGCCCTTTGATTTCAGTTTTGAGCACCAATTCAAAAGTTATAAAATCCCACTCATACATTTATAGAACATACTCGAACAAAACTTTAGAAATTGATTCCGAGAACACCGGGCTTCAGAATCAAGCGCTGTAAATTTTTGTGGGCTTGTAAAGATCCCATGTATTTATGAAAATAAATTTTACATATTTTCCGAGTCATTACATTCTCCCCACCTCAGGGATTTACCTCCCTGTAAGCTACAACTCGATCTATGGTAACAAATGGAGGTACTGAGTATGCATCTGAGCCTCCTGCTCCCACGTTCTCTCCTGGAGGTTCCCATGCTGCCAGCGTATGCACACCAGAGGTATCGACTGTCCATGTAGGACCCACTGTTGTCGATCCTCAATCTCCACTGGAACCTATGTAAAATTCACCCCATCATTAACGTCCATCTCTCCATGGCCGATGATGTGGGAAGGGTCATGCACGTATCTCCTCAGCTGAGATACGAACAAGTGGTCATGCACCCGGTGAAACTAAGGTGGAATAGCTAAGCGTTAAGCCACCTCCCCTACTCTACTGATGACTTGTAAAGGACCGATGAATCTCGGAGATAACTTGCCAGCTCAGCCAAATTTCTGTAGACCTCATCGAGGTGAGACCCATAGAAAGATGTGGTTGTCATGCTCGACCTACAAAGGTCTTAGTCTCCTGTCAGCATACATCTTCTGCCTACTCTGTGCAGTTTTCTTCTGCACCTGGATGATATGTACCTTCTCCGTGGTTGCTCGCACCATCTGTAGTCCCACTAATGTTGAATCCCCAAGGTCAGTCCAACACAAGGGTGATCTACATGGTCATCCGTACAAGGCCTCAAAAGGTGTCATCCCCATGGTGGAGTGATAGCTGTTTTTGTATGAAAACTCCACCGAAGGAAAATGATCCTCCCATCAGTGACCGAAGTCGAGGATACATCCACGTAGCATGTCCTCAAGGGTCTAAATGGTCCACTCAGTCTGGCCATCTGTCTGGGGATGGAAGGTGGTTCTCAAGAGAAGCTATGTCCTGAAAGCCTCCTGAAACCCCTTCCATAGATGGGAAGTAAACTATGCGTCATGGTCAGAGACAATAGGGGAAGGTACTCTATGTAGTTCCATTATCTCCTGCACATAGAGGCATCCCATTCTCACTATTGAACCCTTCTCTCTGATCGGTAGGAAGTGGGCCGACTTGGTGAGTCAGTCGACGATCACCCGAATCGAGTCGTGACCCCTGGATGTATGTGGATGACCCATCACGAAGTCATGAATATCCCATCCCACTTCCACTGTGGGACCTCTAATGGATGAACCAAGCATGCTGGTACCTGGTGCTCTACCTTAATTTGCTGACAAGTGAGGCACTCTGAGACAAACTCCGCTACTACCTTCTTTATACCTGGCTACTAGTGCCGTCGTCAAAGGTCATGGTTCATCTTCGCCGCTCCTTGATGTACCACTAGAGGGGATGTGTGGAACTTCCTGAACACTCCCTCCTGAAGTTCCACTGGTATCAAGGTACGTCCTTTGAAGAGTAAGACATGCTCCCCAAATTCAGAAAATCCATCAGGTGCCTTCCCTGTGTATATCTGAGCACGTCATGTCTTACAGACTGCGTCTCCTCTTGTTGTGCCTCCCTGACTCGCTGAAGAAGTGGGGGAGTGATCTTAAGAGACTATAGGAATCCTGCTCCATCTCTATCCACAAATAATATCTATAAAGTAGCTAGCTACTCTGTCGCCTCTCCTAGCAGCTATATACCAGTCCTCCTGCTGAGTGCATCTGCAACAAAATTCCCTTTCCTAGGAGTATAGAATACTTTGAAGGCATAGTCCTAGAGGAACTCAAGAAAACATTTATGTCTCAGACTAAGGTCCTCATAAGAGAAGATATACCTGAGACTCTTTTTATCAGAGTACACGGTAAAACGCTCACCCATCATATAGTGCCGCCACATCTTCAAGGAGAATACCACGACTGCTAACTCTAGGTCATGGGTAGCGTAGTTCTGCTCGTGCTATTTCAGATGCCGAGAACCATATTTGATCACGACTCGCTCCTGCATCAGGAGACACCCAAGTCCATTCCCAGATGCGTCGAAGTAAACTACATCCCCTACGCCTTCCTCTAGATGTCTGAAAATGGGGGAACTATTCAACCGCTCCCTCTACTCCTGGAAGCTCTGATAGCATATCTCCGACCACATAAAGGGTTACCCCTTCTTCGTAAGTGCTGATAGTGGTGTTGCAACTCTGGAGAAGTCTGGTATGAACTTCCAGTAGTAACAAGCCAATCCCAGGAAACTTTGTACCTCTGTCACACTCCTCGGTGGCTCCCAAGAAAGTCCCATATCAATCTTCCCTGGATCCACTGCAAATCCAGCTTCCAAGATAAAATGTCCCATAAAGTAAACCTATCAGATCCTAAACTTGAACTTAGTGATCTTACCATAAATTTTATGCTCTCTGATTGTGTCTAGTACTACCTACAAATGGTAGGCATGCTCCTCCTCAGTAGTCGAGTAGATCTGAATGTCGTCGATGTAGAATATGATAAAGTGATCAATGTATGGCTGGAATATCCTATTTATGAGACTCATGAACACTGCTAGATTGATGGTTATGCCGAAAGTCATAACATAGAACTCGTAGTTACTGTAACGACACTTGAAGGTCATCTTCTGCACATCCTTGTCTTGAACTCTGAGTTGGTGATGGCCTGATCTGAGGTCTATCTTCAAGAACCACTGTTCTCCCTTCAGCTGATCAAAGAGGTCATAAATCCTAGGGAGTGGTTACATGTTCTTCTTGGGCACCTGGTTCAGGAGATGGTAGTCAACAAAAATCCTCAAGCTCATGTCCGCCTACTTGGCAAACAAAATCGGGGATGCCCATGGAGAAACACTGGGCCGGATGAATCCCTTCCCCTACATGTCCTCTAGCTATACCCGCATCTCACAAAGCTCAGTTGGAGCCATCCGTTATGCTAGAGTATATATCGGTGCAGTTCTAGGGTACATGTCAATGTAGACATCCACCGCTCTATGAGGAGGTAGTCCTGGAACATCGTTAGGGAAAACATCCATGTACTAGTCCACCACTATAGGATAAGTCAAACTCTTCACATCAACTACTCCAAGGGTAAGGAAAGCCAACTTGTGAGTGATCGACTTCACTCTCATTTGAGTAAGTATGTCCTATGCTTCAAATGCTCCCTTCTCATCGGTAAAGGTAAACCTGGTCCCATCTGTGCAGACACACTGCACTTTTTCCCTAATACAGTCAATGTGAGCATGGACGGTAGATAACCATTCCATACCAAAGATAACAATGTAAGGACTTGATTCCACAACTAGGAGATCCCAATCAAATCTCTCACCTCATAGAGTAACCTCGCACTTTCGGTACCAGTGCGTAATCATCGAATCAACTCTCGTTGGAGTCTCTAGCTGTAAGGATCGAGCCAGCGGCTTTGTCGGAATATCAGAGCCCTGAATGAGGGAAGTGGAATTGAAAGAGTGACTCGCACCTATGTCTGTAAGAACATAAGATAAGGTGGAGTAGACATAGATCATACCTCGAATCACCTCTTGAGCACCACGATCGTAGGCCTCAACTGCCTAGAGCTGAGCTTTCCCTTGTCCACCTACTCCCTGCGGTCGGGGTGGACCTCTTAGTGGTGGTGGTGGTGGTAACACCCAGTAATTTCATCCACCACCAGCGGCTAGGCCATAGAGAGTGCTTGTTGGCCACGGGCCTAGTGCGCAGGGTACGGGCAGTCTGGCTAGACGCTGGGCAGGCCGTGGGTGCACCGGGTAGGGCGAAAATGGGTCGGGTAGGCCGCGGGCGCACCGACAGTGTGCCAGGGTGGCTTCGGGGGTGCCGACAGGGTGATGGGCTGGCCTCAGGGGTGCGGACAGGCCGCGGGGGTTCCAGGAAGGGCGGGGTAGTGGTCAGGAAGGGCATGGGGGTGTCGGGCAGGGCACGACTATGGCTGGGCAGGCCGCGGGGACGCCGCAGGGCATCGAGCATGGCGTGGGGTCACCAGGTAGGGAGCGGGGGTGCGGGATGGAAGGACGCACACCGGGCAGGGTTTCGGGAGGCCGCGAGCAGACGGTCCGGGCATCGGGAGGTCGTGGGTAGGCGGTCCGCGCGCCGGGCAGTGCCCCGGGAGGCCGTGGGTAAGCGGGTCGGGAGCCGCTCGGGCCAGTGATGTTCGGTCGGAAGCATCGGTGCACCACGGGGGCGGCGTGATTCACAGAGGCTGTGGGTAGTGTAGCCTTCCTATTTGCCTCCTTCGTCGTTGTCGCCTCATCACCATGCCGTAGAACACCACAAAAAGAGAGAAAATGACAGAGGATTTTGGGCCATGTTAGGTTGTCCCACACCCTCCTCATTTAGGGAGATATCAATTGGCTCATCATGAGAAGAAGATGATCAATAAATACATCTACATCAATCCTTTATCATCCTTTGATGAAGGTAAGAAAAAGTTACAACTTCAATAAGTAATAAACCTCCTACCTCTGATTCATTGGTCGTCGTTCGTTGACGTCGCGAAAAGATGGTCGTCGATCTGTGGTAGACGGACACGTCCCACGTCGAAGGAGTCCGAGGAAGAAGGTCATAGGGGTCGTTCTTCATAGTTGAATTCATTCCTCATCATTATTCTTCATCAGGAGAGCGTTCTTTGCCAGAAGAGCGTTCTTCGTTGGGGAGAGTTCACTCTTCTCCCAAGCTCCCCCAAAAAGAAATAATAGATTGTGTATTATTTTTTTGGCACAATGATTTCAAAATGTAGAAATAAATTAAAAGGCTCCTCCAATTAAATTCATGAGGTTGGCACATTAATTAAAGGGGGTTGGATCCATTTAATTAAATTGTAGGGTGGTGAGGTTCTCCTTAAATATTGAGGGAGAGTTGATAGGTTATACTCTCCTACCATTAATAGGGGTTGGGTGATCCCCACCCCTATTATTTAAATGTGAGGTTATGGTCTCGGGTGGTCCCCCTGTCATAACCTCTCGTGGGAGGTTATATCTGGGTGGGCCCCACCACCATATCCTCTCATGGGAGGTTAGGGTGTGGCGGACCCACCTCCAACTCCCAAGGGGAGGTTTTAACCAACAATCACACATATGACGTCTTAAAATAAAATAATGTGTTGCACACTTTATTTTATTATTATTTTTTTAAATCCAAATACTAACTTTTATTCTCGACCGACTACCATCGAGGTGAAGGTCTTCTTAAGCGAATACCAGTGCAACATGTTCAACGGTGCCCTTAGATTTCAGTTCCAAGCACTAGTTAAAAAGTTATAAAATATTGCTCGTACGTTTACTTAACGTACCCAAACAAAACATCAGAAATCAATTTCGGGCACACCGAGCCTCGGAATCAAGCACCATAAATTTTTACGGACTGATAAAACTCCCATGTTTTTATAAAAAAAATCCACAAAATTTTTGGGTCTTTACACTATCATATCTCTAAAATATTTTTGATCTATTGGTTTCCCAGTTTCATAATGATCAAGATTTTTTGAGGTACTGATTAGAGTTATAATACTTTCATTTTTTTCACATCCATACTTATTAAGAACATCATAAACATTCTTATGTTGAGATATATATGTTCTTTTTAGTTTTTGAAAATTTTATAAAGATGAAACAATGTTAGCTCACCCATTATGATCATTTCAAACTCAGATTTCATGAGATTCACAAATGAATCAGTTAAGGATTGTTGATTTGATCTGAATATAATTTCATCAACATATATTTGAAAAATCAAATAATATTTCATATCTTTCATTATAAAAATGGGTTTGCCTAGAATTTCCCTAAACAAAATGGATTTGTATCAAAATTCATGTAAATCTATCATAAGAGGCTCTATGCAATTGTTTAATTCCATATAAATCCCTGGCCAGTTTCTAAACATTTTAATGATGTTTTGTGTCTTCAAACCCCAGGGGATGTTCAACATTAACTTCGTCTTGAACATATTAGTTATGGAAGGCACACTTCACGTCCATTTGAAAAAATTTGAAATAAAAAATTTCTGTAAAGGTTTTTAGAATATGAATATATTCATATCTAGCTACTTGAGTGTAGTTTCCTTTATAGTGTTTCCCTTATTTTGGATTATATCCTTTGTCAACTAATCATTTTTTTCATAAAAATATTCGAATTTTATCAAATTTATTTTTGATGAACCATTTTGCACCAATTGTAGATGTTTATTTTAGTCTTTCATCTAAAGTCCATACATTTATACTTTCAAAATCATCTAGATCCTCTTGCATAGCTTTAATCCAATCACCATCACATAATTTTTCTTCAGTTATTTTATGTTCTAATTGGTAATGAAATGATATATTCTATACTTTATTTCTTAAATAACCTCTATTCCCTACATGTATATTTATTTCTCTAATGATACTATCACTACAATGATTATTAAGAGAGAATTGATTTGGGTATTGAAAAACTTGTTATCAACATAAGGTAAAAAAAATATTCTACGGTAAATACATTAGTAAATGTTTCTTAAGTATTTTCATTATTATGAGAATAATCCCTGAAAGTTTGATAATCAGTTTTTAAAAACACATCCAATGATGTAGGATGAAGATTTTTGAAAACAAAGGGATCAGTTTCATTAAATTTTACATGTATATTTTCTTTAACAATAAAATAATTTTTTAAAAAAACTATATACGCCTTAGGAGTATTGGAGTAGCCTAATAAAATTATGTCATTGGATTTGGGTGAGGATTTATGTAAGTTATCAATATTATTCAAGATGAGTACGTTGTATCCAAATACTTTGAAGTAAGAAACTTTAGGTTTTGGACCAATCCATAACTCATATGCTATTATAATAAGAAAATGTATGATTAAAAAATCATTTATAGTATTGCAATATGTACTTAATGCCTTATCCCAAAAGTGTTTATTAATATAGTATTCCTTTATCATTTTTCTTGTTATCCATTGAGGAATTTGGTTTCTTCTTTCTACAACACGATTTTTAGGATTTATTTGAGATTACATGTTATGAGTATTTCCTTTCTTACTACAAAAAGTTTCAAATTTTGAATTTTCAAATTATACCACATGATCACTATGAATAGTTATCAATGAAAGGTTTTTAAATTTTTTACCTTTGGGTAAAAAAATTTAAAATGTGAAAAGTATTCATATTTCATTGCTAGAAAATAGAAACATGTAAATCATAAACTAAAACAAATACGAAGTATTTTCCTCTATTACATTCAGTTTCTGTTGGATTGAAAAGACCCATATACACTAGTTGTAAAGCATCATATCATGAGAATTCACTAAATGATTTAAATCTTGACTTATATTGTTTTCCATATTGATAAGGGTCTCAAAATTTTAAAGAATGAAATATATTATTCAGTTAATTTATAACAAGTATTACTTTGAGAAATGCATAGGTTTCTAAGGTTCAATGTCTTAGTCTTCTATGACATAACTATGATTACACATATATTTCACTAAGGAATGGTTATTCTTGGCTCTTAGGGACTTATAATTTGTGTGTATAAAAATTCTAAAGGCTATGGGAAGAGAAAATAAACTCTTCCTGGGAGTTTTGTACTATAAATTTATCATTTATAAAACTCACCAGGTGAACTTCATCAAATAATTGGATTATGCTTATAAGGTTTTTCATAAGACCCCTAACAAATTAAACATTTGAAATTAAATGATTTCAATGAAGAACAATATTACCTATACGAACAAATTCTCTATGAGCATTGTCTTTGAAAATTACATTACCACTATTCATCAAGATAATCATTTCAAAAAAATGTTTTACCAGTCATGTGCTAGGAACATCCACTATCCATTTACCATGTATTTTTGTTGGAATATCCTTTTATTTCTTAAAAATAAAACAATAAAAATTTTTGGATCCAAACATTCTTGGATCCATAAATCTTATAAAATAAAATATTAGGAATCCATATTTTCATAAAAAATGGGATTTTTTAAAACCTAAATATTGGATTTTATTTAAAAAACGATTTTCTCCCAATTTCCACCAAATTGAGACATATTGCAAAAAAGGAATACTTTGGGGAAAAAATAATCGTGACTAAAAACTAGTTTTGAATGATAATAACCCAATAAAAAACTATTTCTGATAGGGGAAGGTTGGGAACACATTTTTTCAAAACCTTCCTTTCCATAACTATTTGTGGGAAAAAGTTTTTTTAATGAAAATATTTTAGATTTTAGTCTGATGATTAATTCTTATACTTATAGTCATTAGTCTTAGAAGTTGTGTTTGTATCTAAAACATTTTTCTTAGAAATTACTTTATCAAGATCCTTTGAAACAACAGCCTTATTAGAATTAAAATCTATACAGTTTTTGGAAATATCATCAAAATCAAGGATTTTATGATCAAGATCATTTGAAAGATATGATATTTCTTTTGTTAAAATAGATATTCTAGAATGTTTATTTCTATGTTTCTCATTTATCTTACTATTTTCATTCTCATGTAACTTGGAAAACCTAGATACTTCTTTAAAAAAGGTAAATAATTATCTTTTGATGAGGAAGATTATTAATTTAAATATTCATAATATTCATTATTAGGAAAATTTATATTTTAATAAATATTGGTTAAACGTTCAGCTATAATTATCATAGCCTTGAGACATTGATTTTCAGTAGGAATTTTGGAATTAAGACCAATATTCTTCAATCTAAAAGATTCAATATATGAAGATTCATCAGAAGAATCACTACCACTAGTACTTGAAGTGTCATTATCTTTCAGTAATTTTTTAGACATATACGTTTAGTACATTTTCTTGTTTTTTCTAAATTGCTATCCTTTGTTTCTTTCCATTTGAGAATAGGACAGTCTGGTTTGATATGACCTTCCATTATGCATTCATTAAAATTCACTTATGAATCTTTCTTGTTATTTCTGTCTTCCTTCTATTATCTAAATTGGAAATATTTCTTTCCAATAATCTTGTTCATTCTTCAATAAATATTGGACATTTATTTCTCAAAATGATCACTCTCACTTGATTCAAATGTAGTAGTATCTTTCTTAGATTTTGATCTTGTAACTCTTTCGGAAGTATTTTTTTTATATTATTTAATGTAGTAGTGAAATAAATAATTCCATTTCCATTAATTTTCTTATCGATCTTGGATTATCTCTTAATTCTAGTTTCATGTTGAAGAATAGTAATTAATAAATCATAATGACTGATTTTTGAAATGTTCTGATTCTCATAAATAATTTTTCTTTTAGATTCCCACTCATTTGTAATAATATCTATTGTCTTATCCACAAGAATCTAATCATCAATTCCTTTTCCACCCAAACAGTAAAGTCTATTGATAATAGTCATTATCCTTTTTTGAACATTGTATATATTTTATCCATAAGTAAACATAAAACAGTTATATTCATCTCTAATAATATCTCTTATTATTTCAATAACATTAGATTTTCCGAAATGTGTGACTGCTAATTTCATCAAAATTCTATTATTAGCTTTACAAGATGAAATATGGTTCTAAATGTTCCTGGTCATAGAGAATAATAAATTATTTCATACCTTAATGTTAATTTTATACTCTTGTTCTTCTTGATTGGTGAATTTTATAATTTCCTTATCGGGAATTTTTTAGTCTCTAGTTAACATAACAATGTTATCAACACTGGTAATAATAATAAAATTCTTCATCCTTTCTCCCCGGTATTCATAATCATTTCCATTATAAATTTTGGTTCTAATAGGATATATATTATCTATAGAACCAACATTCATTCCTACCATTATTTAATAGAAATTATTTTGTACAAAAAGTATTAGTTGAAAGAGTTTAAAAACAAAGAGTTTATAAGGAAAATCATAAGAAAACATGAGCAAGTAAAGTTTAGCAAGAAAATTTGATCAAGATAAAATTATATGCAAGTATAATTATTCCAGGGACCTACTTTAATACTAATTGAATATTCTAAATTTTGATATATATTTCTCAATTACAAGAGGGTGAATGGTAGGTTTAAAACCCATTTTATTATCCTCAAGAAAATCTATGTTTAACAAAGTTAAAAAATATGGATTCACAAACCCAATTTAGTTCATAAAAATGAAAATAATTTTATTAGGATCCAATAATATGGATCTGATGAAGAATGTTAAGACAAGTTTACATTGGGAAGTATTCTACATTAATGACTATAAAATATTGATTATATTAGAGTATTAAATTATAAGAATGTATAAAAAGGTTACACTTTATATATTTTAAAAAATGAAGTTGAAATAAAACATGTATCAAAAATTAAATAAGTACAAGAAATATTTTAACCCAAAGATAAGGGTATCCAAAAACCATGGATAACAGTTCCTTGATTTATAATTTCAAAAAATTATGTCTTACACACTCTAGGGTAATCCCTCTCTATGAAGATTGGTATTTTTCTTGTTATCCCCACAAGCCCTCAATCTAAAAGGTGATATGTAAATTTTCCTTCCAATCCCTTGAAGCCCTCAATTGATAACAGAAAAAATTGAATTTTCACTAGGCAGGTTGAATAGTATGTTCTCAACATAAACAAGTTATTGACCGCATTCACTCAAAGATGTTATGTGAAGATATCTTGTAGGGTCTCACATCATTAAAGAGATAAAAATCTCGAGAGTTATTTTACTAATGTTAAAATGGATGGATATTTATAGGAATGGATTCTAATGGTTAAATACCTCCTATAATGTTCATATTTTCCTTAAATTCCATAGGGGCCAGTACACATGGCACTCAGGAAATGGTTATGTTAAAACAGATTCTATGACATCATTTTGATTAAAAACTATAAGAAATAACACTAATATTAAGAAAAATTATCACATTTATGATCTAAAAAAATGGAACGTTACATTAAGTAAATTTGGTTACTATAAATAATTAATTTTATCATATTCATAAGATATTGATAATTGGAGTCTATAAATATTGACAATCAGATTCTAAAATAATAAAGAATAAAATTTTGTATTCTAAAGAAATCAGTGTCTTATTTCAGAGGAAATCAGTGTCTAATTTCTGAAGAAAATGGAGTCTGATTTTAGAGGAAATCAGTATATAATTTCAAAGAAAAATGAAGTTTGATTTTATAAGAAATTAGAGTTTTATTTCAATAGAAATCAGAGTTTGATTTTCAAATATATTAGAGTTTAATTTCCATAGAAATTGGAGTCTGATTTTAAAAGAAATCAGAAATCTATTTCAAAAGAAATCAAAGTATAATTTCAGAAGAAATCAGAGTCCGATTTCCAGCGAAATTAGAGTCACAAGAACTACCATGTTCTGAGTTTGATAAGGAGATGATTTTTCAACTTCAGATAAAAATGGTTAGACTTGATTTTGAAAAAAAGTAAATAAAATATTTAAAACCATAGCTGAGGTCAAAACAATGTTTAAAGAATGTAAAATTTCCTTAAGAAAATAGTTCTTAGAGAAAAATAATTTTCTTAAAAAAATGTGTTTTTCATTTTCAAAAAATAATGGAATTGAAAATTCATAAGGGATATTATTGACTCAATAGTATAATGTTAAAATTATTATGAAAACTACTTGTTTTATATTAGTTAAACAATTATTAAATGATTATGAAGCCCACTTCTTTTGGATGGGTCATACCATGATAAAATTCTTATGAAACCAAATTATTTTCCATGTGTTATATTAGATATTGATATTTAATGTGAGGTACAATCCTTTATATTATTTTCAAACCATGTTGTAGTTTCCTTTTGTATTAATCCTAGAAACTATTCCTTAGGCCGTGTATTTTCTGTTTTTGCATGAAAGGTTATAGGGGCTAGAGATTGACTATATAGAAATAAAATACATGTACTTAAATGAATGGTGTGTATTAAATAATTGATTTGTATTGGTATGTCCATTCTAATTCACAACATATAATGTTTTTTCAATAAGGATAAAACCAATTCATTAAATGGCATGTAAATCATTAAAATTATATATAAATTAATTGTGTTTATATATATAAAGTAGAACCCTTTTATTTTAACTAAATCCTACTTTTCCTTATTTCAAAATAGATCCTCCCAATGATGATCTATTTAGACTAATTCAATGATTGGTTATGTTCTTTAATCTATCCTCTGATTGGATCCCGGTTCATCATGTTGGTAGCACACTGATATTACCTTTGATCTTAATCTTTTATTTTATGATTTATCTCATCATCTATTATAATATTATTGTGTGAGATATTATGATATATTTTTAGGATTTTAGTCTATTTTTCCACTTTTTTATCCTTTCTAAATATAAAGGTCGATACTGGACATGTTCTCTACTATAGTCTTAAGGTAGGTGGTCTATTAATTATCCCTCATTCATTTCTATTTTATATTGCATGTAATGATTCCACATGTTATAAATTACATCTATTTTCATAAAAAATACCCAATAAATTTCACTAATGTGAGATATATTATATAAATGACCTAGTATCCTCTTATTCATGTAGGGATAGGACCTCGTTGACTATTACCACCTTTTGAGGTGTGTCTATGGAAATTGGCCATGTTATTTTAATGTTTAACATTCCAAACCATATCATATAATTCCCTAGATTTACTTTTAAATTTTATAACTATAATGAATAAAATGTAAGTGTATGTTATGACCACATCATTTTTTTTTCAAATTCATTGGTTACACCCCTATTTTGAAGTATAACATTCATAAATGATATCTTTTTTTGTAATCTGGTACCATTGATAATGGGCATTATGTACCTTATACAATTGATTCCTAGAACAATGTATCTTATAGATAAGATACTAGTAATGGAAACCCTTATAAATGTGATACAAGGCATCTTTTTCTTATATATGTGATTCTAGGCATGGCATCTGTAACACTCGTAGATTTTGTGAATTTTTTTTTCAAACTAGTTTTTCCTTTTTGTGTTTTTCATTCCACACACCACTAAAAATTGTTAATTTTATATTAAATCACATTTTTTGTATAGTGTTATATGAAAAACCATGTTAATTATTCACTATATACAATATTAATTTTATCTTTCACTATATGGCACACCTAGGTTATCTATCGTTACACATAATAAATACTTTCCATGATGGCTTTTGTAACACACAAGACTGAGTTTTACCAAATAAATATGTATTATTTATATATCCAAGACATTAAATTATTATTTTTTAAAATTGGTAATTACCATATGATAATATGTAGTTTAAAACAAATAAAAAATGAAATCATTGGTTACAAATTAATTATAAATGAATAAGAAAACTGACTGCCTGTAAAGGATATTATAATTATACCCACAGAGTTGTTTTACCCTAATAAATTAAATAAATAATAATTACTGATTAATATTAATGTAATATATAGGATATAAATTTAATAAAATATTTTTGATATTTATCTAATATATTTTATATACATAAGATAATAAGACACCAATTTTATGCTTAACAACCTATATTTTTATTAAGGTATTTTTACGTCCTTTAATTGGGGAACCCATTTTAAATAATTTTTTAAACATTAATTAATTTAATATGTCGATACAAACTTTTTATTTAGAATATTAACATAATAATTTGAGTAAGGAACATTCTAGGTATTTTTCTATGAATTTTAATTTTTTTAAATAATAGTGATAAATACAGAATTTTAGTTTAAAATATATTTTACATGAAATTTATTTATGTTTTTAAATTATATTTTAAATTGTGTTAAAAGTTAAATAAGAAAATATTTGTATTAATAAGACTAATTTAGGTCATTGGAATTAATTTGAATTTGAAATTGAATATAAAAACATAGTAAACTTTTAAATGTTTATACCTTAAAAACCTGTATTGTTGAATTAACTGGGGGATTACATTTCAATTAATTTATTCAACATATGGGATTGGAATTTTTAAAATTGGATTCCATATTTGGAATCAGAGTAATATATAATTTCTAATATGGTCAAATAATTTTTTTACCAAAAACATTAGTGAATGTGATGAAAATTAATTATAATGATTATGTGAAAATTTAGGTTAACAATGTACTAAACCATAAATTTAAGATCTAAAAATTCCTATAAAGTTTTCCAGAAACCATTGGTTGTCCATTTAGAAAAAATTAAACTTCCATTATTGCGTTTTATTGGATTGGTATGACTTTTTTAAGGTAAAAATATGGGTATACATAACTTGTTTTAAATAATTCTATGTGTGTCATTTCCCTTCCATTAATTATTATTTTTTCAATACATATATTTTTTAATTACTATTTGGTGTAAATATGATAATTTTGTTTGGGGAAGTGTGGACTACCGTCCCCTCAAAATGATGTGATTCTTTCACACTCTACCTGGAATGTATTAAGGATGGTTTCACAGAACATATATGATAAATATAAATTTATAATTATAATTTAATGATAAAATATATACATATATATATTTACTTTTCGATGCTTCATTCAATATAGTAATAAATACAAAAATGGTGTTCATGCGTGTGTACGACTTACAGTCTCCATGAAAAGTTTATTCTATTTGGTACTAATATATTATATAGATTATTATAATACACATTTATTGAATATAAATTGTATTTATATCACATTAGACATTCATTCATTAATAATATTTGTTTACGGATGAAAGAAAAAACAAATTAAGACACATGTGAATAACAAAGAATTTATTACACCATGTGAAACCTTAACAATGGATTATTAAAAAGTGGAGAATATAAGGCCATAATCAAACCATATATGTGTTTTTATTCCAGTAATTTTTACATTAAACATAATAATCATGATTATTTTATGATTGAATAAAATTAATTATGATTCATATTTCATATTCCAGGAAAGAGGTATTGAAGAATAAGTTTATGATGCTCGAGTAATGGTTTAAGAATAAGGTTAGATTAATGAAGTATTTATGGTTTTAAATTTAAATATTATTTTATAAGAAACATTAAATATATAATAATTTTCATAATAATTTTACATTAAGTATTTAAAAGAACATGTTGAATGGTGATGATGATATAAAAAATGGATTTCTTGGAAATGTGAAATTTTGATTAAGGGAAGGTAACCCAGAATTAATGTATGAAATTAAGATAAAGATGTTTGGATACTGATGTATTGGATATGAATAAGAAAATTGGATAGTATGGATTACCCTAAAACTGATTAAATATAAAGTGGTATATATCATCACGGATGAAGTTTACAATTTTTTTATTTAAGTGATATAATGAGTAATATTATGAATAAGGAAGCATGGGATTTTTTTATAAGGAATTATAGTAATTTTCGTCATTAATCTATTTCAAAAGAATACTTTTTGACGGTATTTACATGATATGAATGTGACAGAGAAGTGTTAATTTGTGATACATGGGAGTTAAAATGTTGATATTATTTCCTAACATTCTTAATAAGGCATTATATTTCCATCTTTCTAAAGGGTTATATGGTTAACCATCCCTGAAAAGTTTAAGTTAATCTTTAGAGGAAGTATTTATGTATTGAGATTGTATTGAAAATAATGGTTAAAATGTTATTTGTTGATTAATCTTATATCAAGTATGTGAATCATAATTATTTTGGAAATTATATTAGTGTTGTTTTAGAAAAGGATATCTTATATTTTGGGTGACAACCAATCTAATCTGGGAAGGTCTTGTGTCTTGAACCCGTGACTGATGGATAATATGAGTTTCACACCTACCACTTGCCTACAAGATGTCATGGTTAATGATTAATTATTTTTTATGAATAATTATTTATGATGAAATTATAGTGTTACTTTTTTTAGAGTTTAATTTATTAACCAAATTAATTCTCTAGAATAGTTTTTGATAAATAGTTGTACTTTTCATTCTTTTAGGGGCCTTAATATCTACTAAAAGTGTATTTTTTATTCATTTATCAAAGTCTATTTCTGGACATCCATTCCATGAAATAGTTGATAAATTAAAAAATTTTAAAAGTATAATCAAGTAATAAATTTTTTTCTAAAACTATGTCGAGTAAGTATATTACCTTATATACATGTTCAATAAAAGGAATAAATCAAATTTAGGATAATGAAAAAAATGTTTTCCTAATACCGAAATGATTTAACCACTAACATTTTAAATCATCCCATATTTTTGAATTTGAGGCCCTCAAATTTTCATTAATAATAAAAATTTTTGTGATTCATGATCTCAATAAATAATTAACAATATTTAAGCTCTTCCCTGAATTCTATGTTTTCAATTCCCACATATGTTCTCCTACATGGGAATTTTGTTACGAGTAACTATGGGTAACCATTATGGTTCCAAATTTCCTTTTTTAAGATAATTTTTAGTTTTTTTTGTTATGTGGGTTACAGTAAAGGAAACTTTTATATCTAAATCCTTTTATAACCTAAATTAATTTTGAGGGAGAAATTTATTTTTTGTGGGGTATAATGTAACATGCTAAGATTTTGTGAAATATTTTTTTCTCTAATTAATATAATATTTTTAAGATTTTTGAATTCGTTGAATACTAAAAATAGTTTATTTTATATTAAATCACTTTTATTGGATTATTTTATAGGAAAAAACATATTGATGGCGCACTACATGCAACATAAATTTTATCTTTCTCTAACTGGTACACTAACGCCATCTTGCTTTACACAAAATAATTACATTCCTTGATGGCTTGTATAACAAGCAAGACCAAGTTTTACCAAATAGTGATTTATTATTTAATATAAAATAGCTACTAAATTATTTGTTATGAAAAAGGTTAACTAAAATTTGAAAATACATGGTTTTTAACAAATATAAAATGAATTCATTTGTAACAAATTAATTGTAAATTAATATGAAAACCAATTTTATATAAATGAAAATACTATTATACACTAAAATTTATTTTAATATATAAATTAAATCCATTAAAATTAGTGAGTGGAATTAATTTAATATCTATTTTATTAATTAAATAAAATATTTTTGATATTCATAAAATATATTTCTTAGACATAAGATAAGAAAAAAATGAATTTTATGCTAAACCCGTATATTTTTATTAAGGAATTTTTATCTCCTGTTAATGGAAAACCCATTTTAAATCATTTTTTAATATATATTAATTAATGATGTCAAAGTAATATTTATCTTTGGAATAATAACATAATAATTAGGTTAGGGTAATGTTTTAGTATTTTCTGGGAGGTTTTATTTTTTACTGAATAGAGAAAAATACTATATTTTTGTCCATAACATCTTATAAATATAATTTATTTATGATGATAAATTAAATTTCAAATTTATTTAAAAGTTAAATGAGAAATTTTTTTTATCAATAAAAGTAATATATTTTATCATAATCATTTTCACTATGAAATTTTATATGAAATCATAGAAAACTTTTGAACATTTTTCCTTTAATAACATGCATTGTTGACCAGACAACGAGATTAAATTTATATTAATTTCTACCAATTCAATGATTGGAATTTGAAAAAAAGAATTAAATATTTGGAATATGAATTATATATAATTTATAATAATATCAAGATAATGTTTTATAAAAAATATGAATGAAAGTGATAAAAATTAATTACAACGATTAAGAGAAAATTTGGAAAACAACGTAAAAACCCTTAAATCTAATATACAAAAGTCCTAGAAATGTGTCCAAAAAATCATATATACATTATGTCAAACATCAAATTTAATTATTATTTTTATGAATTTATTTACGTAAAAACCTAGGTACACCTAACTTGTTTTAAAAAATTCCATTTGGTTCATTTCTCTTTTATATAAAAGCACACGACCTCCCCCTCTTCTTCACACCTACCAAACCACTTATATTCTTCCATGATTTTACAAATAAACTTCAATAAATAGATACATTCTTCCTTTAATCCTCACATTATGATGAAATCAGTCTATGGAAGCCTTTTTCCACAAACCAAAAGGAGTTTCTCGATTAAGAGGTAACGTCTTCTCTCAAGATGCTTTATTTTATTTTCTTTCTCAACCCCTTCCACTCTCATTATTCCATTCATGTATAAAAAAATTATATTAAATATTCTATGATTTTTTATTCTAATGGTTCTACCTAAACATAAAAATCCTCCATCTAATGGGTAACAAACATAATATTTATGTTTATGGAGAACTGTCGCCTCAGTATATGATAATTGTTTATTTTTCCCATTAACGCCTCTCATGGTGAATATTATGATTTATACATAGTTTATATATCTCATATATTATATTTATTATGTATTTAATCATATTTATTAATTTTTTAACACATATCATTTTACATTCAATTTATTATAAATATGATAATTTTGTTTGAGGAAGTGTGGACTACCGCCCCCTCCGAGTGATGTGATTTGTTCACACACTTCATGGAATGTATAAAGGATGGGTTTGGTGAACTTATATGATATATATATATATATATAATTATAATGATACTATAATTTTACTATAAACATATATACATATATTTACTTTTCTTTATTTCTTTCAGTATGGTAATAAATATGGAAACCATTCTTCTGTGTATGGATGACTTACCATCCCCATGAATGGTTTATTCAATTTTATAATTATATATTATATAGATTATTATAATATGAATATATTGTATATAAATGATATTTATATCATGGTTCACATTCTTTAAATCAATCTAAAATAATAAGGACCAAATATATAACAAATTAAGACACCTGTGAAGAACAATGTGAATATTACCCAAAGTGAAACCATAACATAAGATTGTTAATAAGAAATTAATATAAGGTCATAATAAAAATATATTTGGAAATATATTAAATATTATTATTTTATAGATTATTTACAATAAAAATACATTTATTATATAGGAATCTTATATGAGTACAGTGATATTGACGACACACGGTAAGGGGATTTCACCTCACTATATATTTTTCTGATACATATACTTTAGTCACCTCCCATTACATTTGTGTGGTGTGTATACATAATAAGGATGTATTATATGATTATTATAATTAAATATATGGGTATTTACATATCCATTCTATGAACTTTTTATCATGGGGTTTATGTTATAAATGTTACCAATTTGGTAAAATAGTTTTTCCTAAATTTTCCATCATTGAGACTCAGGTTTGGTTATACACCTAAATTCTTTTTCAAGGTTTATATACTCCAATTTACATGTTATATCCTGAATATACCTATTTTGATGATATTTTATGATTAAATTAATTTCAATTTTTTACATGGAGTATATTATTGTAAGTTACCAGTGGAATTTGTTATTGAAACGACCACATCACTTTATTAGATTTTTAATGATTATGGTTCATTGACAAAATATTGTGATCCACCTCCCCAAAATACAAATGATTTTAATTATCATCTTTTTAGTGAATATATATCCATTTATTACTACCATTTTTATCCTCTTTGGAAATTAAGATAATTAATAAATAATATTTAAGAATCTTTGACCGTATTTCACTCTTCGGTCTGAAATATGTTTTATTTCAGAAAGAATCTTTTCAAAAATGTTTTCAAATGATACTTGAGGAACATTTTCACAGGAAATATTTTTTAAAAGTGATTTATTATTTTCAAATCATCCTTTAAAATATTAAAATTCTCTTTAAAAATTAAAAGGTTTTTAAGAATGTTTTATATTTATGAAATGTTTTAAATGTTTTCAAGTATTGTTTATATGTTTCAAATAAAAAAATTTCTTAAATGGTTTCAAAGAATTTATTATAAGTTTTCAAATTTATTTTCAAGGAAATTTTTTATAAAATGTAATATTTTTAAAAAAGTTATTCTTTCAAAGATGAAAGGATATTTTCCTCACAAAATGTTCTTAAAATATATTTCAAAATTATTTTACTTCTAATTTGACATTATTTTTTGTTACTCATTCCTTCCTAGGAAATTATATACAGTTATATTAATATTATTTCTAAAAATGATTTATGATCAGATTTTATCCTATTTATGAAACTTTTTCCTCTTACATGAGTTATATTGTTATGAAACATGATTTGTATCATGTATTATTATTTTATGAAGTTATTATGACACCTATATATTTTTATTTCATGAAATGTAAATGATACCCATTTCATTTCATGGGTTATTATTTTTTGTATATAAAACCTATTCTTTTTTAGGTTTAATGATATGATGACAGTTTTATTTTTTGTCACATGTATAAATGATGTTATTGTGAGATGGGTGTGACCTATATATCTCTATAATGCATAGGGTAACCATGGATGACTCATGAGTATATATGTTATGTGTGATCCTAATTTCATTTTCAAAATATTAAGTGTGAAACATATTCCATGTTTAAAATTTTAGGCATGGATCTGGTTGTATGTCTATATGATTGTGTGTAACCCTGATTACATGTTCACAATGTTATGAGGGAACATTATCATGTTTTTACAATATTATACAAGGACTTAGTATCGTGTCCATATGTCTTTGCGTGAACCTGATTATGTGGTTACAATTTTATGTGTGAACTAGATTTGATGTTCATAATGTTGTTCAAGTACCTAGTTTCATGTCCATAAGGTTATGTGTGAACCTGATTACACATTTACAATTTTATTCATGGAGTTGATCGCATGTTCATAAGTTGATGCAGGTGACTGATTTATTTTCCTTAACTTAATGAGTGGATTTGTTTTTACATATACATAATCACAACATTATATACAAATTCTCATTCCCCAAATTACATGTCTTATTCATGTGTTATTATTTCACTAATTATTCTCTTAACTCTCTTACGATCTTTTTCTTATGAAATGAAAATCATTATTAGGGTCTCTAATATGTAGGGTACAATCTTAAAATTTTATTCTCACATTTCATACACTTTTTATGTTATTATTACACATTTCTATTATTTACGCTAATCCTCATAGCTCACCCCTTTATTGTTTTTCCTTCACCAGGTTATGTAGAAAGGTATTAGGTAGATGTACTAAATGTGAATATCTCTATGGATGTTTTCAACGATTATTCACCCAGACGGAATATTTTTTTCCATGTTTCCAAAACACTAAACTATTACGGTCCTCAGGCATGTATTTTTGTAATGTATTGAATATTCATCTAAAATGATGTAATATCCAAGTATTAGAATCTCATGTTGATATAGTATCCCTTTTACTTTTGATTTTAGGAATAGAGTCCCATATATGTATGATACAAGTCATGGAATTCATACATATGATATTAGGAATAGATTCGCATAGACATGTGATACCTAGAATATAGTCCCTAATACCAATATCACTCGATCTTGGAGTCTCTTATACAATTGATTCCTTGGAATAGTACCCTTATTATCTATGATACTTGGTGAAGGAATATCCTACTATTTTATGAGGCACTAGTCACTTGATAGAGATGTCTGAGCTTCATAATGGGTCACGGATAGCACTAAGAAAGATTTTATATGTCTATAAACTTCACTACATATATATGAGATATATATAGATACAAACATATAATTATATATATATATATATATATTAATGATTAATAATGTTTAAGGAATTTTCCATAATTGGTTGAAGCATATTTTGTAATCATGGTGCCCCTCAAGAGCAAGAGATGACTCTATAATATTTACATAATTGTTTTAACATTCTTATATATACATATATACTACCCATATAATATATTGGATTGGAAAATTCTAGATATCATTAATGGTGACCAACTGGGTATATCTCATGCCCTATTTGGGATTCCTTTTAGTACATTGAATGTCTTCATGGATGCATGTATGTACACAAGAAAGAAACCATTTTGTTATGCTTGATTTGATTATATCATGGTAGAGGGGGTATAATAATGATCTATGGATTATTATTCCATCTAGAGAGTGTGTTTTTGAATTTTATTTTATTTTCTATACATGTATGTTACTATGTTCCTAGTACCATGATTTATGGGTTCTTATTGTATAGATACATGACATTACATCATTTTTATATGGTACTGGATATTTCTTGTGATGATTTTTTAGTTTATCTAGAGGATTTAACTTATTATGTATGTTGTTGTATTGCTAATTATATTTATTCATTTAATTCATCATTGTGTTACACAATTTATTAGAGTATTTCCTCCCCACATCACAACCATAAATGTTATACGGTATTAGGAAGCACTTTTGTATGGGGAGGCACACTTGAGACTATCTGACCAACCATCAAGGGGCACCACTAAGTGGATTTTGGGTCAGTCCATTAAAAATCGATATATGGGGTTTCATTAAATTTCCATAATATTTTGGGTCGGTATGAATAATACTATGATGCATTTTACTTTGTTAATGATCTCTTTTCGACGAGTAGGTAGCCAACATTCTATAGAAAACCCAAGATTCAAAGGGATGTGAATTTATATTTTTTGATTCATCTTATGACATTTTATTTGATTCCACCATTGGGTGAATCACATTATGTGTGATAGTTATTATTATTACTTATTATTCCATTTGACCCTTATCTAATCCTGATAAGGGATTGTGGCCCCATTAATCATTGCAAGCCCATTCATATTGACATGTCTGGCATCATGCCATTCCATATTGATGATCTCATTTCTTAAATTGGATGTGATTTATACGTGTTCCTTGATTGTCATGTATAAAATCATGATAATGTTTCTTATAGGGTAACGAGGAACATAATTGTTTATATAATTTTCCTCCAACAAACGAACAATTATTCCTACATAAATTAATCTAGAAACCTAAAGTAATCACTTATAGCATGTTGATTCATGGACCACTGGTCATTGGGATTGGATTGTGTTAATGGTTATGATTAAATGAAGTCAGTAGATAAATATATATTTTTTTGGGTATTTATATATTTTAAGTTGCGTTATATATAATTCTACCATTTAATAAAAATTTTGATATCAAATTCATAAAATTCACCCTATACATGAGAAGAAGGGTTCCATACCATCTATAGTTTGAGGTACTCCTTTAGTATCCTCTACTATCATCTCTTCCTTCATTGATAAAGTCGTATCACATTCCATTATCTTTGTGTCTATTATGGAATGAATTTTTCTTATTATTAAATTTTTTTATGGTGTAATTGAATGTGATACTCTGTTGTATAATTTTTTAGAGAGTGTATTTAGGTGAAATGAATTTATCCTTGTTGTACGTAGAAATAATTTCTTATAGAAACTCTTAATACATGAGAAGAATGTAATTTATTAAATTCTTAGGATTGACTGGTTAGTCCCCTACCACTCTAATTTGTACAATTAATTCCATAATGAATCATTTTCATCAATAGAGGGTGGTAGTCTCCTTCACAATGGCTGATGGAAAGTCCAGACATGTATATTTGGACCCAAGCATCGAGGAATGTGTGAAGGGATAGCCCATATTTCTATCCAATATATGGAGTATCATGTAATTCATTAAGAATCATTTCATAATATATTATATAATTTTACATAATTCTTCCTTGATGACTTTTATTTTTTTCCCTATAAGAATGAGGATGAGTATTGTATTATTCTGGTTAGAGGAGGTGTACCATTTTACAACTCCTTTAAATAGGATGTATAATAATCTATTGTGGGAGATCATGATTTAGCTAGAGGACTTAAAAGATAATTTTATTATATGTCCCAATACATCTACCTGGGGTTATGTGGTCCTTTTCCCCGAAAAGAAGGAAGGAACTCTTAGGAATTGTGTGGATTTCATAAATATGTTTCTTCTTTATATAATAAAAAGGTATCATTTGTATCATATATATGGATTATTTTACTAACTATGAGGACTGATGGTTTTCTTGAAAATTGATTTCAGATCCTGGAAACATACAGTAATTGTTAGACATTCAAACATAGCAAGTACAATGTTCTGCAGTTGGTATGGTCCTTATGAGTTTCTTTTTATGTCGTTCGGCATGAAGAACACAATGAATGTTTTTTTTGATATAACGAAGAGGGTTTTTCTCCAATTTTGGATTAATTTTTGTTTGTCTTCAGAGATGATATTTTAGTGTAATTTTGTACTTGAAATGACCATTCCAATCATTAATCTGAGAACATTCTATGTACCCAATGTGACCACAAGCTGTATACTAATCTTAGTAAATTCCACTTTTGGATAGATAAATCACACATACTATCTCATATTGTCATGGAGGCTATTGTATCAGTTGACCTCGAGAGGGTGAGGAATAAAAGTACCTATATGAATCCCAAGAGTTTTTTGAGAATAAATGATTTTTTGAGGTGGGATAACTATTTAATGTGTTTTATATATGAATTTTCAAGACAAAAATAACATCTTTCATAATTCAAAAATTAAGTTGTGATGATTTTATGGTCATAAAACTATGAGATATATTTTGAGTATTTAAAAGGGAAACATAATTAAACAGTAATCTTGATTCTTCTGGATCTAGGAAGAGGTTATGCAGTCTATAGTGATTCATTGAGTGTCGATCTAGGAGTAGTTTGGATGCATATTGATTAATTTGTCGAATGTGGTTATCATAAGTTGAGATCGTATGAGATGAGTTACATGAGTCACGGTCATAAGTTCTTCTCTATGGTTTGTTTCTTTTCATATTAGAGTAATTACAAGCTGGGAGCACAATTTTTGGTGTTTACAGACCATAAATTACTTAGGATTATTTTCAAATAGCATGACTTTATCGCTTAGAAGATAAGGTGAGTTTAATACCTTAAATATTTTGTCTTTGACCTTAGCAACACATATAGGAAAGTAAATAAAGTAACAAAATCTATAATCCTAATAAAATAGAGGAATGAAGATTGAAAGGCCAACTATGATTTGAAGCTTATAACCCTATTTTTGAGATGCATTTAGAGGTTCATGACCATAAAAGATAGTTTGTTCTTGTATAATAATAAGATATATTTTCATTTTGGTAGAGAGTGATGTTGAGGCTATTATTAGCTCCTGAGATCATATTCTTAAAGAAGTGTATATTAGGATATGACCCACCTCCCCATAGGTTCATGGTTAGTAACAATCTTGTAAACATAAAGGGATTTTTCTTGGTTTT
The DNA here is from genome assembly GCA_963277665.1 of Viscum album. NCBI lineage: Eukaryota > Viridiplantae > Streptophyta > Magnoliopsida > Santalales > Viscaceae > Viscum > Viscum album. Next base: position 1,151,994,279 of record OY728130.1, read on the forward strand.
TATAGACATCTGGGATGAATTTTAGATGGAGTATCATGCTTTTTTATGGATGGTACACCCTAGTCTTATATTGATATATCATTATTTATGTCACTGTTGTTGGTTGGATGGTATGAAAAGGGAGTTTTTTAGTTTTTTCCTTCATGTTCCACATGTCATATGGTGAATATAGAGCACTAGTAGTTAGAAATCCTTTTATATTCATTTTAAAATATTGAGTAAAAATGGTATGATGTCACTGTAGATTTTGTGCTTAACAAGATCCATTTAAGGCAGTGATTTAATATGAGAAATTGGGGAAATTCTCACAAAGTTAAGTAATTTAATACATTTTTGAGATACCGTCTCAATAGATGAGATTGGGAGACAATATTTTCATTAGATTTTATGCCTACACGGGGTCTCTCCCACAATAATTTTAGATAGGGATCCTTGTTTTACAATGAGGTTTCATCAATGGTAAGATAAATTTGTGGGTATGTAAGTGATTTTGAGCAGAACCATTCATTATCAAAAGAATATTAAGTCAGAACAGATGATAGTTATTCTACCAAAAATTCCCAATGAATACATTCTTGATTTTAGGGGTTCTTGGTGGAAACATATAAATCTTTTTAGCTTCTCCGACGATTTAATCTCTCAGGCGATGATACATATGGCTCGTTATGAGCATTTATATGGTTTTCCATGTAATTCACTTTTATACAGTTTATATTTGGATATGCAATCCTTTCATGCACCTCATCTAATAAAGGATACTTCATTTTTTGTTCAACTGATCAGGATGTGAATGAATACAACTAAGTCTATGATGAATTCATATGTAAATAATCATCATCGACCAATTTTGTTTGACTTCAGGGATCGATTACTCTTACATAATTCAACTAGGCTAGGGTATCATTATTTTCTATGGAAGGGGAAGCTTTATCCTCATTTATTTTAGATTTTTTTGTCTATATAAGGAATAATGTCAGTATCCCATTGATTATAGTTACCTCATAGGTACCAAGATATGAATGAAATATTCCATGATTCTCACCTTATCCAGTACTATCATGATCCATTTCCTATCATTCATCTTGGTGAGGGTGAGTTAGAGGTAAATTATCCCATTAATGATAATCTTATCTATATTTTGGACCATATCATGAAGTATATCTATTTGAAATTATCCATTCTATTATTGGTGTTAGGGTAGCGCAGAAGAATTTAGTATGAGACATAGGAGAGGGATACTGACAAACATGCCCACTATCCAGAGTTATTCTCATCTTATTCATTTCAACCATTGGAAGAGAAACTCAAGGATTATTTTATTTTTAGTTTTTAAACTGTAATATCATGAATTTGTTTTAGGTACAGGTCCTTTAGTTTTTTGGTTAAGCCCTTATTGAGGTTGTATTTTGGATTAAACCATGAAACCACACCATAAATAGGGTTCTTTCTATGTAATGAATGATTTTTTATAGGGTAATAGATCCAGAAAGAATGAAAAAAAAAACTTTTATTTAACTATATTTTATTTATTAAATACACAACATGTATTAGTTTAAGAATGTTAATTATTGATGAGAAATGGGTTTACCATTAAAAACCCATATACTTACAAGATGTTTACTGCATTTACACACATTGTAAATGTTGTAGGGATTTTAAAATGGGAATAAACCTTTAATTTTACCTTCCCCCTCATTTTATCTCATGCACCAAAGCTCCATACAATGAATTTACCATTTTTCAGAAAGGTCCCCATTGACCTTATTCTTTCGTTTGACCATTGATCATCCATATTTTCTTATTATGAAAGGACACTAGTGAGCCCGTCAATATAAATATTTATTTTTCTAGTTTACCTCTCCTTATTTTTCACTATTTTGGTGTGATTTCATATATCATATTTTTAGGGATTTTTTTCTCTTTTTCCATTTTCTTATGGTATGGACAAAACTATGTTCCAAAACTGGATGGATGATCTACTAGATGTCTAAGGTAGGTTCTCTAATAATTATCTATTATGTATTTATATTTTATAAAATTGTTTTATTATTTAAGATTTAATTTATGTGTGTTTCCCATAAAATACACATATTATTTTGTTTAATTGTTTTATAGAATTGATAAAAATGACCTTGTTTCCCCTTATTGCAATTGGGATAGGTCCCCATTTACAATTACTACAACATGAGATGTGTCTATGGAAATTGTATTTGGTATTTCAAATGTTTATGTGAACAAACAACCTCAAATATTGTTTTTGATTGACTAAAAAAAGCGATGAACGTAACTAATCAAACAGAGAAGGTGGTAGAATCACGTCACATGTTTTTACATATTTAATGGTTACTACATTTTTTGGAGTGTTTTATTTTTAAAAGAAATAAATCTCTGGATTTTATAATCATGATACCATGAATGAATTCCCTTATACATATGATACTAGTCTTGGTGTCCCTTATCTTTGTTATTTTACGAATGGAATACCTTAAAATTTTGATTTCAGGAAAGGATTACCTATTAAAATTGATATTAGGAATGGTTCCCCTTATACTTGTGATGTCTTGTATGTTGTCCCCTATAAATTTGATATCAGTCATGGAATCCATTTTACTTTTGATACCAGGTATGGAATCCATTATACATGTGATATAGGGAAACTCATCCCTTATACATATGTCACTCTCGCATGTGGTCTATTATACATGTGTTACCAGGGCATGGTGACCATTATGATTAATGATACTATGGAATTTTCCCCACTACTTTATGAGAATCTAGTGTCTAGAAATGGATTCTTGAGTTACACCTCGGTTCTTGGATAACATTGCATATGTATAAATATATCTATAAATGTTATTACTTATATATAGAATATATATTTATATTAATATAATCTTATACATGTATGTTCATGATGAAATCAATTAATTGGATTTTATGGAATGGTAAAAAGAAGGTAGTGTCAGCCTAGTGTCCTTAAAGAACCCTAGACAACCCTTTAAGGTTTACATTACTCTTTCTCCATTATTATATATGCGCACTGGTCTTATTATATTCAATAATTGTATATATCTAGAATCTATTGTTGGAGGCCTACTGAGTATATCACACACCCTGTTTAGCATGCTATTTGGTACCAAGATAGATTTCATGGATGTAGGATGGGACATTTGGAATGCACCCAGTGAATTATGATAGATTTTATTATTTCATGGAATATGGGGATCATGGGACCAAACTATATATATTGATACTATCTATATATTTCTTATTGTAATTTTTCCATGTTTTAAGAAAAATGTATAATACTGAGTTCATCTTACCATGCATACATTTTGTGAATAGAAACAAGAAATTGCATCATTTTTTTCATACATGGTAATAGATATTAATGTTGATAATTTTTTAGATTATATCTACAATTTATTTTTTTATGTTACTTAAAAATATTCTTATACAATCTATTAATTTATTATACCATTATTCTACTCTGATTATGAGGTTATAGTCTCCCTATTGTACCACCATCGACCCTCACTTTGAGTCAACATCATCTGGAATATGTGGAAGAACGATGAAGGCCACATTACCAAATAGATTAGGGAACCATTTAGTGTCATACAAATTAGGATGTTATAGTTTATATGAAATTAACTAGGCTTGGATTCCATCTGACCTGACACAAGACCCGACAGACGATAAGGCCTGAGAGGCATTCCTAATCCTACCGGAATGTTGATTACAACCTGGAATGAAAGATATCTTATTGGGAAACATTTTTACCAATAATAACCTCGAAAAGATAAACTAAATAGTGAACACATCATAAAATTTTAATAAATGAACATCAAAAAAATATTTAACAATTGGATCCATCTCTAATAACATCTGAACAATACAAAAACTAAAAAATAAAATCACAAAGAAAACATGAAACCACTCAATCTCAATGTGCCCTCTTTTCCACCATCATCCATAAGACTAACCCTATCTATTGTAAAACCTGAACTATAAACCTAAACCTATAAAATATCTCCAGTTTACTAATTTTTTGTGCAACAAGTTGGTTCTGAGCATAAAAAATATACTAGATAACAACCACAAAATACATACATGTCTATTGAAAAGTAGTCCATAATCACTAGTTTTAAGTATGTTTAGAAAATAGTATGTTATTGTTTAATTAAAATACACACCTCTCCATTTTAACACACACAAACACACCACATTATTCATTAAAAAAATATTTCCATTTTTAAAAAACAATATAAAACCCCACTTCTAAAAGACTGAACCAAGACAGGTGATAAAAAGTTATCCCCGAAAAATAAGGAAAGTGTAAAGTTAAAAATATAAACAATGAAGGAAACCAAAAAGATAAAAAATTAATCCAGGAACATATAGATAATAATCATAGGCATTTCTTAAGAATATCACGAATAAATGACAAGATGTTTTCAGATCGGACTCACCTACTGATGGATGGTGCCTCTTCATAGTCAATAACCAACCTTAAAGCTCTAATAATGTCTCCCAAGTGGCACATCCAACATGTCCTCTCCACAAATCTAGTTGAGGTACTAATCCATCTAATTTGTATTGTTAATAAATAGTTACGTGACCCTCTATATGGGGCCATGTAATCCCAGCATAATAGTACATGGATAATGAAAAGGTCATCACATGTGTTGAATGAAGTAACAACAAAAAGATTCCACCATGATTTCCCATCCCAAAGTCTAACACAACCTTTATTATGTACCTATCTTTAGAGGGGATACCATAGAGGTTACCATCACAAATCATAGAATTCCAAATGTTCCAACAATTTCTACATGTCTTATCACTACAAAACAAATTTCAAAAAATGTAACAATGTACCAAACATGCCTTAATCATTGCAAATCCAACTAATTTCTAAAACCAATTCCAAATTTAATTTTAAAAAACACAACGTAATCTAAAAGTTCCCAATGTCCCTTCTTTTTTATTGAATTACCAAAAGATATCTCAAATATTATAAATAAACAGAAATTTCCAAAACACCTTTTAGAACTCCATTTGAAAACATATATGAAATAAATATCCACTTGATAAATATTTGGAGGTTGAGGTGAAGGAATGAAAAAGGGAAGAGGGAATAGTATGAGTAAATATGGGTTTAATATGGGATAACAACAATATCAAACCATTATCAGTTGTGAAAATATCTATAGGATCATCATGTGATCCTATGGATATTCTTGCATCCAATGTTGTTTCTATAGTAGGCCATCAAAATACCCAAAACTGATCTTAATAGTCCCCACTAGAGTCACCAATAATCAAAAAAACACAATTCATGATGTAAACCGAATTAATGAAAAATGAATAAGGCTAAACAAAAACCAAGAAACTAAATTACATTTTAGAATACCAATATAAATTTTATCATACACCAAGTCCGCATATATATATATATATGTGTGTGTGTGTGTGTGTATAACTAAGATAAACCAATGAAAATCCTACACACACCAAATTAGAAACATGTAAATACCCAAAAAATCATACAAACACAATAAATGTATGAATAACACACTTAAAAATAATATAGGAAATCACAATAATCAATGGTATATTATTGAATGTAAAATAGTGGAATCTTTGACTTCCACCAAGTGCGAATGAAATGAAACTCCAATGGGGGGAAGAGCCAATCCATATGAAAAATTTAAACACCCTGAAATCAAATAAATAGAAGAAAAACATAAACCCTAAGCCTTCAGTCTTCTCTAAGAGACCACCCACAATGAATAAAGCATGAATCAAATGGAGGGGGAAGAGATGAATGAGATGAAGAGCCCAAAAACCAAAGGAAACTAACCATAAATCCTTGAATAGGCTTTAATGTAGTAAGGATGGGAAACAGAGGAGGGGCTTGAGATCCTCCTAGTATACCTTAACTAAATGGGAGACCAAAAATAAAAATATGTTTAAATGAGAGGAGGGATATAAATTTAATTCCAATTTTTTAATAAATCTGGGGAATATGAATTTTTTGGCAAGACAGGTTTCCAAACTATATGACAACCATGAACACCATACTAGAATGGGAGGAAACCTTTATAAGAAGTATTTAATGTTACAGATACCATTCTATTAACATATGACTTGGCTCTATAAAAATTATAGTGGCACATACATTCTTGACATGTGGATTATCTTGAGCATGCATATACCATGCACCTCATCTCTGACACAACTCAAGAGTTGCACAATATCTTCTAGGCCTCACATATTTTCCCCCAAACTGTGTGTAGTCCATGAAAAATAAACCATAAAACATTAATTTTAGCTAAAAACTACCTTATCCTTAACCAACCTCAATGTTTCACATTAAAACATGAACACTAACCATGTGTGGGGAAAAAACTCACCAGAAACATTCAAAAACCAAAATTTTCTACTAATAAAATGACCCTAACATGAAAACAATATATAAAATACCCTGAATAGAATAAAATAAAATAAAATTCAAGTTCATGGTGTGACAATTCAACCCTCCATAGAAACATTATTGCCCCTAAAAGTCACCAAGACCTATGAGAATCAAAATTGAACCCTGAAATATAACAAAGCCAAAAAAATCATGATCCTTTGGGTGACCTCTACAAGTCACAAACGACTAGCTCTATAGAAATACACAACAAGAATAATCATTTAAAATAAAGAATAAAGTGTTATCCCCACCACATTAAGCTTCCATCACAGAAACATAGACAAAGGAAATAAGGAAATATATGGAATAAAACAAGAGAAACATAAAATGAACACCAAAATAAACCACCATTAATAATTTACAAAACACACTATCATCTCAGAAACATGTGAAACAAAAATACAAAAAACCATCGTATAAGGAAAACCATTTTATGAAACATGTTCATGTACAACCACTGATAAAATATCAAAGAATAAAAAAAAATAAGATCCATAAAACAATGAGTATTTTAAAAATAAGATAAAATATAATGAAAGGTGTAATTTAATCATTCCCCTCATGTATGTGAGAGAGAAAATATAGGATATAGTTTCTCACACCCATGTAAATTATTAAATGGGTGGGGACATTCACTCCCTGGTATATTGTTGGATACCTAACTTTTAAATCATATTTAGACCCACAGTTAAATGATGGCAACCCCTATCTGATATATTCCCCACTGGCCATGATAATTGCATTACTTTTCCAGGTATTCCAAAGGTCCAATTTGTTGGTTAGACTTCATTGGATTATCTAAAGGATTATTCGTATAGAAAAAATTAACACCCTTGGAGCACACGATATGATGGTCAAATTATGTAGATGTTGGGGCCAAAAAGGGGACTCCTTAGGAACTGGTTCATCGGGAACACAGCTATCACCATAAGAGAACATTCATATCTTCCAATAAAATCATATTCATCAACTTCCACTGACAACAAAAAAGGAAACAACTCATCTTGAAATGCCTCATCCACCAAACTCAAGAATATAGCTGCACCAGTTGAAAGTATATGCTCCTTGAACACAAGATGAAGACTCCCAAAAGAGTAGGTTTCAATTTATCCTCTTATACTATCTATAGTAAAAAAGAACCTATATCATTCATGTGATCAACATAGTCCTTAACCACCCACTAACCTTGCTGAATACCCAAGTGATCCACAACTTTATTCTCCTTCACCTCATACAGTATAAACCATCATCTGATTGTGGTCTCAGGGAAATCCAAATAGATCTTATATTTCTATGAAATTGGAAATATTAAATTACATCCATTCAAACCGAGATCTAGAAACATACAAATATGTTCTCTCACCGTCACAGATTTGGGAGTTTCTAATGACCTCGATACAGTAGAAATTTTTTCAGACACTCCAAAACCTGTAATGATCCTCAGTTTTTATAGAAAACAATAATAAACTGGATGATCTAGATCCCATAACTCAATTGGGAGTCTCAGTAGAGCCTATAACTGTAAAATACTCACTAAAAACCATGTGTACCTTTCTGGATGCAATACCCTAAATGAAATAAAGACACAAAATTTAAAACAACAAGTAATAAAAAAAATATAAAAATAAAATCCCCAGAAAAAACGGTATTCACACAAACAAAAACAACACCATTCAAAACAAAAATCCTCTTTTTAAACCACTATTTACTTACCAAACTCAAACCTAACTTCTTCCAATGGAATTTTTCAATCATTGTAACTTGATCTGAAATCCAATTTCAAACACTTGAATTCTCTTTTAAAATACAACTGTATTCCATAAATCCATTTTCCTTCTAAATAAAATTTACCCAAAAACATGTTTTCATTTCAGAATCCACTCACGTTGAAAAAATAATTATGTTAATAACTCACACCAAATCATCAAGAATGGATAACTAGTGACCTTTCACTACCCAGCCACATGGTTTACCAGATCATTCCCCATGAAAAAAACAAAACTTAATAGGACATTCAACGACACACTCATGATCAATATGGTACCCTACTCTATGTAATCCCATTTTACATTAACGGCTCACCTCCATTTTCATTCCCCGTTTATATTTCAAAATTCCAAAAAAATGAATCAAATACCAGAGTAACCCTGAAAACATGAGGATAAGAATAAGTTGGAGTACATTATTCTCTTACATTACCTATCTATCGATTCCCGATATTCTTATCTTTATGAAACTTGACAGCCTAAATAACAAAGGGCTTCTTCGGTAGCATTTTTTCAAAAACCAGGCTAGTCTTATATATTAATAGACACCCAGCCTAGCCCATGGAAGGAACAAGTGGCATTCCTGATCCTACCAGGCTGGTAACTAGTACCATACATCAAAAATGTCATTGTAGGAATAATTTATCCCAATAATAACCATGATAAAACAACAAAAATGTGCAACACATTATAAACTAATAGTAACCAAACATCATTAAATATATAAATAGGATCCATATACCACATTAGATAAATAAAATAGAAACTAAAAAACAATAACTAAATCCAAATTAGAAATGAAACCTATCCATGTGACATCTTGGTAACCACCTTCTATAAGACCAACTTCTCCAAAGGAAAATATAAACAAGAAACCTAAACAAGAAAAACCACTCGATTCTACTATTATTGAGTGAAACATGTATGGTGTGATAATAAATAAATAATTATGTTAGCACAATAGAATCTAAACATATACTTTACTGAAATAGTCTATAAACACTAGTTTTTAATACATTTGGAAAATTGTATTTTACCATTTTAAAGAACCAAACACTAATTCCATTTTCGAAACACACATGCCAAATTCCTCTCTTCAAAACAGATTTGCATTTTTAAAAATCGTATTAAAATTACAATAACAAAAAAAGGAAACAAAACCGGTGATTAAAAGATAATCCAAAAAATAATGAAACTGTATAGGTAAAAATATAAACATATAAATAAACCGAAGAGCTATAAAATAATATTAGAAAAAAATATATAATAATCACGTTAAGTTTACAATCATATAATGAAGTTATCCATTGATTTAATCAGATAAAAATCACCTTACAATGAATGGTGAAGCTCCACAATCAATAACCAACCTAGATTCTCTAAGATATCCTCACCGGTTGAACATCCTAACTAGCCTCTCCAAAAATCAAAGGGGTACCAATTAATCTAATTTTAATTACTATGAAACAATCACATGGCCCTATTGATGATGTCTAGAAATACCTTAATAAAAGTGCACAGATAATGAAGAGTTCTTCACATACATTGAATGAACCAACTACCCATAGATACCTCCATTAATTCCTAGAAAAAAACATTAACACCACTTGTGTGATGACCATATCCTTGTAGGGACTACCATATAGGTCCCCATCACACAAACACCCATTCCCAAAGTTCCAACTGATCCAATACTACTTGTTTCTTTGAAACCTATTTCCAAAAATGTAAAAATGTACATGTCGGGACTTAATTGTTTCTAAAAAATCAATCCTAAAACCATTTCTAAAACGAATTTTAAAACACAGAACATGATTTAATGGTTTAAAATAGGCCTTCATTATTATTTAATTACCAAAACATACCTCAATGTTTCCAAAGAATCCATGAATTCGAAAACCATTTTTAAAAAAAAATTTGAAATCATTTAAGAACCCAACATCCACTTGTGAACCATACGTATGATGATTTAAATGAAGGAAAAAATAGAAGAGATAACGGTATATAGAAATTTGGGGTTAATATGGAAGACCAGAATATTAAGCCATTATAATTAATGTTTCAATCAATAAGTGACCTCAAATAACCTATAGATATTCCTATATATAATTATTTATCTATATAAATCCAAAATAAGAAAAAAAAACTGATCTGAAGTGTCACCACAAGAATCACCATTACTCCAGAAACACAATTCATGATGAAAATATAATTCCTAAAACATAACCAAGTCCAAAAAAACCTAGAACACTAAATTCCATTTTTATATACTAATTAAAACTTTATAAAACATATAATTTGAATATATATATATATGTGGATATATCTAATAAAAACACATGAAAAACTAATTTCAACCAAATTACTAACCATAAAAACAACCAAAATACAATGAAAACAAATCACCATAATGAATAATGCACTTTGGAAATAATTTCCAAAATATTTGGAATCAATGATATATTCTAAAAAAATGGAAAAATATACTTTAATCATGTTCTAATTCACCAAAACTCTATGAGAGGGATGAACCACTCCCATGGGATGATACATACACCATAACATCAAAGAAACACAATCCAAACATCCACCATATCTGTTAGGGTTTCCCTAAGAGAGAACCAAGCAAGAATGAATAAGGAACCCTAGGGAGGGAGAAGTGAAGAGGAGTAAAAAAACATCAAAATCAAAGTAAAACCTCCTTCAAACGTGAGGAAACCTAATGGAAGAATAAAGTGAGACGGATTAGTTGTTTGGGATACCCCTAGTGAGAAAGTGTCAAATTATGGAGAAAAATCAAGAATATTGTTAAATTAGGGGAGGGATAGAATAAAAATTTCATATTTTTAATGAAACAAGGAATGTCTCACAATTTGACTATGTGGTTTTCCAAACCCTGATCTAACTTTTCATATCATACTGGAATTGGTGGACACTTACCCAAGCTTGCCACACAATTTGAGAAAACTTTTTCCAACTATTCACCTTGCCTCTATAAATATTTGGTGATTCCCCTATCTATCAGGCATATGGTTTCTCCTATCCAGGAGGAATCCATGCGCCTCTTACATGACATGAACCTTGAGCATCATATTTTCTCATGGGTCTTAGACAGTTTTCCCCAAATAGTGTGTAGTCTATAAAATGTGAATCGTGCAAAAAAAATTTAACTGAAAATCTTATTAGTCATAACCAGCTAAAAAGTTTCTCCATAAACCACGAAAACTAACTGTTAACTAGCATAAAAATCCATAATATCCTAAAAAAATAGAAACTTTTCACCAATAACGTGAACTTAACTTCAAAAAAATGATATAATACTATGAAATGAATAAAATAAAAGAAAAATAAACAATTGGATATGAAATTATACCATGATTAAAATGATACTAAATCCAATTTTTCCTAGGTATATAAAATAAATAAATTCTTATTAAACACACATTTTTCCATATGTTATGATATTATGAAAGGTTGAAGTTTTTATGAAATAATTTCTTTTTTCCATTGGTTATTATAAAATAAAATACTTATGAAAAGAATTTACACTCATAGGTTCTGATATTATGAATATTTTATTGTCATGTAGAACACATATGTGTGATTTTCATTATGTGATGGTTGGAACCACTAACTCTCTCCATAGAATTTCATAATGATGTATGACTATTGATTTAATAATGTTATGTGTGAACATGATTTCATTTCTAAAATGTTACATTGGTCCTACTTTAATGTCCCTAATTTTATGTGTGGGCCTCCATTTATTCCTCAATGGTTATGTTTGGACCTACTTTAATGTCCATAAGGTTTGGTAAGGAAAAACTTTCATATCTGTAAGCTTAAACATGGACCATTTTCATCTCCGTGAGTATATATTAGGGATTTATTTAGTGTTCTTAATTTAATCATTTAATCTATTGAAACATTGTTCAAAATATTTTCAATTTACCTTTATGACACAAATGATTGTCTAGAAAAAAAATTTGGCTCATGGATTTTGTTTTTTTATTTATTTGTGATTCATGCCTTACGAACTGCTAAGAATTATCCAATGACTCATGAATAGGATCTATTAATTTCAGCTATTGTTTTTAAATTTTATTAACATGTTATCATACCTTTGTGATCATATTATGTTTATCAGATCATTGAAATATCCCTTGTTTACCTTTACATAGAATCTGATCTCTCCTGATATCATGATTCCTTTCCCATGGTTATGAAGAAAGGTGTTGAATATGGTATTTCTAAGAAGAGTAAAATTTAGGATGTTCTTTGAGGGGTATTTTTAGGATGGTTTGTCAAATGAGAATATTTTGAATCATGTCATTGAAGAAACTAAACCACTACAGTCCCACAACATGTATTCATGAAATATATTTAATATTTATCAAAAAACATGTTGTTAATTTGTATGAAAATATCGAGTATTTATAGTTGGTATCATATAAAATGATTAGTTAATCATTGGTTATTTTTAATAGAAATGTTTGTTTGAAATCATATGGATAAGTCTATGTATAGGATAACATCGTAATTTATTGGTATGAAATAAGTGTTTTATTTTTTAATAATAACATCTCTTTCTATATACTATATGAGTATGTAGTTCTAGAATATTTTTAACATGCATTAATAACATATAAAAGTACATGTTCAGCTTGACTCGACCATTACATGGTGCATGAAAATAGGAAATTATGGGCACCCTATTTTACACAAATAAGGGATATTCCTTTTTTAATCCACATTTTAATTAAAAAAATCAGGAATTATTTCAATAGATGATAATCGTAGATGACCTATGTTAATAATATTATTCCACATATTGAAAAGTATGTGTCCTGATTTTTTCATCTTATGAAATATTTTTATAATTATGTGGTTTTCCATATTGAATATTGTTTCTCATGCTGTTAATTTTTTAATCAATATAATGACCCAGTATTAAGGTATATGACATTACATTATTTTTTAGGAATATATAATACTTTACAGAAACATATGCCCAAAGACCATATTTTTTAGTTCCTACGGATACATGAAAACATAAACATGGGTATATATGTGAGATATATTATCTCTTATTGGGTTCTTTATGATAAGAACCCTTCTTAGAAACATCATACATAATACATATCTTCAAAATCTTGGGAAATAAATAGAAAAAACTAGTCACATAAGATGCTCATTAAGGGTAAAAAGGGAGATATATAAGCATTATCCTAAACATAATGGTATGAGAATTGTGAGATAAGATGATCATTAAGGGTAACAAGGGAGATATATAAGCATTATGATAAACATAATGGTATAAGAACATGATCATATTATTATAATATCATACCTTGATTATCAAAGATCATATAAATGAGTTATAGAATATGTATCTGTTGTTCGTAAGACATGAGTCATATGTGAATCAAGATAATAAACTATGAAATAATAACTGAGGAATAAGACATATAATTTTAGGAATATACATAATAATATAAAATATTATGTCAAGGATACCTACCATGACCTACATAACATGTTAGGATTATGCTACAACCAATATACCTTCTTCATCATTGGGATGAAAACATGTGCATCATCTTATTGTCAGGGTTTGGGATACAACCCGTGTACAATATTGTTTTTTGTATTGGGATATAACATGTGTACCCACCGGTTTTCGGGATTGGTATAAAACCTATGTAACCTTTGATCTCGCATACCACTTATCAATAGCCAATGGATTATAGGGGGATCTAGGTCCCTCATGTCACATAATAAAATTATACATATATGTTCCTCAATGTAATAAATAACTAGTCATATAATAAACCATAAAAGGATATGGGATTCATAAACATCATGTCACAACCCATGAAATTAATTGGGTATCATAAATATTTCTTCATATTATAACCTATGGAAAATATATTGGTTTCATAATAATTTCATCCAATAACAACCCATGAAAGGAAGTGTGTTTCATAACCATTTATCATGGAATAACCCATTTAAGAGAAATAAGTTCCATAAACATAATTCCATCAAAACATAATCTTTTTATATAGATTATACTTCCATAATAATCCTTAAAATAATAAAAATTAACCATGTATGTCATCATAGTTATAGAAGGATATTGAAATATCACATTGAAAATATATTTACATTGAAAATAATTTTATAAAACATATAAAATTTTAAAAAATACATTACCTTGAAAACACATTGAAATCATATAATGGACTTATGAAAAAAGTTTAAAATAATTCATGAGGAAAATATCCATTATTCAATGAAAAAATTACATTAAAAAACATAATACTTTCCAAATACCATTTTCCTTGATAATAACTTTGAAAACATATAAAAAATATTAAAAAAACTATTACAATTTTTAATAAAAATATTTTGAAATTTTATAAAATAATCATTTAAATCATTTAAATCTATTTAATTTAAAATTAAACACTTAAAACATATAATTTATTCATTGAAAGTCATTAAAAATGAATTTTAAAAATAAAAAAAATTTAAAAACACATTTTGATTAAATGATTTTAAAAAATATAAAATTTTCAATATTATTATGAAAAAAAATTCATTAAAAAAATTAACCTTGTAAACATACAAAGGAAACATCAAGGAAATGATATTCATGATAGTAGGTAAGTCAATACATTTTGAAAATTCCATTTGAACAATAAATATTTAGAAGAGTGCCTTGATTAGAAAATGATAAGATGATTTTTATTAAAAAAATAATACATGGGTAAATATTTATTTAAATAATCATATACTAATAGCAAAACATTTTCTTAAAAAAAATTATAAAACATAGTTTTGAAATAACACAT
This sequence comes from Viscum album, assembly GCA_963277665.1. Lineage (NCBI taxonomy): Eukaryota > Viridiplantae > Streptophyta > Magnoliopsida > Santalales > Viscaceae > Viscum > Viscum album. The sequence goes on from OY728130.1 coordinate 1,152,009,383, forward strand.
ATTTCCGACAAAAAAGAGAAATAATATTGGATATTCATAAATGAATCTTAATTATATTATATAAAAAAGAGTGGAATAATGGGTTCAATTACATGGAAATAACATGAATATATAGAGGGTAACAAAAATCATTATCTTTATTTAAATATGGATTATAATATTTCTTCAAAGGAATCATACTCATGCACAAACTAGATAAATGATGAAATTTTAGCTATAAACTATTATCGCATTGATAACTTTGAATCATAATACAATGGAAAAAATAAAGTTAAATAAAGATTAAGATATACTTAAAAATAATTATATTTATTATTAATATTTTAAAAGTCAGTATATACACCTCATATTAAAATAAAGTTTCATCATATGGCATTTGTCTCAACGTTGGAAAATTGAGACAAAAATACTTTACCGATTCGGTAACATATGAAACATAAACCCAATGAAATAAATATAATAAAATAGATAGTTAATAAATATATATAAATACCCATAAATTTTAATATAAAACTCATAGAATAAAACCATGGGTAGTATAAAAACTACACAAAATAAATGAGGGGTGAATAAGTCATGTATCTCACCGAAATAAAAAGGGAGTTGAAATTTCCTTACCGTAAGTCTGGAATTTCTTCATACAGATTAAATAATACTTTTTAATAAATATATAATTATTATAAATCTAAGTAATATAATATTTTTATATATAATATCATATATTATTGGTTTAAGACTTTATACTACATGTTTATCAATAACTCTATGTCAATGTTACTCTTCGGGTAATATTTGATTTGTTTTCATATATGTATTGGAATATTTTTTCTTGATCCCATTACATAGATCATTATTTACCTATTTCTGTAATAAAAATAATTATATACATATAATATATATTCTTTATACATGTATTTATAATAATATATATAATATATAAATATGATGTGAAATACACCGTTCATGGAGACGGTAGGCTATACATACACAGGAATGTTATTTCCATTTTATGTTTTTTTAATGAAATAAAATAAATCAAATATATATATATATAATTAAATTAGAATTAATATTTCATATACATATCATATATGTTCCCTAAACCCATTCTTAATTCATTCCTTGTAGACTCTGATGAATCACATCGCATGAAGAGATAATAGTCCACACTTCCCCAAACGAAATTATCATATTTACATAAAATGGAATGCCTGAATGAATGTTTTATATAAATAATCAATAAGAATAAATATATCATAAATATATATATATATATATAATATCCAAATAAATTTTTCATCAAAATTATTCTCCACTATAGATTGTAATGGTAAAATGACGAACATTATTTCATGAGGTGGTAGTTCACCATACATAAGAACTATAATATCATTACCCATTAGATGAAAGAGTGTATAATATTATATATAAAAAAATGTATAAAAAATCCTGTATATATTTTGGGAACTTATTTTTTTAAATAATACTTTAATAAGAATAGGAGATTTGATGGAGAATGGAAATAAAACAATAGATCATGAGAAAGGATGTAACCTCTTTGTTTAGTAACTCCTTTTGGTTTACACCAAATGGATTCCTATTATGGATTTATTCCAAAATAAAGGATTATGAGAAGATTTTAGGTATTATTTGAGATTATTTGGATATATTTTGTGAAATTCAAATGGCATGAGAGGTGTGAATAATTTTGAGGGGTGAGTGCTTTTTTAAAGTGGAGGAGGAGTGGAATTCTTGTAAAATTTTTAAAAGAGATTTCCTCACACGTTTTTCCTATTAAAGTTTCATCAAATATTGAACAAATTTAGATATAATGAAGAATGTGGTCAAAATATGGTCATAAAATGACATTCGGGGAAGCCTTTATCTCATTTTCTCCCTTAATTTTATGGTTTAGTCTTTTGTTAAGATACAATTTCGCTTAATTTCTATAATTAATTTTTACTACTTTGACTAATCGTGTGGTAAAACACTATGTTTTACTTAATATAAATTTTAAAATAATCTTATTCAAAATTTGGGATCTATTTTATCATATTTTAATCAAATAGGTTGAAGAGATTAATTTAAACACAATCTCGGAAATAGGATGACAAATTGGGGTATAAAAGTAAAAATGTTCAAAAGATTGAAAAGATTAAAACAAAATTCAATATGAAATTGATTCTAATGAACTGAATTAAATTAATTTATGTAATATTTATCTAATAAAACTCTAAAATCAAATTAAAATATAATTGAACTATAACAATAAAATATCTGAAAACGTAATTTTGAATTAAAATTATGTGTTATTCATTATTCATCAAAAAAATGAAACATCATAGAAAGATACAAAAAAATCACCCAAATTTAATTTTTTGGTTCTGATTCAAAAATTGAAGTTTATTTGGTCAAATAATAAATATACAAGTGTCAAAATCATACATAAATTAGGCTCTCCATTAAAATTTGTCAAAATTATCTTTTAAAAAAATAAATCTTTTTATACCTAAAATTAGATTTATTATGAATTTATACCTATCAAATCAATTTTATTAGTATAAAAAATATAGATTGAATATACAATATATAAATTTTATTTATAACATTATTCAAAACTGGTTTGATTAAATTATTTAGATAAATTGGGATTGTACATAGAAAAAATGTTTTATTATAAAAGTAATTTTTTTTATTTTTAAATAGTTCATACATTCAATTATAGTAAATGTTAATGAAAGGATTCAATTTATATGCATGTGTAAATAATTTTTTCATAATTTAGATAATCTTATTCATAAAATCCATTCCATTGGCTAGGTGGTATCCATAAAAATATTTTAATAATCATATAAATATAATATTTTTGTTCATCATAAACTAGTCCTTGCATATAATAAAAGATACTGAAGGGATTCAGTATTGTGTGTAGTACAAGAAAAACATAGTTTTAGGTGTACCAAGAGATAATCTAAGTGTTTCATGCAGTGAATGATTGACTTCTTATTTCATATAACACACGTCGAATTTTCTTCATTAATATTAAATTAAATAAACTCAGTGTTGTGTGAAATGAAAAATATCATAAATGTTAAACTAATTCAAAACAATGTCATATTCTCTTGGTGTGTTACATTATTTCCCAAGAAAACCAAATTTTCACTTGAAAGTCGTCATATTAACAAATTTTTTAGTACTTAAATGTACTTTTCATATAATCCCACATCAAAAAACTAAATACTAAACCATCCATTAAAATGGTAATAGGTGAAACATGATTGTTACCCAAAGTAACACATAACTATGTTTAGAAAATGTAAAAACATTGGTGGAAAATGAAAGCATCGACATGTAAGAGAAATCTAATCATCATGTTCTAATGAAGAGTTATTGAGAACAAGTTAATGAGAAATTTAACAACTATAACTCAATAAATATGTGATGATTTAAGGGGCCAGTTGATTCATTATAAAAGAAAACACAAGGATAGTCTTTTTCAATTTTACAATCTTTTCCCTTGGAGTTGAATAATTTTAAAAAGAATATATACTTACTTGATTTAGAAAAATGTCACCCATTGTTGTGCCCTGATCAATTTCCACTTCCCCACTTTCTCTAAAAAGGTAGGTGGATTTTTCATCCGTGAAGCACTAACATATCATGAGGATCATAAGTTGTATGACAGGTCATTACATATGTCCTAAACAGAAAAAAATTTATAATCGGTTATTCATAATGCATAAATCATTATATGGAGAGATAATAATTTAATATATAAAATTAGTTTAGATGATTAACTTAAACTATTACATAAATGGTCAACCTTCTAACCCTTATGAAATATGAAAATCCAAAACATTATTTTTAAGTTCATTAAATCATCTTGACATTGATCCCTTATATATTATAATGTTTCTTTTGGTTATAACATTCCAAACATGTGAATACCCTCATAAAATATTCTCTCGAAACATGATAATAACATGAATTACCATAAATAATTTTGGAAAATATGAAATTTTCCTTATTCTAATGATTATTGGATATAATATTTAAATCCAAGAATTTGTAAAATTCATCCAGGATAACATAAAACACGTTCTCCAAAAATCATTAATCAGTTCTAAGGTAATAATTACTACTGAATTTACTTTTCATATATCATCACATCTTCATCCATATAAAATATCATTATTTTATCCTTAGAATCATTTTAAGGGTAACCTTACCTTCATCAAAATATCACCATTACATTAAATCTCTTTTATATTTCATCAATTATATTAAACAAATCCATTTTAAACCTTAATTAAAAACTTATATGGAAAAAATTATATATTCCAGGATTCATATATCATAATATTTGAATTCCAAAACATAAATACTTCATTCATCAAAATTTATTCCTAAAACACTAATAAATATTCACAATCTTATTCATTAATAACACTTTCCGATAATAAAAATTATAACTAATTTCTTAATGATCATCAAGCTCACAATTATCATGATTTTTACATTTAATGTAAAAATATTGTAATTACATCCCATACCTTTAACTTTTCATTTGAAGTCTATTTATCATCAGTTCTGTAACTAACCCTTATACCGCCTTCCTAATTCTCTTTATCATATTTTCCCTTAGGAAATCTATTTTCGTAAATCCCATTCTTTCCACATCTAAAACAATAAATGTTATCGAAGTTCCTTCTATTCATTGATATTGTATAAAACTAAAAATGATAGTGTGAGAAGAATTTATCATAATGCAAATGACATGTTCATGAAAAATAACATATATAATGTCTAAATCATGAAAATTACTTTTTAAATCTTTAATAACATATGTTTATCCAATTTTATTCACAAAAAACTTATATTGAAATCTTTCATGATGGTTCTTAAATAGTTTTTTAATTCCAAAATAATGCCTCACATGGGTGTCAAAACAGGTGTGCAGTAAGGCTCATTATCGAATACCAGGTTACGCTTGAGTCATAACCAACACCCACTTTTAGAGTTATTTCCCCTAGATAAATCTATTCTAGAGTAACAACCCCTTGTAGTATCCAGACATTAAGAACCCATGATTTAGTACAAGGTATTATTCCTTTTATTTTCATTTTAAATTCCCTGTTATGGACTTATGTGAAAGTTTAACATTATCATATGTGTTTTGGACGAGTCACTGGATTTTTCGGAGGTCGGAACCATGATTTGGGCAGAAAATGACTTGGTGAAAAATCTATGGATGGCTTGCACACAATTAGTCTAATCCATAAGATATGTCATAAAAGATGCAGGTTCTTGACCGACGGTTTCACATAGCATCCGCACGGTTAGTAAAACTGTGTGGGGTAACTATGTGAAGTGCCCCTTTCTAGACAGTAAGGTGTGTAAGGTTTGGGAAATAGTCTGGGTAAACTGTGAACTATACTATATTGGTTTTTATATTTTAAATTAATAATCAATTTTTTAAAACAATTTGGGTTTTTCTTCTCCCATGTATAATAGCTCTATGAAGATCTCCATTGAGGCACCTAACATAGGCATTGAGCCCTACTCTCTATATGATATCTTTTTTATCATCAATCATATCATCAGATCTGCAATGGGAAGTCCACAATTCATTTTTATCTATTCTGTATTAATCATAACAATGACTTTACTTTTTGGATTTAGGCTCAAATGCTCTAATATCCCTTTCTTTGTCCGATGTTCAGATTTCTACTAAAATAGGAAGAATCAATACTTGATATTGGATGATCTATCTAATACCAAGTATAGGTATGTGTTTTATACTTTATTTCGGGTTTTCAAGTGATTTTCAAGCATTTGTTTGATTTTACACCCATCAGACTTTCTGGTGAATCCCCCTTTTTTGATCTATTTTCTCGTCCTGGTTGTTGTCGGGCCTAGTAAGGATGCCCATAGGTTCTGTTGAGGTGTGTTGGAACTCATTTCTTATTCCAAAATCACCCATGGGGTGTTTCTTTTGGGTTTAACCTATTTGTGTAGGTTTAAACCACCCATGGGGCGTGTTTTCTTGTTCTTCCCAAGTTATAGGAAGCACGTTAATTCCTTGATATCTTGATTAATTGGTTTATGAGATGTACGGACTCGTTTTGTAATAAATTTCATGTTATGAATTATCTTTTTTGATTATTTAGAATGTCACATGGATGATATAGGTGGTTATACCTATATGAAATGACTAATGGAATGTTAAATGGTTTATATGGGAGGGTAGGCCCATATAATTGTAGTTGATACCTATTTTTCATGAGTTGGTATACTCATGGATTCTGTAGGTTTATGTGAGTTGGTATACTCACATAGAATGAATTTTTAATTTGAATTCTTGAATGATTTAATGAATTCTCTGATAGACCACATTGACTTCTCTCTATTGATCTCGAACACGGTAATTGATGCCTCAGGATGACCCTTCCCCTTGAGTCTTGATTATATGGGATGCCTCGAGCCTTGCTACCCCATAAGATCTGGCTTGCATGGGCTCACATTGTACGTTCTATTTCCATTCTCCTAGGACCGCAACCAGTAACTAAACTATTTTTCCACCATGGGTGCCATTGGGACTCGATGGGATGTCCTGGAAAAGTTCCTCGGATCTATACCTCCATCTTTTAGAGTTATTACATTTATGGATTGGTTTTCTCACCTCGAGGACCCATCCCTTGTGGTCTACACATCACTATACAACTTGGTTATGGGATATTTGAATTCACTATACCATGTGGTCGTGGCATACTAGGGTTCTCTATGTAGCACGATTTTGGATTTCTTGATATAGACAGACATATGACGTGGTTGTGTGATTTTATTGTTTACTTGTTATAGCTACCACATTAGGAGATAACTCTTCTGAAGGTAGTCTTGAGGTCTGGTTGGTTTTATGTGGTGTTGTTGTCATATTTCATGGGCATTCAATTCACTTTATTGTATGTTTATATTTGATATCACTTTTGTAGAATTGTTGTTATCACTTTATATACCATGGTGTTTTCTTAATGGGATGTTTATCTCAAACCATATTTTGTCCACCTAGGGGACCCAAACTGATTATAGGGTTATGGGTGATGATAGGGGAAATATCGGTATTACAGGTTGTTGACTATTTCATTGGAATAGGGAAGCATAAGACCAAGCTTTGGCTTGCGATGTTGAGACACCTTTTTGGTATTTTGTTCTTTTTGAGATATTTTTACTTTACTGTATTTCCTTGTACCTATTTGGTTGCATTCTATATACTTGTACCATTTGCATCATTTTGAATATGAGACACTTCTTTTGATTGATATATATTCACGTCTATCCTCATCTTCAGTTGACTGCTTATATATATTCTCTTATTCTATTTATTATATGTTTGACTTCTGTTTTGATACTCTTATAATGATGGAATAGTCTCCCCACTGACTTACCTAGGTCCTTTCTTCTAGTCACAAGTTTTTGGCATTTTGGGAGACGTGTTTGGGGCCATTTATCCATTTGGGCTCAGGGAACCATAGGGTGGCATCCAAGTCTGGGGCATTACAATGTGGTGTAAGAGGAATTTTTTCCTTTCAAGTTTGACTACCAATTTGTTGAAATTAGACCTAGATAAGAAGGAGATGGAGTTTGGTAATAAACTATTCCCGGGAGTAGCTACCTCATGTACATGGAAAATCCAAATTGCCTTGAATTGAGTTCTGATTTTTTGGATTTTGACTATTACAGTTGATTTCATTTCACCATTGTGTTACACACATGATTATTTCTATTTCTATTGATGTAATTTTGGGGTCTATGTTAGTTTCAACATGATGAGATGAGGGTGTGACATATAATGTATCATATAGACACTTTTTACCATTACATGTCATTCATTATGCACCTCTATCTAGGATGCATTAGAAATTACAAGTTTTTGTGATAGTTGATGTGATAGTTGTGCTTGTTGTTGTGTTAGTTGGGTGTAGTAGAGGAGGGTGTGACATCATATTTAAATCCATAAGGAGCAGGGTCCCTTATGAATGAGGAAATGAGACATTGATGGAATGAAAATACAAAATGAACATGTTATATGATTGGTTTGAATGGGAACCATGTTTTGGGTTCATAAGGTGTTATGAGCCCTCATGGATATGAAAATTGGTAAAACCATGGAGCACCCTCCTAAATAAATTAATGTGAAATGGTAATGAAACATGAAACAATGAATAGAGACATAACCAAGACCTGACTTTTGAGTGGGTAGGAGACATAGTTTCTAGTGGATCGATGGATGTTCTTTATACAGTCACAGCATTGGGAGAAGTTTATGGGTGTGACTAGTTTCTATGAGGGTATTGACATGTCCTATGCTTTTTATCATTTTTCCTTGATGTTGTTCCTTCCTAAGGATTGCGTGTTGAAGTGTTGTGAAATGCCACCACGATAACCTCTAATGGTATGCCTCAATGGAGTTGATGACCATACTTTATTTAATGTGGGCCATGGGATACTGGTTGATCCTCCTATAGTGTCATCTATAGAACCTAAGGCTATTCCGAACACATGTGATGAGGCAAAGTTCCACGAGGGTTTATTTAGCTATATACAAATGATGCATGGATCACTACAGCTAGCCTTGACTATGGCTCAACTTACCCGATTCTTCCAGACGCAGCATCCTCCTACATTTCTAGGGGATGGTAGACCACTTGATAAAAATTTGTGGCTAGATACAACATTAGGGATCTTTGAAAATCTAGATATTCCTTCACAGCGGAGGTTCAAGCTCGTGACATATATTCTACATGGAGTGGGAAAGTGATAGTGTAGTGTTTTTAACTAGGATTATGGGTGGTGGAATGTGGGTTGGCCTGAATTACAAACCCTCTTTTATGACTAAATTTACCCTAGACCTATACGATCAGAGTGGGATACTAAGTTCATGCTTCTAGGGTAGGGTCTGATGATCGTTATGGGATACTCAGCATGGTTTATAGAGTTTCATTGTTTTGCGCCGATGTATCTTAATGATGAGTTGTTGGGGTTATAGAACTTCTAGTAAGGTCTCGAACATGCTATCTGATCATTATTGAATGTATTCAGGTAGCCTTTTATGACTGATATTTTGAATCAGGTGCTGATTATAGAGCGGTACTTTATAGATGATGGGTATACAGAATAGGGGAGTGTTATTTCTCACCCCTATGGATCTACGTCTTCTGGAAGTAAGTGTCATTTTGAGGCTTCCTACGATGTGACTATCAGTAGGTCTATGGGTATAGGAATCTTGGTGAATTTCCATCAGTGTTTTAGGAAAGTCCACGTGATAAATCAGTGAGTCCACAACCTAGTCTAGTGCTGAGATTGCGGAACGATGGGGAACATTAAGTAGTTTTGCTGGACCTTCCCTCCAAATGTGAGTGGTAGGGGTCATCCTTAACGTCAAGTTCAGGAGCAGGGTCTTCATATCCTTGTCATGCTCGGATCTAGAGTAGTGTAGGCCGCTCAGGCTAGGGAAGTTGTGGTCATGGCCATGGTACCCCTACCACGAGTTCTCAGAGACAATAGGGAGGATCAACACAGGTATACAAGTAGGGTTGCAGGGCCCTGGTATAGGCCATACTTATGTCATGCAATAGACCCAACATGAGATGTATCCTGGACCTTCTACATTGATAGGTATGATTTTAGTAGCTTCAACTGTTTCATCTGCTCTTTTTGATATTGGTTCATCTAATTTTTTCTCTCTTCACGTGTGGTAAAACGTTTTGGGCTACTGGTTTTTATTTATGTGGGAATTTTTGTACTAGACACACTGTTTTGAGATAGAATGGGTGATGTATGCCGGTGTATGGATTTTCCCCTTGAGGCTGGTGGGTGAAACTTCCCCTAGAGTGTATATGTCCTCGAGATGAATTGGTTTGACATCATTATCGAATGGACTAGATCGTGGCCTATCGAGTGTGTATTAACTGCTATAACAAGAGGGTGAATTTCACATCACCAGAGGGTGCAGTGTATATTCACATGGTTGAATGGGAAATCCAAGAGATCAGATCTGGACCCATGCATCATGGGCTTCTTAGGATGACATACTAGATTGCTAGTTTGTTTCTGGATGATTAGGGAGTGAGTTAGGTATAGATTTCTCCAGTTTTTTATCATTTCAGGGATTTCATTCCCGATGTATTTTCTATTTTACCACTTCAGATAGAGGTTGATTTATCCATAGAGCTAGATATAGGAGATGTTATAGTATCAATTCCTCTTTATAATATGGCTATGATGGAGTTGCCGGAGCTCAAAAGGTGGCTATTGGATTTAAAGCCAAAGGGTTTTATCAAACCCAGTACTTCTCTATGGGGATTTCCAGTCCTTTTTTGGGAAAAGGTGGATGGAACTCATAGTCTATACATGTATTATCAAAAATTGAATTAGCTGATGGTAAAAAACCAATCTCTTTTTCCACGGATAGATTACCTATTTGATCTTCTTCGAAGAGCATCAGTGTTCTCAAAGATAGAAAATGAGGTAAGGATATCACTTGTTGCATGTTCAACCTACAGACATACCTCATACTGCCATTCATAGCATGTATGGGTTATATGAGTAACTGGTTATACCATTCGATCTCATGAACGTGCTAGCAGTTTTCATGGATTTGAGGAACTGAGTGTTCCATCCGTACTGGTATTCTTTTGGGGTGGTTTTCATGGATGATATCTTGGTGTATTCTCACAATATACACAGCCATTCCAACCATCTTGAGATCATTTTGAAGATAGTGAGAGAGAATCAATTATATGATAAGCTCAAAAATTTCCACTTTTGGATGGATTAGATTCACTTCCGAGGTCACATTATCTCATAGACAGGAGTATCAGTGGACCTAGAGAAGGTGAGAGCTCTAGTTTCTTGGGAATACCCCATAAATGTTTTTTAAATATGGAGTTTCTTAGGTATATCTAGTTACTATAGGAATAATATACAGTACTACTCATACTTAGAAGTGCCATTGATGGGATTTACTAAGGGTGTAAAGTTTCTGTTGTTAGAATCTTGTAAGACAGCATTTCAAGAGCTAAAAGGGAGGATGAAATATGCACCAACCCTGACACTCTTCTTGTAGGGAAAGATCTACGTTGTAGAGACCCGAAGCTTGACGTACATGGACATTACATTACTTTTGTGGAATACTTAGTACATAACAAAAACACACACTCAAGGATCGTAATAGTTTAGTGTCTTTGGAAACTCGGAACGTAATCTTCTAATCGTAGTGAAAGATCTTCAATATCTCCCATAAAGATCTTCCCTTTTTTTTACCTAAAAACCTTTCTTTATATCCTGGGGAAAAGAAAACATAAAAGGGTGAGCTCAAATTCTCAGTAAGGGTAAACAAAAGAAATATCAATCACATCATATACATAAGAACATAGCTTTTGGAAATCTTAACCTGCAAAAGAGATCATAATTTCATAACATGGGGTAAATCATGGCAGGGAAATGTAATCACAATAATCATAACTTAAAACATGAAACTTTGTGGCATTCACACATAATCATAGAGAATCATTTCTTGTTATTCAAGACTCATTGCCAAGACTATCTTAGTGGACAAATTCCCTTTCTGAATCGAGTAACCCTCGTTTCAGTCCTGTTTCACTGAACCGGTATAACCTACCATTCCAGCCATGTCTATCTCATGAGATATAAAATCATTACCCAATGCATTGGAGGGAGATATAGGTCCCACCCATCTCATAATGATACCATTCTTATGTGTGCCACAAAATCATAAATCATACATCATTTCATAACCCATGTAATAAAAATGGGATTCTTAAAACAACATGACATCATAAAACCATTCATATAAGATAAAGGAATTCATAAACATAATTCCATCACAACATAGTAAAATCAATGTAAAAATATGGATAGAAACAGAACCCTTTATTATCTTAGATGGAAAATAATTTTGATAAAACACTTGAAATGAATTCTTGAGGAAAATATCCTTTCTTCTTCAAAATCAATTTCTTTTCACAAAACATCATGCGATTTTAATAGAAAGAGATTTTATTAAAAATAGTCATGAAATCTTTTGGAGGAATCTTCATGAAAATAAGGCTTTATAAAACCGTAAAAATCCGTTCATGCCGTTTAAGTTAAAAAAAACATTCTTCGTACTTTTGTCGGAAAAGTCAAAAAGTACCTCGTATGAAAAAGCGACAAAAGATTCCTTTCATATAACTTACTAAAAACTCACCGAAGAGTAAAATTGGATTTAAACTATTGTAATTGGATGGAAACAATATTACATATTGAAGGAACATGGATGTGGATGATAAAATACACCCCAGTAAATACTTACGAATAAACAATCTCGGATAAAAATGAGATTGTGATATTTCCCTTACCTTAGGTCCAATTTGCTTCGTATGTGTCCGAACCTCCTGTATAATGATTTAAATAATGTCATTGACTTATTACATAATCATATTCATTGTTATGATATCATATATGGTTCACTTATGACATTATATTACCCGTTCTTTTGTAAATTCCATGTTAAAGAAGCGTTTTGGGTAAAATTGTTTCATTTATCGTAGGTGTTTTGACTTGTTGTTCTTGACATAATTATTACTTATATCATGATTTACTTACTTCCAGAATATAAAATATGATTTATATATCATATATATTCAGTATATATATATATATAATAGATAGATAAATAAAATGAAAAAAAACACCATTAATGGAGACGGTAGTCCGTACGTACGCATGAACGCTGTTTTTCTTTCCTTATTGTTTTGAAATGCAAGTAAGTAGATGACATACATATGTATATATATACATAAATCCAGTAGCTTTATAATGTCATATATTTCATTATTATTTCTTATATATACATTATAATCATTCTTAAATGGTTAACATGGAGAATGAATCTCATCGCGTCGTGGAGACGGTAGTCCGTACGTACGCACGAGCGATGATATCATTTCTATAAATATTGAATTGAATTGGAGTGGATTATACAATATATCAGAATCAATATGATGTTGTAATAACTATGTATAGTTATTCTTTACACCATTATACCCATCCATGTAAGGTGGTGGTGGAAAATAGATTACACCATGGCGTGGAGACGGTATTCCGTACGTACGCACGCGCGGTGATTTCTTTTTCCGTAGGATGGATAGATGGTGAAATAGGGTTGTTTCATACTTATAATAACATATCAGTATATGAGTGATACTGATGTTATTACTTCATAATGAAACAACCTAAGAAGAAGAAGTGGAAGAAGAAATAAAGATGAAAGAATTGGTAACGGTAATTACCTCTTCTTTGAAGTGCCTCTTTGAGACCTCCTCTTAGGGCACTAGAATTGGTCTTTGAGGAAGACCAGAACCTCTAGGATGTTTCTAGGGAAGTGGAGAAGGGATTTTGGCAGGGGTTGGCCGATCTTGAGTGCTCAAATTGGTGTGAGGAGGAGGGGGAGGAGGTGTCCTTTTATAAGGGAGGAGAGGGGCACCTTAGGAATATCTCAAAATATTGTTTTATATTAATGTCAAAATCGGTTTATAATGGTTCCAAAGGGTCTTATTTCGAATATAAAGTGGGGATGTGTCGAAATCCTATCAACCAATAGGATTTAGACAAGTTTAGGGTATTAGTTTAACCTTATCAATTAGATTTAACTCTAAGTTAATTAATTTAACTTTTACCGTGTCTTTTTGTTTTCTTTCACTATATGGTTAATACACTTACTATAACATGCCAAACGAACCCCAAATTGTTTATTATTAATATATATATCCTTATCTAAGTCATTTGGCCGAAACTTAGATTTTTAGGAATAAAATAACAATTAATAATATAATATTTGATTTAAACACTATTTTGTGTCAATTTTGACACTATTTGATATATGATTTTTGTGAAAGTCATAACAGAATTATATGTTCGAACCAAGTTGATTAAATCAACACTAATATATCATAGTAACCTAGAAAATTAGTGGAATTCATAAAAAGTCTCAAATTATATTTATTTTGGTGTTTATAACATCAATTATGTCAATATTTCATTAATAAGATAATTACTGCATCATCATTGTGTCATAAATAAATTAAATTATTTAATGTCTAAAAATTACAAATAAAATACCATCATGTAGGAAATATTTTTAGCTTTCTATGAATATTTACAATCTAATTTATCGTATGTATAACCCCATATTAAAAATGATTTACTTATTAAACTTTGATTTTAACTATTTTAACCCTTCTTTAAATAAATTAATAATAAATGTCCTAATCTAATCCAAGTGGGCCTAAATGGTCATATTTTATTCCTAAGTTTGTTTTTGGTCGAATTACACTTGTCCAATTGAATTAGGACATGTTTTAGGGTAATATTAATATCATATTTACCCTTAGTTACTCTATTTACTATTAACCGCGGTAAAAAAAAGTAAAAAGTTACTATTCACCAAAAATTATTTTAATCTCATTGAACCACATTTTACTTACTGACATCAACCGTGTCTCTCGGATTTTTGAAATTCCATTCACAGAAGCGGTAAAATTAAGTTTTATGAAAAAATTCAGTTTTTTAACTACCACTTAGTAGTTTCACTATTCATCAAAAATTGATTTTTTCAGAACAGTGCCAAAGTTTCATCCCAAGCTATATTTCATATTCCGAATTCAAAAATGAAGTCTATTTTACCAAATTCATTACATAAAAGTTGCATTAATTAATTTTATAATTAAATCCCGCTGTTAAAACAAATAGCGTGTTTTTAAGAAACAATATCTATCAAAAGATTGACACTTGTTTATGTCTAGTTTAAATGTGAAATTACATCCAATGACCAACATTGTATTAAATTGTAAAAATATATTCTAAATATACTTTAAAACCACTCAAATTAATGATTTATCACTATTAATTATTTCGATTAAAAAAGTTGTTTTTAATTATAATTTAGTAATTTTCACTATTCATCAGAATATGAAAGTTATCCGAAAAGTACCAAAATTTCACCTTAGGCTAAATTCGATACTCCGAATCCAAAAATGAAGTCCATTTTAAAATTTCTAAAATTTAAAAAGTGGTTATTACTATTCATAACGGCTAGTTTTAATAATATTTTAATTGCATATCATTGTTTCGTGAAACTCAGTATTACGTACCACACGCGCTATCGAGGAAGGTTGCGATTGCGTGTAATGCAAGGCAAGTCAAGGATGCGTGTTGTGCAAGCTCCTTTTGGTGTAGCGTACACCATAAGGCATTAGTGAAATAAAAAAGAATATTTTTCATAAAATCTCGAGCTGTTACATTCTACCCCCCTTAAAATGAATTTCGCCCTCGAAATTCGTCGGGGTTATAAATAGTTTACTATTCAAAAGTTTCTTTAATAGAAACCCACATCGTAAAAAGGAATACCAAAACTTGGCTTTAAAAAAACTAATGTATGAAATGTAAAGATTACCCAAATAAACTAATCACTGGGTTTCCACATAGGTGAAAATATGGATATGGAAGAGAAATCTAATCATCATGTTCTGATGGAGAGTGGTAGAGAACATGGCTATGGAAAAGCCAGTAATCACAAATCCATAAATTTGTGACGATCTAAGGTACCATCTGATTCATCAGGTATAAGAGAACTAGGACAACATTTTTGGTTTTCAAGATCATTTCCCTAAAGTTAAAGAATTTGAATTAGAATAAATACTTACTTTATTTTGGTACAATCTCACTGTTGTTCATGCCTTGAACAATTTCCACTTCATCTCTTAAATAAATGAAGTTGAATTTTTTATTCGTGAAGTGTTAGCAGATCATGTGATAGAATGACGGGTCATTACATAAGTCGATCTATAGTGGGATTAATCATATATAGTTCCTAAAATGGGCTTATACTTCATATATCATACTGCTTAATATAATAACACTAGTTTCTACTAAACAGGGACTTCCTGTAGGTCAGTGGTAGGCGATAAAGGCCAGTCGCACTTCAGTTGTGGGTTCGATTCCTACAGCCTTGTCCGAAGCGATGGGCTGTCGCCCATCCTGCAGGTTGTCCTTTTTCTAAAACTACGTTACTATAACATCCCATCAATAATATCGAAAATCTTCTATCCTTAAACAATACTAACTTATGTCCAACATAATCCAGTCGAATCTTTAGGCTTATACATAATACTGCAGTCCACTCTCAAAATATAGTGACAACGATTACCAGAGATTTAATACTGTCGTTGATCCCCACATATCATAAGATATGTCTTGTTGGTCACATTCCAAACATTCAAAGTCCATAATCGTGTATTCTCATGAATACCTTAGTGAAAACATGAGTGCAGTTAAAAGTTAACACTTTCCACATACCAAAATCCTCAAAATTCTATATACTCAAACCATGATATCACTTAGTCCTTATATCAATCATGAGCTCATGAATACTATTAAACATTTCATTTTCTCGTCTTCATTATGCGCATATTATCTTATTTCCAAAAAATATCTCAATCACTTTGAATACCACATCAATAAATATTGCAATACTCAATGATATAACATTATTTTGAAATCCCATTACATAAACACTTAATCATTCCACCACATCGTTGTCATATTCAACATTGCCAATAGTGATCGCATGTGATTTTCCTTTGTCCTTTGCCTTCAGTGGTTGCTCATGTTGATCATCACTAACCCTTGGATTAGGGCAATTATTAGCATAATGCCCCATTTCCTTGCACTTGAAGCATTGAAGTGTTGGCGGTGCGTTCTCTGCAGTGTTTGCTTTATTCACATCATTAGAAACCCTTTTTCCATTACTTTGACACTCAGCTGCTCGATGACCTTCTTTTCCACACTTAAAACATTTTCTAGTCCCTTTAAGACAATCTCCACCATGCTTCTTTCCACACTTTGTGCATAAGGAAACATTCATCTTCTTTTCACCATTATTCTGAGATTTCTCCTTGAACTCCATCTTTCGTTTCTTGTCAAAACCATGAGGTGGATATGTAACACCAACTTCCATTTCTACCTTGATAGCACAACGCACAATTTCTTCATAGCTACTGAAGTCTCTTATAGATAATGCCCTTCGAAGACTTGGTTTTAAGCCACTGAAAAATCGATCAACTTTACTTTCAGGTTGGATGATAATTCCATAAGCATACCTTGCAAGTCTTGTAAAATTTGCTTCATAGGTACCAACAGATTCATCGTCCCTTTGCTTCAGTTCAAGAAACTCTTTCTCCATCTTTGTTCGAAGAATACGAGGGAAGTACTTACTGAAAAACAAGTTCTTGAACTCGTCCCATTCCATGGACTCAATTTCATCTCTTGGCCTCGTATTCTTGATAAGATTCCACCATTGATCAGCTTCACCTTCCAAACAATATACTGCTAAGATGACTTTATCATGTTCAGAACATTGAAGAACTGAAAATATCTTTTCAGTAGTACAGATCCATTGTTCAGCCACAAGTGGATCAGAAGACCCACTGAAATAAGGTGGACGTTGCCTCATGAAGGACTCAATAGAATATTGTTCCCTTCTCTGCTCATTTGGAAGTCCAGAATGATTCATAGCTTGTGTAAGTATAGCAATAATATTTTGCACTCCATCACCCATAACATTTGTTTGTTCAGGAGGGCAATCATTGCATTGTCCATTGCATTGATCAACACGGTTCCTTCGGGTTCCAGCCATCGTCTAAAACCCAAAAAGAATAGTGTGAGAGGCAAAAATCATGCTAGGGAAAACAACATAATAAAGGGAAAGTATCCTCAATACCTAACTTCTTAGGTTTAATCTAATATCATTACCATAGTTCTAGGAATATATCCTATACGTATACTTATACTTAGGGACATCCCTAGACATTCCTTATAAATATCTCTAGGAATCTCACTAACGTTTTCGCATCCTAGTTTCCAAAGGTTGACTAAACCTTTCCTCTGATACCAACTGTAGCGGTCTAGAATTACTTCCAGTGGACTACAATTGATACCTATCAGGGCACTCCATGGGCGGCTACACCCCCTGGGCGGGACACACCACCATCCCCAGTGGCAGCCATTTCCTCATGAAGCCCTTGGGCGGAGAGCCATGCTTCGTCCAACGCTCACATGTGAGAGTTCCCAAGGATCGGATACATTCCTACCTCCTTTGCCTCTGATACCAACTGTAGATACCCGAAGCTTGACGTACATGGACATTACATTACTTTTGCGGAATACTTAGTACATAACAAAAACACACACACAAGGATCGTAATAGTTTAGTGTCTTTGGAAACTCGGAACGTAATCTTCTAATCGTGGTGAAAGATCTTCAATATCTCCCATAAAGATCTTCCCTTTTTTTTACCTAAAAACCTTTCTTTATATCCTGGGGAAAAGAAAACATAAAAGGGTGAGCTCAAATGCTCAGTAAGGGTAAACAAAAGAAATATCAATCACATCATATACATAAGAACATAGCTTTTGGAAATCTTAACCTGCAAAAGAGATCATAATTTCATAACATGGGGTAAATCATGGCAGGGAAATGTAATCACAATAATCATAACTTAAAACATGAAACTTTGTGGCATTCACACATAATCATAGAGAATCATTTCTTGTTAGTCAAGACTCATTGCCAAGACTATCTTAGTGGACAAATTCCCTTTCTGAATCGAGTAACCCTCGTTTCAGTCCCGTTTCACTGAACCGGTATAACCTACCATTCCAGCCATGTCTATCTCATGAGATATAAAATAATTACCCAATGCATTGGAGGGAGATATAGTTCCCACCCATCTCATAATGATACCATTCTTATGTGTGCCACAAAATCATAAATCATACATCATTTCATAACCCATGTAATAAAAATGGGATTCTTAAAACAACATGACATCATAAAACCATTCATATAAGATAAAGGAATTCATAAACATAATTACATCACAACATAGTCAAATCAATGTAAAAATATGGATAGAAACAGAACCCTTTATTATCTTAGATGGAAAATAATTTTGATAAAACACTTGAAATGAATTCTTGAGGAAAATATCCTTTCTTCTTCAAAATCAATTTCTTTTCACAAAACATCATGCAATTTTTAAAGAAAGATATTTTATTAAAAATAGTCATGAAATATTTTGGAGGAATCTTCATGAAAATAAGGCTTTATAAAACCGTAAAAATCCGTTCATGCCGTTTAAGTTAAAAAAAACATTCTTCGTACTTTTGTCGGAAAAGTCAAAAAGTACCTCGTATGAAAAAACGACAAAAGATTCCTTTCATATTCTTTACTAAAAACTCACCGAAGAGTAAAATTGGATTTAAACTATTGTAAGTGGATGGAAACAATATTACATATTGAAGGAACATGGATGTGGATGATAAAATACACCCCAGTAAATACTTACGAATAAACAATCTCGGATAAAAATGAGATTGTGATATTTCCCTTACCTTAGGTCCAATTTGCTTCGTATGTGTCCGAACCTCCTGTATAATGATTTAAATAATGTCATTGACTTAATACAGAATCATATTCATTGTTATGATATCATATATGGTTCACTTATGACATTATATTACCCGTTCTTTTGTAAATTCCATGTTAAAGAAGCGTTTTGGGTAAAATTGTTTCATTTATCGTAGGTGTTTTGACTTGTTGTTCTTGACATCATTATTACTTATATCATGATTTACTTACTTCCAGAATATAAAATATGATTTATATATCATATATATTCAGTATATATATATATAATAGATAGATAAATAAAATGAAAAAAAACACCATTCATGGAGACGGTAGTCCGTACGTACGCATGAACGCTGTTTTTCTTTCCTTATTGTTTTGAAATGGAAGTAAGTAGATGACATACATATGTATATATATACATAAATCCAGTAGCTTTATAATGTCATATATTTCATTATTATTTCTTATATATACATTATAATCATTCTTAAATGGTTAACATGGAGAATGAATCTCATCGCGTCGTGGAGACGGTAGTCCGTACGTACGCACGAGCGATGATATCATTTCTATAAATATTGAATTGAATTGGAGTGGATTATACAATATATCATAATCAATATGATGTTGTAATAACTATGTATAGTTATTCTTTACACCATTATACCCATCCATGTAAGGTGGTGGTGGAAAATAGATTACACCACGGCGTGGAGACGGTATTCCGTACGTACGCACGCGCGGTGATTTCTTTTTCCGTAGGATGGATAGATGGTGAAATAGGGTTGTTTCATACTTATAATAACATATCAGTATATGAGAGATACTGATGTTATTACTTCATAATGAAACAACCTAAGAAGAAGAAGTGGAAGAAGAAATAAAGATGAAAGAATTGGTAACGGTAATTACCTCTTCTTTGAAGTGCCTCTTTGAGACCTCCTCTTAGGGCACTAGAATTGGTATTTGAGGAAGACCAGAACCTCTAGGATGTTGCTAGGGAAGTGGAGAAGGGATTTTGTCAGGGGTTGGACGAGCTTGAGTTCTCAAATTGGTGTGAGGAGGAGGGGGAGGAGGTGTCCTTTTATAAGGGAGGAGAGGGGCACCTTAGGAATATCTCAAAATATTATTTTATATTAAAGTCAAAATCGGTTTATAATGGTTCCAAAGGGTCTTATTTCGAATCTAAAGTGGGGATGGGTCAAAAGCCTATCAACCAATAGGATTTAGACAAGTTTAGGGTATTATTTTAACCTTATCAATTAGATTTAACTCTAAGTTAATTAATTTAACTTTTACCGTGTCTTTTTGTTTTCTTTCACTATATGGTTAATACACTTACTATAACATGACAAACGAACCCCAAATTGTTTATTATTAATATATATATCCTTATCTAAGTCATGTGGCCGAACCTTAGATTTTTAGGAATAAAATAACAATTAATAATATAATATTTGATTTAAACACTATTTTGTGTCAATTTTGACACTATTTGATATATGATTTTTGTGAAAGTCATAACAGAATTATATGTTCGAACCAAGTTGATTAAATCAACACTAATATATCATAGTAACCTATAAAATTAGTGTAATTCATAAAAAGTCTCAAATTATATTTATTTTGGTGTTTATAACATCAATTATGTCAATATTTCATTAATAAGATAATTACTGCATCATCATTGTGTCATAAATAAATTAAATTATTTAATGTCTAAAAATTAAAAATAAAATACCATCATGTAGGAAATCGTTTTAGCTTTCTAATGAATATTTACAATCGAATTTATCGTATGTATAACCCCATATTAAAAATGATTTACTTATTAAACTTTGATTTTAACTATTTTAACCCTTCTTTAAATAAATTAATAATAAATGTCCTAATCTAATCCAAGTGGGCCTAAATGGTCATATTTTATTCCTAAGTTTGTTTTTGGTCGAATTACACTTGTCCAATAGAATTAGGACATGTGTTAGGGTAATATTAATATCATATTTACCCTTAGTTACTCTATTTACTATTAACCGCGGTAAAAAAAAGTAAAAAGTTACTATTCACCAAAAATTATTTTCATCTCATTGAACCACATTTTACTTACTGACATCAACCGTGTCTCTCGGATTTTTGAAATTCCATTCACAGAAGTGGTAAAATTAAGTTTTATGAAAAAATTCAGTTTTTTAACTACCACTTAGTAGTTTCACTATTCATCAAAAATTGATTTTTTCAGAACAGTGCCAAAGTTTCATCCCAAGCTATATTTCATATTCCGAATTCAAAAATGAAGTCTATTTTACCAAATTCATTACATAAAAGTTGCATTAATTAATTTTATAATTAAATCCCGCTGTTAAAACAAATAGCGTGTTTTTAAGAAACAATATCTATCAAAAGATTGACACTTGTTTATGTCTAGTTTAAATGTGAAATTACATCCAATGACCAACATTGTATTAAATTGTAAAAATATATTCTAAATATACTTTAAAACCACTCAAATTAATGATTTATCACTATTAATTATTTCGATTAAAAAAGTTGTTTTTAATTATAATTTAGTAATTTTTACTATTCATCAGAATATGAAAGTTATCCGAAAAGTACCAAAATTTCACCTTAGGCTAAATTCGATACTCCGAATCCAAAAATGAAGTCCATTTTAAAATTTCTAAAATTTAAAAAGTGGTTATTACTATTCATAACGGCTAGTTTTAATAATATTTTAATAGCATATCATTGTTTCGTGAAACTCAGTATTACGTACCACACGCGCTATCGAGGAAGGTTGCGATTGCGTGTAATGCAAGGAAAGTCAAGGATGCGTGTTGTGCAAGCTCCTTTTGGTGTAGCGTACAACACAAGGCATTAGTGAAATAAAAAAGAATATTTTTCATAAAATCTCGAGCTGTTACATACATGGTGTATTTTGATGCTTTAGGTATTGGGATGGGGGAGTTCTGATGTAGGGAGACCGAGTCATGGTTTACAGGTCTCAATAGTTTAGGCCTTATGAGAAAAACTAAACTACAAATGATCACGAATTAGTTGCACTTTTTCATGTGTTTCACTGTTGGAGTCCCTACTTACTGGGAGAGAATTATTTGGTGTACATGAACCTCAAAAGCCTCAATTATATCTTTACATACTGTGATCGAAATTTGAGGCAACAAATGTGGGTGGAGTACCTACAGTCATTTGACTTCAAGATTTCCTACACACCTGGCAAGGGAAATGCAGTGGCTGATTCACTAAGAAAGAGGACGTAGATATAAGTGGTTCCACAAGATTTTAGTGAGTGTAACCTTGTGGAATTATTTTCTAAGATGCATCTGGAGGTGAAAAACAGACAGGGGTATACTTTTCTATTCTCTATAGTTGTTACCTATACCCAACTAGATAGAGTAAGAAAGAAAAATATATCAGATTCTAATGTCATGTTCCTACGAGATGGTGTAGAAGGTGAGGACCCTCCTCCTAGTTGGAGAGTAGGAAATGATTAGATCCTATGTATCCAAAGATTTTTATGGGTTCCAATGGATATACGTGAGTATTTGATGTGGGAGTTAAATGATTCAGCTTGGGAAGTGCATCCTTGAGTTACTAAGATGTATCGTGACTTGCGACATAATTAATGGTATCCAGGAATGAAGCGTGAGGTAGCCGGTTTGGTTACTAGGTGTTCCACCTGTCAGTAGGTGAAGGTTTAACATTAGCGAACAGATTGGATTTTACAAGAGTAACATATACCGGAGGGGAAATGGTATGATGTCATGATGGATTTTTTACTGGTTTGATGTGATCACCATGAGGTAATGTTGTTGTGTGGGTTGTCGTTTTAAGGCTTATGAAGGTTTCACATTTCTTGCTGATCAAGGAGAACTTCAATGATGATGATCTTGGAAATTTTTACATATGAGAGGTGGTATGAATTCATGGGTTCCCTTGCACTATCCTTCCAGATAGGTATGCATTCCTTATGTCCTGTGTTTTGAAAAAAATTCAGTGGGTGCTGGGTACACAGGTGCTTCTTAGCACAACATATCACCCTCGGACTGATGGCCAGACAGAGCGTACGATACAGGTTCAAGAGGACATTCTTGAAGCATCTATCCTAGATTTTGGGGGCTTTTTGGAGAGGCAAATTACCCTAGTTGAGTTCACCTACAACAAAAATTATTAGGATATGATAAAAATGTAACCTTATGATGCTTTATATAGAAGAATGTGTTGTTATCTGTGTGTGGGTTTAAACCAGGAGTGCCTACTTTACTAGGACCATTTCTCATTTGGGATACTTCTAAGAAGGAGTAGATGATTTATAAGTGTGTGGGCACTACAAATTCTTTCTAGAAATAATATTATGATCACTAGATATGAACTCTAGTGTTCGAGGTCAGGGATCAGGTTTTTATATGTGTTTCACTGAGGATGGGACATAGGAGGATCTAGTGACATGGTAATCTTTCAATGAGACATGTTGTGTCACATTCCTATCAGTTTCATTTACCTTATAGGTACTAAAACATGTATCAAATCTTCCATGTATCTCAGTTGATCCCCTATCACTCATACATGTCTCACGTTTTACGGTCTGAGGAGTTTGAGCTTCTGGTTGATGCATCCTTAGAGAAAACTCAGATTTGAATAATTGACATGAGTGTATAGGTTATTTGAGGCTAGTAACATCCTATTGTATAGGTGGTATGGAAGTACAATTGTTTATAGAATGAGGCATGGGAGAGGGAGACCTACGTACATGCTCAGTGGCCAGAGTTATTCTCTGAAAAATCTTGACCACCCTTTAGATATAATTTCTGGGAAGAATTTATATAAGTGGGAATATTGTAGGAACTTAGGATTTTTATGAGGTATTGGTCCTTTTAATTTTATTTTAAATGCCTTATTATCTCCTTATGTGAATGCTTAACTTGATCATGGGTTTTTTGGAGGTGCTTGGGGCTTGTTCAGAGGTTGGAAACAAGTTTTGGTAATGAAATGATTTGTGCAATCTTTGTGAACAGTTAGTCTAAACCATGCAAGATGTAAAAAATATTGTAGGTTCTTGACAGACGGTTTCATATAGCTTACATATGATTAGTCAAACCATGTGGGATAACCCTGCATAGTTCCCCTTACTAGAAAGTGAGGTGTTCACGGTTTCTGCACATTTTGGGAAACCGTGTAGGAAAACCATTATACCCTAATGTGTTGGTTTTTTTAATTTTAAATTTAGAATAAAATTTATTTTTTAACACATTTGTGTTTTTCTTCTCCCATGCATAGTAGGTCTGTGGAGCTCTCCCTTGAGGCACCTAAAATAGGTTAGAAACCTTGCTGTCCGTCTAATCTCAATTTTGATCATCGATCATATTATCGGATGCACAATGGCAAGACCTCGATTACTTTTTAGCCATTATTTATTCTTTAGAACAACGGATGAGCTATTTGAATTTAGTATCATATGCCCTAATAAACCATTTTCTTCTCTCTATAGATTTCTCCTAAACTAAGATGAATCAAAAAATTTTATTGGACGAGCTATCTACTATCGGGGCGTGAAAGGTGGTATATACATTATTTTAGATTTTCTTGTGATTTTCGGGAATTTGGATGATATGTCGGACGTCAGACACTCCGAAGAGGACTTTTTTTTGAGTGAGTTGCTCATCGTGATTGGAGTCGAACTTAGTGTGGATGACCATAGGTTTTGTTTAGGTGTGTTGGCACTCATTTCACATTTCAAGGTCACCAATGGGGTCTAACTTTTGTGTTTAACCTGTTGATTCCTGTTTAAACCACCCATGGGGTGTGTGTGCTTGTGCTTTCCTAGTTTTAAGATGAAATTTAATTCCTTGATAGCTTGATTAGTTGGTTTAGAAGATGTACTGCCTCCTTTTTTAATAAATATCATGTTATGACTTAACTGTTTTTATAGTTTGGCATGTTAAATGGATGATATGGGTGGGTATACCTATATGAAATAACTAATGGAATGTTAAATGGTTTATATGGGAAGGTACTCCCATATGCTTGTAGATGATAACTAGTTTGCATGAGTGGGTATAGTCATGTCTTATGCAGGTTCATGTGAGTGGATATACTCACATAGAATGAATATATACTTTTAATGCAAGAATGATTCAATGAATGGTTTGATAGATTCCATGGACTACACACCATGGATCTGGAATGTGGTAGTGGACACCTTTGGTTGACCATTCCCCTTGGGTCTTGATTCCGTGGGATGCATCGGGCCTTGTTATAAAATAGGATCTTTCTTTCATGGGATCATGTAATAATTTTTATTGCAAATATCCTAGGACCTCAATGAGTTCCTAACCAAGTTTCCACTAGCGATTCCAATGGGAATTGATGGGATTCCTTGGATAAGCTCCATGGATCCAGCCCTCTATGGTCTAAATTTTTCACTTGGATTTCTTGGTATGTTGACAGCTTGGAACTATCCCTTGTTGTCTAAACTTCACTATACGGTGTGGATGTGGGATATTTTACTTCACTATATTGTGTGTTTTAGGGATACATGGATTCCCTATACATCATGGCTATGGATTACATGATACAGATGGATTTACGGTGTGGCTGGGTGATTTTCTTGATTACTTGTAATAGCTACCACGTTAGGAGATGAATCATTTATAGGTAGCCTTGAGGTCTAGTTGGTTTTACATAGTGCATTAGACATAATCCATGGGAATTCATGTCACTTTACTGTGTGTTTACACTTTATAGAACTTTTAAATAATAGTTGTTAGAACTGTATAGACCTCGGTGGTTTCCTACTAGGATGTTAATCTCACACCATGTTTGCAACACCTTGGGGACCAATATATATTATATGGTTATTGGTGAGGATTGTGGATAACACCCTAGTACAAGTTGTTGACTGTTGCTTTGGAGAAGGGGGAATAGAACCAAGTTGTGTCTTATGATGTTGGGATACCCTTTTGGTTATTTGTTGTTTTTTTGGATATTTTTACTATACTGTATGGCCATGTACCTATTTTGATTCTTTCTAGATAATTATACCATCTGCATCATTTTTTATATGATACAATTCTTGTGATTGATATATATTCTTGTCTTTACTTATATTTAGTTTCCTGCTTATTTATTCACTTCAACTATTAGTTATATGATTGACATACGTTGTGATCCTCCAGTAATGAAGGAAGAGTCTCCCCGTTGACATACCTAGGCCCTCGTTATTAGTCGGTAGCCTCTGGCATTTGGGGAGAAGCAGTTGAGGCCACGTAACCATCTGAGCTCAAGGAATCATAGTGTGGAATCTGGGATAGTGATGTTACATAGACAGGGATGTATCTCTTGGATACCACTCACTTTATCATTTACTAAAATTCCAGGTCATTTTCATATACTTCCCTCAATTCTATAGTTATACATAGAGAAATCCATAGAAATATCCTTATAAATATACCTAGGGATATCTATAAATAATTATCATCTTATTTTCAAAACTTCTTCATAACATTTTCTCTAGTACCAACTATAACTACCCATTCTTAACGTAAATTAACATTATATTATTTTTCCAGAATACGTAAAAATTTAATCAAATAGACACCCAATGTATGTATTAGTTTAGTGACTTTATAAATATGTAAACATATGTTTTGGTACAGATGTGGGAATAATTATCTATAACAATGTTCATCATGAACACCACCCTTCTTAGAAAAATCATACATAATACATATCTTAATAACATGGGGAAAGGAAATGTAAGAAGGGGTGAGCTCAAATTCTTAGTAAGGGTAACAAGGGAGATATGTAATCATACTCATGAAAATGTAAGTATTAAAACATGATCATATCATTGTATGATCATACTAATCATTTCAAATAACATATACATCAGTAATGGAATAAATATTGAAAGTTCATAAGACATGAATTGTAATAGAATCAAATGAATGATACATTAAATCGTTACTGAGGAGTGAGACATATAATTTTTCGAATACACATAACAATATAAATATTATATAATTTATACCTTACAAGACCTTCATGACATGTTATGCTTCAGATAAAACCTAGGTACATTCATCCGTACTGGGATAACAACCGTAATACCCTCTTTTTTCAGTTTTAGGATACAACCTATGTACCATCTTATCTTCAGGTTTGGGATACATACATTTTCCCTCTTATTTTCATTATTGGGTACAACACATTTACCATTTCATCTTATATACCACTTATCATTACCCAATGTATTAGAGGGTGATATATTTTCTACCCCTCACATAATAAAATCATACCTAGATATGCAACAAGATAATAAATCTTTCATTATATCATGCCCCATAAATGGATATGGGATTCATAAATATCATATCATATCTAATGAAATGAAATGGGTATCATAAAATTTAATCATATCATAACCTATGTATAATAAATAGTTTTTATAATCATTTCAATATAGAATGACTAGTGAAATGAACTGGGTTTCATAAGAAATTATCATGGTATAACACATTGAAGTGGAATAAGATTCATAAACATATGGCCCTAAAAACAAATACTATATAGGGAAAAAATATTAAATTTATTCTTGGAGAATATCCCTTATAAATCATAAACAATAACTAAGAATTTCATCTTAGAAGAAGAATTATTTTTATTGATCACTTAAAACCTATATCTTATTTGAAAATAAATTATTAAAATGTATAACATCTTCAAGATCATTTTTTTTGAAAAAATATT
This sequence comes from Viscum album, assembly GCA_963277665.1. NCBI lineage: Eukaryota > Viridiplantae > Streptophyta > Magnoliopsida > Santalales > Viscaceae > Viscum > Viscum album. Next base: position 1,152,037,676 of record OY728130.1, read on the forward strand.
GAAAACATATAATTGAGTCATGAAAAATCATTAAAATAATTTCATGGGTAAAATATCTTTTAGGATTAAATTTTTATTTTTAAAACATAAAACATTATGAAGACCATTTTCTTGGAAAATAACCATTAAAATATATAATGTGGCTTGAAAAACTTTTGAAAACCTTTTTTATTCAAAATAAATATAAAAATTATAAAATAATATTTGAAATAATTTAAATCTTTTTCTTTGAAGACAAAATTTTGAAAACATATGAATGAATCTTTTAAAATCATTTAAATCCATTTTTTAACATAATTCACATTTTAATACGATTTTTAATTGAAAACCATATTAAAATAAAAACCATAAATAATATTTGGAAATTTGTTTTCAAAAAAGTATTAAACTTTTAAACATACAATATAATCATCACGGAAATTGTGTTCATGATGGTGGGTAAGTCTGTACATTCTGAACATTCCTTTAACGCCATAAATGTTTAGAAAAGTTTCTTGATCAGAAAATAAGAAAATTCCTTATAATACCATTTTATAAAAAGGTAAAACATTTTAAATAATATCCTTAAACATAATAGGGTAATAGTAAAACATTTTTGAAAATATTTATTGAAACCACAGTTTTGAAAAAAAACATATTTCCAAACGAAAACAGAAATAGAGTCATATTTTCAGAAAAATATTCATATTTATCTTAAGTAAAAAAGAGTGAAAAAATGGTACCATTAAATTTATATAACATGAATAATTATATGTTTTGAAATTTCATAAGTATTTTTGTGATATGCATCATAATGTTTCATTAATTGATGCATAATCATAAACAATTTTGATAGATGATGAGAATGTGGCTATAAAGAGTTACCACATTGGTACATTGAATCATAATAAAATGGAATGAATAGAATACATGAATTGTAATATATAATGAAAATAATTATATTCATGATAAAAAAATTCAAGTCTGTATAGAAACCTCATTGAAAAATATAAGATCATAACATGGCATATGTCTCAAAGAAGGAAAATATGGATAATTACATTTACAAATTGGAATCATTTGAAAAATACACTCCATGAAAGAAATAACATAAAAGGGATATGTCAATACACATAAATTTACATATAATATTCATATAATTCATAAATGTTTAGTATAAACACCCCCAAAAAGAAATTAATAATTATTAAGGAATGTATCTCACCGAAATAAATAGTGAGATAAAATTTCTTTCCTTATGTTTTCAATATATTTTGTCACATTCAAAAATAATTATTAATAAATATATTTTGTATTATAAATCTTCTAAGTGACCATATTATAATATATAACCTCATAGATTATGGTTTTATGACTCTATATTACTTATTTATTAACCACTTCATGTTAATATTACATTTCAGGTAATGTCTACTATTTTTCCTTAAATGTTTTGAATTTTCATTCTTGATAAAATTTCATAGAACATGATTTAATTATTTAAGGAATTTTTGGAATTATAAAAATATCATATATTTTCTGAATACATTTATTAATAATTATCTGTTAAATATAGAAAAGTTTAATGGAATACATTGTTCCAATAGATGGTAGGTCATACATATTCATGAATGTTTCTTCTATTTTCATATCATATTGGAAGAAAGAAATTAAATGAATTTAATGTATATATATATTATCATTATTTTATAATTATTATTTCATATATTTATTATAATTTCACTGATCCCAAACTTAATACATTCCATGTAGAGTGTGAACGAGTCACGCCACCATTAAAAAGCGGCAGTCCACACTTCCCCAAACAAAATTATTGTAATTACACAAAATATAATGCATAAAGATATGTGTTATATAATAATTAAAAAAGAATAAAAATATCATATATATATTTAAAAATAGAGTTTACATCATAATTGAAACCATGATACCTGATAAAGTAAATATGAAAAACATAATTTTGTGGGGTGGTTCTTCAATGTACACAAGAATGATAAGTTTGTTTACCCATTAGATAGAAATATGTGCTAGTGTAGAACAAATCCTTAAAAAAAACTTATAAGTATATTGAGAATACATATTTTATTATATTATTATCTAATTATAATAATTTTGGTGGTGGATAATAGAAACAAAACAAATGATATTGAGGAAAGAGGTTACCTATTCTTTTGGTAACTTCTTTTAGCTTTCACTAAAGGGATTCCTAAAATAATTTATGAATAATTGTATGATTCTATGAGTAGGGTATTAAGGTTGATGGATTATTTTATATGAATTTTTGAGTGTCAAAGTGCTTTATAGGTCTTAATAATTTGGAGGGGTGAGTACCGTTTTATAGTGGATGAGGAGTGGCATTATTGAAATGTTTTGAAAGGAAATTCAACCCAGTATTTTCCTATGACAAGGGGATAAAATAATGAACCAAATTATAAAAATAAGTGTACAGTTCATAAAAAAATCAAGAAAATGGTTTTTTGAAAGTTTTCTAGGTAATTGTTTCCCTTAACATTATGGTTTAGTCCTTTTTTGTTATAGTTATTATCTTAAACATTATAATTATTTTTAATCACTTTCACTAATATTTTTTTTGTCAAAATCAACATTGATTTTTTTAAAAAATATAAATTATTTTTTTTCCAAACTTGTAAACCATTTTTACAAATTATAATCACATAAGTAGAATAAAATAATTTAAATTTAATCCTACAGACTTGATTACAAAGTATGTTTTTAAAAGAAAATATTTAAAATTGTGAAATGTTTGTATATCCAATTTCAATGTCAAATTGAATTCAATTACCTAAATTGGATTAATGGATGTAATAGTTTCCTAATTAAACACAAAAATAAGAATTAAATATACTTTAACTATATAAATATAATATATGAAATATTAGGTTTCAATTAAAATTATGTTTTATTCAGTATTCATTAAATGAATAAAACTTTATATAAAAATACCAAAGATTCGCCCTAATCTAATTTTATGTCAGGATTTCAAAAATGAAGCTTATTTTTTCAAAAGAAAAATAGTAATGCTTTGAAAATCATATATAAAAAGTGTTCACCACTAAATTCCTATAAAATAATCATTTAGAAAAATGCATATTTTAACTCATAAAATTGGATTAATTCTTTCCATCCACATATCAAATATATTAGATGGGTATAAAAAATATTGGTTGAATATATCATCTATAAATTTTATTTAAATCATTATTAAAAGGTTGTGTGTTTAACCAATTGATTTGAAATTTTTTCTTTACATCAGAAAATTTTTTTCTTTAAAAAGTAATTTATTTATATTAAAATAGTTCTTAAATTCACTTATATTAATTGATAATAAAAATAGTCATTTTATATAATTTTTGAAAATCATAATTTACCAATTTTGGTAAAATAATTCATATATTCCATTCTAATATCTAGGATATAGCTATAATAATAATTTTATAATCATATTAGTAGTATATTGTCCTTCAGTAAAAGACCATCCTTACATGTAACACAATATATCGAAGGGACTTTGTATTGTGTCTAATATAAGAAAACATAGTGTTACATGTACCTGAAGGTAATCTAAGTGTTTCATGTATTGAATGATTATTATTTTTTTGCATACCTCAAGAAAAATGTAGTTATTTAATATAAATAAACTATATTCAATATTTTTTCAAATAAAAAATATTATAAATCTTAAATTAATTTAATAAAAATTCAAAAAATATAATGGTGTTATATTCAATTATAGTAACAATATGGAACCAGGTGAACATTTAATGTTATATAAAATGTATTGATTTTCAACCAATTATGATGATAATTTCACTAAAATATTTTGTGATTATTCCAAAAAAATTATCATGATATATGATTACAAACCTTAACTTATACCGACTCTCAGACTCAATAGAGAAATGAAGGATAGATTTCATTGATATATCATATAGTGGAGACCATAAAATGAAGATTATTTGGTTCCCTATATGTTTAGAATATGGGAAGAATAACTCAAAGGAATGTCTCAAAGGAATGATAAGATTTTTTTTGGTTGTATGTAATTACCAATAAAAAATTAATAGTTTGGATAACATAGGGGATCTTAATAATGTTTTTAAAATTGTATCATAAAATATTCTATACATTAAATATTAAAAATATATTATTAATGAAAATATCATTCCTAGAGAGAAATCTTAAGAGGATGGTCAATAAAGTGATATGAGTAAATATTTTTCAATTAGTGATAAAGTGAATATTAATTATATAAAGGAAGGATTTTTCAAGGAATGAAATGAAAAATACTTATCAAGGTTATATGAATAAAGTGGAATGATTGAATTTTTTATACATTGGAAATAAAGTACGAATGAAATATATAATATGTTTTCTGTATATTTTTATCATTATACATTGGAATCAATATGGTGAATGCTACTAAGGATTTCAAAATGTGAATCAATAGAATGGTAATATTTTATTATTGATTGATGTCGCACTTAATATGTTACCAATGTTGAAATAATAATGTTTGGATAAATATATATTTAATATGGATAATTTGAATTAGATATTATTGATGACTTTGTAGATGTTTTTTTATTTTTGGACATTGTGGTTAATAAAATATTTAATAGATTTTTCAGAATTTTTGACTCATGGTGTATATTAAATAATATGTTGTTTTATTTGATGAATAAATCGAGAGATATTTTTTGAAGGCATGTATTTTTTTGATTATGTATTTATAGTAATTTTGGATATTATCATGTTTTAGGAGAACATATGATCAACATAATCACTTGTTTTGTTTTTGACTATAAGATTTATGTAATGTTTTTGGGGGATTAATTATAGGTTCATTTTCTAGATTTAATGACCTTATTTATAGATTTTTGGATAAAAATGTTATAGTGGATTCTTTAAGGTTAATTGTTTTTAGAATGAATTAAGAATGAAATTGTATTTGATTATTTATTTTATAGAGATTATTGTCTTATTTCATCATATGAGGGTTGATCTATATTGGAAAATAGGTTCTAAACATATTTGGTTTTATGGTAAATAGTGATTAATGGAATGACAATTCATTCTTTTATTCCTATTATGATCCATAAAAGTTAATTTTAGTGCTTTAGGTATAAAAAATTCATATAGAATATTCATTTTTTATTAAGTCTAAAATTGGAAATTGATCAAATAATATCCAAATGATGACATTGTTTTTATGATATAATGTAATTTTGTTAACTATATATATTGGTCCCTTTTAAATTCTTGATCACATATATAGTATATTATTTTTGGGCACTACAACCAAATATATCCCAAAATAACTATGTTTTCCATATATATCTCCTAAATAAGTACAAACATAATCCCTTTAATGTGATGAACTAATAGGTTACACTGATGGAGAAAGATATTTATTATGAGAGACATCCGATGTAATTTTTTTTATCATCAATAGAAAGTGATAAAAATCAATAAAAATCACTTAGTCAATTTTTTATTATTAAATCAAAAATAAATTTAAATAATCTATGTTGGGTTATGTGGGTATCATGATGTAGAAGTATCTTGAATTATATGTAGTAGAGTGATGGAATTTTGAGGGTGATATTAATTTTATTTGGGTTATAATGTAATAATATATGATTTTATGAAATATTTTTTCCAATGAAATTTAACTTTATTGATAGATTGTGTTATACACAACAGTGAGTTTTAATGAAATTCAACAAAGTATTAAAATATTATTAATTATTTTTAAAATTGATCCATAATCATGGGATTAGTAGGTTTGAATGGGAATTTTTTTTTGAAAATATATGTCTTCCACAAATTTTAAATGAATTAGTGGGTTATTAATTAATTTGAAATTCTAATCAATAATAATTAAAAATAGCATATTTGTTTTTGAAAAAACGATTGTTTTCAGGGAATTTCTCTTTTTCGTAATATATGATCTCCGATTAAAATTAATATTTTCATCAATTTAAAAATATTTTTCAAAATTAACATAATTGTTTCAATAATAATGTTAAAATTATTTCTATACAATCATAGAAAATCTATAATGTAAATATGTACAAATTAAAATGACTTGTTTTATAATTTATTAATTTCATGAAAATATTTTATGAAGATATAGAATTTTATCCTAATAAAATTTGATTAATTGTTAAGATAAATATTAAAATTGTAACAACACATAGAAGTAATATTACATTGAATTGTCTATTATAAATTATTTTATATTATCTTTTAATATTTTTATATTTTTGAGAAGTATAAGTTGAGTTATTATTCAAAATTGTAAATTCTACCTTTTATAAATGTAATATAAATGAAAATAATAATTTTGAATAATAATTATCGAATTTAAAAATAAATAATATACATATATATATATATATATATATTTCAGTGAAGAATATATATATATATATACATATATATATATATATTAAGTGTTTTATTTGAAATTTCTTAATTCACTAAAGGCAATATATTGTTAAAATTGTATTTTTTTTATAAAAAATGAATTTTGAAAAAATAAATTTCTAAAGAAAATATTATTATTATTATTATTATTATAAATTATTTATATAATATGTTATGTGTTTTAAAAATTATAAAATTTAGAGTATAGTAAGAATATACTAAATTATGAAGTTATCAAAAATATTATGACAATTGGAATTTTAATTTTAAATTTTCTTTGACTATTATGAATATATTGAAATAGTATATTATGATAAATATGAATATTCATATTATTTTTATAAAATAAAAATTATGTTAATATATTTTTTTCACATAAAATGAGAGTGATTAAATAAAAAATAGTTAAGAGGGATCTGTTTTGTGGGGGGAAAGTGGATTGGGTCTCTTTTATTGGGGGAGGCCGAGTTGTGGGTTGAAGATGAGGGATTTGTGAGGCGATGTGAAAACTATGGGAGAGATGAAGTTGAGTGTGACAACTAGGTCCCGGTGATAGCACAAACACCACGCCTTTAACATGGTCGATGGGTCCCTGCCCTCTAGGTACCACCAGCTACCTCGTAGATACGTGGTCCCCAACTTGGGGCCCACCCACATGCCCGAATGGGTCATATAACTAATGACAGTCCCGACAGGACAATACGTGTCCTTTCCAATGTCATTTTCCTCACTCACACACACCATGGGAAACATCTCAAAAGTTCTCCCATCCTCATCATTATTTCAAGCCAAGCATGCTTAAATGTGGTGTTCTAATTAGATAGGCTCCCGAAAAAAAGATACACCTTCTTGACATGGGTCATGTCATTTAGTCATTTAACCCTTTATCATTTTGGGTTGTAACAATCACCCCCTCCCCATCTTAGAGCACAACATCCTCGTTGTGGGCCCTATATCTCATCTCAGGCAGTACACCGCACTTAAGGCTGGGTACCACCTCTGATGTCAAATGTGACAACTAGGTCCCAATGACAGCACATACATTGTCCCTTTAACATAGACGTTGGGTCCCAGACCACTAGCTACAACCATCTACCCCAAAAAGACGTGTTCCCCTCCCTGGAGCCCACCCACGTGCCCAAACGGGTAATCTGACTAATGAAAGTTCCCACATGTCAACACATGTCCTTTCCAGTGTGATTTGTCCTCACTCACACAAACCTAGGGAAACATCCTAGAAGGTCACCCATCATGATCACTACTCCAGGAAATGCATGATTAACTGTGGAATTCAAATTAGTTCAGATCCCGAAAAGGATGGCACACCTTATTGACATGTGACATATCATTTAGTCATTTAACCCTCTATCATTATGGTATGTTACACTGAGGGATTCAAATTATTTGAGGAATGTGACTATAGATGGATTTATAACATTGATGATGGATATACTCGAGCTCAGATCGATTGGAGATGGATTTAGAATGCGGCCGATGATTGAAGACTAGATTTGAGCACTGATAAGGTTTTCAGTCACTATTCCTCTTCAACCTCTAATAAAGAGAGGTATGTGTGAGTTTGTTTTATTTTAGGGGTCTAAATCAATTTTTTTAGGATTGTATTCACATTTTTTATTAAAAAAGTTTCTATTTTTTCAATTTTTCTACTTCATATATGAATCGTTGTCCACTGGTCATCATTTTCATATGGTTTTTTCAAAGTATATAACTATTTTATTAATTTTATTTTTTAAATATTTAAATTTTTCTTCTGTTCTTGACTCGTATATACCTGTTTTCATGTTATATACCTACTCGTATCATATTTTATATATTTATTCATTTTATATTCAAATAAATATGTTCATAACACCTGATAAAATCAGTGCTGATACTAAATTGAGATCATTTTTCTCCATGATTCTGGCCATTTTTTTCTATTTTCAATGAATCCTCATGTCATTCAATATTATCAAAAGTAAATTATAAGTGGAGGAGATATGGGAGATCATGTATTTTTAAGCATTTGATTTATTAGGGTTCTCTAAGCCATTGATCCCCTTCTCTCATGGTCGTTGCATTTCTTGTTCCCAGGAGATTCGACTCCCACCATTTCAAGAGTCATAAGCATGATAAGAGGGGCACTGATGGTGGGAACAGTGAAGGAAAAAATACTAATGGAGCTCTCAATCTCATGATTGTGGGTAGATCTAAGAGTATCTCCTTCCCAGATATGCTTAAAGGTATGGATCCGAATAATGATTATCCAGCAACGATGGCTCCTATTTTAAAGAATCTTGAAGATGGTGGATTCTCGGTTGAAGCAAAACCAGATGTGCTCCAACAATGTGCGCTATAGTGAAAAATATCAATCATGTGCCACATCTCACACATGAAAGGTGATGGCCCCTAGACTTTAATAGATTTAAAACCTAGAATTGATCAATTTTGGAGTATTTTATTATGGAAATTGATACATATAGGCTATATATACCTTCACATACAATTTAATTAACAATGTGACCTTGATAGAGAATGGAAAATAGGTTACATCCACCTTAAACCTAGATTAATTAGTATTTCTTAATGGGATAATTCTTTTAACCCATACACTCATTGGAATACAATGGCCCATGTATGGGTTAGATTTTATGACCTGAATTGGTACTTCTAGAATCCTAAAATTCATAATGACATTATCTCTTGTATTAAATAGCCATTAAAAATGAACCAGGGGACACTAAATGATAAATTCGGCAACTTTGAAAGAAAACAGAAATTAGTATATAGTATGAAAGAAAACCCCTATACTGTGAAGTTTTCAAACTCATTGACCATGTCATAGAAAATTTTCAGGTGATTAGGAAACAAGTGGTTCGTCCATTGGAGAAAGAATGGACAGAAATCAAAAATAACAAAAAAATCAAGACCCCATTAATGATATTCAAAAAAAATTTAAAAGAACGAATGGGGTATGCATAAAGAAACTAAATAAATACAATGGATTTAATGAATACCATGAATGATTCCTAGGGTGACCTTGTTTAATTGGAAGTTAATAATGATATTCACCTTATCAATGAGATTTACACCCTTATTATGGATGTTATTCAGAAACAACAAGAATCTGTACATGGGGAGAATGTTGGTATGGCCACTATCTATCTCAATAGTACTTTTTTCTCAAAAAAATGTGTAATAGGTAATGATCACTTGAAATTTAATGTGGATACCATCACCATTAGACCTAAAGTTAGGAAAATTAAAAAAAAATGGGCATCATGTTGGTGTACCGGCTAGTGGAGGAACATAACTCCAGCAGAATGTTTCACCCAGTAATCAAGGCCACCCAAGCCCACCATTGGGACTATATAGAGATATGCAATCAGCTTTGAATGTAAGATCTCATACAGTCTCCTCACTACCTAGAGACATGGATATTATAGAAAATCTACCCCTGGAGGTTTTCTCTATAGGGGATACTCTTGTAGACCCCGCTAATGGTAATTAAGCACAGAACATTTACAGTGATATTATTAAGGATATGAATATTGAAAATGGCCAATATTAATATCCTTCTTCTTCTTTGGGTTGTGAATCAAAACAAGTTGGCACACAGTTGGATAGAAAAGATGAAAAAACCAAGCCAGTTTTGAAGGAATGTTTCTAAGTAGAACAAATGAAACCTTATTGTGGGTTCACACTGTAGTGACGCTTATGTAGAGAAGACTATTAGCTCTGAACAGACCCCTCAACCACCACCTTTTTCAGACAGTTCATCTCCCATGGAGATGGCCATGTCACCTCAACATCAGAGTCCTTCAATGAATACTTTGTATAGTTACACAAATCAGAATATGGTTGCCTCTGGTTTTCCAGATAAGAAATATAAAAACCCAAATCTTCCTGTTGACTTTGTCAATAACCATAGGGGTTTCTTCTCATATTCTCAAGAGAAACAAAACCTAGTGGACACACCACAGTTTACCCCATGTTTTGGACAGAAACTAGAAAAACATTCGGGTACTTCACATGACATCCTTACTATGAATATTTCATCTACATCTCTTCCCCATTTTGTCAATTATACTCTTATTATTTCTAATACTTTAGAAAAAATTAATATACCTGTTAAATTTGAGAACCTGATTACTCATCGAGATTTAGAACATACTTTTAGTATTAGTAATGACTCAATGGATTTACCTATGAATAACCCCTATACTGATTCCTCCCAAAATAATAATACGGTAGGCAATTCAAACAGTTTCCCTACTACTTCTAAAAGAATTATAGAAAACACCAAGATCCAAAACAGTACTAAAAAGATCAAGAGATCTTCTAGACACAAGGGACGGGGAAGAAATGATTTCTATCTCTAAATTTAGGTTTCATTGAAGAACCTTTTTTGGAATTGTCAGGGTATTTAAAACTCTAAAACCATTATAGTTTTCAAAAGAATGGTTAACACCCAATGTCTAATTTTGTTGGTTATTTCTAAATAAAAAGTTAATTTGTCTTCTAGATATCATCATTTTTTTCATCCTGGTTATTATTTTTCTATTAAAACCGAAAATTACTCCTATGTTGATTCACTATCGATTTTTTCACACTCTTTTATCCGAAATATTTTCATTTTTAGCATCTCAGAGAAATCCTTCACATGTAATTTTTTTTATGGAACTCTTATATTCTACTCTTTTGTTTATGCTAAGAATAGTTACCAATATAAGAGGTCCCTCTTGGATAACCATAACTATCTAGGTTCCGGTATTAGAACACCTTGGTTTATAATTGGGGAATTCAATGCTATACTCAATTCATGTGATAAAATTAGTCCCTCGCATGCTACGAACTCAATGAGAGAATTCAAATCGTCTATTGATTAAAACAACCATAATTAAATAAATATTACATTCTCCAAATAATCATGGTATATAATGAATTATAATTGGGTGGTTGCCTCCAAACTGGATAGAACCTTTACAAATGTATCTTTTTTTGATAAATGGGACACCATCTCCCACACCACCATCCAAAATATTTGTCATATTTTCATCATATTTAGGGTAATTTCTCCACCCAAACTATAAAAATCTCTATTAAATTGAGGTTTAACAATTCTTGGTTCTCTAACATTGAATTCACTTTCACCACAAAAAAATTTCCTTTCCATGACAAACTGCAATGATGCCTTTACTTGTTCTGTGAAATTAAAATCTCTTAAAAATGATTAAAGGTCAGTGTAGCTCACATGCCAAAGGAATTGACAATGACATCATCTGTCTTGAGAATAATATAAAACAACTTCAAAAAATACTACTAGATCTTATTTTATCACTGATCTGAATCATGAAATAAATATTCCCATAAATCTCAATTATTTTATCACTTTAAAGGAGAATATAAAGAACCAAGCCTTCAATGTAAAATGGTTATCTAACGGTGATTGAAATACTAAATTATATAAATCTATTCAAATAGCTAGATAATATTTTTGGCCTCTAGACACTCTTATAGAGGGATACATCCTTTTAGACAATGAATATGATATTTAAAATCGTATTTTCTCTTACATTGAATCTATCATTAATGGACTTAATAATAACAAGGACCCCTTACCTGAGACCATACTAATGGTGTTCAATAATGATTATAAAGAAATTTCTTCTTAATATTATTCTTGATCATGAAATTAAGGACATTGTATTTAGTTTAAATCCTAATAGTTCTCTTATCCCCAATGGTTTCAATAATGGTTATTTCCAACATTATTGGGACATTATTCAATTTGATTTTTGCAATCTTGTTAAATCTTTCTTCTCCGATGGTGTTCTCCCTCATGGCCTATATTCCAAATTCTTCTCTCTAATTCCAAAAGTAGATAATGCTTTATAAATTCACTTGTTTAGGTCTATTCCTCTCATTAACATCCTTTGTACAATTATCACAAAAATCATTGCTAACACACAGTCATCTATCACGGAAAAAGTAGTCTCCGGGAATAAATTTGGGTTTATTAATTGTAGATCCATTCAAAATTTCACTTCTCTTGCGTCAGATTGTATTAATAATTTAAAAAAGAAATCATAGGAGGTAATATTTCTATTAAACATGAAATTAAAAATCATTTGATACCATGAATTGGAGTTTTACTTTTAAGGTGCTTCAATATCTTGGTTTTAATGACTCATTTATCATAACTATCATACCATTTTTCAATTATTCCTACATTTTAATTCTGATCATTGGATCCCCTAGGGGATACTTTAAAGGCACCAAATGTGTTAGACAATGTGACCCCCTTTCTACCATCCATTTACCCATTTCAGAGGAATATCATAGACGTTTTCTCACTTTTTTTTGATCAAAACAAACTAAAGACCATTCATGTCTCACAGAATGTAAATGCTCTCAATAACCTATTGTATATTGTTGACATCATTCAATTTCTAAATGGTTATAAAAGAAACATTCAAAACCTAAAAAATTCCCTCACTCACTATGAGGAGATTTCTGGACAAGCCATTAACTGGAACAAATTTTCTATCTACTCTGGAAAAAAATTCCCCCTAATAAGAAGTGAAATATTATAAATGACCTACATATTAAAGAGGTTTATCTTCCTTTTATATACCTAGGATTCCCCCATTTTATGGGGCCGACCCAAATCATTCCATTTATCTACTATTGTTGAACAATATCTTAACTAGTTGCCCTCTTAGAAATGAAAATCACTTTCCATGGAGGGAAGAATATACCTTTTCAAATATACTATTTTTTCTAAAATGGTTTACTCTATGATGGTCCAAAAATGGCCTACGTTTCTAATAAGAAAATTAGTATCTCAATAAAAAAAATTGTTTGGATGGGTTGCACTTTAGAAAGAAACCTTGTTACTATTCCATGGTCAACTTGTTGTAAACCTACTGATAAAGGGGGTATATGCATAAAAAATATTAAGTACTTCAATGAGGACCTTTAAAAGAGACTCACTTCAAATCTTCTCAACAATAAATCTCAATCCATTTCTATTTTGAAAAATATATTTCATGAAAAATTTAAGAAAGGAAACATGAATTTTTTCACCTCCTCTATCTTTCCATCTATAAAAAAGAACCTTTCCTCCATTATGAACAACTCTAGGTGGATGGTCTCTAGAGACTCTTCCATGAAAATCAGGTTGGATAACTGGACTGACACTCTTTTAATCTCTATGGTATATCCTGGAAAATGTCTAAAGAACACCATGATTTTTATCAGTGGTGTTCTAAATTCCAAAAATTATCATCTCCCTAACACTATCATGAATGTCATTGACAACTATCATTATTCTAATTCCAGTGATTTCTTCATTTGGGAACCTCCACATAATGGTATTCTCAATTATAAAAACTTTTACAATCATTCTTTCTGTATCTTAGAACTTGATTATTGTTGGATAAAAAACATTAACAATCCCTGGATAAAACCTTCCATATATACTGTTATCGGGTTCCCTAGTCACAATAAGATCCCCACAGATGATCGTCTCCAATTATATGGTATTCAATTCTACTCTAAATTTAGTCTCTTCAATAAACACATAATAGAAACCAACCATATATTTATTTCATGTGCCACTACTTCTTCTCATTGGAACAATTTGTTTTACATTTTTTACTGAAGATGGTTGACTCATAACATAGTCAAATATCAACAAAATTAATGTGATAATATGAATAACTATTAGAAAAGTAAGAACTTTTTCCTTTCAATTGTTGATGAGATCCACCATGTGATCTGGTATGAAAAAAATTATCTTAACCATATCAAGTACTCATTTAGACATAATGTAGGTCAGATGCATATCCGCATTTACATACATAAATCCACTTCGATCCAAAAGGGACATTGCAACAACACGGTGAACGATTTTGGCATTCAAAGATGACTTCATATTGATGTAACCTTCTACCAACACCAGTGAAATTTTTATGTTTTTTGGATTTATCCTTTCCCAAGCTAGGTTATGGACAATTTGGATGGTTCCTCCAAATTCAATCTGAGCCCCGAGGGCTGTGGCCCCATCTCTTGGAACAATCATGGTCAGATCCTCATATTCTTTTATGGTAGCTGTGGCATTGCTTCTTTGCTAGAATATGGAATGATGGGCATGACACATGCCATTTATTTTTCCAAGAAGTATGGTTGTAAAAACCTCTGGATTGGGAGCGACTCGACCACCATTATGCAGGTGATATGGAATGGTGTGAAACACCAAGTGTGACTGATCACCACCTGTTAGATCAACTGAAACTACTCTCTTCTCGACATTAACTACATCATCACTCATATATATCATGAATCCAACATGTTCTCTGTTGACCTTTAAAACAAGAGACTCAATCAAGATATCACTTTTCCAGAGGATATTTTTTACTGATTTACTTCCTTTTCATAATAAGAATTGTAATATGTTTGCATCTTTCAGACCTTTGTATCTCTTTTTTTATAATTATTGTGCCTCTATTATTTGGGAAATACACCATCCTCCTAAAAATGAATCATCATGAAGAAACTCCCTTGAAATGATTGAATTATAATATAAAACATAAATGCATCAATACTTTGAGATTTTATGAAGATAAAATTTAATTAAATTTACCAGCATATGTAAGATCATAGAATTTGTGAAGGTTTGTCCTTGTTTAAATGATTTCTAAAAAAACATAGATTTTTATTAATAAATGATTGTTTGGTGTGTAGGTAGTTTTGAGGTTTATTAGGGGTCTTTAGACACAATATAAAAGGGTAACTATGCCATTATGTTCATGTTTCACAGTATGTGCACAGTTACTAAAAACTGTGTGAGGGGAAAGCCAAACTGTACAACCTTTTATAGAGGCTTCTCAAGTGGTTGGAACATAGTTTCTCATACCCTGCATATGTTCTCAGGTAACAGTGTGTCTTAACCCCTCTTCTACAGAGGCTATCATACTATTTGGAAAATCGTGTGGCCAAACCTTGCACCCTATTAAAAACTGAAAAATTAACAAAAATCTCCCTCCATATTTTAAATTTCTCACCCAATTTTCCACCAATATAATCTACCTACTACCATATTGATGAATCCCAAACCACAATATCTCCCAAAGATTAATTTCCCCCATTTCAAGCCTGTTTGGATAATTTTTGTTTGCAGATTGAATCTTCAGGTAAGTATAATCTTCCTTGGTCTTCTCTTTTCTTAATTAGGGATTTTATATTTGTTCTTATTCTTCTGAAAAGGATGATTGAATCTAGACCTACATCTAAGGATAAGTCTACATTCAACCATGGATTCAATGCAGTTGGTATACAAGTTATATCCTATCATCTTTATGTTGACTTGTGCTTTAATGGTTGTGTGTTTTCTTCTCTCTTATTGTGTACTTAATTTAAATGGTATAATTTCTTAAAAATGGTTGTCTGAATAATTATATAAACCCCTCAAGACCCTAGAGGGGTGAATTGAGGTTGAAAAGGTAAATTTATGTCCACCCATGAGATGCTCCAATGATTTCGAATTTAGAACATGCAAACGATAAGGCTTGGAATTTTTTATGATATGATATATCCCATGATATGTGGTTTGATATGATATTTTGATATATTAATGGATGAAATTTTGGTTATGTCAATTTTTTTTAACGGTATAGGTATTATTTGGAATAATTTTAAAGAAAAGATAGTTAAATGGGTTAGTGTGAATGTTTGATATGGCTTATGTAATTGGAATGAAAATTCATAAGTGAATTTAGAAAACTAAAATGATTAATGTGTAAATGGTTGAATTCATGGGTATTGTTGAATATTTTAAATGGGATAATGTATGGGAATTTATTATTTAGCTAAATGGGTTAATTTATTAAACGGGATATGGGTTATATGGGATAGGATATGTAGGTGGTAAATGAGTTAATTTGTAAAGGAGTAAGGGTGATTTATGTGTTAAATTAAATGTGAAATGTGATTTTATGTGTTATGTATCATGTTTTATTTGTGTAGTGTTATATGTGGTAAATCGATAAATAAACATGTGCTCATTCCTAGGTGGTATGTGGGTATTTAATTAATGTTCTATGCCGATAGGGAGGGTTGTATTGAGGCTCTAAACCACACCCGTAGAATGTCTGGGTTATGGATTTAAACTTAGGATCTATGCCTCTAACGGTTTCATTGGATGAAACTACATGGACTGAGGAACCAAAGTAAGTGTGATGTATTCATTATGATATGTTTTTACTAATGAGATGGGAAATTGTATTTACCCCCTTATGAGTAGTGATTTGTATTCTTGGGCTATTATGTAAATGATGTAAATTCCAAACCTTAGAGAATTTACTGAAAATGTTCTTAGTAATGACGAATATATAACTGATGGAAATGGAAATGGTAAAGGGAAATATAATATGTTAATATTCTAACCTAATGAATCCAGGTTTTTATTTTTTTCCATTTTGATTTATTTACTACATGAATGCACTATCAATTTCGACTGGATATTTCTAGATACTATTGGTGGTGACTTACTGATTTGTACCCGACACTGGTTCAGGCTATTGTAGGGTACCCGAGAAGATTTCATGTTTGAAAGTCTAGATAAAATAAAATGTTACATTCTATGGAGTTGATTAAGTCTTTGGATGTGAATGTATGAGAATACATACATGGATTTAGGATGTGTTTTGGGGATTCAGCTATTCTTATTTATTTTTTGTTTCCTCTCACTTTATCACTGTTAGTATGATATGATATATTTACTATTTGGTGTGTTTGTACCCAATTTGGGAAGTGTTAGGTAATTTATTTTTCTATTTATTTTTTATTGTTTCCATTATTTTTTATTGTTATATCATGTTTCTTACACTAATATATAGTTAATTGTCTCTTCACATGTTTCATTAGACCCTGGCCATTATTCTAAAACCTTTGTTGTATGGTGTGGTGCACTTGAGGTCGTGTGGTCACCCATCTTGGGGAACAAGTTAATGGATTAGAGGTTGAGGATGTTACAAAGTGGTATTGGATCATGTTCCTTTATATTGTTTTACTATTTTGGATGGTTGATAAGATATTTTTATGTGTTGGTCCTTATGAATGATCTCATTCTTGTGAGTAGATAACCCATATACAAGGGAAACATCAACCTTCTATGGTGTGAATTGTAACATCCCGGTTTCGAGTGCCACTCAACGGGTGCCCTAAACTCAATTGGTTACATGACCTCAAGTGAATTTCCCCAAATGCCAGAGGCTCCCGACTAACAGTGAGGGCCTTGGTCTGATAGTGGGTAAACTATTCCCTCATTTATCAAAATGTAGCACAGTGGAAAAATATAAACATACCCAAAAGTAGAAGCAGTAAACAATAGAAAGATTAAAGTACAACGGTACTGAAGAAAAAGATAAAGAACACTAATACATATATAAATGATGATTCAATATGTCCCTAAATATAAGAATACTTCCAAAATAGGATAGACTGCAATCCAGAATAATACAATATATGGTACAAGTATAGTAAGGAAAAACAAAACAGTGCAGCAAGAACTCAGCAGCATCGCAAGCCTAAGCTCGGTCCCATGTTATCCCACTCTTTTGCAATAGTCAGGTACCAGTATAGGGACACTTGTACTTATCAACGCTAGTAGCAATATAATCTTTTTGTTCCCAAGACATGACCCAAACAGGGTGAGAAATAATTCCCAGTAGGCAACCACAAAAGGCACATGCCCAACTGTCAGTGAAAAATGTACAACAGTAGTGTGCCATAATGTAATGACGTAAACTAGGAAGTACCCAAAATAAATATCCTATCAATTGAATTACCATTTTAATAATCATTTAACAATTCCAAGAATCTGCTTTAGCTTGGTAGTTATAACACAGGAAAACACCACTGTGAATATTCAAGTGAACATTGCCCTCAGGCTAAAGAGTACCTTGCCCTCAGGTGAATCAGAACCTTTCCTTTAGGCGTACCATATATTGCGCTCAGGCATAGAAGATACTACCCTCAAGTATAAGAAACATTCCCTCAAGAGAATCAGTACCTTTACCTCAGTCGAATCAATACCTTGCCCTCGGGAGAATCAATACCTTTCCCTCAGGCGAATCAATACCTTGCCCTCAGGAGAATCAAAACACTACCCTCAGGCTAAGAAAAACACTTCCCTCAGGAGAATCAATCACCGGGATAAGTCCAATATACAAAAAAGAAATTATATATGTTTCCTCTCAATAAAACTCAAAAAAATTTATAATCATGGCATACCCACGGGTATCCTGGACAAACAGCTAAACAAGGGAAACGCACCCACAAGGTGGCCCTGGATCCAAGCAATGATCCCAACCCGTATTATATATATATATATATATTAGATTACCTATACAATTCTAGGTATCTAAACAGTCAAGTCCTCAGCCATATGACACCCCAACATGGGCGCGTAGCACAATGGTACAAAAAAACACTCAACAGTAGGTAATAAACACCAGAACCCCTACCTCGATCTCCAATGATCGGTATACACGAACGACGCCTCCGGAAACGTTCGAGAAAAATGTAGATCTGGGATAAATGATAACTAATTCAAACTCAAATAACTTCCCCTCAGAAAATAATTGGAAGGAAAGGATCAAATATAGGGAAGCTATTACCTGCGCGGTCCAAATGTGATCATCAGCGAAGGAATCTGAGTTCCGACATATGATTAGGAGCTCCTCCAAGGTTTGGCCTCCTATCCCATGGAGTCACAACATTCTATGATTCCTTTATTGAATGAGGAGGATACTGCTAGTTTATACTAAAAAAAGACAACTACACGGCCTTTACTCTCAAGTATACGGCATGTACTTTGTATTTTTTAACTGTTCCTCCAACAGCTAATTTTCACCACCACATTGTTCATCCGTCGACATGATTACACGAAGTGTGTTTCAAAGGACACGGCTTGTACTACTATTTTGTTGGCAGCTACTTTCACCGCCTTATTCTTCACCTACAGACTAATTACACAGCGTGTATACTAAGTACATGGCGTGTAGTCAGTTTTTACACCCTTCATTGCCGACAGGCCTACACGCTCTATGTACTCATCCCACACAGCAAAAGTACACGGCGTGTGGAAAAGTACACGGTGTGTACCCACAAATTTTGGGATTTTTCCCCATTTTCCTTAATTTCTCAAAAACACTTATGGAAAATGGAAAATAATAAAATCATACATCAAGAATAAGAATTGGGTTCTTATAAACTTCCCCCTATAAAGCAATTCGTCCCCGAATTTCCCTTCCAAGGGTGGTGAAGATAAAGTTGTGAAAAACTCTGGCCACTGAGCACGTACATCGGTCTCCCAATCCCAAGTTTTCTCCTGCACATGGCCATGCTACTATAACACCCATAAGAGAGGAACTAACTAGCCTTAGAGAACCATTATGCTCCTATCAATAATACGAATCGGATTCTCCTCAAAGTATGCATCGAACTGAAGCGGAACCTCCTCGGGCTGAAAGACGTGAGATGGGTCTGAGTGATAACGGTGCAGCTGAGATACGTGGAAGATGTCGTGCATGGACCGGTACCTCTATGGTAACTACAACCGATAGGAAATCGGCCAAATCTCTCCAGAATCTCAAATGTCCCCACATACCTTGGTGATAGTTTACCCTATCTCCTAATCTGCCTATGTCCCATCCTTGGTGAAACACCTAAGAAAACTTGATCCCCGACCACGAACTCCAAGGGTCATCTGTGGTGATTAGAAAATTATTTTTGGCGAGCCTATTCCGTATCCATTCACTTTACAATCAACTGGACCATCTATGAAGTCTGGTGGACAGGACATGGTCCTAGTAAAGCTACATCAGCTACCTCTAACCAGCACAAGGGTGATCGGCATGACCTACCATATAAATCCTCATAATGTGACATCTCAATATTTTCCTGAAAACTATTATTGAAGGAAAACCTAACATAGGGTATGTGCTTCTTCCACGAACCCCCAATGTCTAGGATGCATGCATGCAGCATGCCCTCTAGTACCTGTATCGTACACTTTGACTGGCCATCAGTTTGAGGGTGGTATGCTATGTTCAGAAGCACCTATGTACCCAGTGCCCTCTAAAAACTCTGCCAGAAACGAGATCTAAAATGGGAATCCCTATATGAAAAGATAGAACGAGGGACACCATAATGACGTACTACCTCTTAGATATACAACTTCCTGAGATCTTCAACACTGAAGGTCTCCTTGATCGGAAAAAGTGAGATACCTTCATGAGTCTGTCCATAACAACCCACACGACATCATTGCCTTGAGGTGACCTCAGTAGCCTGGTCACGAATTCCATCGCATCATAATACCATTTCCACTCCAGAATGGGTAACTATTGTAACATTCGGGATGGCCTATGATGCTCCGCCTTCACCTGCTGATAGGTGGAACATCTCACAACAAAACCAGCTACCTCTCTTTTCATACCCGGCCACCAATACTGACGTCTCAAGTCATGGTACATTTTGGTAACTCCATGATGAACTGCCCAAGCTAAAGCGTTAAATTACCGTATCAACTCCTCATGTATATCCCCTAGAACCCACACACTTCCATGGATACGTATTACCTCATCATCACCTATCATCCAACCAGGAGGAAGGTCCTTACTTTCCACCAACTCCAATAGAACTACGCCTTCTGAATCTGATAGTTGTCTCTTCCTCACTCTATCTCGGTGGGTATAAGTCATAACTAAGGATGAAATATAGGCTATCCCCTAACTATCGTGCACCTATAAATGCATCTCAGAGAACAGCTCCAAAAGCTACCACTCACCACTGTCATCTTGCACTGCCTATATCTCAGTCCTCTTACTCAGTGCATTAGATACTACATTACCCATACTAGGTGTATAGGCACGCTAAAATACAAAATACTGAGGCTATTCAACCCAAATTCACTCTAACAAATTTAGGTCACACTGGCTAAAGATGTATTTAATACTTTTGTGGTCTGTAAATAACAAGAAATGTTCTCCCAAGAGATAATGTCTCCAACAGCATAACACATAGACAACAGCATCCAACTCAAGATCATGCATTGGGTAATTCTACTCATGTGGCCTCAACTGCCGAGACCCTTATGGAACTATTTGATCACCCTGCATCAATACTAGTCTCAACACAATGCCTGATGCATCCCAATAAACTATATAGATCTTCCTTTGATTTGGATGTATCGGGAATATTGTTGATGTCAACCTTCCCTTCATCTCTTGAAAGACTGTGTTTCAAGGTTATGACAAAATTAAATTGACACCCATCTTATTAAAACCTATCAATGGTGATGCTAAGCGGGAGAAGTCCTGTATAAAGCGTCTGTAGTAAACAGTCAGCCCCAAGAAACTCTATATTTCTAACATGTACTTTGGATTCTCCCATGAAACTACTAATCTCACATTCTCTAGGTCTACAACATCTCCTTCCTGTGATATAATCTGACCCAGGAAGTGAATCTGGTCTCTCCAAAAGTGGCACTTTTAGAGCTTATCATATAACTAATCCTCTCTCAGTGTACTCAGCATGATCCCAAGATGGGAGGCATGGTCGTGTCGAGTGTGGGAGTACACCAAGATATCATCCATGAGGACTACCACAAAAGAATCCAGATATGGATGGAACACATGATTTATCAGAGCCGTGATAACTGTTGGCGCGTTCATGAGTCCGAATGGCATAACAAAGTACTCTAATAGACCATACCTGCTTCGAAAGGATATAAGTGGTGTGTCTGATGGTCTAACTCAAAACCTATGATATCAGGATCTGAAGTCAATATTTTAGAAAACTTGTGATATTCGAAGTTGATCAAAAAGACCATCAATCCTCAGTATGGGATATCGGTTCTTAACCATCAACTGGTTCAGCTTCTGATAATCCACGAAGAGTCTGAGGGTACCGTCTTCCTTCTTCACAAACAAGACAGGAGGACCCCAAAGAGAAGTACTGTTTCCGATGAAACCCTCTTCTTGTGACTCCTATAACAACCTATTGTGCTCTTATAATTCTGGTGTATCCATCCAATAAGGATGAATGGACACCGGTGCCGCTCGTCGCAAAAGCTCAGTAGGGAAATCCACCTCTCACTCCATAGGTTGACCTGAAAAGTCATCCGGGAAGACATCCCTGAAATGATCAGCCATTGAAGGGAAATCTAGATGACATGTTCCCTGGTCATCTAGATATAATCTCACAATATGGGCTATCACTCCTCCTCACACACGATTCTCAGGTCCTGCTCGGTTCGCTTGGACATACCATTCACCCTTGTATAGAAACTCTCCGCCCTATGATGACATGAAACACACCTTGTGACGATATCAATCCACAAAGTCTCGGAAGGGTACCAACCAGTCCATCCCAAGAATTATGTCATAGGATTTCATCTATAAGTCATCGAGGTCCCATTGAATGTGACACCCACCAACCTCTAGGGGGAACTCCTTGCACTGATGCACACCTACTATTCTAATCCCTGACAGAATTTCTAGCTTTATAATATCATAAGAAGAAGAAAACCAGAGCCCAAGGATCTCCACAATAGGCACAAATATAAAGCTATGTGTAGCCCCCATTTCAAAAAGCACAGAAGATAAAACAAAGGAAACTAGAATAGTACCTCTGACAGCAGAAGGTATGGGATCCTGCTCTTGTGGGGTCTGTTGCACTGCATATGTTTTCCCAGTTCCTTGGCCTTATGACACATCCTGGTTAACCTGAGCTAACCCGCCCTAATGTCTCTGAGATCCTGGTGTCTGGTTACCATGGCCACGACCACCACCTCGGCATACACGTCCTGCTATATTCCAATTTCCTGACTCGTAAGAAGCTGTTGGCCCTACTTCTGCATGCAGAGTCTGTACAGAACCCCTCTCACTAGAAACTTGTGTAAATTCCCTGCAAAAACACTAGATATGGACCACCTTTCGGCAAGCTCAACACTCAACTAGGTCACATGGACACTGAGGTCTCTTGTGCCCCTCTTTACCACACTTCTAGCACACTATCAGGCCACCTGAAGAGTTCCTCTGGATTATACTTCCACCATGAGAGAAATCCATCTGCCTATTCCTCATACTAGTAGAAATAGTACGAGAAACTGGTGTCGAACCACCCTATTTTGCACCACTAGCTTCCCACAGTTTCCTCTTAGAGATCAGTACCTTCTTCAGAATAGCGTGCAATGTAGGAAACCTGAAAACATTCACTAGCGCTCATATGTCATATCGAAGACCATACTCAAAATTTCATTCCCTCAATGTCTTTTCACCCACCGGAAAAGGTGAAAAATTTTGAACCTCAGTGAAATGGGAATAATAATCCATCACTAACATGATGCCCTGCTATAGATTCATGAAGTCTCGAGCTCGATCTTCCCTTAGCGTCACCAGAAATAAAAAGTCATAGAAGACTGCCTAAAAATCTTCCAACACCATGTCTCAGTGATGCTCAATCTAGGTGGTAACATCCCACCATCTCTTGGAAGAATCACGCAGAATGTATGTAGCATGCATGACCCGCCTCCCAGGAGGCATCTCCAGATGCTTGAAAATAGTCAGTATAGAACCCATCCAGGACTCTTCATCCTGTGGTCTGTGATCCCCTAAAAACGTAGGCGGATGCTGCTGTTGGAATATATGTGTCAGCTCTACCATAGGTGTGGTAGCTGGAGGTGCTCTCTGGAAGGTCTACATAAACCGTGTGATGACTTCAAGGAACTGTGCATCCATGCCTTCATCCAGTATAATGGCCGGCACCACATCTGGCACTGCTGGAGGATCCATTGGTAGCCCATGTCCTACCATCTCTAGAGTAAAATCGTTTCCTCTCTCTTGGAAAACAACTGGTGGTCGTCTCAGCAACATGACTCTACAAGGTCAAACACATGCCTTTAGATTAAGATCACCAAGAACCATGAACTGAAAACATAATAAGGGAGTAGGAAAAGAAAACATTCAAGATTTACAAAACAAGACTACACAGTGTGTATAATATATACATGACATGTTCCTTTAAGCCTTTCACATGGGCATGCAATTCTTCTAGAAATGGTCGTGTAACACCCCAAACACACGGTGTGTTGTCCACACCCACGACGTGTACTTGAATCCTCTTCCCCTGCATGAGTCCTTATACACGTCTAAGCCACACATCTCTCTTTTGAACAAGACTAAACTACATGTATTAAGTCTACACGGTGTGTACGCTTAAGCCCTAACATGGCCGTGTTCTGATGCTGTCATGGGCGTGTCTCCATCCTAGGTACACTGTGTGCTACACCCACACATGAATTTTACACCACTCCATCTCCCCAGCCACATGGCCAAGTCCACAAAGTCTCTCACCGGTCAAGACTTACACGACATGTCCCTCAGGTACACGGAGTGTACTAAACGAGCTTCAATGATCTGTGTTTTTTGAGACACGGCCAAATACACGACTCACACTACACAGCATGTTCCAGTTGGACACAACGCGTACTAGAAGAGGTATCATCGACTCGTGTGGTTAGTTAGATGCTCGAGTCCCAAAATTACACTACATGGAGTGTTCGGAATTGAAACGATGTGTTTATGAAAATATTTATCTGTTCATGTTGTTAGTTACACAGGCGGACACAGGGTCAACACGACACTGCGTGTACGACCGGTACATGGCGTGTTCCCTCTAGAGTTTTCCCATCCCATGTTTCTTCCTACACGGCCTATGGCATGGTTACCAACTAAACGACATATACTTACGGTACACGGCATTTTCATAAAAAAATTTCATTTCTTCCCGAATAGATGAGTACATGGAATTTCTTCCTAGAACCACACACTGCGTTGTTTGGGTTTCTAGACAGTAGACCTTAGAAACTACTCAAGAGCCCCTTTTCATTTAAATTTCAAGCATCAGTATTATAAATTCCAATCCGTGGGGGGCCATAATCCTTGAAAATCAAATTCTAACACCCAACCTTTCTGTTTATAGTACAAAACACAACAAAAAGACCGGATCATGATCTGCTAAATTCCAGTCCAAGAGAGCCCATACTTCTCAGGAACAAAAGTTTAGCATCCATCATCCCAAACATAACATGTACCAATACCCTATCAAATAGTCGGTATTTATCAAATCATATATCAATACAACATGGTTCATCTATCACAACAACATGAAATTTCTAATGCACCTACATGGCATGGAAACTATACATGGCATATGATTCTAACATGTGACTAAATGATGCATGAGATGGAATACCCTCATATCATCGGGTTGAAACTAAATAGAACTCAGTATAAAAATATAAACAGCACAACACAAGTGTGTCACCCAATGGTGAATTCAAATCAACTGTAAAAGTGCAAAATTAGTAAAATAGCAATATGAGATAAATTGGATTTTCCATGTACACAGGTTAGCAACTCCTGAACACAACTTATTAAAAAGTACCTATTCCATCCTATCCCTGACTATAGGCTCCAAACAGTAAGTCAAAGAAATGAAACTCCTCTGACACCACTTTGTAACGTCCCGGTTCTGAGTTCCACTCAACGGGTGCCTCGAACCCAGTTGGTCACAAGACCTCAAGCACATTTCCTGAAACACCATAGGTTGCCGACTAGCAGCGAGGGCCTAGGTCTGATAGTAGGGAAACTATTCCCTCATTGTTCAAAGTGTAGCACATTGGGAAAATATAAACATACCCAAAAGATGAAGTAGTAAACAATAAAAAGTTGAAAGGACAACGGTACTGAAGCAAAAGATAACCCACATTCATATATATATATATATATATATATATGATGTAATATGTCCCTAAATCTATGAAAGTGACCAAAATATAATACATTGAAATCCAGAAAAATACCATATAGTGTACATGTACAGCAAGGCAAAACAAAACATTGCAGCAGGAACTTAGCAGCATCGCAAGCCTATGTTCGGTCTCATGATATCCCACTCTTTTGAAACAATCAAGTACCTTTATAGGGACCCTTTCCCTTATCAGCACCTGTAGCAATATAATCTATTTGGACCCAAGAAATGACCCAAATAGGATGTGAGAAATAAATCCCAATAGACAACCACAAAAGTCCCATGCCCAACTGTCAGTGAAAAATGTGCAACAACAGTGTGCAGTAATGTAAAGAAGTAAACTAGGAAGTACCCAACGTAACTATTCTATAAATTAAATTACCATTATAATAATAATTTAACAATTCCAAGAATATTCTTTATCTTGGAAGGTATAATACAAGAAAACACCACGGTGAATATTCATGTGAACATTTCCCACATGCGAAAAAGTACCTTTTCCTCAGGCAAATCAGAACCATGCCCTCAACCATACCAGATATTTCCCTCAAGCATAGAATATACTACACTTAGGAATAAATAATGTTTCCCTCAGGAGAATCAACACCTTTCCCTCAGGTGAATCAACACCATACCCTCAGGAGAATCAATACCTTGCCCTCAGGCGAATCAAAACACTACCCTTAGGCTAAGAAAAACACTGCCCTCAGGTGAATCAGTAATCAGGCCACACCCAATATACAAACAAGCATGTATATATGTTTCCTCTGAAGAAAAATCAAAACATTCTTATAATCACGGAATACCCACGTGTATCCTGTATAAATGGATAAACAACGGAAATGCACCCACGGTGTGGCCCTGGATTCAAGCAATGACCCCAA
This sequence comes from Viscum album, assembly GCA_963277665.1. Taxonomy (NCBI): domain Eukaryota; kingdom Viridiplantae; phylum Streptophyta; class Magnoliopsida; order Santalales; family Viscaceae; genus Viscum; species Viscum album. The sequence continues at coordinate 1,152,064,894 of OY728130.1, forward strand.
ACAGCATTATATATATATATATTAGATTACCTATGAAATTTTAGGTATATAAATAGTAAAGGCCTTAGTCAACCGACACCCCAACATGGGCGCATAGCACAACGGTACATGAAAACACTCAATAGTTGGAAATAAACACCAGACCACCTACCTCAATCTCCAATGATCGGTATACATGAACGACGCCTCCTGAAATGTTCGAGAACAACATAGATCGAGGATAAAAATGAACTCATTCAAACTAAAATAACTTCCTCTCAAAAAATAATTGGAATGAAAGGCTCAAGGAGAGGGATTCTCTTACCCACGCGGTCCAAACGTGATCATCAGTGAAGGAATCTGAGTTCCTACATGTGATCGGTAGCTCCTCCAATGTCCGGCCTTTTCTCCCATGGCGTCCTGGAGTTTTAGGCTTCCTCTGTTGAAAGAAGAGGCTACTTCCTGTTTATACAAAAAAACACAACTACACGGTGTGTACTTTGATGTACACGACATGTACTTTCAATTTTTTTAACTGTTACTTCGGCGGATACATTTCACCACCACACTGTTAATGTGTAGACATGATTACACGTCATGTCTTTCTGAGGACACGACATGTTCTACCATTCTGCTGGAAGCTACTTCCATTGCCTGGATGTTCACCTACAGACTAATTACATGGCGTGTATACTAAGTATATGGTGTGTAGTTATTTTTTACACCATCCATTGCCGACAGGCCTACACGCCCTATGTACTTATCCCACATGGCCAAAGTACATGGCTTGTGGAAATGTACATGGAGTGTACCCACAAATTTAGGGATTTTCCCCCATTTTTCTTATTTTCTCAAAAATACTTAAGGAAAAAGGAAATTAAGAAACCCGTAACTCATGAAAAAGAACTAGGTTCTTACATAAATTTTTGTTCCTAATGTGTTTTGTTACAATTTAATGATATTTCACTTATTGTGTGATGTGAATATTTTAGGATATTTCTATTATTTTTGGAATGACATGAGGTTGTGAATTCATTCATCATTTTAGGTATCTATGGATAAATATAGGATGCATCATGATAAGGACAAACAGAATGGGTTTGTGACACATGGAGGGTAAGATGAATTTTACATTCTTATAAATTTGATGAAAACGATATCTAATAAAGATATAATAAATGGGTAAAAAAGAATAATATTAATGAATTATTAGAATAAAATTCTCGATACAAGGTTTTAAATAATTTAAAACATTGGTTGTGGAAAATTGTGAAATGGTAAATGTTTCATAAAGAGAAAATATTCACACGGTGAATATGTGTGGGGAATTACACATGTTGATCATGACCCACAATAAGGATGGATAAGGGTTGTGTCCAAAATTTTATGATGAGTTTTGAGATAGTGTGTATAGGATTCTTTATTTATGGATAGTACAAAGACATATTATATGTGAATTATTAATATTTTGTGTTATATGTATGATGAATCATTATTGGCATTGTAGGAAAATGATACAATGTCAATGTGTGCTAGATGGGAGACAAGAGGATATCACCATGAATGCTCCTCCATAGATAGAGAAAGGGAACTGGTGAATCATGATAAAAGGGTATAATATATGTTAAGTGATAACATCTCTCATTTTATGAAATTGATGGAATGGAACCCATTTTGGGTTATGTCAATCATGTTTGAGATCACTAGGGAACATTAACTTTAATACCCTAATACTCTTTCTAGAGAGGGTTAGCTTAAGGTAGCCTAGTTCTAGATAGATTCCAACCAGATAATATATGATCATCTAGACACTCCCCCATAGAAGAGGTCCATGTTGGTGGTTTATATGTTGTGGGGGAAATAAAAATTCATGTGGGACATGTTGGTTCAGACTAAGAATGTAGAGGGTATGTTTTGGAAGGGATTTAAAGAAAAGATTCTAGAACACATTTACCTAGAGACATAGGGGAAGAGGAAGCCTATTAGGTTAATGGGGTTTACCCATGGAATGGTATCAATGGTGGATTATTATAAATTTTTCACCAACATCCAATGTTATTTTCCAACATTGGTTTGGGATGAGGTAGAAATTGAATGTCGTTTGCATGATGGGCTTAGAAATTATGTTATGTCTCAATAGATAATTTTACATTTAAATAGGTTTGAATATGTGGTAAATCATGCCCTTATTTTAAAAGTAAATCTTAATGAGGCCCTTCTTAATGGTCATGCAGTCTTAGATGGGAGATCAGGCGGTCCATTTTCCCATGGTATGAAGCACTACATGAAGAGAATTTACCTAGGTAGTTCCAAACAAGGTTTACAAAAAGGGAACCATCCTCTCAATGAAGATACCATATCTTCTTATATCATTGAGGTAGACTAGGACGTATTTTTATTCAGTTTCCTCAAATATAGGATGAATATTGATCATATGGAAGTTTGGGTCATGCGTAATGGTCATGCAGGAACTATCAGCAGATGGGTACTGAGGGAGGGATGAGGCCAGAACATAGTGCAGGGAGGGGGTATGTTACCCGATACTAAGAACGTAGCTAGAGCTCTACAGTTCATAACATTAGCAGTGGAAGGCATTGTATTTTTGGATGAGAGCATCCATTCTCTCAGGTAAGTGTATCATAGTGAACTCAGTGAGGATCCCAAGGTAGATGAACATGTCAACATCAAGAAGTTAAGTCTAGTCCAAGAGGTTGTGAGGATAGGCCATAAACTATTCTAAGTATGATTCTTGTGCCCTCTATCATTTCTTGTGCTTTATTTGATACAAATTCCTCTAATTATTTGGTTTCCACTCAGTTTATTGTTGTGTTGGGATGAAAAGTGGAGTTATTTTGTGGGGTTATATTGATTGATAGACCATTAGGGGTGTGAGTTTAAAATATCAAGCAATGTATGTGGTGTGTTCTTGTGGCTGGTTGGTAGCATTTCATATAGGATTTTTATGTTCCTAATATGTGAAATTTAGATTTAATTTTGTGAATGGACTGGATAGTGTTATTCCAATACCATATAGAATTTCAGTGCCATAGGATAACATTAAAGTCTCTTTAGGGAGACACATATGTTTATCGTGGTAAATGGGACAATTCAGATGGTCGTGTAGGGCTAGTTTTTTAGCATTTGGGAGGGCTGATTACCCAAGTGGATTTTTTTTACTCTAAATGATATAGGAGTATAATATCACTTCTTTCCTATATTGGTTGATTTGTTTAAGATATATATCCTAAGGTTTCTTGGGGATTTTATATGAGATGGATATTTAGTTCATGATATAGTTATTATCGAGAGATGAACTAGATTCAATTCCATTATATTGAATGGAATCAATAGAACTCCATGAGATTAAAACATAGTTAGAAAATAGGGGGAATAAACGGTTTATCCAACTTAGTTTGTCACCTTGGGTAAATATAATGATATTTTCCAAGAATTATCATGGATCAATATGGTTTTTAATTGATTATATATAGTAAAATCAGATGATGGTTAAGAATCGATACCCTCCTCTTAGCATCTATGTAAATTTTTACAAGCTAGGAGGTGATTCAATATTTTCTAAAACTGATTTTTGGTCCAAATATCATTTTTATGGGTGAGGACTTCTGATATGGAATGTTCTGCCTTAAGGATTAGATATGGTTTGTATGAGTGTTTCGTTATGGCTTTTAAGAGGAAAAATGTTCCAACAGTGTTTATAGACTTGATTAATAGAATCATTCGTCATTATCAAGATCAATTCACGGTTTTCATAATTGATGACATCATATTCTACTCTGAATCTCATGATGATCATGAAAAACATCTTGACATCAACTTGATTACACTAAGAGATAATAGATTACAAACTAATCTATCAAAGTGTTTATTTTGGATAGATAAAATGAATTTAATAAGGATCATTATCTCAGTATAAGTTGTGTTTGTAGACACTATGGATGTATAGGTAGTTGTGTCTTGGAAGAAGCCTAATAATTTCTCTGATGTCTAAAATATTATAGGGTTGGACTGCTTTTATAAAAGAATTATTATATACTTCTCTTTTTTGGTAGCACCACTTTTAGGCTTGACCAAGAAACAAATCATGTTTGAATGGTCTCAGGTAAGTGGGAATTCTTTCCATGAGTTAAAGAAGTGGTTAACTACCACACTTTTTCTTGTCTTTCTTGTGTTAGGTAAAGACTATACCTTGAATTTTGATTCATATAGTGTTGTAATAGGGGAAGTATTTATGTACAATAATTAGGTGGTTGTGTATGGTTCACGCCAGATGAGGCCTCATAAAGGAAACTAAAATATGGATGATATTGATTTTGTTGTAGTGGTGTTTGTCTTAAAGAAATGGTAGAAATACTTTTTGGGAGAATTATTTATGGTGTATACTACTCATATGATCCTAAAGTACATATTCTCCCAATGAGATTTGAATTTCTGACAGTGAATATGGGCTGAATCCGTCCATTCCATTGATTTTGATTAGGTTTATACACCCTGAATGGGAAACAGTGTTAAACATTCATTGAGCTAGATGATTCAAAAACATGAGATTTATGAATCAAGTACCAAGTAGGGGATGATGGAATTTTTCACTGAGATGGATTTGGAAGTATTGTATGGTCATGGATAGATGACCCTTCCATTCTAAGCACCTGATTCCATTAATTAGGTCTGGATCAAGGAGAGGTAGTATGAGGACCTAGAATATTTGACTTTGAGGGAAAATATTAGAGGTTGGGAGTCACCTACACGTCATAACATTAGAGATGATGGGATTATTTATCTGTGTGGACATTTTTATTTTCTATCATGTACGATGTGAAGATTTAATGTTCGAGTTTCACACAATAATGTGGGTTGTGAATCCTAGTCTAGGAAAAATTTATCAAGATCTTCATAGGAAGTAATTGTTTCAAGGAATTAAGAATGATATTTTGGGTTTCATAGTCCGATTTCATTACCTAACAGTAGGTGAAGGTTGAGAATCAGTGGCTATGTTGAATCTTACAACCATTCCACATTCAAAAATGGAAATGGGATGACATGATGATGGAATTTCTAAAGGGTCTTCCAAGGATGTCATGGAATAATTATACGATCTAGGTAGTGGGGTATCATTTAACTAAGGTGACTCATTTCTAACTGATTGGAGATATATTTACTATGGATCATCTCATTGAGTTGTATGTTAGGGAAATAATATGGTTTTATGGGTTATCATGAATGATATTTTCATATAGAGATATTTTATTTACATAGTGATACTTACTAGGAATTCATAGGGAACTAGTCTCCCATGTGATTTTGAGTACATCTTTTCACCCGTAGAGGGATGGGATATCAAAGTGTATGATGGTTGGGAATTTCAGTCACATTACCCTATTCAATTAAATTCTTATTAACCTAATATTGCACCACAGTGGCACACCCTAGGGTCGATCACAAGGAGGCTGCTTATACGCACTGTATTTTCAATTGTCACTTTTTAATTTAACTAATAAAAAACTATTTTATATAATATATATTGGGGGTTGTTTATTATGAAAAAGAAATCAAAATGAAATATTAAATCTACATTAGAAATTAAAATAACAAATAAAGTCGAGATGGAAAGAACAAGTTAAAGGTAGCAGCTATGGACAAACGTTGATCGTTGGACACTCACTTTATCATTGTTTACAAATATATTTTAATTAAATTATCCAATGTAACCCTTAAGACCTCAAGGTATACACCTAAATTAACTAGATACCATATTTAATCCTCATACATGGGTTCCGATCTTCTAATGAAAGTGTTCTGATTACCCGAAGACCTCCGAGTAACAAAAACAGGTTGAACTCATCGTGCTCAAAGGCGAGACCTCGCCAAAGAAATTTAATCCATGAGGAAAACCACTTTAAATTCATTATAATATAAGAAATCTAGAATAATTTATTATAAATTAAAAACACAAGAGAAAAAATACCTCCTTCATTCATGCAAACAAGGTCCAGGATAGTTTAAAGGATAATATTTTACAATGAAAGCACAAACTCAAAAGGGGAAATGTCTTCAGATCGTCGCAGCCCACCACCACTTGGAGTTATCCCTTCATGTCTTGATTAAATCATGGAATAATCCTATACTCCAACTCTTTCAATGCCGCCCCCTTTTTGAAGTATGGTGTGGCGATGAATGGAATTTTTTGTGCGGTAGGAGCTCCTCTCCTTTTATAGGCAGATTTCATCATCAGAAACATGTCACGTTTTCGACCCATTAATTGGATGGTTCACGCGTGGACATATTCATAAATATTGTTTATAAATGTGTTTTCCTTCCACCCTCGAAAATTAAGATTCATTGGACACGTATTGAAGGAGTTATTATTTTATTATTGCATATCACTTTCTCTGGATGAAGTTTCCTGGAAGCTTCCTTTAAAACTCTATCATTAAATGGACATCATAAAAGTTTTAAAACGGCTTGAAATTCATTGTCGGGACACGTCTGAAAGTATTATTTAATATGAAATTGGAATGGAATCATTTGGAGAGGGTTAGGCTGATATATGTTTCCATTACCAATGTGGGGTCCACGCAGTCCGCCTGACAAAATCTTTCAATTCATTTATTTTTTAAGGCCTCTAGAATATTGATTCATCCCTTCGTCCTGAAGAAAAAGTTGAAATCAACAAAATAAGGATTCACAAAAAATTTGCATCACAGAATTTGGAAATATATTTTATGAGAAATGACCAAAATACCCCTATGATAAAAATCTGTTAAAAATCCAGAATTAGTACATTTATGCATTTAGGTTCAAAATAACACAAAAACCTAAATATGTAACAAATTCCCATTAAATAACACTATGGTGGATTTATAAACATTAAATTACAGTATAAAATATGTGAAAATATTAGCTTCATCAATCCCACATAATTAAACATTTCACTCTTGATCAATTATCTTAAATTCAAATCAAAATTTACACAATAATCAAAAATGAGAAAACATCTATGATCTTATCAAAAAAATAATTTCATCATGTCTCTTCTATGAAAAACAATTTCCTTTTATTTTCATTCCAAAATTTAAATTTGTTCAACCTCATAAATCCATCCATGGCTCAATCACAACCTACCTAACATTGAATTTTATGTCACTCTTCACTCAAGTGAAATTAATTTAGGAGTTATGCTCATACTTGAAATTTGCATGTATCACCACAGGCTTGTAACTATTATCATTTCTCCACAGCGTGAAACATAAAAATGAATTATATCATGTGGGCTTTCATCAAAGGTTCAAATTACTCTGTGGATTTGGGTTGGTGGGTAAATGATTTAAATGTTCAAGGCTAGAAATATAAGGTTTGACTCTTAGGTACAATTCATGAATAATCAAGTGAAAACACAGAAAATTCCTCACTAAATCCACCTTGAGAATGTATAACAAAACACCACACCCATTTCATTAAAATGGTACATGAACCAATCAATTATTTCAAGGTATTATATCATCCAAGTTCTCCCCATTTTTTTGTAAGGCTCCAGAAAGGCACAGTTTTATTTTCCTTTTTTTTTATTTTTTTAAGCTTCAGAACGAGACAGCTTTAATTTTATTATTTTTTTGAAGAGAGTTGATTGAAACAAATGAATAATAGTGAAATTATTACTCATGCCTAACTATTTCATTTCCCAAAATGTTGAATCATACCTCAAAAAAACTATTAATGAAACACATCCCAATGAACGCACACAAAAGGCCCTTCCCCCACACTCAAAAATGAAATATCCATGCAACAATACCAAGAGAATGGGTAGGTAAGGATAAATTAGCTTGTAATATGGCTTAAACCTATAAGTCAATTCATGTTATCTAAGGGTTAATGAAGGATAAATTTAAAGGTAGGTATCATGATAATATGTGGCGATCCAAAGTAGTACCTCAATCATATTAAAAACATTCACTGAAATCCAAAGCTTCAAAAGAGAAAAATCACAAATTCTGGTTCTCACACAAAATCGAAGTTTCCCTCAAGAAAGTGTGGGTATTAGAAATAATATGTCAAAGTGGTTTAGAATACCTCATAGGATGGGAAACATATTTTGAGTCAGTGTTTCAGGACCATGGATTTCAAAAATTGGTCAAACTCATAAAAATGATTGAAAATCCAATTCAAGGAAACTTTTTTCACATCAGGAATAATTTAAATTCTTTTTTTTTTCAAAAATCATTTAAATTTTATCAAAATAAATTAATGTGTGAAATTTGATCCGAATTATCATTAAATCTCAAGGTTCCAAAAAAATGAAAAAAAATTAAAGCACAAAAAAAACTAAGCAGGTTGACACCCCCCCACACTTAAATTTCACTACCCTTAATTTTAACTTGACAAAATATAAATAAGGGAAGAAAAACTAAATAGAAGGAAAGACACAACCTGACTTTATTTTTCTAGCAGCACCATTATGTTAAGCTCTTAGTTGTCACCACTTCTTCCTACAAAGAAATAAATAAATAAGTGCATTAGAAAAAAAATATAAAGGGGAAATGGAAGGGATAATGCTTGGTTTGACCCCCAAATGGGTGATGGGTTTTTACTGCCCGTAGTCAGGAAGTTATAGCAGGTTAACCCCAATCCCAATGTGGATGAGGTTTCATAGTTAGAAACCACCAAAAAATATTTCTCCTTGCATCCATCTGTGTATTCCAGAAGTGAGAACCCTCATAAAGAAGAAAAATATCCCCAACCCCCAAAAGAGATGAAAGAAAGAATTTGAGTTGTAGAGGGGGAGGGAAAAGGATGTAGGGGTGCTCCCTATTTCTGTCATCTGGAGGAGTGGTGTCCAACGGTGTTGAAAATAAAAGAATAGGAAGTGTCTTATCTTCTGGTTCGAGTTCATAAATTGGTTCTTTGATGATTTATTCTTTTGTGCCATCATCCTCAAATGTACCAATGCACATCTCGAATGGATCCACTATTCTCTCCTCATTAAGAGAACCTTTTTCTCCTTCTTCATCGAGAGCATGCAGTAGTAGTGATGAATCAAAAAATTAGAATACGTGGTATTAGATTTATATTTAGAATTAATGAAAATTTAATGAAATGAATGCATAGAATTTAAAACTCCCTCATAAATTTCAGCTTTATAACCCTTTTCCTCATGCAAGGCAGCTGGGAACTCATTTGTTGGCGAGGGAAGTGGGTCCTCAAGTTTTTCTTCAACCTCATCAAAATATTCATTAAATGTAGGTGGAACAAGATTTTCATTCTCCTCAGATTTTCTTTTTTGTCGATCCATCCATAAGACTTTAACATCTTCAACTTGGGCGGCCAACAATGCAATCATCTTGCTTGCTTTTTCCATCTTTTTGAAATTCTCTTGAATTATCAAGGAATTTTCTTTCAATTTCTGTGCATTTTCATCCAATTGTTGGGAATTTTCAAGAATTTGAATAATCAATGTATCTTCCCTGCTTGGCTCACCATAAAAGTTATCCACATGCCAATAATTATAACAATTTCAAAAAAAATCCATATTGGATGATGAAATAAATGATATGAAACAAAGCTTTTTTTAATTTTTTTATGAAAAACAGTATGTGTAAGCAATTGGCCTCCCCGACAATGACACCAAATTGATGGTAGGAAATTTCAATCGCTTTACCCAATTCAATTAAATTCCTATTAACCTAAGACTGCACCATAGTGGCACACCCTAGAGTCGATCACAAGGAGGCTACTTATACGCAATGTATTTTCAATTGTCACTTTTTAATTTAACTAATATAAAAATAGTTTATATAATATATATGGGGGATTTTTATTATGAAAAATAAATAAATATTAAATATTAAATCTACATTAGCAATTAAAATACCAAAGAAAGTCGAGCTGGAAAGAACAAGCTAAAGGTAGCAGCAGTGGACAAACGTTTATCGTTGGACACTCCCTTTATCATTGTTTACGAATATATTTTCATTAAATTATCCATTTTATACCTTAATACCTCAAGGTATACACCTAAATTAACTAGATACCATATTGAAACCTCATAAATGGGTGCCGATCTTCTAATGAAAGTGTTCTGATTACCCGAAGACCTCTGAGTAACAAAAACAGGTTGAACTCATCGTGCTCAAAGGAGAGACCACGCCAAAAAAATTAAAACATGAGGAAAAGAACATTAAATTCATTATAATATAATAAATCTAGAATAATTTATAAGAAATTGAAAACACAAGATAAAAAATACCTCCTTCATTCATGCAAACAAGTTCCAGGATAGTTTAAAAGAAAATATTTTACAATGAAAGCACAAACTCAAAATGGGAAATCTCTTCGAATCGTCGCAGCCCACCACCACTTGGAGTTAGACCTTCATGGAATGATTACATAATTTAATTCTCCTATACTCCTGCTCTCTCAAGGATTCCCCCTTTTTGAAGGATTGTGTGGTGATGAATGGAATGTTTTGAGAGGTAGGACCTCCTCTCCTTTTATAGGAAGATTTCATCATCAAAACTTTGTCGCATTTTCGACCCATTAATTGGCCGCTTCATGTGTGGACCTGTTCATAATTATTGTTTATCAATGTGTTTTCCATCCACCCTCAAAATTTAATATTCATTGGACCCTTATTGAAGGAGTTGTGATTTTTGAATTGGAGATCACTTTCTCTGGATGAAGTTTCCGGGAAGCTTCCTTCAAACCTCTATCATTAAATGAACATCATAAAGGTTTCAAAACGGCTTGAAATTCATTTTGGGGACTATTGTGGACGACCTATTTCATATAAAAGTGTAATTAAATCATTTTGTGGGGATTAGGCCGATCTATGTTTCCATTACCAATGTGGGGTCCACGCAGTTTGCCCGACAAAAGCTTTCAATTAATTGATTTTTTAAGGCCTCTATAATATCGAATCAGCCCCTGGTCCTGAAGACAAATTTGTAGGAAATAAAATAAGGGTTCACAAAAAATTTTAATCACAGAATTTGGAAATATATTTTATGATAAATGACCAAAATACCCCTGTGATAAAAATCTGTTAAAAATCCAGAATTAGGCCATTTATGCATTTAGGTTCAAAATAAGACAAAAACCTAAATATGTAACAAATGACCATTAAATAACACTATGGTGGGTTTATAAACATTAAATTACTGTATAAAATATGTTAAAATATTAACTTCATCAGTGTACTATTTAGGACTTATAGGACATTTTGAGAGCTTGTGCCCTAGACCATGGTCGGTCATGAGAAAAAGCATTTTTTATTGTTGTGTTTTTCTATAAAAATAGTTTCCAGGATATTATTCATATGTAAATATTTTAGGCTCTCTATTCTAGACCATTTAGATATCCATTATCTTGCATAATGTCGAGTGAATTAGAGTTTTTTGGACAGAGTCACGTTCAGGAGACGTTAGAACAGATTCAGTTGATTTAGAAGCATATGGAAATATCATAGAGTAGACCAAATTCATTGGTGGATTTTCTATGTCATCCTATTTATTTTATATTTGATGAACATGTGTTCTTTATATTTTTTCTAATGTTGTTTCACTATCAATTTTGGAAGTATGGAATGTTGGAACCCAGGTATGTGGAGCCATTTGATATTGTGGAGAGGATCAGATTGGTGGCATAATGATTAGATCTCACACAATGATTTAGTGGAATGCATGATATTTTTCATGTGTCACATCTTAGGTAGTATCACCCTAGGCCATCTCACAAGATCTATGTTGAGTATGTTGAGCTTTAGGGTAATATGCCCTTCAAGGAACATCTGGTACGTATTGTGTATTATGGTGAAAATGTCTTGAGGGGAAAGATTGTTTCATTGGGGAGAGTTTTCTGGAATCATGCGAACATTCATGAGGAAACATGGGTTAAGGAGTAGGATATGTGGGATCAGTATCCCGATATATTTTCTTCAGAAGCCTAGTGATGCTGGGATGGGTGGGTCAAGGATGATCCATTATAAGGTGGGAAGGTTGTAAGATCCCAGAATTTTTTAAGGTATGTCCTCATTTAAATTTTTCCCTTTACACCTTAGTTTTAAAAGAAATAAACATTTAATTTTTATGTGATGAGGTTTAAGGGTGTTATAGGTGATCGATACATGAATTAAAGGAAAAAATGGGCAATTTTGTGTGTGTTTCATGGTTTGTGAACCGTTAGTGAATACCATGAAATGGGAAAATCCAAACCATAAAACCATGGATAGAGTATTATAAAATATTTCGAGCATAGTAATTCTAAACAGGTGGGACTTCCAAGGTTACCATTTGGCTTATCTTCTCCTTGGAAAAAGTTGGGTCACTGTTTTTTCCTAGTTTGGTAAACTGTGCAGCTAAACCGTGTACCCCATTGAAAAATAGAAATTTACCAAACTAGCCCCTTAGTACTTTTATGTTGTCATCTAATTTTCATCCCATTTATTCTAAATCTAGATCCATATGTGAACCTAAACCATCATGATATCCCAAGGATATATTTACCTAATTTATATTCTATTTGGTTCATCTTTGGTTGCAGATCGAAGCTCCAGATAATTCAACTATTCTTCTTTCTTCTCTTTTATGGATTATAGAAAATAATTTTTTTTGTTCTTATTTTGAAACACTAAAACCCACTTTTCCTTTTGTATCATAGGATATTACTTCAAATGGTGTTTTAATCTGTATCTAAGTCTATGTATATGGTTGCATTTATCTTCAGATTCATGGTTGGTAGTCTATAAGTTTTCTCCCGTAGCATTATTATTGATTTTTGATTTCATGGTTGAGTGTTTTCTACTGACTGTTGTGATTTTAATGTACATAGTATGATTTTGTAAAAATGGTTTTCTATATAAATATTTAAACCCCCAAAAATACTTTCAGGTTCATTGACTTTGAGTAAAAAAAATTAGGGCTATCAATGAGATGTGCTAATGATTCCGAACATAGAATATGGTAATTGTAGGCCCAAAAATGATTTTTGATAACGTAGAATCCATGATAATTATGTTGATATGCAAGTTTGATTTATAAATGGAACTAACAGTGTTTTTGCCTACTTTTAGGTAAATTTATAAGGTTTCTTTGGAATAATGTAAAAAAAATTGAGTTGAGTAGGATAATTTGATAGTGTCATGTGGATTAGGAAATTAAAATAGAAATGCATATGTGAATTAACGTACATTAATTGATTATTGTGTAAATGTTTTAATGAATGGTTATTGATAACTATGATAAATGGTATAATGTATGGGAATTTTTGATTTTGTTAAACCTGTTACTGTGTGAAATGGGATATGGGTTAAATGGGATTGGCTAGGTAATTGGAAAATGTGTTATTGGTTTAAAGAATAAGGGTGATTTTTCAGTTAAATTAATAGTGAAATGTGACTGTTATGAGTTACTGATCATGTTTTGTTTGTGTTATGGTATGTTTGGTAAATGGATAAATAATAATGTGCTCTGGGGTTGGGGTATGTGTGGTACAGGCTTGAGGTTCTATGCACATGGTTCAGGTTTCCCGAAGGCTCTAAACCCCACACCTAGAATTCATGGGTTAGGGAGTCATATTGAGGCTATATTCCCCTAAAAATTACATTTGATAAGACTACCTAGACTGAGGATCCATGGTATGTGTGATGTATTGTTTATGGTAACACTTCCCTTGTAATATAGGGAATTTTATTTACTCATATATTCTTAGTGTTTTTTATTCATTGTATGTTGTGTTAATGAAGTAAATGCCTAACCATAGAACATGAATTGAATATGAACTTAGTACTAAAGAAGATATAACTGATGTAAATGGAAATAGTAAAGGGATATGGAAGAAGTGAATATTCTTACAAAATTTCACCCTTCTTTTATATTTATTCCATTATAATTTATTTACTACTTTCTTCCACTATTTTTTCAGACTAGATATTTGTAGACACCATTATTGGTGTACTGCTGAGTTGTACTCATGCCATTCTTAGGCCACCGCAAGGTAACTGAATAGATTTCATTGTTTCCAGTTTGGATAATGGAGAAGGTCGTATTCTAGGGATTTGAGTTGAGCATGGGATGTTTATGGATGAGGATATGAACATTTACTCAGGATTCATTTTGAATATACATCTTCTTGTAATTATTTTGGGTTTCCCCTTACTTTAACACTATTGTCCTGACATGACGTATATTCTATTTGGTTTGTTTGTGCCCTGTTTGGGAAGTGGTTGGTAATACATGATTTTTTTATTTCTTATTTCATACATGATTTATTATGGCAATAGTATGTTTCATACTCTGATGAAGAGTATATAGTCATCCCACATGTTACATTAGACCCTCTCCACTAGTCAGTAACCTCTGGCATATGAGGAGGCGTGCTTGAGTTTATCGGGAGACCCAACTCGGGGAACTGCTTAGTGGATTTTGGGCTAGGGGCATTACATCGTAGACCATTTTTTTCAATTTATATATTGTATTATGTGATTTTTTTTCAATCCAAGATATGTTTTCTATTTTTTCTAAGTAGAATTACTCAAATATCATTTTTATGGAATTCTTCTTGATATAAATGAACACTGGGAACTTCTTCTTATATATGTGTGTATATATATATATATGTGTCTAATGGTGATAATATAGGTATAAAATCCTTTCATTTGAAGGGATTTCAAAAAAATGAGAAGCTACTAGTGAGTAAGTTTTTGTGTGAGAGAGATATATAGATATTTAAGGAAAGAAAAATAAATCCAGTTTTCCTTCTAGATATTAAAAAATTACTTCGTAACAGATGTGAATTTATTAATATATGTAAATCCCTAAAAATTATTTATTAATATTAAATTATGTAAATTTATATGTATGGTGAATTATTTAAATAACAACTACTGATTTGTTTTACAAAACACGAAAATACTATGTTTTCACATAAACCCTTCTTTGAGAATTAATTATATAAAATTATTCAACGGTTATATATAATTAATTACCATTTAATGGTTTATTTTATTTATAATTTAAAATAATAAAAAAACCTTGTATTTTTATTTTTGATCTTAAACTGAAAAAGATATACGATTTTTCAATTAGGGAAGTTACCATCTCATGTAATGGATTACATTGAAATAAATAATAGAAGGCAACATATTATGTGGGTTTCTCATTATAGTAAAAATTGAATCAAATAATTTTTCATTTTATGTGTAAATTTTCCTTATCCATCCATAAATTTCAATAGTAGTCACACATATGTCCATCATCAAGATTTATTGATTATATTTCATGCACTTTAATAAAATAATATATTTTAGTTTCTATTTCATTGTATTCATGTCTTCAATAAAAAATCACTACTATGAATGGATGGATTTATCTTAGTTCAATTGGATTATCTAAAAATGTAATATTTCCATGAAAAGAGCTTATAAAATTATATTTTCATATGAAAATTTTTTATGTATTATTTTTAACGGATTTTTGGATTTTGATTGAGAATGGAAGGAATATTAAGAATTTATTCTTGAAATTCATCACCAGATTGTCAAATTATAGATATGGTACGGGTAGAAAACTAAAGAATAAATGGGAATATTATCCTACATGTGATAATGGTAAGTATCCATATGTTATTATTGTGTCTTCCATGTATCTTATGTAATCCCCATAAGATTATTAATTTCAATATTTTAAAAGGAGATACCAAAGGATTACTCCAAAAGTGAATTTAATTTTAAAATTAATTAAAATATTTTGATATAAATATTTATATGTTAAGTATTTAAATCATATATAAACTTATTTTATAAATTGTATCATAGGATAATTATTGTTTTTGTGGAAAATTGTTTTAATTTTCATTTAAACCCCCTTATTGGGAAATTTAAAGGTCTCATAATTTTATAAATAATTTTTCAAAGGTCTTGTTTGAAATAAAATTCATGCTTGTTTCATAAAAGGATTTAGTGCACGTGGAGGAAATATGTTGACTATATAATAATTTTTTAACTCTGTTAAAAATGTATAGGTTTGTATAATTTTCTAAAACCTAGACCAAAAATGGCATTGTATTGTATAATGTTTGGTGTATTTACCAACATTCTTTAATAAAAAATTATATAGTATTTTTAATACCAAATATTGAAATGTGGTTTTGGGGCTTTACAGTTGGCATCAAAAAAATGTCTAAAATATTTTGGACATTAAAAATGTAGTTTATGGAGTATCTATGGAGGATATTATATATGTTTATAAATTCAAGTTTTTCTTAATTCAGAATATTGATATTCAGAATTTTCTTATGTCTGAAGAACAAATTGAAATTGAATAATTCCTTTTTGGGGGGGCGTAACATAATAAAAAATCAATAATGTTAATAATTACTAGTAGAAATTTCATGCTTTAAAATTCAATTAAAAATTTTATATCTTTTATTATATAATAAAATATTATAAAAATAAATATTTATTATAAGTAGAGTCAAATATTTAAATTATAATAATACATAAAAGTAATATTATATTTAATTATTTATGATAAATTATGATATATTATGTTATAATATTTTTAATATTTTTAAAGAAATAGTATTTGATATAATATTCAAAATTTACAATACAAATTTTACTAAATGAGATATGATGTAAAATAATAAGCAGAAATATTATAAATTGAATTTATAAATTGAAATAAATATATATATATATATATATTAGAAGAGAATTTAAATAAATATTTATTGTCTAATTTTAAATTGATTAATTCACAAAAGGAAATATATTGTTAATATTTTAAATTTATTTTGAAATTTCTGAATTACGGATATATATAATTATGATAGATAAGAATGTTTTGAAATAAGTATTAAATTTCTAAATTGTTAATATTTATAGTGAATTGTTTTATAAAATATTAAATTATGAGTATATTAATAATATAAAAAATTATGAAATTATGAAAATATTATAAATATTTTCATTTTTACTATAATTTTCATTCGACTTTTGTAAATGTATTAAAATCATAAATTTTTTTGAAATCCGAATATGTGTACTATTTTCATAAAATTCAAATTATGTTAATGTATTTGTCCCAGAAAAAAGAAAAAATTGTAAATATGAAAATATATACGGGGGCTCTATTTTGATGGCGAAAATGGTATCATAGCTATTTAGTGGGGGGAGGCCTAGTAGTGGGTCAAATCCATGGGCATTATGAAGAATAATGACAATTATAGAAGAGTTAAAGGAGAGGGATTCTAATCATTTAAAGTGTCCAATCATGAATTTAATTCAAACATAAATTATTGATCGAATCAAGATTGGAAAGGGTGAGGTGGGAGTCTGACCCCTAATAATAACTGAACACAATGTCGATGGGATAATGAGGGTTTCTATCTCGGCTCTTCTTCAATCTCTGATGAAGCAATTTAAGTGTGCCTTTTCTCTTTTATGTGTACAAAATATTCTTTTTTGAGGATCATTTTCAATTTGATAGTGAAATATGTCATTGTTTATTCATTTTATCTACCATGATCATAAACTATTACACTCTAGCCATCATTTTTCTCTAGTTTATTCAATTTATATAACAGTTTTATTAATTTAATGTTCATCATTTATAAAGTTTTCTTCTTTAATCAATTTAACTAGCGGTTTCTATCATGTTGTATTAACACAACAACTATATTTTATATATTTACCTATTTAATTGTTAAAAACGTTTTCACTAAAAACTTGCTCGATTCAATACTGATACTATATTGAAATCATACTTTTCAATGATTTTGTCCCGTTTTTTCATGTTTCAAGAAATCTTCATGAATAATGTCCACAGAACTGATCCAATAAGATTACACTATTTAAATTAATAAATTATTTTTAGATCAGATGAATTTAAAAATTATTTAAATTTGTCATCGTAAAAAAAAGTTGATGAAATATATATATATATATATATTATCATTATTTAATTGTAATCCAGGGAATGTTTTCCATTTATTGTAAGAAGATTTATTCAAATTTCATTCTTTCAAGGAATTCAGTAATATATAAATGTTTTCTGGGAAAATTTTGTTTTATTTTATTATATATTTCTTTAATTGATAATATGGTTATAAAATCCATTAATTTTAAGTGACTTTAAAAAATAAGATATTTTAAGTTTGCATGATAGAGAGAGAGAAACTGAAGGTATGAAGAATAAATCATGTTTGACTTTAGGATCATCGACAATTAATTGTTAAGGGGTGTGATTTTATATTTATTTTAAATTCATCAAAATATTTTTTTAATGTAAATTTATATTAATTATATATAGTGGGAATTATTTAAATTAAAAATATTTATTTATTTTCAAAAACTCTAATATAAAATTTTTTCTCTTATACCTTTGTAAGGGGTTAAATTTCATAAAATTATTCTTTGGATTCATATAAGTAATTAAATTTTCAATTTTTATTTTATCAATTAGGTAAAAAATTAATAAAACATCATTTAGTTATTTTTTAACTTAAATTTGAAAGAATATATGATATGTTAATGACAGAAGTTATCATTTTATGTAATGGAAAACCTTGAAAAAAATATTAAATGTTATTATATAGAGTGTTCTTCTAATTGTTGTAGGTATCAAATAACAAATGTTATCATTTTATGTGAAATTTTTCCTTTTACTTCCTTGAATGTTATTCATAATTATAGATATGGACATCAACTTAAGTTAATTTGGAAATTTAATACATTTTAATTCAGGAACATTATTTAATTTATAAGCGATTTTTTTATGTATTCTAAATAAAATCATTACGATGAATTAATTCATTTATCTTTTATAAAAAAGATATATTACCATGAAAATAGGTTATTAACTTTTTTTCAACTATGAATATAATTTTCATGTGATTTTCAATGTTTTTTGGATTATGAGTGAGAAAAATCAAGGAGAATTACAAATGTTATCATAAATTTTGGCCTAAGGGTATCAAATGACATGATATAGTATGGGAAGTAAACACATAGAATCAAGGGGAAGTTTCACTACAAGTGATTATTCTATGTGGACACTTGTTTTCTCCATTGGGAATTGGTGTATCATAAGTAATCCTAAAAAATTTATTATTTTTGTTGTTTTTAAAGGTCAATATCAAGGATTATTTCATAAGATAATTTATATTAAAAAATTAATTATTATATTTTGTGTTAGGTAATTAAATTTTAATTGTTTTCTTTAACAAATATTTTTTTGATAAAATTATTTCAATGGAGATATATAGTATTCAAAGGAAACTATTTTTAAATGGATTTAAAAATCCTTTTTGGAAATTATATGAACACCATATGTTTCAAATTATGTTTCCAAGACCTTTTATAAATTTAAATGATGCTTGTTTCTTATTATTAGTTATATAATGTGATGAAAATATATTAAATGTATAATTTTTGTACAAATCTGATAAAAATTTATTTTATTTTTTAATTCTCAAAATCCTAGACCAGAAAAGGTCCTAGAATGTATATTGTTTTTTTACTATTGAGTGGTTTTTTATTAAAAAAATACACATAATTTTTAGTATTGAATATAGATGTGTGGTTTTGGGGATTAAATATATTAAAGTCTTATTTTTTTTATTTTCTAAAAAGAGAAATGTTTCAATGAATAGTAAAATACACTAATTTTTTTATAAAACGTGTCATTTCCTTTAAAACATTATAAAGTGTTAATTTTAAAAAAAAATCCGAAAGTAAAAATAGTTGAATTATATTTATATAAATCTAATTTATATCATTAGAATAATTTTTTTTCAATTTATAATTGAAAACATTACATACTTATGAAAACTTCTTAATTTGAAAATTGCATTTTCATGACGCTTACAAGTTTTATTTTAAATGAACTTATAATTCTTATATGATTTAAATTTGATAAAATGGATTAAATATTTTGAATCATCAGAATTAATAAATTTTAGTAAGTTAAAATTTAATTTTTTCTTAATGAATCGTATAAATAATAAAATTTATTTACCACTGTTAGGTTGAAATTGGTTTATATAGTAGTCATACTAGAATGATAATGGTTATATTTTTAAAATTTTTCCTCTCTAATTCATTATTTACTGACCTGTTTTGACCTTATATATTTTTAAGATGAACTATATGTTATTTTGGATCCTTATGGAATCTTAATATATTTGGAGTAATTATATCTTTCAAAAAATTACAAGTGTTTCCTCTCCCCAACATATAAAAATCATCCCCCGCTATTTGTCACATAAAATAGTAAAATCATTTTTTTTCATAAATTAATGATAAAAATAACTTACATGCCAACATATCTATTAACTATACCCCATATTAAAATCATAAATCCATCCGATGAAAGATTTTTGTGGAAACCATAGGTGGTTGTATGAAGAAAATGTATCATTCTTTAAAGAGTGACTTTATATTATTTCTTTCTTCCACCAATTTAAAAAATTATTAATCCATTATAATATAATAAAAATTATTTCTTCCATATTATAGGATAATATTATGTTATGTTAAGGACCTATATTCATCTCCTTCTCCCTTAAATGTAAAATGAAACCGTTGTTCATTGGAATAACTGACATCCGCCTCACGAATTGATATAATTCATTTTCAATCACCACCTCTCACATACTGTGATAATTTTTTATTTAGTATATATATTTATATATTTATATTATACTTTTCACATAAATATAATAATTTTATTATTATATCACATTTATGTTTTTATTATCCATTCCATGGGGGATAAGTTAATGTTTTACATATGTACTACTACCTCATAAAGCGATGTGGTTCATCTTTTGCATACGGATTATTGAATTAAATAAGGATTATGTTAATTATTATATGTAATATTTTTTAACTAAACATAATTATGTAATTATAATAACGTATATAACTCCTTTCCTTCCAACTATTTGGAAAATAATAACATCAATCTTGTGGAAAACAAATTACCACCTCACAAACTAGTATGATGGGTTTTTCATTTCTCACTTACATGGATAGTAATAATGATATATTTATAAAATATAAATTTTATAAATTTTATATTATAGAATATATGAATTTTAATTGTCATTTACTGTTATTTTATTCCATCCATTGAATAAATGGAAACATTGTTCACACATACATACAACCTACCGTCTCCATAAATGTCTATCCATTTTTCAATCTCAACATTTATGAATGAATATAATGTAGAATATAATGAATATATAATATTTTTATATAATTTTTAAAAATTTTAAATTTTTTTAATGATGATCAATATACAAGGACCAAAACTACCAAATCAAAACATACAATAAAAAAGTAAAACTTATCACCTTGAATATGGATTTTAAATTAATGTTTACTTAAATGGGTGATAATAAGGTATATGTAAATCATATGTGTTATTTTATATATATATTTATGGTCCTATAATTATTTATAATAAATTTTATTATTATAAATAAAGTTATAACATGTATGAAAGAAGTAAAAATATAATAGAAGGGATCATTGTCCCAATTATCTTCTTTGGGACACAATTTATGTTATGTAGTTATAAAACTTAAAGAGGTTTATATACATCTAATTTTAAATTCTATATAATTATGTCAAATTTTTTTAGGATATTTTATTTTCAATGATGTTATTCTTTAAAGGGTCTTACAAATCAGAAATTACAATGTAGTATGGGATTTAAATATCACCTTTTTCTTCTACAAGACACATGCCAAATTCCTCATCTATCTCTTTTATGTGTTATATATACTTGAAAATAATGTATTTTATGATCCAAATCATGGAAACTAGAATATAAAAATATCAATCTAAATTAATCTCTCTCACGAGTATTACTATTCCAAGGATTCCAAAGTGGTTAGGGTTTTATGATACTATCTCATTGACAATCAAGATTGTTTATGATCATACTTCCGATGAAGATATTTTATAATCTATCTCTAAATAATTTTCATGAAATTTCATATCATCATGTTATATCATTATAATAAATTTTTTCCTTTTATTTAATAATCTTAAATTTCTCATTTTATAAAAATATGTTTAATTAAAAAACAGACCTTTTTCTCTCATTGAATAAAAACGATTTTTATTCCTTCTAATTATTTTCAAAGAATGTTTCAATGAACGTTTTTTTACTATTATTCAATGATTTTTTAATAAAATATTTACAATTTTAAAAAAACATAAAAAATAATAAATGTTCTATTCAATTTGTTATCAAAATGATGTACTTTTGACAATTCAATGATAATAAAAAGAAATCATTGTTTTAAAGTGTAATATATGGGCATAATTATATTCCATCATTACCGATCAATGATTTAAGTATTCATTTATTTTTTTCCCAATTATACTTTCTATTTAAATTTATTTGAAAATTATTTTTTATATTTTATTCTTTAAAAATTATTTTCAAGGTTAAATGGGTATTATCCTTATGAAATGGTACAAATGATATTACAAAATCATTTTCCATATAATATTATAGAGTTTTTTGTTACTTATTAATTTTTTGGTATATGATCCCATGATATCACAATTCATCTCTTTATAAATGGTTTGTTTGTATGATTAAAATATGCTTATGAAACCCAGTTCTTTTCTACATGTTATACTGGGATGAAATTCTTAGGAAACTCATTTCTTTTTCACTGGTTATACAATGATGAAATTATTATGAAGCCCTCTTATTTTTCATGGGCTATAACAAGATGAAATTAATATGGAATCTATTTCATTTAAAATATTCATACCAATATAAAATTATTATCAAACCCACTTTTTTTCAATAAGTTCTACCATAATAAAATTCATATAACAAGATATTTTTATTTCTATAGGTTATGAAATCAAAAAATGATGAAATTGATATGGAATTTTTTTAGAGGTTATTCCATGATAAAATGATTATTAAACTCATTTATTTTCATGGTTAATGATATGGTGGATTTTTATGATCTTATAACACCCAAATATATATATTATTAATTTATAGGTGGGAAATATATCTCCCTCTAATAAATTTGGTTCTGACATATTAATAATGAATTAAATATGTTACTCATGAACCTAATTTTTTGTTCAAAATGTTCTTCATGGACTGACATTCATGTTTATATGGTTATTCATGAACGTGATTTCATATCCAAAAGGTTTTTTTTGGAAATTTTTTCCATTTCCATAAAATAGTACTTGTTTATTTGTTCATTTTCATAAAGTTATGCATGTACCTAGTTTCATTCCCATATGTTTATGCAAGGGCTTAATTTCGTGTCCTTAACTTAATGATTGGACTTGTATCTTTAAAAAATGATCACAATGTTATAAGAATATTTTTGTGGAAGAAGTCTATATTTGATGTCAATTTTATGTTCTCATGCCATATGTTTATTTATTCCCTTATGATTTATTTACTATACACAACCATGAGTTATTACATGACTTATGTTTATGATCTATGAAAGTAAGGGTATGGTTTTAAAATGTTATTATCATTTTATTAATCCCTTAATATAATGTTATTTTAAAGTGATAATTTATGTCTCCTGACATTAAAATTAATGAGAATATAATTTCACCCTTTCATATGATTCATTTCACTGGGATATGGAAAATATATTTTAGTATTGTATGTCATACAAAATTAGTATGTTGGAAGCACTTCATTGGAGATGTTAAAGAACATTCATGAAATTAGTATATTGTGAAACTATTATAAAAAACAATTAATCCAATATGGTCCATGAGAATGTAATTTTGAAATGTGTTTTATATTCTTCTATAAATATTTTTCATTTATGTATGAATTTCCACGATTAATATATCCATAAAATGTAGAGATATAAAAATAACTTTCACCTTTTCTAAATGTGGTTGGATGTAGTAATTCAAGAACACTACATAGTTTTTTGTCACATAAATGAAATATTTTAAAGATATTTATCATTTAATTTACATCCTTAATTTGTTTTGCGGGTTTCCCTAGGTTTTGTGGAGGAATAGATGAGTTTTCATGAATTGGGCCAAACTGTGAACCCAATTCTAGATTGAAAAATAAATTTTGTTTCTTTTATAACTTTTTCATTTTTCAACATTTTTCTTTCATTAAAATTTATACATGGCCTCCCCTAACCTATTAACATCACTAATTCAATTTGGTGCCTTTAAAAATCCATAACCAAGGTTTATTTGGGTTTTCATCTAAGGGGTTGGTCCTGCTCGAAAGCCCAATTCCTAGTTTACAAATGAATTTAGTTTATGTTATAACATATTCAATTTTTCGGATTTTTCAGTGATTCAAAGTCTCAGACAAGCCCATTGAATCCAGACACGATTCGGAACTCTCTCCCCCCTCTTTGGAGCTCTTGTTAATCGCGATTTGGTGCCTAACTTCACAAGCTTCCTCAAATCATCCAGATTTGAATAGGTAAATTAATTATTTAATAACTCAATCAATTCTCAATATATTTCCTCCATTCCAGTTCCCAAATGACCTAATATATTTTTTTCGAATGAACCTTTAATTTGTTATATTTTAAATTTTATCTACTAGTGTTTTGGAGTGATTACATCAAGACACTTCAAGTAAATGAGTCCTTTTCTTTCCTCTTTCAAATTACGTTAGGTTTCATTCATTTTTTCTTAGGGTTTATTAACATTTAATTGAGTTTACTTATTTCTAGAAACTATGTTTTAAAACCTAGGGTTTACCTTTTGGCTTTCATAGCCAATTCTTGTGGTTTTAGGTTTGATCTAGGTCTCTCTTGGTGTAGTGGGGGTGCGATTTGATTTCTGCACAGAGATTCAAGGGTCTTTGTTACTTTGGTAGGAGATTCCATTGTGCATGAAATTTTGGTGAATTATCCTATTGTGTTCATGGTAATTTAATTTTTATTTAATTTGAATGTTTCATTAAAAATTGGGTTGAGTTTCTTTTATAATGCAAATGAATTTTAAGTTCCAATTTTTGGTTAAATTGGTGGTTTTCCTACAAATCTTTTATTGGTTCATTTTGGGATGACCTATAATAACTAAATCGATTTTATTGAACTGTATTAGGACTGAAAATCATGTTTTTAATGTTTATTCTTTTTTATTGTTGCTGCAAAATTTTGTTTAAATGGTGTTTGAGAAGCAAATGGGCTTTAAGTGCAATATTTGTGTGAAAATGGTGGTTTTTAAAAGATATAACTTCATAGTTCATATTGGGGTGCCCCATAACTAAATTATTGTTTTCATTAAAGTGTATTGAACTAAAATTTAGTTTTTATTACTTAAAAGTGTTCACATAGTGTGCAATGTGGATATTTTAAAGAGCTTTGGGTGCAAAACAATGTGATATTTTGAGAGGTTGTTTTATTGAAAATAAAAATATTTTATTATCTATTTTAAATGGTATAATATATTTGTAGCTATTGTACTGTTTGTTTGTGAACAGAAGTGATATTTTATATGAAAAAGTATGTGTGTTTTTTTCTGAAATTTTTTGAGCACAAAAGGGGAATCCCGGGTACTTAGGTGGGCGGATATGTACTAGTACGGCTCATGGACCGTATGGGTTGTGTACCTGTTTCACTGAGAAAATGGATAACCAAAACTCTAATTAAACTATTTGGATGATCCTTTGGGACCACTAGGTTATGGGTATGTTCCCTACTAGTAGCTCGTGCACGGGAAATGATTGTGACTTGGATACTTTACACCGAGGTTTGAGGTACATAGGGCCCGAGACTATCTAGTTTCCTAGGTGTGTTCCCGGTTTTGGTGATAATTGGATTTGTGGTATTTACCCATGTATTGGGGTGTTTTGGGCTGTAATTTACAGTATCTCACAATTCTATTTAAATGTTTTAACATTCTGAAAATCTAATCTTGAAAACTGTTTTCAATTGAAAGTTGCATTTCTTAGATTTTATCACTGCTTTTCTTTGCGTATTAAAACTGATTGCTTTTTCATGTTGTGTTGCATTATATTTGGAATAATTGGGTGGTATCCTATTGGTCTTAGGCTCACACCCTACTTACACCCCTTGGGTGTAATTAGACTTGGTTAGGTTTGACTTAGGTAAAGGAAAGGCTAACGGTGATGGTAGTTCAGGGTGTTAGTCCCCATCCTTGGGACGGAGTTGTGGAGACGGCTTGGGGGTGATGACACCTTGTCATGTGGAGTCAATGGGGATATTTTGTTTCTATTTAATTGTGTCTTTGGACCTTTTTTACTTCATTTGAACTTATGTATTTAGATCTGGATTTTTTATAAACCATCCTGGTATGAATTTTTCAGATTCATTTTATTAAATATTTTTGATGTTTTATGTATACATATTCCGGTAAATCATTACCAAACTGAGAAAAATGATACCCAAGAACTTGTTCCAGCCCGTGGGGATAGGGAACACCCTTCGGGCCTTGCCATGGGCTAGGTTTGGTGCGGTTAATGGTGGGGACCAGATTCGGTTCGTGACAAAATGGTATCAGAGGAGGTTCCAGTTTTTGGGTTATACTGTTATTTTGGGATGACTCGATATAGAAAGGATCTAGGACTATCGAGGATCAGTTTTTTGGTTGTGAGTAGGGTGCCTGGCCTACACCTCTCATTTTAGACCTTCAGTCACCATGGGATGTTGTAATTTACGGATTGACTTCACTTCCAGGTGAGACGTGTGTGTTGTAGACAACATGTGGACATTAGGCGATGTGGAGTAGTTGTTTATTTTTTTAATGGACTGTGTTTAGTTTATTTATATTTGATGTATTTGATTACAATTTTCAGAATTGTGGTATTGACTATTGTTTTGTGACTATTTCATTTTGTAGCAACATGCCTCCCCAGAAAGCTCCCACGTGCCCATAGGAGGAAGATGGAGAGAGTTCTCCCACACCGATTGATCAGAGTCTTATGGAGGATGTTTTTCGGGATATCCAAGATTTAGGACAAGGAACAACTCCTACTCCAATTCTTGTTAGAGTAGAAGAGACAGGTCCTAGAAAAGATAAAGCAAAAGAGTTTCTGAAAAACTAGCCTCCTACCTTCCGAGGTAGCTCAGAACCGCAGGAAGCAGAATAATGGCAAGAGAAGATCGAGCGTATGTTTGACTTCTTGGAAACACCTGAGGAGCTCAGTGTTATGTTTTCCTCCTTTCTATTATAGGGTCCCAGACGTAAGTGGTGGGATTCGGTGCTTCAGGCTGGGAAGAATGAGCAGATGCACTGGGGAGACTTCAAGGTTGTCTTCAATGAACAGCACTGCCATGAGGTGTTGGCTTATGGAAGATCTAGAGAGTTCATGTAACTTGTTCAGGGGACTCAATCTGTGTTGGAGTATGCGAACTATTTCACTGAGTTGGTTCAGTATGCTCCAGAAATTGTCTCTAATGAGCAAGAAAAGGCCCAGAGGTTTGATAAAGGCTTGCGACCAGAGATATACTCCCAGGTGTTCTTGTTTAAGCATAGGACCTATGCTGAGGTCGTTTATCAGTTGTGCATGGTGGAGATTGATAAGAAAGGTAGGGATGGTTTCTATGGTTCAGTATCAGTAGTGGGAAGTGGCAGCTCCTCAGAGAAGAAAAGGAAGCGGGATGATCTTTTGAAGAAAGGAGGTGGCAGTTCAGGCCACTCTTCCAGGAAATTTTCTTCTATGGCTTCTGATGTGAGATCGGTCATGTGCCACTTGTGTGGGATGCCCAGACACATCTGACCAGCATGTCCACTTCCTCTAAATCCTTGTTACCAGTGTGGAGGTATGGGGCATTTTCATCATTTCTGTGGTGTGGCACATCCACTTCCGAGTGGGGATGGGTCAGTGGCTTCAAGAGGAGTGACAGCATAGTCTGAGCCATCGATGACTAGGGGATCTCGATTTGGATGTCATGGTGGTAGGAATGGGTCATCTTCTGGGAAGAGCCAGTTCAGGGCACAACCATAGAATTGTGGTCATCCTCAGGTAGATAATGGACATCTCCAGGTAGTGGATCAGGCACCAGCAGGATCAGAGGCGGGACCATCGACAGTTCAAGGTACCGTTCTGATCGCATCTTCTATATCTACTGCTCTTTTTGATACTGGTGCCTCTGTTTCATTCATTTCTGCCCATTTTGTGGAAATGCTGAATTTTCCAACTTATTTGATGTCTTTCATGATAGAGTTGGTGACACTGCTGGGAAAGAAGAAGAAGCAGGGTCTCAGGTGCCCGTCGTGTTCTCTTTCTGTGTTAGGGGTCGAGATGGACTGAGACCTCTTGGTATTAGATATGGACGTTTTTGATATCATAATTGGGATGGATTGGATAGTACACTTCTAGGCACACATCGATTTCTACAGACGACATGTGAGTTTCATGGAACCTGATGTAAGTCGTCATGTTTTTCATGGAGAATGGGATCCTCGGTCAGGTCGCGCAGGGCCTCCACTCCCAGAGTTTGGAAGTTTTATCTTCCAGTTATCTTCGCTCATGCTATAGGATGTTATTTCCCCAGAAGCTGCACTACCTCATGTAGTGAATGGGTTTCTAGAGGTATTCCCGGATGATTTTTCAGGTTTACTCCCGGAGCAGGATGTGGAGTTTTCGATTGATCTGGCATTGGGAACACAGCCGGTATCTCTTACCTCTTATCTCATGGCCCCCACCGAGCTGAGGGAATTAAAGATATAGTTAGACAACTTAGAATCCATAGGATTCATTTTCCCGAGCGTCTTTCCTTGGGCCGCTTATGTGTTGTTCACGAAAAAGGCTGATGGATCCCTCCAGTTGTGCATTGACTACCAGAAGCTGAATAAGGTAACAATTAATAATAAATACCCTTTGCCCAGAATAGATGATTTGTTAGATCAGTTGAAGGGGGAAAAGTGGTTCTAAAAGATAGACCTGCGTTCAGGGTATCATAAACTCAGGGTGAAGGAGTCAGATATCTCAAAGACAGCCTTTCGAAGCAGGTATGGCCACTTTGAGTATTTGGTCATGCTCTTTGGATTGACCAATGCACCAGCAGTCTTTATAGAACTCATGAACATGGTGTTTCATCAGTATCTCAATTACTTTTTTTGTGGTGTTTGTGGATGACATACTGGTATACTCTGGCTCTGAGGAGGAACACGAACATCACTTGAGGATTGTTTTGGGTACATTACGGGATCACCGCCACTATTCAAAGTTGTCAAAGTGCACTTTCTAGATCAGGGAGGTGAGATTTCTAGGGCATGTGATCTCAGATCATGGAGTTTCAGTGGACCCTGATAAAATTAGGGCGGTCATGTCGTGGAACCAACCAAATAATGTTTTCGAGATCTGGATTTTTCTTGGCTTGGATGGTTATTACAGGATATTCGTTTTGGATTTCTCTCGGGTTGCTTCACAAATGAATTCCCTCACCCGAAAAGTGGTGAAGTTTGTATGGGTTCCAAAATGTCAGGCGTCGTTTGAGGAGCTGAGGAGGCGGTTGATTACCGCCCCTGTGATGATTTATCCAGAGGCTAGAAAGGGATATGTGGTCTACTGTGATGCTTCGGGTATGGGTCTTGGGTGCGTGCTTCTACAGGATGATCATGTGGTTGCATATGGCTCTCACCAACTTCGACCACACAAAAAGAACTACCTGACCCATGACTTGGAGTTGGCAGCGGTGATGCTTTCTTTGAATACATGACATCACTACCTCTTTGGGGAGAAATTTGTGGTCAACTCTGATCACAAAAGCTTGGCTTATATATTCTCACAGAAGGACCTCAACTTGAGGAAACGTCGTTGGATCAAGTAATTGCAGGGGTTTGAATTTGACATTGTCTATACCCCAGGCAAGGGTAATGTAGTGGCCGACGCCTTGAGTAGAAGGGTTCCAGTGCAGACTTTGAGGAAGTCCAGTGATGAGTGGATATTGATGGGGCTCTTTTCTCAGATGTGTGTGGAGACCAGGGAACACAGTGATGAGCTTTGTCAGCAGTCGAAGCAGTTTCTTCATGGTGGGGAGACATCCTGTGATTTGTCGTCGTCTCCTAAGGGCATCTTGTGATTCAAGGGCCGTTCAGTAGTGCCGTTATCTCCGCGGAAGGTGGTTATGTAGGATAGCCACCAGTATCAGTGGGTTGTCTATATGGGTGCCACTAAGATGTATTATGATGTATTTCGGCAGTTTTGGTGGCCTGGTATGAGACGGGACATAGCGGACTTTGTTTCGAGAGGATACACATGTTAGCAGGTGAAAGCACAGCACCAAAGGCCTTCCAGTTTTCTCCAACCACTACCCATTCCTACCTAGAAGTGGGACGAGGTCTCCATGGACTTCATTGTTGTCTTACCTCGTACACCTCATGGTAAAAATAAAATTTGGGTGGTTATTGATTGTCTGACCAAATCAACCCACTTCATTCTGATAAAAGATATAACTAAAGTGGATGAGTTGGGCCCTTTGTATCATCAGGAAGTGGTGAGACTCCATGGTGTACCATCAGCTGTTGTCTCAGATCGAGACACCCACTTCACTTATCATTTTTTGGAAGACCTTCATAAGGCCTTGGGGTCTCAGATTAACATGAGCACGGCATACCACCCTCAGAGGGATGGTCAGACAGAGCGGGCGAATCATATTTTGGAGGACATGCTTCGTGCATGTGTCCTGGACTTTGGAGGTTCTTGGGAAATCCATTTGGGATTGGTTGAGTTTGCTTATAATAGTAGTTACCAATCCTCAATTCGAATGGCCCCTTTAGGGGCGCTCTATGGTCGGCCATGTCGGTCCCCCCTATATTGGGCTGAGGTAGGAGAGACTTCACTGTTGGGGCCGAGCCTTGTGCAGGAGACTTCTGAGAAGGTAATGTTGGTCAGGTAGTGCTTATTGATAGCTCAGAGTCGTCATAAATCTTATGCTGACCGGAGGCGTCGAGACCTTGAGTTTTCATTGGGTGACAGGGTATTCTTAAAAGTGGCCCCTCGTCTGGGCCATCGTCAATTGGGGAAGCAAGGTAAGCTGATGTCGCGGTATGTCGGGCCCTATGAGGTCACCGACCATATTGGAAAGGTGGCATATAGGTTGTCCTTACCTTCTCATTTGACAGCCATCCATGATGTCTTCCATGTCTCTTAGTTGAATAAATACAACTCGGATCTGTCCCATGTGTTGAGTTGGGAAGAACTGGAGATAGAGCCTGACTTGTCTGTTGTTGAGAGGCCAGTGAAAATAGTGGACTCCTAAGAGAAGATACTTCAAGTGAATTTTATTACATTAGTTAGGGTCCTATGGCATCATGGGAATGATACACATGAGACATGGGAGCGAAAGTCATGGGTCGAGGAAGAGTATCCATTCTTGTTTTCCAACCAAGCTTCATGTTGACTTTCCGGAGCGGAAGCTCCATAATTGTGGAGATAATTGTCAAATACATGACATTTTTTAAAGTTATTTTTCATTTAATTTACATCCTTACTTTGTTTTGGGGTTTTCCCTAGGTTTTATGGAGGAATATATGAGTTTTCATGAATTGGGCCAAACCGTGAGCCCAATTCCAGATTGTAAAATAAATTTTGTTTCTTTTATAACATTTTAATTTTTCAACATTTTTCATCCATTAAAATTTCTACATGGCCTCCCCAAACCTAGTAACACCACCAAGTCAATTTGGAGCCTTTATAAATCCATAACCAAGGTTTATTTGGGTTTTTATCTAAGTGGTTGGGCCAACCCAAATGCCCAATTCCTGTTTTAAAAATCAATTTTGTTTATGTTATAATGTATTCAATATTTGGGATTGTTTGGGAATTCTAAGTCTCACTCAAGACCATTAAACCCAGACACGCGTCTGAACACTCTCCCCCCTCTTTGGAAATCTGGTTAATCGAGATTTGGAGCCGAACTTCATATTCTTCCTCAAATCGTCCAGATTTGAAGAGGAAAAGTCTTTCTTTCATAACTCTATCAATTCTCAATATTTTTCCTCCATTTCAGTTCCTAAATGACCTAATGAATCTTGTTCGAATGAACCCTAAATTTTGGATTATTTAAATTTTATCTACTGTTTTTTGGAGTGATTACTTGAAGATACTTCAAGTAAATGAGTCCTTTTCTTTCCTCTTTAAAATTACTTTATGTTTCATTCATTATTCTTAGGGTTTCATCGCTTATCATTGAGTTTCCTAATGTCTAGAAACTAGGTTTTGGAACCTAGGGTTTAAATTTTGTCTTTCTTAGCCAATTATTGTGATTTTAGGTTTGATCTAGGTCTCTCTTGGTGCGGCGGGGGTGCGATTTAATATCCGCATGGAGATTCACGGGTTTTTGTTACTTTGGTAGGTGATTCCATTGTGCGTGAAATTTTTGTGAATTATCCTGCTCTATTCATGGTATTTTAATGTCTATTTCATTTAAATGTTTCTATAAAAACCGGTTAGAGTTTCATTTATAATGCAAATGAATTTTAAGTTCCAATTTTTGGTGAAATTGGGTATTTTTCATTCAAATATTTTATTGGTTCATTTTGGGATGACCTATAATTACATAGTTGATTTTATGGAACTGTATTAGGACGGAAAAGTATGTTTTTAATTTTTATTTTTTTGGTTGTTTCTGTGAAATTTTGTTTAAATTGTGTTTGGGAAGCAAACGGGCTTTAAGTGCCATGTTTGTGTGAAAATGGTGGTTGTTAAAAGATATAAATTCTTGGTTCATATTGGGCTGCTCCATAACTTAATTTTTGGTTTCATTAAATGGTATTGAACTGAAATTTTGTTTTTATGACTTAAAAGTATTCACATAGTGTGCAAAGTGGATATTTTAAAGAGCTTTTGGTGCAAACAATGTGATATTTTGAGAGGTTGTTTTATTGAAAATCAAAATATTTTATTGTGTGTTTTAAATGGTATAAAATGTTTGTAGCTATTATACTGTTTTTTTGTGACAAGTAGCAATATTTTATATGAAAAAGTATGTGTGTGGTTTTCAAAAATTGTTTGAGCATAAAAGGGGAATCCTAGGTACTTAGGTTGGCGGATATGTACTAGTACGGCTAGTAGATCGGATGGGTTGCCTCCCTATTTCTCTAAGAGAATGGATAAAGACAACTCTAAATAAACTATGTGGATGATATTTGGGGATCACTAGGTTATGTGTATGTTACCTACTAGTGTCTTGTTCACAATAAAGGATTGTGACTTAGATACTTTAAACCGAGGTACGAGGTACATAGGGCCCGAGACTATCTAGTCGCCTAGGGGTATTCCCGGTTTTGGTGCTCATTGGATTTTTGGTATTTACCCTTGTATTGGGGTGTTTTTTGTAGTAATTTACATTATCTCACATTTCTATTTAAATGTTTTAACATTCTGAAAATTTTAGCTTGAAAACTGGTTTCAATTGAAAGATCCATTTCATAGATTTTATCACTGCTTTTCTTTGCGTATTAAAACTGCTTTCTTTTTCACATTGTATTGCATTATATTTGGAATCATTGGGTGGAATCCTATTGGTCTTAGGATCACACCCTACTTACACCCCTTGGGTGTAAGTAGACTTGGTTATGTTTGAATCAGGTAAAGGAAAGGCTAAGGGTGATGGATGTTCATGGTGTTAGTCTCAATCCTTGGGACGGAGTTGTGGAGACGGCTTGGGGGTGATGAACCCTTGTCATGTGGAGTCGATGGGGATGTTTTGTTGCTGTTTCATTGTGTCCTTGGACTTCTTTTACTTCATTTTAACTTATGTATTCAGTTCTGGATTTTGTATAAACCATGCTAGTATGAATTTTTTAGATTCATTTTATCAAATATTTTTGATGTTTTATGTATACATATTCAGGTAAATCGTTCCCAAACCAAGATAAATGATCCCCAAGCACTTGTTCCAGCCCATGGGGATAGGGAACACCATTCAGGCCTTTCCATGGGCCGGGTTTGGTGCCATTAAAGGTGGAGACCAGATTCGGTTCGTGACATTTTTCACAATATATTCTACTACATAATGGCATATAATAATTACCAATTCAAAAATATTTATTATGTTATATTTATCACTTATATTCATTAAATATATCTTTATAAACTTCTATAAAAGGTATATGACAAAAAAATGCATCGCCTCTTGAGGAATTATCTACCATACACTCGAACGGTGTTATCACATTCTTGTATAATGAAATGTATCAATTTATATGTGATATTATAATATAGGAATTATAAATATATTAATAATTTCATATATATATATATATCTGTGTCTGTGAGTGATTGTGTGTGTCTAAAATCAAACATTATAATCAATCATGAGACATGTTGATGGAAAATGGGTAACATGGGTCCGTGAGGTAGTATTCCACCGTAGTAATGCTCAGTAGTTTTATTTCAAATTTAATAGAAGGACCAATGGTTATAGGTCATGAAAGAAACATAAAAACATATTACTATATCTTATATACTATGTTTTTTATATAATAATGTCTTACTATTATTTTAAGGACTATAAATAAGAAAATAATGATATCTCTTACTTGAGAATTACTACTCTTATATAGACAACTCCATTGGATATGCAACAAAATTCCATAATTGGAGGGATTTATAATTAAAAAAGGGATTATTTTCATGGGTAAGGATGTAAATAGAGTATTTTTTAATGTATTGATTGATATAGAATATTTTTAAGTGAGGATATGAGTGGAGAGGTTGTTCCCTTTTAGAATTAATTTGATTTACACACTTGTAATATTTAAAATAACTTCAATAAATCCATCTAAAAATATTGGAAAAATGATAAAATGGTTATTAATTGAAAATAAGATGATATAAGGTCAAAATAATTCCATAAAATAGAAATTATAAATGTGTATAGTCATTTTAAAACCTTTTATTTCTAGTCTAATACCAGGTAAACCCTTTTTAACATTAACTGATGTCTCAAATTTTTTCAATTTTTTTTATTCATTATGGAAAAAAAATTGACCATATTACCTAATATAAATTATTTTGAATAAAAATATTGAACCATTTAATGAAATTAAAAACCCCAAAGTCTCATATTTTAATTTAAAGTAAAAATGAAAATTTGATGAAAAAATGTTATTCCAAATGAATAGTTTTCTTAAGATGAAATAATTTATATATAAAAATTCAACATGGAATTTATTATAATGAAAAAAATTGGATTAATAATAATATAATTGATCTAATTTCACATTTAAAACTTTTTGGAAATAAAAATTATTGTTTAAATTATTATAAATAAATGAATATTTTTAATAAAAAACAATATTTTCCACTACTAAATAAAATAATTTCTCTTGTAACTGTTTTAAATAAATCACTATATGAAATTTTTTTGACATTATGATTAAAAAAATGAAATTTATTTTTTGAAATAATGTTTCTATAAAAAGAAAATATATATTATAATATTTTTGTTACGAAATTCGATGAAAAATGTATTTAGAAAAAAAATTTAAGAATAACAATGAATTTAATCTTATCCCAATGTGAGCGTCATTATCCACTAACTATTTGATTGATCTCTAAACCCTCCTAACATGAGTTTAATTACTTCGTGATCAATATGATCTTATCCACCACTGTAAGATCATTATCACCATCAAACCTAACTGAACACTAGGTCTCCACATTCAAAGCTTCGTTCACTGGTAAATAAAATGACATGACCTGGCCATCATTCTTTCACCTGAGTGACTAGATGAATCTAAAACTACCTCTCATTCTCTTCCATCCAATAAGGGAATCTTATAAATTCATCAATATAATTATTACATAAACAATATCTTCTAATTTCTAGTCTTTTATTATATACCATATAGCATCACATATATTTCTCCTCAAGAACTGACCTATAAGGAAACTAAAACTAGACTGAACCATATTTTAAAAAACTAATATATATATCTCCATGATATCATTATCCCTATAATATCACTTAACAACTACCACCAAAACACTGCATGAGATAATCCATAACACAATAAATTCTCAATGGACTTACACATGACTAAATAACTAATTGATAACTCAATGGGAAAAGTTCATACCTCACATACTGAGAAATTTCCCTGAAAACACATAAATATGTTTTCTCTCCACCATAAGTATAATGATGTACTGGGATCATTATCATAGTATTTCTCTCATTATCTATCACAATCTCACTTAGTCACATCTTGTAAAAAGTCATGCACTCACAGACGACACAACTAGACTGGTGTTCCCGTTATTTTTTTATAATCCAACATAGACCCATTACATTGGCCTAATGATTTTTATCCTATTATAGGATTACCATACCAAAAACAAGGCATATTACTCATTACATGAAAAACCACATGTCATTTAGCCATAATTTTGTTATTTTAAAACCAAAAGCGTAAGACCACCCTTACACCACAACACCAAAAGAAAATAAAGAATCTTACAAGATTTCTAAATAACTGGTCATACCCACAAACCCAGCGTTGTTATGAATAATTATTTTGGTACCTTAAATCATGAAAATAATTGGCATTTGTCATGAATTTCATCTTTCCATTCAGGGTATTTCAATGACTACCTGATTGAGAGTAACAAAAATCCAAAAAATTCTATATAGGAAGATCCTACACACTTTTTCTATTATAATTTTTGAAACTAAAACGCAAACTACTAGAATACCATTCAAATAATAATATTATTCATCTATATTAAATAGATATAATATTCCTTATAAGGGTAACTATACATAAATTTTATTTGGGTGTTTTGTAGCCACTACCAAAGAATGTCATGCACGAGGATCAACCTAAAAACAAAAGAAAAATAATTATGTTGTTATGTTGATGAGAATAAAACCAAAATGATATATATAATAATCCAATATAAATTTTTTCTACATATTAGGAAACAAAACCCCTATAGTTTGTGAAATGAATAACACATAATCTAATGAATGTCATGTGAATCTCATATTCCAACGAAGAGTTATATACATTAAATACCTTCTAATGGGCCATAAGATGTAATAAAAAGAGAAAAATAATGGATAAATACATATATTTCAGTTAACAAATAGATATTTATATAAAAACATTTGTAAAAAAACATTTTATCCTTGGTAATAAAAACCTTCTAGAAATAAATATCCATGACACACTAATATAAGGTTGATCAAATGCTTCAAAATGTTACTAGATCACCTTTTGACTATCTCCACAAATATTTATAAAAAAATAATTCAATTTGATTTAACACGTAACTCCTCGTCCAAGATCACATATCATATCCATTCGGACACATTTCCTTAATTTCACCTGCAAATATATTACAGGTAGATAACACATGTCTAGGGGATAAAATATACAATTCAGACACTATTTCATTAAATCAAAACCTAAAAATATGATAACATGATTAATGAATATCCATAAAAAATGTACAATGAATAAAATAATCAAAATATTATAATATGAGTTAATTTTAAATGTGCATATTCATAGATCATTGATCACCCACATGGATAATAAAAAATTCAAAATAAACATGAGAAAAAAGTTATACACTAGCCCTACTCCTATCCCAAATCTGAAACAACCAAGTCCTTAAATCCTTATCAAGATTCTCTAGGCCAATTCACTATTCAACCATTGATATGACCTATATATTTGGAATAGGGTCTCTAAATAAAATAGTTTTCCCATTCATGGTTTGATAACTATATCATATATGGTTACCACTATATTCCCTTAATATACTCTATTATATTTTTTATTAGAGAGGTAAAAAAAAGTCACATAAAAATTTCTTACATCATATGATATCTAAGACACTATAACCGGATAAATGAAGTGTTTTTATGCTTATTTATTCCCACCATAATACTTTAACAAACCTACATAAGTAAATTTTTTTGAGTCTTATTGTTTACTCATTCCACTATACCCATAACCATAACCATACACAAATAAGAAAGGCAGTGATTTACCAAGCCTCGAATAGTAGCTGAATGATCATGGTATAGTCTTATGACCAAGCACTTAACCAAACATTATCACATAAGGTAGGTCATAAATAAAACTCTAACAACTACGTTATCACTAATGGTAGAGATCATCATGTATATCTCATACCACTACCTTATCAATCAAGGAATGGTCAGTCAAACTTGTTAATAACTACCTGACAACCGGAATATCCATCTCACTTAGCTATAAACTATTCATAGTTAAGACTTATCACTCATGAATAGGTTTAGAGGAACATGTTTTCACTTATGAAAAAAGATAAATGGTATCAGGACTTACCTTCCAACTCAAGGTATTCCAATACCTCATAAAGAATGTGATCCCATCACTTTCATGGAAATTTTTCCAAAAATATTTTTCTCATGTCACTTGCATACCCAAATATCTATCCCCCAGATCATAGTCCTTCACCTATCATAATAGCAAGAAATTTACCCTAAACAATGGATGAGAACCCATCAAAAAATTCATTAGCTCATCATATGTCACTAGCCTCTCAGAACATAGACCCATATATAAGGAAGACCTGTTAATCCATCTATCCACATGACCAATATTTTCAAAAATTACCATTATCTAATCAATGAAACCATCTCAGTGTCAATATCTCTTCATGACTTAACAACAATTATACTCTAACCACCCCCCCCCAATAGGAAAGGTCCAATTTCTCTTCCAATTACATGTCTTAACCCTTACTCAAACACAATATCACATATCTTACAGCTATCACTAATATTTGTATCTAATGTAAACACTTATTCATCATAACCAAAATACTCCAGGTGGACTATTATAACTCATAGTGGCAACCATGTGTCAATATACCATTTGGTGGGTGTTACTAATCTAGTGTGTGGGTCACATTAATCTCACTTATTAGCACCGAGCAGAAGCGATCACACACTAACACTAAAAACCTAATGTGAAACATACTAGGTCGAAAATGACTCATCTCTCCCCATAAGTTCCAACTATGGTATCTTTAAAAATAAATTGAAATTCTGACTATAACACTAGATGTTTTTATGATATTCTTTAAAAAAACTTGTATTCCATCAAAATTTTGTGATAGATGAAACCCCTAGCATATATATAATATAATATATAATATCATTATAACATAGACATTAAATTTTTGGAATTAATTTTAATTCCCATGTCGTAAAAAATATGAATAATGGATTTAGGTAACTAACAAATGTATTTTTGAAGAATATATATGCTATAATAATACATTTTCCATCCAAAAAATGTATTAATTAACTTTCTATGATAATAATTTAATAAATATCATAAATTTTTCAATAATAAATTTGTATAAATAAAAAAAATTAAGTAATCATTTTTAAATTATCATTGAATGAATTTTTGAGAATTATCTTAAAGAATTGTTTTACAATTATTAGTGAAAAATGATGAATTTTAAGGTAAAATGACTTTTCATTTTAAATATTTGTATACATTACTATTATATGAAATAGTTTTGTACATATGATTAACTAATTAAAATTAAGTATAATCAATTTATGGTCATTTGAATTAATTTTTATGCTGGATTTTAATATCAAAACTTTTTTTACGTTAGAAAACATGTTTCTATTTAAAAAATTTATTTATTTTTTCTAGACTAATTTAAAATTAATTTTTACCACTTATATGAATTTAATCATGAGAAATAAATTCTAGATTTGTAATCATGAGTATATGGTTTTTTTAATATTCCCCTTATTATTATTATTATTATTTATAATAGACATAGTAAATATTTGTTACATTGTTAAGGGTATAATGGTTAATAATAGTATAAAAATATCGAATAAGGAAATAAAATCAAACTAAAACATTACATTATCAAATTATATGTGGGATTATTGACCATATCCATCTGAATTTCAAATAAGTTGAATCTTGGTGCAATTTTCCCTTGAAAATGAATTTTATAATATTTTATGTTATTATAATTCCAAAAATGTCACTCTCATGACATTAATGTCTCTTAATTTGGTTTATAAGTTTAAAAATATGATAATTGAATTTGAAATATTAATCATTTTTTTATTTTTATTTATTTTTAATTTATTGTGTGGAAATAATTACCTTAAATTCTTACAAAATTCTAACACAATGCTTGTGTAAGGAGTAGAAAAATCATATAAATGATTTTTAAAACACTAAATGTAATATTGTCTCGGGGAGTAATAGTTCCCCAAAATAATTATCTTAATATAAAATTTTAATTTTCTATGAATTAATATTATTCTAATTAGTTTACTATCTTGATTTGTTTAATATCAAATTATGTGAATAGGGTCAATAATGACTTTAATTGTATTTATGAAAAGTAATATTTTAATAAATTATTATGAAATCAAAATATTATTTTAAAATGAAAATTATATTATGTATTGGTTTTAAATTAATATATATTTTCCATTTATTATCAAAATGATACCTAATAATTAAATTATAATTCTTTATGATTGAAAAGGTTATTACAATAGTTAAGGGTACAATTATTTAATTAATGGGTAGAACCAAGATATATGGTTTAAAATGAATCCATAAGATATAAAACTTTCATTGATTGAGATTTTTATACTATATCCTCTCCAAAATAATATTTATTTTTATTTTTAATCATTACACTTGAGAAAAAGATTATTGATATTTTAATATTTTATGTAATTCCATATGTGTCATTTCCGAGCCTTAAAAAGGAACACTTGTTTTATATTTAGTTTACATTATCTAGAGAAATATAGTTTACCAAAACCTAGATATTTATATTATAAAAATACCTATTTTATAATTAAAATTTAATTCCATCTTTTTCTAAATTTACATTAGTCTATTA
Source organism: Viscum album (assembly GCA_963277665.1). Classification (NCBI taxonomy): domain Eukaryota; kingdom Viridiplantae; phylum Streptophyta; class Magnoliopsida; order Santalales; family Viscaceae; genus Viscum; species Viscum album. The sequence goes on from OY728130.1 coordinate 1,152,105,753, forward strand.
GATGGTTTCATAGGGAGGCTTATCAAAGACGATTTAATCATCTTTCCCGACATATTTAAAATAACTCACTTTTATACCTCATATAAATATTTAGCAACAATCCTAAATTAGTATATTTTATATAATTAATATATTAAAATTTAATTATGATTAGGTGACAACCATTATACGCCCTCTAGTCAATAATATTAGAACTTAAAGTATATATTGTGTGTACATTTTGACTACCACCTCCCTAGAGCGATAAAATTCATTTTACATCACCCTATTTCTGATTATTCATTATAATGTGTCTAATTTTTATCGGTTATATTCATGTTATAATTATGATTCTATGGTTATAATATATTACTTATTTTCTTACTATCACATATGTTCGAAAATGATAATTTATCTCCGGTGTATGCGTGTATTACCACCTCCATGAAGTGATGTGATTAATTTTTCATTTCCCCATTTCATGAAATGTAATAACAAAATATTTATGAAATATATATGAAATATATTATATTATAAAAAAATTATGAAAATTTTTACTTACCATTCATTCAATATATCTGTTGAAAAGTGAAACAAATTTATTGCATACGTACAACCTATAGTCTTAATAAATGGTGTAATTCCTTTATCTATCAATATATTTGTATATATGAATATAAATATATAAAAATTATATATATATATATATGATATCTAGATTTTAGTTAACATTATTTATATCATTTTATTGTGATTATTTTATAATAATTAGGACTATTGGATCGAAGCATGACAACTAAATGATGAAATTATCACATGGAATAATTATTTTAATAAGAAATTGTTAACAAAAATGGAATATGATGTTATAATTTAAAAATATATTTTATAATATATATATACATTATTATTTCAATAAAATACATGAATAATAAATCTATATTTATTGTATAAAATTTTCAAACATGTGTAAGGAACGATAATACATGAGGTAAGGTAGTTATGTTTTAATCAAATTCTTATCAGTACTCATTATACTTGAATTTATGTTTAGTAAATTATTTGATCATTAACTAAAAATTAATTAATTTTTCATATACTGTGTTTATTTCTCTATTTTTTGGTTTTATTACCATCTTACTCTCTTTGATTATCAAAATGGTTCAGAAAATATTTTTATGAGACTCCGTCCTTATTTCTCCTATTTTGGTCAAAAAAACAATTCATATTCCTATCCTTGATTTAAAAAATATTTTCAATATTTATTTTTCAAACTCATTAATTATGGTTAAAATCATTTTTACCAATGTTTTAATTTTTAAAAAATAATTAAAAAATTATATTCATGTCATTTTTTACAGGAGTTACTTTTTAGGTAAGTTGTCAACATCATCATATTATTTTTACGGATTACAACATGACTAGAATTTCCATTAATCAAAAAACTCAATTCATGGAAGCCAATTTTACAAGTACATGTAGTTTTTTCTCAAAGAAAAAAATTTCCTTAATATTCTCTAAATATTCAGATTTAAAATATATTTTTTCAAAATAAATAGTGAAATATCATCATGAATTCTTACATAAACTATTTTAAATGATTTTTCATCTATGATTACATCCATTGATGTTACTTATGTTTTAGTTGGAATATTTTTCTATTATAGCATCCATATTATATAACTATATTTTTTACTGTTGTTGTGTTTAGATTTTAATAAAAACAATTTTCCCTATGGTTTATTAATTTATGATATGATGACAGTTTTATGTTCATTTGGATCACATTGGTATGTTTTTTATTATATTATTTTTTTCCCAAGAATTAAATTTCCCAATAATTCATTAGGTAATTCTTTATATATCATTATATAATTTGGGGAAATTATTTGAGGTTCTAGATATTGTATTTCAAATACGAAAGTTGGTATTATCCACTATAGGATACATGTTGTAATCTTGATATTATTTTTAAAATAGGAGGGGATTTATTAATATATGGAAAGTAGTTGATAATTCATAATGAATTGGATTTGAAGGTCTTATAAATAGATATTAACATTGTAAATGGTTTCTCTTATAATTATGGTGGTATAGTTTTTATGGATTGTAATTTTTTTGTAATATAATATTTTGATTCATTATTGATTTATTATTATTTGTAACTACTAAAAATAATCAATTTTGAAATAATAATTTCTTTATACTGAAACACATTTTTGTGATCTATGTCATATTTGGATTGAATTTTTTCTATTATGTGAATGATCTCAAAATACAATTCTTATCATATGCATTATAGTGATAATTGAATGACATATTATATGTGTTTACTTTTCCAAAGATATTAAAAATGGTTATAATCAATTTATGTCCAGAATGTTACAAGTTGTACGAACATTGTGAGAAATGATAAAAAACATATATACCCAAATAAGATGTTTGTGTGTCTAGTCTTCAAAAGAACTAAAACATTATTGTTATGGATTAGATCTTAATGATATGTATTGAATGTTCATATAAAAATATGTAATATTCATGTATGAAATATATTATTCTTTATTGTTGGTAGAAGTTAATGGTTTAGTTAATATTAGGAGGTTAGGGTTAGAATAAAATGATTGAAACCATATAAGAAAGTATATGTTTAATATAAAATATGATTCATTTTTCAAAGTCTATATATAACTGAGGTTAATCCTCAGTACCCATAGATTGAAAAGAATGTGTCCTTATTTGAACATCATTTGGATTATTTTAAGTGTTATATGATTTTTTCTCTAGTTAACAATGTTTAATGATCATGATAACAATTTTGATTCAATTAAGGTAACAAAAATATAATTGATGCAGCTGGTTTTGTTATAGTAATGATCAAATAATTATGTTTCATATTTGATAATTGTTATATGAATTCCCTTATATCATGAAATTTATCAAATTTTATACATTAGAACATAAACTATTTTTAGCTAAGTTAGATAGGAAAATGTAAAATGGTATGATGGTCTTATATCCATTGAATCATTCCTCTTTGATTAATGTTTTTTGTGAATTTTCTTCTACAAAATAATAGAATTCTTCCACAAAATAATATGAAGAAGGATGCATCTGGTTTTTTATGAGATGCTCCAACATTCAGCAGGTTATGGAGGATCATTAGTTACTAACATGGCTTTTATAGCAGATACTCATTCCCGAGTGAAAGTGGAATGATGTCGTGATGGTTTTCATGATAGGTTTATCGAGGTCCCCAAGAGGAAATGATGTGATTTGGTTTGATATCGATAGGCTCATGATGGTTGAAAATTTCCAGCTGATCAAAGAGACCCACAATGTGGATGAGCGTAGAAATTTGTACATCTGAGAGATAGTTCACTTGCATGGTGTTCCACAATCTATAAGGTCAAACAGGGATGCTTGGTTTACTTCTCGTGTTTGGAAGGGACTACTGAGGGCATTGGGTACACAAGTACTTATAATAATAGCTTACCATCCCTAGGTAGATGGTCCATCCAAGCATACAATTAAGGTTTTGGAATACATGCGTCGATCATGCATCTGGAATTTTGGGGGCTCTTGGGAGAGACACATACCCCTGGCGGAGTTTTTTTACAATAACAGTTTTCAAAAAACAATTTAGAGAGAAACTTATGAGGATTTGTATGGTATGCCATGTTGATCACCCCTATGTTGGCTGGAGGTCGGAGAGTCAGCTATGATGGGACCTCATCTTGTCTAGGAGACCACTGAGTCGGGGCTGTTGATTCGGAAGAGGATTGAAACTGCACAACCTCAGCAGAAATCTTATGTTGATCGATGGAGATGACCTCTGGAGTTCAAGGTTAGAGATCAGGTTTTCAAGAATGTCATACTGAAGTTGTAACACATGAGGATTATGAGATAGGAGAAGCTTTTTCCAAGATACATCGGGCCGTTTGGGGTTTTGGAGAGAGTCAGGTCGGATGCCTATCAGTTGTAGTTACCATAGAGGTACTAGGCGTTGAATGACATCATTCATGTTTCTCAACTACAACAATACTTTTCAAACCCATATCATGATTTACAACCTCAGTATGATGAGATGGAGGTGGATTCATTCTTCTAGAAACACCATATTAAGATTGGTGGTCATAGCATGGAGGTTCTCCGTGGATGGTCTGTTCCTCTGATACGAGAAATGTGGCAACACATACGAGTACATGATAAGACATGGGAGTGGGAGGATGATGTGTGATCATGGTGTCTGGAGTTGTTCATAGGTTCTACTTCACCACCCTTGGAAGGGAAATTAGGGGACAAATTTCTTTAAGGGGTGATGTTTGTAAGAACTCAGAACTACATTCTAAGTATGGATCTTGATTTTAGGTTTTCTTGAAGAAAAATGAAGAAACGAGGTTTTTTATAAGTACACGTCTTGTACTTATGAGTACACATCGTGTACCTAGCATGCCACATATAGTCATGTTCTGGCTATGTAATGGTCAAATACATAGTCGTGTGGTAACCTGGTAGTTATCTGAAGTTAGGGTCCAGTTAAGGCCACTACATGTAATGTAGTTTTAAAGAACATGTCATGTACTTTTATTTTTAATTAATATTTCAAAGCGGGGTCACATGTCATGTTCAGAATTGACTTCTTCTTCCCGTGTTTCATACAGGAGTGTTTGAGAATGATGAACAAAGATCGAACCCCTAATTCTCCATCTGAGCTCCGATTGAGACATCATCTAGTGTGTTGGAATCCCGCAGGTGAGTTCTTGAATCCCCTAGAGCCTTTCTTCATGAATCTTCCTCTCTTGTGAGTTATTCAAGTTTGGGAGTTTTTCAAGAAAAAATAGATATAGCCTGATTGAAGGTCCGAATTCATTTATATCGATCATATCACAATGAGGATGGTGGTTTCTACCATAGAAAGATAGTCACTAGATTATATTTTTCTAAAAGTGCTGCATAACCACGATTGGGGTATTTCATTATTAGAAATTTTACCTTGTTTATTACCTTATATAGTTTGATTGATTGATAAGGGGTTGTTTCTTGTGAGTAAGGTTACATACCTTGTTACAAGACACCCCATGGGTGTGTTTCCATTAATTGATGGTTTATGGCCATTTGGTTTAGGATTCCTGTTAGGCTTCCCTTGTTTTCCATGCCTTGGTTGACATGGTTGGAGTTTGATTGATTATATGAAATTAATATGAAATTATTTTGAATGATTATACATTTAGTAGTTTCATATTACATGAGTGGCTTTGAGGTTATATGTTCACCATTATTACACAGGACTTTGAGAGCCTTGGGGTAGATGTTGACCTAGGGGTATATATTGTGAGATCTACCCAAGAGGTCCCTTATAATTACATAATACAAGGTTGACCTAGGGGTATTGACTATGAGAGCTACCCAGGTGGTCGTTTATAATTTATTGATGCTATGTTGACTAAGGGCTATTGACAGTGAGAGATGCTCAGGTGGCCATTTGTAAATGGTTAGTTCTATGTTATATTAGAGGGGCTTAGACTGTGAGAGATTCCCATATGGTCGTTATTTAATGAACTGGTACTATGTTAAATCAAAGGGTTTAGCCATGATAGGTTTTTCATAGGGTTGTTTATGAATGATTTAATGGTTTTGATTAGTATTCCAAGACAAATCTCATGATTGGACTTGGCCTTACTTGATAATTTAGATGGTCTTCAAAGACATATATTCTGTTACTATTACATAGGGGGATAAGGAGCATAGGCTATATCCCAAGACATCATGATTCAATGAATGAATAATAAATTTAAATAAATATAATTTAAAATTGTTGGATTGTATACTTTGAGTACTTCGTAGTTTATTTCTTCATTTTTTCCTATTACCAGCTATATATATTCCCTGACAATAAGGCACAGATATTTTGGAAGTTGCCTACTAGGATTCATCTCAAACCCTATTTGGGTCATGCTTTTGGACCAAAATAGATTATATGATTGTAGATAAAGATAAGGGAATGTGCCTTTATTCATCAGATACTTTATTTTTGTTGGATTTGGAGAGTATGGGACTAAGCTGGGGCTTGCGATGCTACTATAGTTTACTTAGTTATTTTGTATTTTGGTTTCTGTTTTTATTTCCAGCATTGTGGCTTATTTGGATATTATCATAGATACATATTCCATGCATCATATATATATATATATTGATGCTTCCATTAGGTTTACTTTCAATATTCTGTTGTTTACTTTTGTTGGTGTTACTGCTTCTGCCATTGTTTACTATTTGTTTCCACTGTTTTTACTCTACCAATGAGGGAATAGTTCCCTACTATCACAGCCATGGTTCTCACTGATATTCAGCGGCCTCTTTCCTTCATGGAAATGTTCTTTTGGCCATGTGGCCAATAAGGTATGTGGAACCTTTGGGCGGCACACAGATCTGGGATGTTATACCCGATCTAAATGGTTTTGGGTTTTTGAAGAAGAGAGGATATGGAGAGGCCTTTTATAAGTGATTTGAGTCCCTTACAGGAAATATCAAGAAAGAAAAAGATTTTCAAAAATTTTTCAGAGGGCAAAATGCACAATCATGGTACATTATTAAAAAAATTGGTTATATGGTCAAAATATGGCCATTAAATGGGTTTTATAAAAGTTTATATGTCATTTTACCTCTTATACTTTAGTTAAAGGCCCTTGGTAAACATGTTTTTACCTTAACATCAAAAATTATTGTTTATTATTTTTACTATCCACTATGGTGACAATTTAAGTTGAACTATTAAAAAATATAAGTTATTATAATTCGAATTGTGTAATCCATTTTTTCAATTTTCATTCACAGAAGTGGAAATTTTTAATTTGAAATTAGTCCTCCCTAATCTTCGGAAAAGTTTTCTTCATAACAAAAAAATATCAAAAGGGTAAAAAGTTTATATATCCAAACCTGATATGAAATTGATTAAAATTAACTAAATTGTTTTCATTTATATTTTTTTCAACTAATTTTACTTCTAAAATCCTAATATAATAAAATTTATCATAAAAATTCTTTTAATAGAAACAAAATTGGTTTCAAAAATCTATTATTTTCCCAATGCATCAATATATATAGATTTTCAAAAAAATCTCAAAAATTAACCATAATATAATTTTGAAATTGTGATTTAAAAAATTTAGCGACTTTTTTCAAATACATTTTATAGAACTTTTAAAAATTAATTTTAATATAAAAGTGAAAAATGCAACAAAAATGCTTTTCAGAAAAAATATATTTTTTAAGTATAATGTTTGACTTATTCCAATATCATGTATAGAAAACACATAACATGAATGCTAAAAATTTGAATCAATATATAATATAACAATTTCATTAAAATAATTCAAAAAAAAGGTTTTGTTTTATTTATTGAGAAAAATTTATTTGTTTATAGAAACATAGTTTCACATAAAATTGATTCCATTATGTTCAAATGGTTATTATTTTAATTTATAATTAATTAGCCTCAAAATAATAAATTTTATGTTCATATATATACCAAATTATTTCTTCATTTAGTTTATACTCTTCATACCCATCATTCTAGTAGTTAGGTGATGACTATCATATTATATTATAATATTCTTATAGTATAACATGTTTCGTTAAAACTCGGTATTGTGTATAGCGCAAGCTATCAATGAATTTAATATTCTGTAAAGTATATATTTAATTAACTATCAGTGTGTTACATTATTATTTATATTATCTTGGGATTCCATAACTTCAAAAATTACATTCACCTTCAATTTTTTAGCTCTAGTGAATTCCCCTTCATCTGATGATTGACACATGTTCAACTAGAAGGTCAAGATGGATATAACTATCACTATAAAATAATTCACCTCTATTTAATTATCCTTCCATAATTTATTTTCTTAATTTTTTGAGAATAATTAGAGAAAAAAATATTCATTACATTAAATATACATAAAATAGTGGATATTATGTTGAGGTAAGAAGATAATTCATGCATTATGATTCAAGAAAATTTTGTTTTAGGACATAAACATTGTACTTATTTGGGATGTATGATCTTTCATTTCTTGTGGGATTAAAAATCCATGGGCTCAGTTCGGTGTAAATGGGGTGGGTCATCCTTTTGAATTGTAAAGAATGAAACATAGATTATATTTGGATATCCTTAGTCTGGAATGGGTGAGAGGATCTTCATTGGTGTTTTCCACAAAAGCATTATCTCAAGAGTTGTTGGGAGAGTGTATCTTCTAACATGGATCAAGTAATTATATGGATCTAGAGTTATACATTAGAATGGAGGTGATGATTATTCTTGATACATGATGTAAATATGGTTTTATTGATCAGGTGTTGGTTATGGATTAAAAAAATTTATATTCAAAATTATAATGTTGTGACTCAGGTCAGGTGTCATTGATCTAGAAAGGCCTCTATAGGTAATGGAGTATGGCTGGAGCACTTCCACCTAAAACATTTTCAAAGAAGAATTTTGATTGATGAAATTCAATGAAAACATTTTCGGTTTTGGCCTTCATAACTAAAACTGATGATTTGGGAAGGAACCAAGTTCCCCTTACTCTTCAATCTATATAAGAAACAAAAAGGGAAAATCCTGATCGAGGATATTCTTCATCAAAAAAAGATCTATATTAGGGGTTTCATTATATTTTCATACATGGTCACAAAACCTCAATCCAATTTTATATTTTATAATAGTTCCTTGTTTCTTACTTTTTTAAACTTCCTTGTTTGAGATCGTATTTAATTCCCTATATGTGGATTGGTTTCTCTCTTCCTCAATCTACATATCTCAAACTCAATGTTGAATCTTGGTGAAAAAGTTAAATGAGTTCAAGATCAAATTATGGAGAATTTATGCTCTAGTTTAATGATTCAATGGATATGTTTTAGGAGCTTCATGTGGTAATTTCAATTTATGTATCGTAGATCATAAAATGGTGATGGATTGAGGTTTAGGATGGTGAGGTCAATTTCATGTCTCTTTTAGGAACTTCACAGAGTCACATGATTGCATTTTCCAAAAGTAGCATCAAGATGTGGTAGATTAAGAATGGAACTTGGTCGGTCATGGTAATGGTGTATTTGATGCTCTATTTTTTGATGATTTATGATTAGTTGTGGTCTCATGGGGATATAAGTTTTGTCTTAAAGTAGGTTAAGGAATTTATGGAATATTTAATTCTGTGTTTTTATACTTTTAACATACATCCAGTCTATTTAGCTTGAATTTCCACAGGTCTATAATGGTCACCTGACCGACCATAAAGATTTGGATTTTATTCATGTTATAGATTGATGAATTCTTATGATATGTCACAGGGTATATCTTGTGGTATCATGAGATACCATGATGTGTATGGTAACTTGAATGGTTGTTAGGTTTGCAGAAGGTTAATAATGTTCTTTTCCATGAATCAAAAAACACATATAGTTAATATTTTATAGTATATACATAATCATATTAAGTAAAAAAAAACTAACTAAACACTTAAAATTTAACATTTTAATATCTTGATCAATTAAATTACACGATTCACAAAGAAATTATGTCTTAATAGTAATTTCAGAATGAATTATTCCTATTAAAAACAAGATAAATCCATATATAGAAGTTATTACCATTTTTTTGAGGTATTAAAAATACATGATTTGGTTAGGTTTTAAATTATTTGTGAGTTAATTTTTTTATAAATAACTTCATAAAATTTTTAATTTTTCATGATTTACCATTCCCCCACACATATCATATTTCACTTCAAGGAATTTTGTTTATCCATTAATTTCCAAAATAAAAAATCAACATCCCACCTTTAACAAATAATCATAAATCACACTTATAAACAAAAAAGGTAAAATCAAAGTCAAACATCTAGAAACTAATCATCTAAAAATACTGATGACAAGAATATCCTACACGATTTAGATAGTGAACATAAAATTCAATCCAAAATTCTTAAAAAAATGTAACATTAGAGAAAACATTCCACCAAGATTACATCATGTGTGATTTTCAAGGTAATTAATATAAATCCATAATTCAAAATGAGATTTTTCCTTCATAAAGTTAACTAATCACACCAATAAAAAATTACATTATGGATTCGTCTATTTATTTGATTTATGATTCATATTAGTTGAATTTTATCCGTGAATCTATTTAAATTTACAGAACTAGTTCCAATTCTAGGATTAAAATAGAATTGATCCTAGTGGAATAAAAATTTTATTAAGTGGAACATTACAAGATCTTTCTCTCAAAAGATTGCCTTACAAAGTTCATTTTTCACTTCCTTGATTTATCCTAAATAAAATTAAAATATATCAACTACTCCTCCATAATCAATGTTCCTGATTACCTAAATCCATCATACCCTTTGTTAACTATCATGTTTTTAATTTTTCTATACCTTAATTGTGAAAATAACATATAGAATGAGTGATGGTAAAAAAAACATCCCAATAGATTTGGTATCCCCTAGGAATATTTCAAAGAGCCAATTCATATAATCAATTCTTGGGAAGTCAGATATTAGGTCACTATAACATAAATTTTATTTCTATCACACACACACTCACGTTCTTTTGATGACTTGATAATATTTATAGATCAACTCCAATCTACTTTTTTTACTCCATTACATATGATTTGTCTAATTTTATTTTCGGGATACTCTCTAAGGGTATACTTGACCACTATTATTGGGTTACTTAGTTTGATTTCATCTATCTATTGATCTTAATAAATGATTTTTTATCAACTATTTTCTTGTTTATTTACACTCTCTTCCTAGTTTTATATATGAAAAATATATGAAATATGTGGTAATTTTACATTGTAATAATTTAATTCCAACAATGATCTTAATAAATGAAGTCCTTACATTATGGCATGATATTTTTCATATTAATGAAAACATTAAAATCACGTTTACCTTCCCAAAACATAGTCAAAACATTTTAAAACAAAATCAAGAAATACTTAAATACAAGATCAATAAGAATGTTTGTCTATATCAATTTTTATTTTATTCCATGAAATAATTTTAAGATATTTAAAAAAACATAAAAAAGTATTTATATTAAATTTTACATGTCCTGTTCAACATTCTTATCTCAAACAAAATTCATGTTAATTACATTATGATTTTTTTTGCAATAAATATATAAATAGTGATTGTACATATCAGTATGAGGGAATGGGAAAACCAAGAAATATATTATTCAATGAACTTATATAGGTATTATTTATCTATTTTTATATAAATTAAATTTAAAAAAATAAATTATTATTTAAATAAAAATTCGGTTTTAACCAATAACTCGCTGTTTCAACTATTCATCAAAAATTCAATGTTTTTCAAAAAATACCAAAAATTCACCCTAGGCTAATTTCAATATTCCAAATCCAAAAATGAAGTCCATTTTGAAAGATAAAATTTATAAAAATTCAAAAATTGCGTATTACTCTTCATAACGGCGAGTTTATATAATATTGTAATAACATATCATTGTTTAGTGAAACTCGGTATTTCGTACAACAGAAGAAATCGAGGAAGGTTGGTCTTGTGTGTAACGCAAGACAAGAATAGTGTTTTGTATACTACAAGATAATATGGTGTTGCGTATAGAGCAAGATAATCTTGGTGTGGCGTACAACACAAGTCATCGAAGAAATTAAAAATAATATTTCTCATAAAATCTGGGGGTGTTACATTCTACCCCCCTTTAAATGAATTTCTCCCTTGAAATTCATTGGGGTTATAAAACATTTACTACTTGAAAGTTTTAGTAATAGAAACCCACATCATAAAAAGGAATACCAAATCTTATTTTTAAAAAGTGAAGTATGAAACATAACGGTTACCCAAATTAACTCATCACTGGGTTTCCACATAAGAGAACATAGGTGAAAATATGGACATGGGGGAGAAATCTAACCATCAAGTTCTGATGGAGAGTGGTTGAGAACATGGCTATGAAAAATCCTACAATTACAATGCCATAAACTTGTGATGATCTAAGGTACTATCTGATTTTTCAGATATGAGGGCACTAAGACAACCTTTTTGGGTTTCAAGATCATTTCCCTAATGTGGAATAATTTTTGAATTAAAATAACTACATACATGATTTTGGTACAATATCACTATTTTTTGGGCCTTGAAAAATTTACACTTCATCTCTTAAAGAAATGACGTTTAATTTGTCTTCCGTGAAGTGTTAGTAGATCATGTGATAGAATGATAGGTCATTCCATCTATCTCAAACATAAGGTTAGCAAAATTTATATACATAAGTCCATCTTATGGTGAGATTAATTGTATATGGTTCCCAAAATGGACTTACACTTCATATATCATACCTATTAATATAATAATATAGGTTTATACTAACCATGGACTTCCTGTAGGCCAGTGGTAGGCGATAAAGGCATGTCGCACTTTGGTTGTGGGTTCGATTCTGGCAACCTTGTCCGACGTGACAGGTTTTCGCCCATCCTACAGTTTGTCTTTTTTCTAAAACTACACTATTATAACATTCTAGAAATAATATTGAAAACAAATTCTAACCTTAAACAATACAATATGATGTCCAACATAAGTCATTCCTATCATTAGGCTTATCCAAAATACATATATCCAATCTCATAAAGAATAAAATATTACTATAGAGGTCATCTACCAAGCATGTGATTACCATAATTTCTCCCCCATATATCATAAGATATTTATTGTTGTTGGTTACAATCAAAACATTTGAATACCTTAATCATGTATTCTCTTGAATAATTAATACCCATTGAACCTTAGAGAAAACATGAATGTAGTCAAAAGTTAACTCTTTCCAGATACCAAAATCCCAAACTTTCTATATACTCAAACCATGATATCAATGTGTCATTATATCATTCATCAGCTCATGAATACTATGAAAAATAATATTTTCTCCTTACCCCTTCATTATGAACATATCATCTACTTGTCAAAAATATTTCAATCACTTTTCATGGTTACCGGTACCATAGAATTATTGGAAACTAATACATAGATATTCCAAAATTCCATGATACTATAAATGAGATTCCATGAAATCCCATTACATAAACACTTAATCATTCCAAAACATCATTTTCATACTCAACATCAAAAATAGTGATCGCATGTTACTTCCCTTTTTCTGTTGCCTTAAGGGGTTTCTCACGTCGATCATCAATAACCCTTGGGTTAGGGCATTGATTAACAAAATTCCCCATTTCCTTGCACTTGAAGCATTGAAGTGTTGGTGGTGAATTCTATGTAGTCTTTTCTCTATTCTCATCATTAGCTACCTTTTTTCCATTACTTTGACTCTCAACTGCTCGATGACCGTATTTTCCACACTTACATTTTCTAGTCCCTTTAAGACAATCTCAACCATGCTTATTTCCACACTTTGAGCATAACGAAACATTCATCTTATTTTCACAATTGTTTATAGATTTTTCCTAGAACTCCATCTTTATTTTCTTGTCAAAACCATGAGATGGATATGTTACACCGACTTCCAGTTCGGACTTGATAATACAACACACAATTTCTTCATAGTTACTGAAGTATTTTATAGCTAATTCCCTTCGAAGACTGGGTTTTATAATACTGAAGAATCGATCAACTTTACTTTTAGGTTGGATGATAAAGCCAGATGCATACCTTGCAAGCCTTGTAAAATTCTCCTCGTATATACCAATAGATTCATCATCTTTTTCCTTAAGCTCAAGGTACTCCTTTTCCAACTTTTTTCGAAGAATATGAGGGAAGTACTTATTGAAAAACAATTTTTTGAACTCGTCCCATTCCACGAATTCAATTTCATCTTGGGGCCCTGTATTTTTAACTAGTGTCCACCACTGTTCTGCTTCACCTTATAACTGTTAAACAACCAAAATGAATTTTTCATGCTCTGAACATCTAAGTATCAAAATTATCTTTTCAATGGCACTAATCTATTGTTCAAAAACAAGTGGATCAGAAGACCCACTGAAAGAAGGTGGACATTTCCTCATGAAGGACTCAATAAAATATTGTTCCTTTCTCTTCTCATTTTGAAGTCCAGAATGATTCATAGCTTCTGTAAGTATAGCAATAAGATTTTTCACTCCATCTCCCATAACATTGGTTTGTTCAGGAGTACAATCATTGCATTTTCCATTACATTGATTAACACGGTTCTTTCGGGTTCCAGCCATCATCTAAAACCCAAAAAGAATAGTGTGAGAGGCAAAAATCATGATAGGAATACAACATAATAATGGGGGAGTAACTTCAATATATAACATCTTAGGTTTAATTATATTATCGTTACCTTAATTATAGGATTATAACCTATACTTATACTTAACCTTAGAGACATCTCGAGACATACCATATAAATATCTCTAGGGATTTCACTAATGTTTTCACATCCTAGTCTCCAAAGGTTAACTAATCTTTCACTCTGATACCAACTATAGAGACCAAAACATGACATACATAGACATTACATTAATTTTTTGGAATATTTAATACATAACAAAAACAGACTCGCAAATACCATATTATTTTATTGTCATTGGAAACTCAGAACATAATCTACTAATCATGGTGAAAGATCTTCAACATCTCCCATAAATATCTTCCCCTTTTTTTCTTACCTAAAACCTTTATTTTATATCATGGGGAAAAATAAAACATAAAAATGGTGAGCTCAAATTCTTAGTAAGGGTAAACATGGAGAAAGAAATAATCCATAAACATTTGAATGTAAAAACAAGAACATAAAACATCAAAATCATGGGTAATGACATAAATCTTGGCAGTACATAAGGCATAGATCATAAGGGAACATTAATCATGATAGAATAGAATGGGAATAGAATATTTAATTATGGTAACCATTAATCACATGATATTATTTCCATAGTATCCAAGAGATTGCTTCCAAGACCATCATAGTGGACATAGTCCCTTACTGAATCGAGTTCACTCCTCGTTCCAGTCCTGTATCACTGAACTGGATTAACTTGTTGTTCCAGCCAAGTCTATCTCATGAGATATAAATATTTACCCATGAACTAAATGGAGATATAGGTCCCACCCATATCATAATTAAATCATTCTCACTTGTGCCACAAAATAAACATAAATCATTCATCACAATCCAAAGAATAAAATGGGTTTCAAAAACATCATCCCATTATTACATAATTCATATGAATCAAATGGATATCATTTCATCATAAGAAAAATCACACCATGTAAATAATAAATACATTATACTTGAAACATAAACATATTAAAAAAATTTCATATTAGATTGAAAATATTTTTGATAAAACACTTGAAATGAATTCTTGAGGAAAATATCCTTTCTTCTTCAAAATCATTTTCTTTTTACAAAATGCCATGAAATTTTAAAAGAAAAGGTTTTTGTTGAAAATAATAATGAAATTTTTTAGTGGAAGATTCATGAAAATAAAGAGTTATGAAACCGTAAAAATATGTTCATGTTGTATAAGTTAAAAAATATTCTCCTCATACTTTTTCCGGATATGTAAAAAAGTTCCTCGTATGGTAAACAAAAGAATGATTACTTTTGTAACACAATGTAAAAGTCAAATAGGGGTAAAAATGACTTTTAAAATAAATGGAATAATATTGAAAACTTTATGAAAAACATTTTTATGGACATGGATGAGAAATATAACCCCAGTAAATACTTACGTATAAGAAATCTCACATAAAAATGAGATTTCAAAATTATCCCTTACCTTAGGTCCAATTTCTTCCATACGTGTCTGAAACTACTATATAGTGGGTTTAAACAAATTATTAACTTGTAAAAGTATCATAATAATATTTATGATATCATGTATGATTCACTTAGGACTTTATATTACCCGTTCTTTTATAAATTCCATTTTAAAGCAGTGTTTTGGGTAAATTCGTTTCATTTATCGTACGTGTTTAGACTTGTTGTTCTTGATATTATTACTTATATTATTATTTAATTAATTACAGAATGTAAAACATGATATTTATATAATAAATATTTATAATATTCATATATATATATATATAACATATCCATAAATGGAAAGAAATTAACCGTTCATGGAGACGGTAGGTCGTACGTACGCATGAACGTTGTTTTCGTTTCCTTATTAAATTCAATGGAATTAAGTAAATGAAACATATATGGACATAATTACAGTATTATTAATATGTCATATCTTTCATGATTATTTATTATCTATACATTATAATCATAGTTGAATGGTAAATCATGGAGAATGAATCTCATCGCGTCGTGGAGACGGTAATCCGTACATACGCATGAGTGATGATATCATTCCCATAATTATTGAATGGAATGGAAGTGGATGATATAATTTATCAGAATAAGTATTATGTTGTAATAATCATATATATTTATTAATTCTACAATTATACCCATCCAAGTAAGGTGGTGGTGAAATACAGATTACACCACGGCGTGGAGACGGTATTCCTTATGTACGCACGCGCGGTGATTTCATTTTCCGTAGGATGGATAGAAGGTGAAATAGGATTGGTTAATATTTATAGTAACTTATCAGTATATGAGTTATAATGATGTTATTAATTATTTATGAAACAACAAAATATGAAGAAGTAGAAGAATAAAGAAACTTGAAGAAATTGGTAGAAGAGATTACCTCTTCCTCGACGCACCTCCTTTAAACATCCTCTTAAGGGACTGGAGTTGGTGTTTTTAGAAGACCAAAACCTCCAGAATATTACTAGGGATGCTGAGAAAATTAAAGGGCAGGTTTTGGCCGAGCATGAAGGCTCAAATTTGTGTTAATATGAGAGAGAGGAGGTTCCCTTTTATAAGGGATGATAGGGGAACCTTTAGAAAAACTTAATATTATTTTATAATAAATTCATATTCGGTTTATAATGGCTCCAAAGAGACTTATTTTGAGGCCAGGGTGAGGATGGTTCAGAATCCTCTCAAACAATAGGTTTTAGAAAGGTTTGGGTAACCATTTTAACCTTATCATTAAGATTTACCTTTATGTTAAATAATTTATCTTTTACCGTGTCTTCTTGTATTCTTACACTATATGGTTAATAAACATACTATAAACTTCCAATAGAACCCCAATTTGTTTAGTAATGTCATATATATTATTATATAAGTATTTTGTCCTAACCATAGATTTGTAGGAATATAATAGTAATTAATAATATAATATTTGTTTTAAAAACTCTTTTATGTCAATTTTGAAACTATTTGGTATTTTGTTTTTTTAATTCATAACAGCACTTTTACTTCCAAAAAAAGTCATATAACTATACCCAATATGTTATATGAACCTAGAAAATTAGTTTAATTCATAAAAAGTCTCAAATTACATTTATTTGGGTATTCATAATATCAATTATGTTAATATTTCATTAATAAGTTAATTACTACATCATCATTGTGTCATATATAAATTAACTTATTTAATGTCTAAAAATTATAAATAAAATACCATTAAGTAGGAAATATTTTTATATTTCTAATGAATACTTATAGTCGAATTTATCTTATGTATAACCCCACATTAAAATTGTTTTACTTATTAAGCAATGATTTTAACTCTTTTAACTCTTCTTTGAATTAAATAATAATAAATGTCCTAATCTAATCCAAGTGGACCTAAAAGGTCATATTTTATTCCTAAGGTAGTTTTTGGTAGAATTACACTTATCCAATAGAATTAGGACATGTGTTCGGGTAATAATAATATCATTTTTACCCTTAATTACCCTATTTATTTTTAAACGTGGTAAATAAAAATAAAAAGTTACTATTCACCAAAAAAATTATCTTATTGAATCAAATTTTACTTATTGATATCAACCGTGTCTCTTGAATTTTCAAAATTCCACTAACATATGTGGTAAAATTAGGTTTTTTGAAAATTTTCAAATTCTCCTAGGAGGTGGGTAAAAATGGTAAAAAGTTCAATAAGAAAAATATATATATATATATAATTATTATAAAAAGACTCCAGTTAATTATATTGAACTTATATAGGTATTATGTATCTATTTTAACTAAAAATAAATTTAAATAAAATAAATGATTAATTAAATAAAAAGTTGGTTTTAACCAATAACTCAGTGTTTTCACTATACATCAAAAATTCAATGTTTTCCAAAACATACCAAAAATTCACCCTAGGATAATTTCAATATTCAGAATCCAAAAATGAAGTCCATTTTGAAAGGTAAAATTTATAAAATTTCAAAAATTGGCTTTTACTATTCATAACAGCTAGTTTATATAATATTTTAATAACATATCGTTGTTTAGTGAAACTCGGTATTGCGTACAACACAATCTATCGAGGAAGGTTTCTCTTGCATGTAGCACAAGACAAGAATAGTGTTTCATATACTACAAGATAATATGGTGTTGCATATAGCGCAATATAATCTTGGTGTATCATACAACACAAGACATCAAAGAAATTAAAAATAATATTTCTCATAAAATCTCAGGGTGTTACACCAACCTCATTCCCTAAGGAGAAATTTCAGGGAAAACTCATTTCCAACATTGAATGAGGATATTAATGTTTCTCCAACTGAACACGCTTATGAGAATGTAGAACTTGATGAAAAATGAGTAATTACCTTTGATAATTTTGGATATCCTACACTAGAGACACCATTCCCTCATTAATTTCCCCTTTAACCTGATAAATATTAAATTCATCTTATACTAAAAGTTTCTCTTGTGAATTTTGATATCTAGAAACTGAGTTTCCCCTAACCTATACCTAATATTCAAAATGATCATATTTAACATGAAAAATCAATCTCTTATTTTTAACTCATGAAGATAACTCCTCAAGACTAGATTCATGTTTTCACTCCATGAAATTAAGGTTCTATTTTTATAAATATGAGGTACTACAACATCCTCTGAATTCTCCTACTGATCAAATATCATAGTTTTCTTGGTGTCTTATTTTTATTTTTGACAATTACTCTTGTCTTGGACCTTTAGATGAAAAATTGAAAAAAAAATCTTCTCAAAATTATACATGAAATGGCCAATGATACTATCAATAGAGAAAAAATGAGTAAATTTCTCAAATTCAATCATCAAACTGAACGCATGTGACATCCATCACCTCCTCATTAGCTTGAAAAGGTAGAAGGAAGTTAATTGGACTTTATATACATCCCTGTGATTCTAAAGGCTTGAAATAAATTCCAAGGGCCTAATTTACAATTGGGGGATGATTTTCCCTTTAAAAATGAAATAACTAACCAATTATACCATAACTAAATAATTCATTACATGATGAGTGATATAAATGAAATAAAAATCAAAGCATACCATTTATATCAAAATAATATTATATAAGAGTACCATATGTGAATAATACAAAATAACCAAGTACATCTCAAAAGGCTACAAAACCATCAAGTCTTAAAGACTCTAAATAAAAAAACTCAGCACAAATAGCTCCATGCTCCAACTCCACAAATATCCCAAGTATCACTAACCACCACTAAAGAAATTTGATACTTTACCTTTTCCTATGTCTTCATATATGATATCTAAAAATAAAAAATGTGTTCATACATGGGTGAGTAAGGAAACTCATAAGTTCTTCCCCAAATCAATTCTGTATTCACACCACTAGGATAGAACATGATTGCACAATTATATAAAACAATTTCTAAGACTGTTTATATTATAATATAAATAATTCTCATGCCAAATAGATTTCAAATAAAAAACATTTTAAACGGAATGAAACCAAACCATACATTCAACCCATTTCACATGTCCAATTTTTTAAATAACTTATTCATTTCCACATAACCACACATCCAACCATATAGGAAACTTGCACCTCCCTATACTCACGAGTGGTGAGTCATACTTTCACAAAACTATAACTTAGTGAGCCACATTTTATGGTTGTTTTTCACATACATATACCTCCAACACCTTAGATGTTGGTACTTCAAACCCTTTATCCATCCCAATGCACATGAACACATGCCAAACCCATGAAAAAAACAAGTATTCTAAATCCATTTCAATAAAAAAAATATTAATTGAAAACCATTCCATAAAACCTTATTCATAAATTCTTCCATGTAAATATTTTTAAAATCATCATTTTAAAATTAAACTAAAAATCATTTTTCCTAATAATTTCACAATTTCCACAAAAACAACAAGCCATCACAGAAGACTATTTCTACCCTGCCATGCACACCAATTACAGAAATAATTTCATGTTCAACAACAAATTTAAAATACAACCTTATAGTTTTAAATATTTGAGTCAAGAGTGTATCCACCTACCTCAAAAATCATGGATAAAATGGAAGAAAATAAGAAAACATCCATGAGATGATGTTAAAACTCAAAAAACCCCACCTTAGATATCTTCCCCTAACAACAAAAAAGACAAATATAATCATATTTGGAATCAAGAACCATTGATCTGTTTACAAAAAAAACTAGATCTAAGAAAATGAGAGAGGGATAGAAGAAAATCTATGTAAAACCATCAAAAAAATTGTAATGATGACATACCACAATATACAGTCTTCAAAAAACCATTAAATTCAATTAAATAGCTTTCAAATTGATGGATAAGTGTTCCATAGACTTAAAGTGGATATAATATAGGGTTTGGGTCTGTTTTGGGATAAACATTGGGGGTTAAAACATCATCCCAACATATATATATTTTTTTGGGTCTAGTTTTTAAACTGTTCATGGTTAATCAAATGGTTATAAAAATCGTGTTCTAACCATGTGTTAGTTACTACCTTTAGGGGGGATCCTCACATGGTTGGCTTGTACAATTTTTAAATTATGTGGGAACCATTCCAAAGGACATTGTTTTGGCTTTCCCTCATTACTAAAAGGTGTCCTCATAGTTTGGACAAACATTTCTCCATGATCGCACACCAACCCAGAGCCCTGTGTCTAATTGTTCATGATTTCTTGGGGAAGTTGCATGGTTTCCACTAACACCGAACCTTTTTAAAATCCCCAGAACATTTCCAAAAGGTCTCTATACCCTCCAAAAAATTCTCCCAAAAATATTTTATAAATAAAATTCATAAAACACGGTCTACTTACATGGAACTGATGGTTCCTCATTCTCCCCACCATTGTCCCCGCCATCCCCAGAAAGTAGAAAACTATCACTTATTTGAAATAGTTCAAGAAATTTTTAAACCATTTAATTCCCTTTATTCCCAAGTTTCTTCTTGACTCTGGCCCTATATCCAAAAAATCCATACCAAACCAATGCTTTTTCCACACAAGACATTATCTTAACTATCTACAATCTGGACTATCATTTGCACCATTGAAGCTTACGACTCATGGTCAATTTGATCCTATATTATCACATGGTCAAGATAAGGCTAATAATTTTTCAAATTAGAAACATGAAACACATTATGTATAACACTGAACCATAGGGTAAATGCCAACCATTATTCCACCTCAAAAACTCATTCAGGTTTCTCAAAAGGGAATATGTATTGAGGTCTGATAACTATTGTTATATGAGAACTCCACCAACTGCATGTTCTCTTCCCATTAACCACCAAAAACCATTACACAAGACCACATCTTATCATCCAACGTTTTTATAATCTCTTTAGATTTACCATTCTTCTTAGGATTATTTTTCATAATAATATACAATTCAGTCCCAATGTATTTCTATAAGGATTTTCATAAATGAGACCTAAACCTCATATCTCTATTAGAAACTATTGAAACTATTATTACATGCCTCTTTAATACTTCTCATTTATAGCTTTTTTGACAATTCTTCAACCATATGAGATCCATGATTAGGAATGAAATGATCTGACTTTGTGAGTCGATGCACTATAAAACATATGGAATCGTGTTTATAACCCATTAATGGGAGTCCTCTTAAAAAATACACAACTATCATCAATTATTTCCAAACTTGAAAAGGTAAAGAATGCAAGATATATGTTGTTCACTGAGTCCCAGCCTTAACATGTTGACAAGTTAGGAATCTAGAAACAAACTTAGCCACCTTAATTTCCATAACAACCCTCCAAAACAATGCTTTCAATTCCTAGTAAAAAATTTTATTCTAGAATGAATATTACGTCATGAATTATTGTATGCATGAAGAGTTTTTTACTAAAAAACCAAATGCATGACCATCCAATTATAAAACCACAACATAGAACACCCATCCATAACCCATCCCTAAATGCTCTCCCCAAAATTGATTTTAACATCATAGCCTCACATATTTCATCAGATGTTTGTTCCTCTTTATCCATCTCCATGAAATCATGAATATACAAAACTAGAAAGAAACCCACTTCATCACCTCTATCTTTCCATTCTAAGAACAAGTAATCTAGGATCAACATCGACTACCAATCATCTAAAGGTTATTTTTCCAATATAGCATATGAATTTCTACATAATATATCTTCCATCAAATTTCCTTTCCATAGTGTACACATAAAGTCAATTTCAAACATTTAGAGATACTCCATTCATCTTCTGTGTCGCAGAATCAAATCTTGTGGTGATAAAATATTTTTCAAGATATTATGTTCTATAAACAAAGTAAATTTCACACCAAAGAGATTATAATTCCAAGTCTTCAATGCATAGACTATGGGAGTAAGATCAAAATCATGTCTTGGGTACTTTTTTCATGAAACTGTTACTCCCTTCAGTAAGATGCAACAACTTGATCTCCTTTCATGAGAAATAATCCCAACATAGATCCTGAAGCATCATAATACACCATGTACTCTTTTCCTAATTCTAGAAATATCAATATTGGTACTGATGTAAGGGGAACATTCATGAGTTGAAAAGACATATTTCATTCATCTATCCATTTTAATGGAACATTATTATTTTTCAAATCTTTTATAGGATAATCTAGTCAGGATAAGTCATGAAAAAAGTGTCGATAATAACTAGTTAGGCCAAAGAAGCTTCATGTCTCGAACAAATTCATTATTTGTTAAAAATAGATAATAGACTCTATCTTTTTTGGAACTAAAAAAACATTTTTCAGAAAATACATGTCCTAGGAAACTTAATTCTTGTATCCAAAAATCACACATTCATAATTTGGAATGTAAAAAATGATAATGCATATATTGACAAAGAGTGACATCTTCCTTTTTTGACAAACAATACTGTAGCTTCGAATAGAGACATGCTCGGCTGAATGAAACAATTTATTTCCAACTCTTCCAACTACACATTAAACTCTATTGATTCTATCGGTGTTATCAAATAAGACAGAAGTGTAATTTGACTTGTTCTGAGAAGGATATCAATATTAAACTCCACTTCCCTCATATTTGGATGCCCTGATAAATTATTGGGAAACACATATAGAAAATATTCAACCACTTCTAGAAAAATATTGTTCTTGATATCTTTCATCGATTCCAATTACAACACTTCCAACTGGTATGAGATCATTATAACTATCAGTGCCAAAAAGATCATTGAACCTTCCTTTACATTATGTTCCCCTCAAAAGATATGATCGACTATATATTCAGATGTAAAACCAACTCATTGGTCATAACATTTGATATGATCCGTAAACATTATCAACCAATCCATACCTATAATTATGTCATAGGAATCCATTTCAATCACAGATAAATCCCATTTCTTCCCGTCTCCATTAACACTTTTATAACATGCTCTAGACAAAAAGGATCAAAATCATCATTGACCAAGAAGAGTTTGATGTTTTATCAGAGAAAGAATCATCTTAACTTTTAAAATCAGAAAAATAATATCATGAGAAGAAATAAATGAATGGGATTTATTTGTATAAAATAAATCACACATAAGGTATGATTTCAAAATAATAATACCTCATAAAATAGATTTTCCAAACTGGTCATCAACAATAACCTACCCAGCTCCAAATAATTTCTTTCTCACCCCATTTTGTTCTTTGTTTCCCTATTGAGAGTGCCCTTATTGAGGATTCATTGTATTATTTTAATCAAAATGGATAGTTCTATTTTTTGATCATGGTTGTTTTATTTCCCTCATCTGGTCAATGAAAATAACTTCTACAACACCTGAGATGTTTCCGGAACACCAAACTTTGGAGCACATTGAAAATAGCACTGAGGATTCCCCATCTGATTGGAGGTGTGTCATGATAATGGTTGATTTATAAACTACCTATTTATGTGGTAATAGAACCACATTGTAATCAACACACTTTTCCCTTGAGTCATGGAGGAAGGTTTACTAATCCAGCCATTAGATTTTGATTTAGTCTCCCCCTTTGGAAATTGGTGTCCCTCTTTAATTTTCTCCCAATGTTGGAGTTGCCACCATTTTATGTAGGTATCAACATACTTCCTCTACTTGTAGCTCTGATGATATCCCTTTATACCTCCATCTCTCTATTCTCCATCTCTATATAATTTTTTATATAGAGAAAAACAAATTCTGAGCGAATCTCTTACCTTAGCCCCGATTTAAATATTTGTGCCTTCAAGGATGCACTGGTAGTAACATCCGGTGTAAATAAGACTAAATACATTAATTTAGCTACACAGTCCATGAAAGAATGATTTTTAATCTTTAAGCTAAAAAGGTCCAGGGTTTTTTAAATTTTGAATGTCTGATGATAGAATTTTTTGTTAAAAAATTCGCTAAAATCCTCCCATACAAGTTCATGGTTTAATTTATCCTCAAAAGCTAAATACCACCACTAATGTGTAATATCATCCATTATATAAGTTTCAAGAATGAACTTCAACTTTGCTACTGTGGTGATGATATTGAAGATTCAATTCAACCTATTCATCCACACATCTTACTTTTTCTAGTTTGGAATCACCCTGAAATATGGGAGGTTTCTGCTTCTATAATTTGATAGATTGATCCACATTCTTTGGATTAACCCTCATTTTCCCATTTTCCACAGCTTGAAACCGTTGGAAAAACTCTGAACCAGTTGTTGGTTCACCTATGGCTTATGTGAAACCACATTCTCATTAGCTTCCTTTAATTGGTTTCTATAATTCCTACTGGGTTCCATTTTTTAGAATGAAAGTAAACACCATATGAATGAATCTATATCAATATAAGGCATAACATTTGAAATTATACCACATTATACTATCTCAATAGTAATTCAAAAAATTATTAATTTTCCATGTTCAACCATTTTAGAAAAATTTCACCATACTTTTGTAAATAAAACGATTTTAAAAATATGAAAAATGTTATATTTTTATAAATAATTCATTTGAAAACAAATTTTACATTTTTTAAAAATCGAAAAATAACAAAAAAAATCTAATAAAAAATTAGATATGCACTCTTAGTGGGAATTCATTTATATAATGCATGTCATTCTCATCTCATTTTCTAAACCCATGAAATGATATTCCCTAAACTTTAAGTGTCTCCAAAACACGTATGTACCCAACTACATGGTAACATGAATTCTAGTATAGAAAGGTTAGCTCCGTATTGTTATTCTCCACATTTCATGTCCCAAAATTCCTTCCCCTTTCTACCATCCCAATAGAAGGAATATACCAAAAGGAATTTCAACTCTAAGACCAACAGTACTGATGAATACTTGTTTCACAATATATATTGAAAGACCAAAACTAGTTCAACTTCTATTATCTCTCACCTTATCATTGTATTGAGAAGGATTAAGGATTTTACTTGTCCTTAAGTGACATCTATTGTATTATAATGGCTCTAAATAAATTCAAAGTTATTTATTTATAATTGGTGGATGATTTTCCCTTAAAAATGAAAATACCAACAAAAAAATCCATAACCAAATAAAACACTACATAATTCAGGATAAAAATGAAATAATGATCAATATATGCCATTTATATCAATATAAAACTACACAATAGTACCACATTGGAATACAACAAAACAACCAAGTACACAGCGGAAGATTACAAAACTATCAAAAATCAATGACTCTAAATAAAACCTCTAAGAAAAAACACATCCATCCGCCCACTCCAAAAATAAACCATGTATCACGAAAAATCCACTTCAAAAATATTATAATATAACTTTAACAGGGTATCAGTAAATGATATCTGTAAAATCAGAAAATTTCCAAAGAAGGGGTGAGTAATGAAACTCAATAAGTTTTCCCAAAAATAAATTACCTACTGATGAAACTAGAATAGAACATGTTAAAATAATTATATATGATATTTTATATGAAACATTTCTTAAAATTGATTATATCAAAATATAAACAATTACCATGTAAAACAGTTTTCCAAGAAATGCCCTTTTTTTGAAGAATGAAACCAAACAATACATTCAAATCATTTCCAAGTTCCATTTTTTGGATAACTCATTCCTTTCCACATAACCACACATCCATCAATGCATGAAACCTAGATATCCTTATACTCACAAGTTCTGAGACTTAAATTCACTAATCCATCACTTAGTGAACTATTTTTTATGAGGGTACTTCACACCCATATCCATCCAAAACATTGGGGGTTACTTATGACCTTATCCATACTAATTCACATGGACACATTCCAAATAGGTCCAACCCATTATAAAAAAAGTGTCTAAAATCCATTTCAATAAAACAACATTCTTATAGAAAGAAATTCCATAAAACCTTTTACATAAATTAAACCATGAAACCAATTTTAAAATCATCATTTTAAAATAAATCTAGAAATTATTTTCCAAAAAATTTCAAAACTTCCACAAAAAACTATAAACCATCACTAAAGAGGGTTTCTACCATTATTTTTACACAAATTTCACAAAAAATCAAGTAAATTAGAAAATTTTAAATAAACCCTTTAAGATCTAAATAGATTAATCGAGAGTGAACCCAACTACCTTGGAAATCTTGGTGAAAATGGAAAATGGCACGAAAACGTCCAGGAAAATTGGTTACAACTATAAAAAACCTACAATAGATGTCTTCCCCTAATAATAAAAAATCCAAATCTAATCATATTTAGCATCAACAACCTTTTATATATCCATATAAAAATATTATATAAGAAACTAGGAGATGGAGAGGAGAATATATAAGGAAAATAATAAAAAAATAACCCAAAACAATGAGTTAGAATGATATTTATACTTCAACACACCTACAAATTCCACTAGATCTATTCTAAATGAATGGAAAAGGGTTCCCTACCCTTATAGATGAAAAAATATTAATTTAGGTTTGTTTGGGGAAAAGAATAGGGGTAAACCATAATTCAGGCCTAGATCCTCTTTTGGGGAATCTCATTTTTAAAAAACGCACAATTAGTCACATGCTTATACAAACTGTGTTCTAATAGTGCGACGGCTACTACCTCAAGGGGGAGACTCTCATGGTTTTCAAACCATGAACCAACCATGTGAAATCTGACAATTCATATTTTCATAGTTTCAATTGGATGGTCGTATTGTTTGGAAAAAATTTACTACTTAACCGTAAACCTACCCAAAGCCCTATATCATATTTTTCACATTATCCATGGGAAGTTTCATGGTTTCCACTAACCAAGAACCTTTAGAAAATTCTGAAAAACATTCCAAAAGGTCTCCAAACCCTCCCAAACATCACCAAAAATCCTTATATACTTAAAAATGTTTTACTTACATGAAATTTGGGGCTATATACCTCATCCTTTGGAGTTGATAAAATAAATTTATCAATAAATTTTTAAATGAGATCAATATCTATAAAATCCCTTTCATAGTGACCATAAATGGATGTTTTAGTTAATTATCCATTATAATTGAGATACTAAGAAAATAATCAATATAAAAAATATGTTGGGATTCCATATAAGCAAGTTTTAACCATGGACTTTAAGACATACATGCACATGAATATCATTAAAATGAGATAGATTAATATTTAAACTCCATTCATGATGCCTCAAGATACCAGGTTTCATGTTAATGAACCAAAAAACCCAAGATTTCAATTTCATCATAGTAAATTTAAAAAGGAGATGAATTTGTAGACACGAAATTTTCAAACATAGATATTATATCTTATTAGATGAAAAAATAATTACAGAACATAGTTATCTATTCCAAAACCATTTATATCTAGTGCCTTTAGAAATAGGAAAACATAAACAAATAGATCATAAGTGAATTGTGTCATCTCCCACATAGTTCATTAAAAAAATTCACCCTTATCAGAAATATCACACACAATACTTATCTTCATAACCTGGGGAAAAGAAAAACATGAAAGGGTTATCTCAAATTCTCTATAAGGGTAAATGAGGATGATATCAATCTGAAATGAGAATAAGGATATGAGAACATGATGATAACATATTAAAATCATACCCTGCATATCAGAGATCATAAAAATCAGTCATGTCTTATGTCATGGTAGTTTGTAAGAAATTAATAATAATGTCATCAAAGAACATGATCCATGAGAATATAACATTAGCATAAGACATTGGTTTTTGAAATACACATAAGAATATAACATATAAATTCATTTCTATCTACCAAGACATTCATAAAATGTTTGGATTGGGATAGTCACCTCTATAAAAACTTTGGACTTAGGATAACCTCCCATGTACCCACCTATTTTGGGATTCTGATTACCTTTAGTATACCCTATTTTTTGATATTGAGTGACCATATGAGCTCATTGAACATTAAAAATTACAAAATTCATTAGAGGGAGATATAGTTCCCACCCATTACATAATGAAAATCACACGTATATGTACCACAAGATCATGAAACATTAATCACATTTGAACCCACTAAAATAAATGGGTTTCATAAAATTAAATATATCGGAACCCATGAAAATAAATTTATTTCCTTTAATCCAAGAATAACTCATGGATAATAAATGGTTTTCATAAATATCATATCATCATAACCTAAAACCATCCAGACAAAGAATAAAGATGGTATCATTTGAACATATCACCAGTAAAATGTAAGTAACATCAAAATATTTTATTTTAGATGGAAAATTATTTTTATATATAATGTGGAACATTTCTTGAATAAAATGATTTTTTTTGAAAATCACCTTTTAAATAATGAATGTTCATTGAAAATTTTAAAATACATTTCTTTGAAAATGACCTTTATTTGGAAATAGTTTTTTAAAATAAGAAATTAATAAAATTTTATACAAATAATTTTCATTCATGGAAAAATATGAAATTATTAATGAATATTTAATGAAAATAATGGTCCTGACATTTTGATATTTTGGTTAATGATGTATATGTTAAAAATGAATTTTCCCATTACATTTTTGGTAAAATCAAAATGTTCCTTATTTTGAAATATCGTGAAAATGACTTTAAAAGAAAAAAATAATTAAACATGGGTAACAAATTAATTTATTAATCATTTTTTACCAGTTAAATATAGTTTTTTAAAATATTTTTGGAAAATATGGATTTTTATGAAAAACTATTTCTGGCCAAAGAGATTAATAAGGTTGGGAATTCATAAAAAATATTCTCAATAATTTTAATAACCAAATATTAAAATAATTATACTATTAATTTAAATTTTTCATTAATGTCTATTGTATAATAAAATACATGAGATTCTTGAGATATTGACCATAATATTTCATCACTATAACCATAATCATAAAGTATAAAAATTAACGATGAGATTATATCATAAAATAATTAGCACTTTGATAAACATTTATCATAATCCCCAAGAAATAATAACATAAAATAATATTTTAAATATCATGAAAATTAGTATATTCATTATATAATATGTAAATTGTATGTATATACACTACACAAATGAAATAAGTGATTAATATGACATTTGTCTCCCAACAATAAAAGATAGAGTAGAAATCTCTTACCTTATGTCTCAAATTCTTTCATATACGTTTCAACAACCTATATAATAAATATATTTTTATTACAGATCTATTGAAGAAAATTAAATATATATAATAACATATATGGTTTACTTATGACCTTTTATTACCCATTTATTTACAATTCATTGTTAAAATCACATTTCTTGTAATAAGTGTTTTTTTTCATATATGCTTTGATTTGGTATCATAAATGATTTTAATTTTATCATGGTTCTAAAATATAAAAAATATTATCCATGGTATAAAAATTATTATATATTTATTAAAAATTTATTTAAATTAAATTATTAAATTTACATATAGAAAATGAAACACTATATTCAGGGAGATGATAGGTTGTGCATACTCATGAATGTTACTTTCATTTTCTAAATGGATGGAACAAAAGAAAAGTATAAATTAATTAAAATTCACATAAACATAATGGTATAATATATATCACATACAATATTTAAATTTTTTCATTACTACCTTACATGTAAAGTGTATGTGAAAATGAATCATATCACTTCATGAAGTGGTAGTTCATTGTACAAACAAGCGACATTATCGTATCCCCTACAAAATGCAAGGAAAAAAGATATATAATATATCATAATTACAAAATTTTATTTATTTAAAAAAATTATATAAAATTTTTAAATAAATAATTACATCTATCCTTGATTGTTGGTGATAGAAAATGAGTCTCATCGGTTAAAGAGGAGGTAGTTTGTTGTAAACATGATCGATAGTTTTGTTCCCCATTTGATGGAAGAGATGATGGATATAGGTTATTAAATTAAAATAAAAAAATATCAATATATGTTACAATATTTTTACATCATATTGTATGTGTTATTATGTAATTTAAAGTGGTAAACAATGAATGAAAAATAAGAAGCTTTGTGATGAAAATAACCTTCTCTTAGATTAACATCATTTAGATCTCTTATTAAGGAACCTATTGTTGGTATTTTTGGAGGAAAATATCATATATATTTTCTATATGAAAATTTTGGAGCTATTTTTTATGTTTTAGCTAAACTAAATAGCTTTTTATGTGTGAAATATTAAAGGGAGGTGGTGCCCTTTTATAAGTGGGGAAAGGGGACATTCTTGGAAATCCCTTAAACTTTTCCCAAAAGATTCCTAAATGATAAATTAATTCCAACTAAAAAGATTTAAAATGAACTTATATTAGATTATTAGATATATAAGTTATAAATATGACCATCCAATATCATTTTTAATATTTTAATTGGAAAACTAACCCTTATATTTATAGGTTAACCCCTAGGTAGACCATATTTTACTTTAACCAAAGTAATTGATTTTTACTATTTTCACTATTAATTTTGATAAACAATTATGTTGATAATATTTTAATAAATTAATTTTTATGATCCCAAATATGGAATTAATTTTTCCAAATTAAACATGCAAAATTATAAAATTTTGCGTTTAAAATTAAAACTGCAAACGCAATGAAAGAGCCGGTTTCGAAAAAGAAAACATGCAGTGTTTAAAATGTTTGTATATATAATGTCAACATGGAATTTACTATAGTTAACTAAATTTTATTAATTTATATATAATGGAACTAATTTATCTTTGAAAAAATATTTTAAATAAAAAATATATATAATATTTAAATAAAAAAATCATTTTTCAATGAGAAACCTGTATTTTTCACTATTTTTTGAAAATTTAATCTTTTCCTAAAAAATTAAATAATTTTCCCTAATAAAATGTTGGAATTATGATTTAAAAAAAATAGTTTTATATTATCAAATAAATTTTATAATATTATCAAATATTATTTTTATTATTTTTTCACACAAATAAATAAAAACCTTTCTTCAAGAAAGGAATATTCTCATACTATATATATACATTTCCAAAAATTATGTTCCTATTTATAAATATATTTTATTTATAGACATTAATTATACTTAATTTTATAAAGGTTTTTATAAATATTCATAAAACATAATTTAATTTCTATTTTATAATGATAGTTTTTAAATTATAATATTGTCAGTATATCATATTTCTTTAAAACATTGTCTTTTGTGTAATGAAAGCTATCAAATAAATTTAATTTATTCAAATAAATATTTAATGAAATCATACTGAATATAATCTCAAGGTGTTACATTATAACATACATAAAATGAATTTTTTCATCAAAATTTCTTACTATGTACAAAAAGAACTGATGATACTTCAACCCCATTAAATCCTTAAGTTCCCATATAGCTTCCTTAATCAAGTGTTTTCACCTCAAATATTTGACCAGGTAAGTGATACTATTTCATATACCTTTATTTTTATTATTAAAATTATAAATTATTTTTTCTCATAATAAATAATATTCCATAGTGGTATGAACATTTATTTTAGTACAACTGATGGATCGGGTTTGTACTTCATCATGAGTGACCCATAGAACACATCATAGATTGGAGGGAGATTTTGTGGAAACTAAAATTGACAATCTATAATAATGATATTATCAAGAGTTTAAAAGGTAAAAATATACCTAGAGCTTAGTTATCTATTCTATCTTCCCTGTAAGTTTTTTTAAAAACACATTCCGAACAACTTAAAATTCCAGATTATATCAATGACTATAAGCGTATTTCTTCCATCGACTTTGTTCTGACCATATGTATTGTTGAATAGATTTAACCTTATATATCATTATTTATATATATCATGTTACAATATAATTTATTCATCAATTTCAACCCATCACATTGTATTTATAAAATTCATTAAAAATAGCGATTCAAAAGGATCCATATAAATACTTGAGTGAAATCTACTATTGTTTACAACCATAACTAATAGGAGATATTGATCCCAACATCCTTTGGAATTCTAAATATAATATTTCATCATATCATCTTTGTAACACCATGAACCTAGTTACCTAGAGTCGGTGTATTATTACATAACATTGGCATGATCACAAAAGATCAAGTCTCAAAAGACCGATTAGTTTAGTATCCTTGGAAACACTAGATACATTCATAAGTCTTACATTACATTATAATGTGAAAAACTACAAAAACATAGTCTCAATAGTCCAAACTCATATCCCCTCAGACTATCCCTGCATGCCAGTCATAAAATACTTCTTCACATCCTAGGAAAAATAAAATATAGAAAGGGGTGAACTCAAATGATCAGTAAGGATAACAATATAGCGGAATCTTTTATAAATTAGCATAATAATTTAAGGGAATGTATAATTAAAACAAAATCCTTTTAAACATTAACTTCATCATAATATGGAAAAAATAAAATGAAATAATCCCATTTAATTATTCACATGGATATTCTACTAGTCGAATAATCACATGCAATATCAATAACCACTTTCCAAATGATGGAATGCATAATGATAGACTATCATAACCACATAGTCAAGGCCATGTGCCAAGAATACAAATAAGATTTTGTCAAGGCCTTGTGCCAAAGCACTAGTTTGTCTCATGAGACCTACTGATGCATCATGGAGCTATAACAGGCTCCACCCATCACATACTAAGTCCAATGCATTCCTCAAATGAAAAGGTTTAAACATAACATAAACATTCGTATTAAATCTAGCATATAAAATATCAATAATTTACCCATAAACCGTGAATGGTATAAAACTATCACATCCACAGTCAAACATATCACAAAACCTTCAATACAATATGGATGTTTTTTTGTCATAATAGATCAACTTCAAATAATCATACAATCCATCAAAGTATGTTGACATAGATGAAATCAAAACATTTTTTTTTGAGAATTATCACTTTTATTTTGAAATAATTTAATATTAATATAATTATAAAAGAAAAAATTTATTTGTAAATTATTATAATATTTTAATGGCAGCTTTGATGATGTTATAACGGTGGAAAATAGCTGCACCCATCGTATATGTTAAAAAAAGACATTCATACCTTAATTCTGTCAAAAAGGTTAAAAAGGACCTTGTTTGGAAAACAACAGAATGTTTTCGTTATAAAAATATTATAAAAAGTAAAAAAAGGGTACAAATGACTTTAACCCATATTTTATAAAATAGTAATAATTTTTTTAAATACATTTTTAAGAAGCATGGATGTGGATGATAAAGATGTCCCAGTAGATACTTACGTAAAAATATCCTCGGATAATAAAGAGATTGTCAAATTAACCCTTACCTTATACATTTCATTAGTATATGGTAGGTTAAACTCATTTATAATGGTGAAATAATTGTTATTAAATTATTCATGATTTATATACATTAATATGATATAATATATGATCTTTTAACATTGTTTTGTTAATAATATCTTAATATTATCGTTGTTTCGGGTGTTAACGGATTCATTTTCCTTTATATTATTTGTTAGGTGAGTCATATTTGTTATGGATGGGATGTATCGTATTCATAAACAGAATTATATCAAGTCTTTAAACATATTTTTTAATCATATAATGAAAATTAGTCTTGAATGGATACAATGGGGAATGAATCCCATCACGTTCGTGGAGACGGTAATCCGTACGTACGCATGAGCGACAATATCATTCTTTTGATATATAAATAATATATAAATGGATTTTATATCATATATACAGAATCATTATCATGTTATATTTATTATTTACATCAATTATACATCATTATTATACCCATCCAAATAATAATGTGTTGAATAATAACTACACCACAATGTGGAGACGGTAAGCCGTACGTACGCATGTATGGTGACATGTATTTCAATGAATGGATAGAATAATGAATTTGGTTGTACTATATTTATAATAACATCACAGTATATAGAATATACTGGAGTTATTATTTTTGGAATGGAAACAACAAAGAAAAAGGAAGTGGAAGAAGGATGGAACTTGAAAGAGGTGGTGAGATATTTACCTCTTCTTTGGGTTCTTCCTTATGATTTGATCAAAAGGGCTCCTTAGGTTGGCTTTAGGACTAAATTAAGGCCTCTAGGAAGAGTATAGGATAGTTGAGAGGGTATTTGGGTAGTTTTTGGCCAAGATAAATGGCTTTGAAGGTGTGAATTAGTGATAAGGGGGTGCCCTTTTATAAGAGGGGTGAGGGGAACCTTGGGAAAATCTAGAAATATTATTTTATACTAAAATAATTTTTGGTTTCTAATGGCTCCAAAGTGGATTACTTATAGGATAATGTGGGGATGGGTCGAAAACCACTCAACTAGATAGGTTTGGGTTACTATATTAACTTTATCTCTTATATTTAACTCTTAGTTAAATAGATTGACATTTCCCATGTCTCTTTGTATTTTTATATTATATGGTTAATAATCATACTATATACTTACAAGTGATCCCCAAGGGGTTAATTAATGATACACCTATCATTATATAATTCCTTTTTCCTAAACATTGATTTTTGGGAATAGAATATCAATTAATAATATAATATTTGTTTTAAAAACTCTTTTTTGTCAATTTTAACACTATTTGGTATTTTGTTTTCTTCTAAATTCATAACAGCATTATTACGTTGAATAAAATTCATGTAACCAACCCTAATATGTAATATTAACCTAAAAAATTAGTTTAATTCATATAAAGTGTCAAATTACATTTATTTGGATATTTATAATATCAATTATTTTAATATTTCATTAATTAGGTAATTACTACATCACCATTGTGTCATAAATAAATTATATTATTTAATTTCTAAAAAATATAAATAAAATACCATTATGTAGGAAATATTTCTATCTTTATAATGAATATTTACAGTCGAATTTATCTTATGTTTATCCCTATATTAAAAAATGTATTAGTTATTAAAATTTGATTTTAACTCTTTTAACTCTTCATTAAATTAAATAACAATAAATGTCTTAATCTAATCCAAGTGGACCAAAGAGGTTCATATATTATTATAAAGTTTTTTTTTTCAAATTATACTTACCCAATAGGATTATGACATGTGTTGGGGTAATAATAATATCATTTTTACCCTTAATTACCCTATTTACTTTTAACCGTGGTAAATAAAAGTAAAAAAGTAACTATTCACAAAAAATTATTTTTATTTTATTGAACCACATTTTACTCCTTGATATTAACCGTGTCTCTTGGATTTTCTAAATTCCACTCACAGAAGTGGTAAAATTAATTTTTATGTGAATGTGTAAATTCTCCTAGGAGGTGTGTAAAAGACGGTGAAAAGTTCTATAACATTTTTATATATCTAAAATTATTATAAATTGACTCCAATGAATTAAATTGAACTTATATAAGTATTATGTGTCTATTTTGACCTAAAATAAATAATTATTTAAATGAAAATTCGGCTCTAAACTATAACTCAATGTTTTTCACTATTCATCCAAAATTGAATGTTTTCAGAAAAATACCAAAAAATTACCCTAAGATAATTTCGATATTCTGAATCCAAAAATGAATTTCATTTTGAAAGATAAAATTTATAAAATTTCAAAAAGTGGGTATTACTATTCATAACGGCTAGTTTGATTGGTCATGGTGTGTTAGAATCTTGAAATTGCGTACAATTCAAGCTTTTGAATTATTCAAAGAGAAGCGTACCGTGGAAGATTGGGGTGTTACATTCTCCCCTCCTTCAAATAATTTCATTCTCAAAATTTCTATAATATTACTACGTAAAAAGACTCAGGTGGTTCTTCATCATAAGTTCCTCAGGTTCCCACGTTGCCTTATCCATCTTATAGTTTCTCCATAGAACTTTTACCAAATGAGTCATTCGGTTTATCAATACTTGTTCTCTCATATCAAGAATCCTAACGGTCTCTTCACAATAAGATAGATTGGGTTCCAGTTCTAATTCCATATAGGTGAGTACATGAATTGGGTCAGGCATGTATATTCTCAACAGTGATACGTGGAACACATCGTGAACTTTGGAGAGATTTGGAAGCATTGCCAAACGATAAGCTACATCCCCAATTTGTTCTAGAATTTCAAAAGTTCTGATGTACCTATGACTCAATTTTCTCTTCTTACTGAAACGTATAACACCTTCCATGGAGATACCTTCAAGAAAACATGATCCCCTACCTGAAATTCCAAATCCTTCCTTTGGTTGTCAGCATAGCTCTTCAGCCTACTTTGAGCTCCTTTGATATGGTTTTGGATTACCTTCACCTTTTCCATCGTTTCCTCTACCAGTTTTGGGCAACGAGTTTTCTTTCACCAACATCATCCCAACAGGTTGGTGTGAGACCTGTCTTTCCGTATAACACTTCATATGGTGCCATCTAAATACTTTAATGGAAGCTATTGTTATAGGGAAATTCTACCAAAGTTAAATATTGATCCCACATACCCTGAAAGGCAAGTGATTGTGATCTCAGCTTGTCTTCTAAGGTTTGAATAGTTCATTCTGATTGTCCATCAGTTTGAGGGTGGTAGGAAGTGCTCAAACGATGTTTAGTATCTAGGTCTTTCTGAAGGCTTTTCCAGAATCTTGATGAAAAACGAGGATCACGATCATAAAAAATTGATATTGGTACTCCATGAAGTCTCATAACTTCATTAATATATAGTCTTCCTAAATGTTAAAGTGGTAGATCTTCTCTTATAGCAAGAAAATGTGTTAACTTGGTAAGAAGATCAACAATGACCCATATTGCATCATTCCTTCTAGAAGTATTTGGTAGTCCCATGACAATGTCCATTGTAATCACTACTACAAATATGGATTATAATAGAACTAAAAACGACCATTAACAACACTAAAAAAGCACTATTAATCTCGGCGAAGATAAAGGGGGTCCCTTTTTCATCACTAAGAAAGCACTGATAAAGGTAGTATTTATCAGCGCTATTTTCAGCGCTGGTAAATGTATAATATATCAGCGCTATTTTGAGCGCTGATAAAAAATTCCTTTATCAGCGCTCAAATAGAACTGATATATTTTCCATTTATCAGTGCTTAACTAGCGCTGAGAAAGGAAAAGATCCGATACAAACCCAAAACCTTCCCAAAACCTGCACTCATTACAGCACCTACACAGAGTCCAAACAAAACCTACACACCGCACACACAACACCCACACACAATGCACAGAAGAACAAAAATGATACATACATTTACTTGAAATCATGAATACAAAACAACACACTTCTATAGACCTTTCAAACAATGTTTAATTTGGTTACAATTACATTTATCCAACAAACATTTAAAAAGAAATGATGTTCCATCATTTTTGCATCCATCCGCTCTAAAAAATTGCCGTCCAATGCGGCGGTTTCCGAACAAAGCATTCGAACTGAGGGAAAATATTTCACCTACATAATAAAACAAATTTTATGTTAGTAATACAATAATGAAATAAAGAATGGGTTTTCTAAATGGAATTATACTAGTGAGGCACAAAACATAAAATAACCAATTAACGAAATTGGTACATGGTTAGGGATAATCATCTATAATAATCAAATGGCCCAATGTTTAGTAGAACATGGGCTTTTTAATGATTCGAGGGGGAATAGATAAACCAACAGTTTGGTTCTAAGGTTATGATGGTCTCACATTGATGGTTAATGGTTTGTCAAATAATGTGATGAACTTGCGTAAGGTAGGAGTTTTTGGGGAAGTATCTCTATATGGTTGAATAATGGAATGTAATCCACTCAATGAAACTATATGGATTATAATTGTGTGTATATTGATTCCCACATTGTTGGAAAATAATTTATTTTACCCTTAGGCCTAATAATTCGCCTAATTAATGAGTGGAATTAACAAATTTTCACTATAAACCATTAAAGTGGGTTAACCTCATATATCCCTAATTCCACTCAACCAAATCCATTACACGCACTCTCCTCCTTCTCCCTTCCCCCATGGGATATCTCCCTTACTTTTGAGATAAATCAAATATTATCAGTTACATTAAAAGAGTGGTGGAATATCTTCAACCCTATTATCCTCCTCTATTGGATACCAATGATGGGCCTTTTGCAACGACATTAAACCTTGGTTATATACCTATAGCCACAGTTTAATACCATGGATATATATCCCCCTATTCTATAAAAAAGAAGCACCCCTGCCCCCTTCCCCAGCAAACCCCCAACACACCGCCCACCCCCGAGCACACCCCCTACCCCGGCACACTCCCTACCCCCTAAACACCCCCTGCCCACTGCACTTCCCCCCTGCCCATTGCACACCCCCTACCCACCCCCTACATATTTCAAAATAACCCAGCACACCCCCTACCCCTTCCCCCTACCACTTTTCCCCCTTCCCCAGAAAACCACCTCTACCCAGCACACCCACGGTTTTATACCATGGCTATATGTCCCCCCATTCCATAAAAAAGAAGAACCCCTGCCCCCTTCCCCACCACACCCCCTACACACTGCCCACCCCCGAGCACACTCCTACCCCTCCACACTCCCTGCCCCATGAACACCCCAATTCCCCCTTCCCCAGCACATCCCTGCCCACTGCACTCCCCCTTCCCATTGCACAACCCCTGCCCACTTCCTACATATTTCAAAAAAACCCAGCACACCCCCTACCCCTTCCCCCTACCACTTTTCCCCCTTCCCCCTCCCCCAGAAAACCACCCTTTCCCTCTCACTCTGTCCCCTTCACATGATAAAGAAAATACCTTGTATGGAAATTGTGCTCAATTTACATTATACACATCATATATATCAACACATTCTCATGTACCTTCATTCAGTGTAAATATACATATATAGACTCTCTACATATCATAAGAAAACCCTCATTAAAATTCACAAACACATTAAATCCATTTGAAAACACCCATCACACAACTTTCTCATTTCTTCAAACACATATAAACGACTTAAGCATGAAAATCCACAAGAAATACAACTACATTCATTTTAAAAATAACATTCAAGTATATACACACCCCAAATTCCTTTGATAACACATTTTTAACCACACAAACATTTCATATAGTACACATAGCAAGCAAATACAGCATAATAAAAACATCATATAATGTAAAAGCATAGAATCACCTATATAAATCATGGAATCTTCCTAAATCTGCTGGAAAACATATAACCACACCTCCACAATACCTTAAAAAGGACTGATTAAACATTAATATTGAATATATTAATGGAAACCCATGTTTAACTTGTGGTATTCCATGAGTTTAACATCCCATAAGGATAGAGGGTCATGATTTAATGTCTTATAGAGATGTAAGAACTAGGTGGATCAAAACACTTATAAAGGTGGATCAGGTAGGTACATCTCTAGGGTGAAGCACCTGGAATGTTTACCTAATAGATGGATCAAAACGCCCAATGAGATCTGACCCAAGTGTGGTGCATCCCATAAAGGTAAGGTTTCTCATTTTGAAGACTTATTCTGACACCACTAAGGGAAATACAAGAGGGAAAATAAGCGAAGGTGTACCCCAGTGAGGGGGTAACCATTGTTACCATTGGTCGGGATTTAACCTCATGGAGGCTTCCTACATACACTATTTAGAATACAAGGATCAAAACCCATATATTTAAAAGATGTATGTTGTGGGTATTACCCATGGTTAACTTCCCTTCACACTAGGAATACTCTTAGTTGGATGGGTTTGGGTTTTGTGGGGCTTATGCATTGTCAGATTCTCAGGTTCTTCTAAGAGTATCAATGGCATGAATGGGACATACGTGCTAAGATGGACCATGTGAATGTCGTGATCCTTGTAAAGAGGTACGAGGCACAAAAAACATGTGGATCTATCGGTAAACATTATTTATGGTGGCCATGGGGCTTATCAGACTCCCCATACCTTCCATAAACACCTCAAAACATCACGAGGACGAGATTATACATGATGTTGCATCTCATGGTTGATTCTTTTGATGATGTACTGGTCGTTTGAGCTTGGATTTCTTCTCAACCAATCTTTCCCTTACTTGAATTATCCTGGGACACATATTTTGGTTCCAAAAAATCCCTCAACGATACCGATTATCTCATGCATATACCTAGAAATAATTGTGCATGTCAAACAACAAAACATGTGATCAAATAAAAGTTCAAACAAACGAGATAAAGAAAATGGATTTTGTTGATCCTTGGTGGTTTCATTATTCACCACATACGCACTGCACAACATCATGCCTTACTTCAATATTGATTTTTTCAAAGATCAATAATATGAATCCGGTGATAGAAAACATTAAGTAATAAATTAAGATTTCAATACATCAGAGCATTCTCAATTCACCAAAGAATGTTGGAGGATAATCAATGACCATATATAGATAACATAAGTGGTACGAATTCACCTTTATCCTATTTGTGTACAATCTTCCATCAGGTATGTTGCCCATTTATTTCTAAACACATGTATATCATCTTCTGAATATGAGTTTTTGTGACAGTCATGGTAGTACTGAAAAAAAATAAATACACAAAGGATTAATAAATATTTTAAATGAAATCATAATTATTTTTGAAAATACCTCATCAAGGATGCTAGTTTGTTGATGAAATACGATCTCTTTCATAAATTTAAAAAGATAATAACCACAGTCCTTTCCGTTTGTTTGTTTTGGACACTACATAAACAATGACAACAATAAGTAATTTGTTTTAATACGTGTTTTGATAATGAAATTTTATTATATATACCCGGATACTTTTCCAGTTGTAGATCTTGTAGGCGTGCCAATCCTTATGCCCAAGATTCATTCCATGCATTAGAGGATATTGATTCACCGCCCTATCATAACAGAATCCTCATTAAAAGATAACATAAATTATATAACTAGATGTTTAGTTTTAAAATGATTGATCTAGTGTATTAAAAATTAACAAACGCCATCATGCATGGTCAGTTTGTTGGATATCAATGCGTTGAATCCAGAAAATAAATCTTTGGAGTATCCAATTTGACTACAATCAGCATCCATTGCTCCCAAAAAATACAAAAAGGAATAAGTAAATAAAGAAATTAAAATATAGTTGATATAATTAAATTGTAGAGTTTTACCCCTACATCGTTGGTATTAAAAATATTTTGTCATCCATAATTTTGTTTTCAAACGATTTGAGTTGGGATGACAGTATTGCAGCCTCTTTAACAGAATCTATTTCATCTTTTGAAGATGTGGTGTGAGGACTAACAAGTCCAAATTTTTGTTCATGGAGAAATCCCTTCAAATTTTTTTCATATATACATCTGCGAAAAATATAAAATGTATTTAGTCAAAATTATCAGAGTATATCAGCTTTTGTAAAATCAAATCATGAAAACTTACCTCATGTATACATTTACAACTGAGGATCCTTTCCATTCATACTTGAGGAGTTCAATTAAATTTTCAGCACTAAGGAAATCTGATATCTCCTCTCTATACATATCTTTTTTGAGAACAACTATGTGAGTACTGTTGTCTTTCAACTTTGTATCCACATGAGCCTGCAATGATATTAACTGTTGATATAGAACGGGTGGGGTGAAGGTGCTCTCAGTAGACTGTTTCAATCGGTTGGTTGATCATTGAGATAGATTTGAGCTGATATTTCGTTTCACCCCACAGTCTTTGTCATTATGTAATAACAGTCATCGGTTCATACCTTTTTTCATTAAATGTTAAAGGTCCATCTTGAAAAATAAATTAGAAATGAATACCTTTTTGTCGACATGTTTTTTTACAGGAACTGTCAGCCATGCGATGAATGTTCCAACAGATTGTTCAATCGTATGAATGTGGTCATCCTTATTTGGAATAGGTATCTTGGAACTCGGCTCATTAGCTACGTTAATTGACACTCCAAGATGATATTTTGGAAGGTGTCTGTTGTGTAGCATGTCGTTTTGCGTATTGAACACCGTATCCCTCGCTACAAGGCGATAGGTGGGAGTTGATAAATATAAATCACAGTCATTTTCACCCTATGGAATATTAGTATAGGAAAGGTATTAGTGTCTATGTAAATCACCATTTCACAAAAACAATTATTAAAACATTGATTACCTCATCTAAGTCAGGTTTTTAGGGGAATGGCTCACCTCAAAGCTGGTGGGGGTGGGGCAAGATCGTCACGCACGGGTTTTGTTGAGTTATTTCTTCTCTTTGCCTCTCCCCCATCAATTTTGCTATCATCTCTCTCTGGTATTGTAATTCTTCTTGAAAAATAGATAATTGTTCTTGCAGCTTTTTCATTTTTTTCATTTTGATCCCCCGCTTGTTTTTGTTTTTGATAATATGTTTGGGGTGTCAACCCAAAACCCGCACCTCTGACGCGGCCATACTTTTTTGGCTGCTTCAAGGCTGCTGAAAGTATGTCTGCATCGGGTGCGGTTGTTGTTGATTCTTGTGACTATTTCAGATAGAAAGTATAGAGAAATAAGTAGTTATTGTAATGTAATAGCAATTTAAAGCAATTCATATTTATATTATGTCATACTTACACATGTTTCCCACACTTTTTGTGTGTTTTCATCTATCAATATCCCTTCTTTATTTACATGAGCCTCCTTCCATAGCACATGGCATGGGATGGATATGGCTTTCGATTTTGATTCATCAATATTCATATAAACAGAGAAACATGGATATGGTGGTGTTTTACGTCACATACGAGTAGTAGGGTAGATTTAAAAGATGTACAATTTTTTTTCTCAAGTTTAGCGTACCCCATCCTTGCTTTACGATAAGGGTACACTGGTTCTGTTGCACATTTTTTATTTTCAGCACTCAATAGTTGTTTCATAAATAAAAAACTATCAATCAGAGTGACAAATACA
The DNA here is from genome assembly GCA_963277665.1 of Viscum album. Lineage (NCBI taxonomy): Eukaryota > Viridiplantae > Streptophyta > Magnoliopsida > Santalales > Viscaceae > Viscum > Viscum album. Next base: position 1,152,149,511 of record OY728130.1, read on the forward strand.
AGAAAACGTCAATCAACATATTACCCCACACAATATACCTGAAATGTATGCTCCCCATGATGGTTGCTAAATGCATCCCACGCTCCTTGGGATATCAAGTGTGCATAAAGAGTAGGTGGGTGCGGCTTGATTTTCCATTCTGCATCTTTAAGATGATATTTCGTTAAAATTGTGCGGAAACCTCTATGAATCCTTCCTGAAACTCTTAATACATATTCCTTGTGCGAGAAATCTACTATAAATGAACTCTTCAATGGATGATGAAGAGTAAGTCAATGTTTTGGTATTTTATTTTATTTTAATAAATTAAAAAAATGATATCATAATGTTACCGTAATCTCTTCCCACATTAGTGTCTTCAGCCCGGTGACAACATGGTGCCACGACTGTATATCAATTGGCACACGTTGTCGAGTGACGATTCCAATGTAGCTACTAAAGATGGCTCTGTTGGGGTTAACATGTTGGCCTCGCTTATTCCATCCCACCTCAAATTTCATGCCTTTTACTTTTGCCTAAAAGATTTTGGCCAACACTGTCAAACTACAACACTCTTGTTTTTTTGTGCTTTCGGGGTTTCATTTCCTACCATTTCATCAGAAGTAGCATCAATATCTTCCCCCAGAGCACTAGCATCAGCAATGAGACCTGCAGCAAGAGGTTGAGAAACATGTTGTACCTCAGCACTGGGACCAGCAACAAGAGGTTGAGAAACCAATTGTTGCTCTACACTGGGACCACTAGCATCTAGTTGAGAAACCTGTTGTTGCTCTACAGTGGGGTCACCAGCTGCTGGTTGAGAGAACTTTTGTGCCTCGGGATTGGGCGCATCAATAGGTGAAGAAGTCATTATCTACAGAAGTGGTTTAATATTTAATTTATATTACATAAAAACAACAGCGAACAGATAATAACATAACGTAACACAATGTATGTTACAATAAACAAATAACCTGATTATTGTACTCTCTTTTTTTCTTTCAAGGCTGATGTGATTTGACTCCTCTGTCGACTATGTAAAATCCATCACTATGGTCTCCTCTGACATACAAAATTCTATTTACATTTAGACCGATGCGAAATGATTGTGAAGTCCCTATAAAAGGGTCAACCTCCATTGAACATTCATCTGACCCTTCATTTGTTTTGGTCGATAACAAAACAATTGACCAATTTTTGTTTGCGGGGTCTGGAACATAAAATACTTGTACTACCTGTGATGCTATTATAAATGGTTCATCTTTCTCCCCTTCCTTACTGAAATCAACTTTCACGAATTCTAATTTATCTATATTAACATCACTCCTGTTATCAACCCACTTGCATTGAAAAATCGGCACTTTGAATTTCATATAATCCAACTCCCATATTCGTTTGATGATGCCAAAGTATTAAATATTCGCATAAATTGTATTTTTTTCCTTAGCACCGAAAACATGCATTCCCTCAGCCACAAGTGTAACCCCACTATTCTGCATGGTAGTGTCTTCATCATGTTCATTGGTATAGAATGTATAACCATTTACTGCATAAGCATTGTAAGATAATACATACACACTTTCTCCTCCGGCCAGCCATCGAAGTCGTTCTGAAATTGAGTCTGGATTTTCATCTAACTGCTTAAAAATATGGTCTCGAAACCATCCTATAAACTATCAATTATGTGTATCTAATGTCCATTTTTCATCCCTAGAAGGATTCAACCGCCTGAGAATTTCTTTGTGGGTTTGAACATATGAGTCAACGTCGAAACTCTTATGAAAAACACAAAGGTGGGTCTGCTCCCAATCTATAATATTGATTGTGACAACCTCTCTTCTAGAAATTCCTTCACCCTCAAGCCACTCAGTGTGATAAGATTTCGGTAGGCCAACGATTTCCACACCAGACAGGTATTCGGTACAAAATTCAACAGCTTCCTCAACAATATATTGCTCTGCAATACAACCCTCTGGCCGACTTCGGTTTTTGACATACCCTTACAAAATCATCATATACCGTTCAATGGGGTACATCCATCTATAATGTACAGGACCACATAGTCGAATCTCTCTCACCAAATGAACCATAAAATGAACCATCATATCAAAAAATGTCGGCGGGAATAACATTTCCAATTCACATAATATGACATCAATTTCTCTTTCCATAGTTGGAAATTTCATCGGGACTATAACTTTGCTGCCTACAGCTTTGAAGAAGAAACAGAGCATCGTTAAAGTATGACAGACATTCTTGGGCAAAATGCAACGTAAAGCTATAGGAATTAGATCTTGCATCAAAACATGGAAGTCATGTGATTTCAGACCCTTTAATTTTAAATCTCTCATTGACACGATGTTCTTGATATTTGATGAATACCCCTCTGGAACCTCTACGTCATTCAAGAAGTTGCAAAACTGATATCTCTCCTACTTGGAAAGAGTGTATGCAGCGGGAGGAAGAAATGTTCATTTTTCACCCTTTACTGGTGCCAACTCTTCTCGTATTCCCATCTCAACCATGTCCAATCAAGCCTTAATTCCATCCTTTGTTTAGTCGGGTGAATTTAGCAACATGCCGATGACACTATCACATACATTTTTTTCAACATGAATAACATCAAGAAAATGTCTGACATATAGACAATTCAAGTATGGTAATTCAAAAAAAAAACAGTTCTCTTTTTTCAACCAGTTTTCGTAAGGTTTTTCGAAAATGGTTTACCAAAATTTGTGTCCAAATCATTCAATTTCTCAAACAATTGATCACCTGTTAGTGGAGATGGTGTTGTACGTTCCTCTAAACTTCCGTCGAATGATGTCTTCCAAGATCGATACTGATGTCGTCAAGGTAGAAATCCTCAATGTCCTAGAAACACAGTTTTCGATGAATGTTTCAACCTAATTGACTGTGTACCTTGTTCGAAAATGGGACACCATTGAGTTCCTTTAATGCTATATCCTGAAAAATTTCTATAAGCAGCAAAGTCATTTATCGTCCCATACAACATGGATTTCAAAGTGAACTATTCATTTTCGTAAGCATCATACATCATAACACCTGAATCCAACAATATTTTCAAATCCTCGATCAATGGGGCCAAATAAACATCAATATCATTACCCGGTTGTTTTGGTCCTGATATAAGCATAGATAACATGATGTATTTTAGTTTCATGCATAACCATGGTGTTAAATCATAATTTACCAACATAACTGGCCATGTACTGTGACTGCTGCTTTGAAAACCAAAAGGATTCACCCCATCTGTAGATTACAACAGACGAAGGTTTCTCGGCTCGTTCCCAAATTCAGGATACTCGTGATCAATTCTCTTCCACTGAGGAGAGTCTTCAGGGTGACGTGGTTTTCCATCTTTAATTCTTGTATCGGCATGCCATGCCAATTGTCCTGCAGTCTCCTCACTTCCATATAAGCGTCTAAACCTAGGAATGATTGGAAAGTACCATATAACTTTTGTAGGACTAGAATCATCTTTCTTGTATAGGGAAGCACCACACTTTGGGCATTCTTTAAGTGATTTTTTGTCCTTGAAAAACAATATACAGTCATTCGGGAAAGAATTTATTCTTTCATAGATCATACCCATCGATCATAGAATTCGTTTTCCATCATATGTTCGGCTTGGGAGTTCATTATCTTCTAAGAGCATGTCATTCAGGAGAGAAAGTAGTTCCGTAAAACTGGCGTCACTCCAGCCATTGCCTGCTTTCAAATTATACAACTTCAATACAGCTGACAATGCTGTATATTTAGAGAAACCGACATACAATGGTGTTTTTTAACAACTATTTAACTTCTCAAACAATTTTGGGAAATCACAAAGTTCATCTTCAACTGTCCTTGTCATTTCCTCAATACGATCTTCATCATCATTCACATCTGTAATCACACCCTCCATATGATCGTCTTCACTGTTCATGCTTCTAATCATATCAGATGATCTATAAAATGTCGTGTTCTCTGAGTCACTACCTACATTGGGTTTTTTCCCGTGTTTATTCCAACATGTATAACTTCAATCTATTCCGTGATAGATCATGTGTTCTTCCAACTCCTCTAGACTAATTTTTCTTGAATAACAACAGCATAAACATGGACAAAGGATTTGAGAAGGGTCACATGCATGATCTTCTGCAAACTTGATAATCTCTTCCATGCCATCTTCATACTCTTTTGTCAAACGATTGGCATTCATCCATTATTTATTCATATTCATCGTCTTTATGGGTTCGATCTCGATAACTTGCCTAATATTATGTTTTAATTAATCAGGTAGCATTGTTTGGGTCTTATAAAAACAAATCATGGTACAAATGCCTTTAAACACATGTGAAATCCATATACATGGTGTGTCCAGTAGGTTGAACATCGTGTTTGTATAAGATACCTGATTTAATCTGACATATATCAAATTTATTCCAAGATAGTCTTACAAAGACATAATGATGCCTTAGAAAATACATGACATGCGAACAAGAGGAAACTAATGAGTAATAGTAGAAAACAGTAATAAATATAATGCTATCTCAATGTACCCAAGGTGATAATAAGATATTGGTCAAGATCAACTATGGGTTGGGAGTACACTAATATTTAATTGTAAAAAACTACTAAAAACTGATCGAGAAAAGGATGAAATATCCTATTCATCAAGTCCCTTAATACAACCAATGCATTAGTTAACCCAAAAATCATTGCTAAAAATCATACAGGCCATAACTACTCCTAAAAGCAGTCCATGGTAGGTCCATCGATGTCCAACTCATCTAATAGTTTCCTAATGTCAAATCTATATTAGAGAAGATCATAGAACCTCATAGATGATCAATGTGACTATCAATGTGTGGATGAGGATACATATTCATAACTCTCATCAGGTTCAATCTCCAATAGTCCAATAAAAGAATAAATACTATTCAACCATCTATTTTAGAGAACTATAAAACCCCATGGTAATGTAATATACCATATGAAACCATTATATTATATATCATCAAATTTTAATTGAAACAACTGATGCTCTTTTGGTGTTATTTTAGAAATTGTAATAGAAACTGAATTTTCTCCCAAAATTAACTAGATTATAAAGTTAATCTCTTTATTAAGAAGTAAATTTTATACCTCATTAGTGAAAACATCCTAAAAATGTACCACCATTGGGGAAAAATAATCCTACATCATTTTATCAACATATACAATATGCCTGACTATTTTAGCCATTAGGGTACAGTAAATATATAATTATAACATGCTATTTAAAATGAAATGTGGAAACAGGAAATCATACAGACTCCTCATAAACCCATAATACAAAACATATCACCTAGTATGTCTGCCACATATACAAATAAATAAATTATAAAAAAACATGCTACAAATCATAAAGGTACCATTAAATAATTACATTGGTCAACTAGTTTTAGAAATTTTTTCTCTTCATCTGTTCCTTGTACTTTCACCCATGAATTTTAAGGTGAGTATGCGTACACGATAGTTGACCTTTCTAGAGAAGTGTTTCTAGAAGAGTTAAAGAGACATGAAGCAACGAATATCATTAGAGTGTTGGAGAAAATGCGGTTGCTACAAAAAATGTGGCAATCGTCTTGTGCAACTCGGCCTATGTTACAACTTGCAGGTATTATACTTAGGTCGCGTTGCACAAGACGATTGCCACATTGTAACTTACGACATGTTGCACAATCCGATTTCCACATTGTTTTTACCAACCACATTTTCTCCAACACTCTAATTATCTTCATTACTTCCTGTCTCTTATACTCTTCCAGAAAATCTTCTCTAAGAAGGTCAACTATTGTGTACGCATACTCACCGTCAAATTCATGGGTGCAAGTACAAGGCACGGATGAAGATAAACAATTTCTAAAACAATTTGACTAACATGTATCATCCTCAACACTCATCACTAATTATGAATCACATCCCTAGACATAATCATAATCACATTAAGACTGCACTATCTATTATGGAAATCCTTACTGGAATTAGGCTCAAGATATGGTATCATTCCTATCTCACATCTATATTCACTATTTGGTCCTCACACACACAATATATAAATAATATACCAAGGGAATACCATCCATGGAACTCACATCCCACCTTGAGATCACGAGGAGGAGGAGGACGAGGCGGCGGCAGTCATGGCAGCAAGGGTGGAGGCGGCCGCGGTGGCAGAGGTGGAGGCGGCGGCGGCGGTAGAGGCGGAGGCGGTCACGAAAACAAGGGTGGAGGCGGAAGAGGCAGTAGCGGTCGCGGTAGCGGGAGCAGGGGTGGAGGCAGTGGTGGTGGAGGAGAAGGAGGAGGATGAGGAGGATGAGGAGGATGAAGGAGGAGGACGAGGAGGACGAGGAGGAGGGGGATGAAGTTGCGCGGCGAGGGGCCTAGTTCAGCTTCCGCGAGAGCTTGACCACGTGAAAGCGAGGATGGCCTATTAGGGTTATTAAATAAAAACTGACAGAACCGTTATCAGTGCTCATTAAAAGCACTAATAGAGGTATGTTTTTTCAGCGCTAAAATAAAAGAACTAATAAAACATTCATTTATCAGCGCTTTTTTAGCACTGATAAAGAGCTACCTTTTTCAGCGCATTTAGATAGCGTTGATAAAGGCATACCCCCTTACAGCACTTTCTGTTTAGCGCTGATAAAGGGCAGCGCTTCCCTTACCCTATTTTGTGGTAGTGAATATTATACCATTTCCACTCAGGTATGGGAAGAGGTTGCATGACTCCTCCAGGTTGTTGCCTTCCAGTTTTCAATTGTTGACAAACAATACATCTTGACACAAAATCAGCAATCTCCCTTTTCATGTTGTCCCACCTAAAATGTTCCTTCAAATCTCTATACATTTTGGAGCTACCAGGGTGTATAGAGAAATTTGAACTATGAGCATCATCCAACAATTACCTTTTTAGATCAAGTATATCAAGAACACAAATTCTCTTCCCAAATTTCAAAATTCCATCTTCATATATGAAGTCACACAATATCCCATGATTGACTGCTTTAATCTACTTTTTAAACTCTTCATCAATGGTTTGAGAACTCTTTAACCTTTATAGTAAAGATGGTTTGGAAACCATTTGAAAAATCATTGGTGTTTAACTTTCCATAGTTATTCCCATATCCATCTTTACTAGATCCATGAAAATAGGTTCCCTTTAAACTCTCATATTGTTCAAAACTCCATGATCTTTTCTACTCAAAGCATCTTCTACCTTATTTTCTTTCACTAGGTGGTAGTGTATGGTGAAATCATAATCCTTGAGTAGTTCAAGCCATCGCCTTTGCCTCATGTTGAGTTATTTCTATGAGAAAATATACTTCAATCTCTTGTGATCGGTATATATCTCACATTTTCTTCCATAGAGAGAGTGTCTCCAAATATTCAAATCTATTATTACAGATTCTAACTCAATATCATGAGTGGGATTGTTTTTCTCATGAATTTTTAGTTGTCGTGATGCATAAGAAATAACCCTATCATTCTACATAAGGACACAACCAAGTCCTTTCTTTGAAGCATCACTATAAATAACAAACCTATCATTCCACAATGGTAGAGTCAATATATGAGCATTGTCTAATATTCTCTTCAGTTCTTCAAAACATTCTTCCCAATATTTTGTCCAAACAAATTGAACCCCTTTACATGTGAACTTCATTAATGGGTTATCCAATCAGGAAAAATTCAGGACAAAACATCGATAATAACCTGCAAAACCAATAAAACTGCGTACCTCAGTTATACTCATTGGTGCTAGACATTCTTGGATTGCTCTTGTATTATAAGGATCAACAGAGATTCCATCCTTCGAGATAATATGTCAAAGAAAATAAATATCCTGAAGCCAGAATTCACACTTGCTAAACATCCCATATAATTCATGTCTTCTTAGAGTCTTCAAGATAATGTGCAAGTGAATTTCATGACCTTCATATCATTTCGAGTATACCAAGATATCATCAATAAATACCACTAAAAAGTCATCATGATATTCCTTGAAAACTCTGTTCACTATATCCATGAAAATATATGGTGCATTAGTCAATCCAAAAGGCATTACGGTAAACTCGTAATGCTCGTACCTGGTTCGAAATGCTATTTTTGAAATGTCTTCCTTCTTCACACACAACTGATGATATCCAGATCGAAGATCAATCTTTGATAATTAGTGTGCTCCATGAATTTGGTCGAATAAATCATCAATGTGAGGTAAGGGATACCTGTTCTTTATTTTTATAGCATTGATCTCCCTATAGTCAATGCACAACCTCATAGATCAATCTTTCTTTTTAACAAAAAGGATAGGGGCTCATCATAGAGAAACACTAGGGTGAATAAATCCCTTATTACTCAATTCCTCTAGTTGTTTCTTTAGTTCCACTATTTCCAAGGTGACCATTATATAAGGGGTCTTTGATATGGTCCTTGATTTAGGAATTGAATCAATGGAAAACTCAATTTCTCATTCTGGAGGATGTCTAGGTAAATCATCTGGAAACACATCAACATATCCTTTCACAATAGGTACATCCTCTATTTGAACATTATTTTCCTCACCCACAGTTATTTCATTCTCTACCTCCCTAATAATTAAATTTAGTTAAGCTACTAGGGGTGGATCTAGATAAGAATTAGTTGCTGACGTTTCTTCTCTAAAGATAAGGTGCTCCTTATCATCATCAAAAAATGTAACCTCCTACTTCTTACAATAATTTTTCACATCATGGTATGAAATACAATCTATACCAAGGATTATATCAAATACCATCATGGGTATGATGATGAGATCAGAAGATAAAAAACATTTATATACTCTAATGGGAACTAATTCACAAAACTTTGTTGCGATGATACTTTCCTTAGGATTTTTGACTGACAACTCCCTTGTTAATTCAAATTTTAAATATCAATTTTTCTTAGAAAACAGGGAAGATATGAAACAATGTGATGATCTTGAATCAAATAAATCATTGGCTAAACTTGAGGAAACCATTAAATTACCTACCACCATGTATTTTGGAGCTTCAACCATAGCAATAGTGATCGCATAATCCTGGTCTCGATCCCTTGTCCTTTTATAAGGTAATTTTCCTTGACAGTTAGGACATTCTTTTGCATAATGTCCCATTTCCCTACAATTGTAGCATTCAACATCGGTAGCTTACTTATTCCAATTGCAATCACGAACTTGGTGGCCTTTTTCACCCCACTTGAAACAGACTCCCATTCCCTTAAAACAAGTATCGAGGTGTTTCTTCCCACATTTACTGTAGGATGGATATTCAACTTTTCCTTTATTCTACATATTTCAATTTCCAGAGTGATCAGTAAATCTCTTCTTCTCTTGCTTTAATTTAAATTCGTAAGACTTAGAAAATTTCTTTTCTATCTTGATAGCACATGAGAAAATATCTTGGTACATCGATAAGGTTTGTGATACTAATTATCGATGGAGAAATGGTTTTAACCCATCAATGAACCTATCAATATTACATCTTGGGTTACATATATAATCTGCAACATACCTTTCTAAACTTGTAAAGTTAGCCTCATACTTTGCGACATGTTCATCCTCCTTTTGCCTCAGACTTAGAAATTTCCTTTCCATATCTTCTTGATGGTCATGAGGAAAGTATTTTTCTAATAAAAGCTCTTTAAGCTCTATCCATTCCATATTTTATACTATATCATCTTTCTTTGTGTTTTGAATCAATGACCACCATTGATCAACATCTCTAGTGCGGTGGTAAACTGCCATGATAAATTTTTTCCTTTCACTACCCCCCAAGGCATGGAATATTTTCTCTAAGGACATTATCCATTGCACAGCTACTAATGGATTTGTACTCCCATTTAATGTAGGTGGTTGTTTCCTCATGAAGTGGTCTAACATTGATCCTTCACGCTGTGGATCAGGGTGCTCCATACGGTTAAGGTTATTATTCATAACCTGAGTGAGTTGTCCCAGTATAGTGATTAGCTGATCAGTACCAGTTTCATCACCAGCTCTACTATAATTATCTTTCATAGGAGGGAAATCTCAATATGGAGTGTGTGAATTGATACGGTTTCCATTCCTTCAACTATTGACCATTTTTAAACAACGGCATAATCTAGATCAGTTTATGAATCGAAATACATAATTCCAAACTTGTAAAACACTTGACATAAATTGAACAATTTATGGATATAATCAATAATTATCAAAATACAATCATTGGGGAATTATATACCCATAAACCCTTAATAACGGTTTGTAAAGAAAAAGAGAATTATCCTAATAATATCCCCCAGGAGTATCGTAACCAAGAGTGCAGCAAGGCCCATTGTCGTGCACCAGTTCTCGTTCGAGTCTATCTAAAAGTGGTGTTTTCGGGTTTTACCCCTAGGTACATATGTGTCAGAGACACCTCTACCTACTCGTATTCATACATGGATGTATTTCTTGGAAAACACACAAAATCTCTACAATACCAAAATTCTAGGAAGTTCTTCTATACTAATCCTCAAAGTCCATCTTAGGTTTATGTTCTCTAATCAGAGTTAATCTAAATCTGGCTCCCAAGGTTTGTACTTAACTTCCTCTAATAGAAACTGTAACACCCCGACCCCAGTTACCAAGAGTCAGTTCATTATTACATAACATTGGTATGATCACAAAAGATCAAGTCTCAAATGGATGATTAGTTTAGTATCCTTGGAATCACTTGATACATTCATAAATCTTACATTACATCATAAAGTGAAAAACTACAACAACATAGTCTCCATAGTCCACACTCATATCCCCTTAGACTATCCCTATAGGTCAGTAATAAAATACTTCTTCACATCCTGGGAAAAATAAAACATAGAAAGGGGTGAGCTCAGATGCTCAGTAAGGATAACAATATAGCAGAAACTTTCATAAATAAGCATAAACATTTAAGGCAATGTATAACTAAAACAAAATCCTTTTAAACATGGACTTCAGCAAAATATGGAAAAAAATAAAATTAAATAATTCCATTTAATTATTCACATGGATATTCTACTAGTCTAATAATCACATGCAATATCAATAACCACTTTCATAATGATGGAATCCATAATTCCAGACTATCATAACCACATAGTCAAGGCCTTATGCCAAGACTGCAAATAAGATTTTTTCAAGGCCTTGGGCCCTAAAACTAGTTTGTCTCATGGGACCTACCGATGCATCAAGGAGCTATAGCAAGCTCCACCCATCACATACTAATTCCAATGCATTCCTCAGATGAAAAGGTTGAAACATAATATAAACATTCGTATTAAAACTAGCATACGAAATGTCAATTCTTTATCCATAAAACGTGAATGGTATAAAAATATCACATCCATAGTAAAACATATCAAAAAACCTTTAATAAAATATGGAAGTTTTGTATCATAATAAATCAACTTCAAATAAGCTTACAATCCATCAAAGGTTGTTGACATAGATGAAATCAAAACATTTTTTTGAGAATTATCACTTTATATTTTGAAATCATTTAAAACTCATATAATTATAAAAGAAAACCTTTATTTTGAAAATATTCTTATAACCTTGTAATGGAACTTCAATGATTTTATAATGGTGGAAAATAGTCTCACCTGCCATATATGTTAAAAAAATACATTCTTACCTTAATTCTATTGAAAAGGTTAAAAAGGACCTTGTTTGGAAAACGACGGAAAGATTCCATTATAAACGTCTTATAAAAATTCAAAAAAGGGAATAAATTACTTTGAATCATATTCTATAAAATAGTAAGAATGTTTTGAAATACATTTTTAAGAAACATGTATGTGGCTGATAAAGAGGTCCCATTAGATACTTACGTAAAAACAACCTTGGATAATAAAGAGATTGTGAAATTAACCCTTACCTTGTGCTTTTACTTGGTCAAGGGTAGGTTAACCTCTTGTATAATGGTGAAATAATTGTTATTAAATTATACAAGAATCATATACATTAATATGATATCATATATGATCTTTTAACATTTTTTGATAATAATATCTTTGTATTATCATTGTTTTGGGTGTTAACGGATTCGTTTTGATTTATATTATTTGTTATGTGAGTCATATTTATTATGGATGGGATGTATCTTATTCATATCCATAATGATATCAAGTCTTTAAAAATTATTTTTTTCATATAATGAAAATTAGTCTTGAATGGATACGAGGGGGAAGGAATCTCATCGTGTTTGTGGAGACGGTAATCCGTACGTACGCATGAGCAACAATATCATTCTTTTGCGATTAAAATAATATATAAATGGATTTTATATAATATATACAGAATAGTTATCATGTTATATTTATTATTGACATCAAATATACATCATTATTATACCCATTCAAATAATAATGTATTAAATAACAACTACACCACAACGTGGAGACGGTAGGCCATACGTACGCATGTATGGTGACATGTAATTCAAAGGATGGATAGAATAATGAATTTGGATGTACCATATTTATAATAACATCACAGTATAGATAAGATACTAGATTTATTATTTTAGAATGAAAACAACAAAGAAAAATGAAGTGGAAGAAGGAAGGAACTTGAAAGAGGTGGTGAGATATTTACCTCTTCTTCGGGTTCTTCCTTTTGATTTGATCAAAAGGGATCCTTAGGTTGGATTTATGACTAAATTAAGTCCTCTAGGAATAAGGGAGGACAGTTTAGAGGGTATTTGGGCCGAGGTTGGCAGATCCAAGTTGCATTGAAAGGGTGGATTAGAGAGAAGGTTGGGTTCCCTTTTATAAGAGGGGTGAGGGGCACCTTTTAAAATCTAGAAATATTATTTTATAATAATATCATTTTCGGTTTCTAATGGATCCAAAAGTGTCTTATTTAAAGGATAAAGTGGGGATGGGACGAAAACCACTAAACCAATAGGTTTTAGATAGGTTTGGGTCACTATATTTACTTTATCTTTTAGATTTAACTCTTAGTTAAATAGTTTGACACATACCATGTCTCTTTGTATTTTATTTTATATGGTTAATAATCATACTATATAGTTCCAAGAGAACCCCAAGTGGTTCATTAATGATACACCTATCAATAAATATGTTCTTTGTCCGAACCATAGATTATTGGGAGTAGAATATGAATTAACAATATAATATTTGTTTTAAAAACTCTTTTATGTCAATTTTATCACTATTTGGTATTTTGTTTTTTTCTAAATTTATAACAGCATTATTACTTCAAAAACAATTCATCCAACTAACTCTAATATGTCATATTAACCTATAAAATTAGTGTAATTCATAAAAAGTCTCAAATGACATTTATTTGGATATTTATAATATCAATTATTTTAATATTTCATTAATTAGGTAATTACTGCATCACCATCGTGTCATAAATAAATTATATTATTTAATGTCTAAAAAATATAAATAAAATACAATTATGTATAAAATCATTTTATATTTATAATGAGTATTTATAGTCGAATTTCTCTTATGTGTAACCCTATATTAAAAAAATTAGTTATTAAAATTTGATTTTAACTCTTTTAATACTTCTTTAAATTAAATAATAATAAATGTCCTAATCTAATCAAAGTGGACCAAAGAGATTCAAATTTTTTTCTTAATTTGTTTTTGGTCGAATTATACTTATCCAATAGGATTAGGACAAGTGTTAGGGTAATAATAATATCATTTTTACCCTTAATTACCCTATTTACTTTTAACCGTGGTAAATAAAAGTAAAAAAGTTACTATTCACCAAAAATTATTTTTATCTTATTGAAGAAGATTTTACTCCTTGATATTAGTCATGTCTCTCGGATTTTCTAAATTCCACTCACAAAAGTGATAAAATTATGTATTATGTGAATTTTCAAATTCTCCTAGGAGGAGGGTGAAAGAAGGTGAAAAGTTCTATAAAATTTTTATATATCTAAAATTATTATAAATTGACTCTAGTGAATTACATTGAACTTATATTGGTATTATGTGTCTATTTTGACCTAAAATAAATTTAAATAAAATAAATAATTATTTAAATAAGAAATCGGTTTTAAACTATAACTCAGTGTTTTTCACTATTCATAAAAAATTGAAAGTTTTCAGAAAAATACCAAAAATTTACCCTAAGCTAATTTCGATATTCCGAATCCAAAAATGATGTTCATTTTAAAATATAAAATTTATAAAATTTAAAATTTTGGGTATTACTATTCATGACACCTAGTTTGATTGGTCATAGTGTGTTAGAATCTCGAAGATGCATACAATGAAAGCTATTACGTTATTCAAAGAGAAGCATACCATAGAAGCTTGGGGTGTTACAATATTGGTTATGATTTTTTTTTTCAAACTGACCATATGCCTCAGGATGATACATAATTCTGTAACTCAGCTCTATGGCGGGGTCTTGATGAAGGCTTTTCCAGACCATTAAGGTAAACCTCATATCCTAATCATGAATAGTAGAATATGGTACTCCATGTAACCTTTAAACATACTTAATTTATAACTTTTAAGTATTATCTAATGAAAAATATTCTTTAATATAAATTAAGTGTGCTAATTTTTTATGGTGATTTACAATGACCCATATTTGTTCCCTTTAAATTTTTTCAGGAGTTCGAAAGCAAAGTCCATGGTTATATTTTCCCCTTTCAATTATAGTATGGGTAATGGTTGTACTAACCTATTTTACTTTTTGTTATATCATTGACTTATAGAAATACCAATCACTGAGATACAACTTAGAAATATATACATTCATGTTTTCCCACCATAAATAATCTCTCTGGTCATCTAGAGGATGGTGGCATACCCTTTTCATCCATACGTTGTGGGTTAAAGACCCACGGCCTTGTTGGGTGAAATATTTTTCCACCCTTCATGTATGTTATCCTTTTTCCAAAACTATAATAATATACTTCTTATAAATTTTTTAAATTGAAATAACCTATAATAAACTCATCATCAAATAACGTATTAAAATTAAGGATTACCAATACATGTAATATTATTTCCATAAAATTAAAAGGAATTCTAGCTTAAATAAATTTTCCACTAAAAACACATAAATGACCCAAAGGTTGCATAAATAAAAATGTATCCCAAAAATATACTTAATATTGATAATATCCCATCACATTATACCAAAATATGGTTCTTTAAAACATAAAACATATGATCATTCGTAAATTCATAAACTCATGATGATAACCACAACTCTTAATAAAATTTTATATAAAGACATATAACATTCCAAATCATAAATCATCCTTTATTCCATAAATAATATCATATCATAGAAAAAACGTTTCCACTTGATGTTTGGGTTTACCCTAGCCCTAAAAAATATATAAATAGTCATTTAATAATTTTATAATCCATTTAGAGTGATTAAATCAATATTTAGAATCACATCAAATTTCAAAAAACGATTGAACAATAATATTTTTATAGGGATTATTCATAAAAACCCCATTATAAAATTCCTAACTCTAAAGTAGAGGATAAGTTTTCCCTTTCAAAACATCATTATTGAACCCATAATCAAAAATATTGGTCGTTTGATATTTTTCTTCATCTTTTCACTTGAGTGGTTTCATAAATTTATCATCACCGTTGGCCTTCGTATTTGGGAAGTGATTATCATAATTCAAATACACTTTTCATTTAAAACATTATAGTTTGGGGGTGTATTGTTTGGATATTTTTAACTATTTTACTAATTAACTAACTCCTCATAAATTTAGGATTCTGCCACTCTATGACCTCACATTCAAAACATAAACATTCAGTGCTCCCTTTAATAAAATTTACTCTATGTTTCCTTCAACACATCAAGCATAAAAGAGATCCCATCTCCATTTGTCCTTCATTTTTAGAGTTCCCCCTAAATTTAATCATTGTATTCTTACCAGAACCATTCCATTGATGGTTAAATATAATCATCATTTCCAAAAATGATATACAAAGGGTGGTTTCCTTATAACTACCAAATTATCTTATGGTTAATACCCTTACAAGATTTGGTTTTAAGAAACTACATTTAGGTTTTATGGATGTTACATAAGAATACATCACAGGTCTTGTAAAAATTTCATCACAAGCATCAACATATTCATAATCCATCTATGTTATCTCATGGAATTTATTATCTATAATCATTTGAATAATTCAAGGGAAGTAGTTATTGAAAATAAGCTATTAAATACATATCATTCAAATAATTTCATTTAATTTTGTTTCCTTGTATTCCTAATGATATTCCATGATTGATCTGATTCACCTTCCAAAAGATAGTTAAAAAAAATCAATTTTTCATGCTTTGAACACTATATAATATAAAATATATTTTAATTTATAGTAATACTTTAATTTTCAACTAGTGTGTCAACAAAAGCACTGAAATAAGGTGGTTGTTTCCACATGAAGGACTCAATAGAACATGGTTTCCTAATTTTATCATTTGTAATATCAGCATGATTTATGTTTTAGGAATTTTTTTGGGATCATATAAATGATATTTTATATTCCATATCTCATAGTAAAATCATCTCATTTTCTATTTCATTCAAAATTCACAGTATTCTTTTATTTTCCATTGATTGAGTACAACCAAAAAACATAGCTTGAGAAATAAAAATCATAGTGGAAAATTAAATTATCATGATAAATCATTTATATGATGTTTAAGTCATGACACCTTGTTTTAAACCAATGACACCGTAGGTTTAATATAATTCATTTAGAGTTATAATCTATTCAAATACTTAATTATGGTTTATAAAAAGTTTTAGATTTCCAAAAATATATCCCCTCCATTTTTCAAACCAGGTGTATAGTAAGAGCATTTTTATCTACCAGGTAATTCTTGAGTTGATCCTGACATTCATTTTTCAGAGTTATTAACCCTAGGTACCTCTATTCCAAAACCATATCCACTTATAGTATCTAGAAGAATATATATTTCAAGGAAACTACACTATGTAGTTTTAAAAACTAATGTACCTGCTTTGGGATTGGGATGTCCTCATATGTACCATATTGTTTTGGAATAGGGATATCCTCCCATGTACACTCTTGTTATAAGGATGGGAAAACTTCGTATATACCCTTTTAGCTCATAGAAAATTAATCGTTACCTAATGCATTGGATAGGGATATAGGTCACACCTAACACAAAATGAAAATCATACATATGTGTTCCACATGATAATAAAACATGCATAACATATAAATCCATGAAAAAAATGGGTTTCATAAACATTAATAACATTATCAACCATTAAATTAAATGGGTTTCATTTCATCCTAGCATAAACTATAGAAAATAAACTGATTTCATTACCATATTGTAATTATAAATATAAACCATCCAAATAAAGAATAATTATAATATAATTGGATCATTTCCCCAGTAGAGATTATGTAACACCAAAGGATTTCATCATATATGGAAAACAATTATGAAATTTAAATTCAAAAGTTTCATGAAGAAAATAACCATTCTTTGAAGATCACCTTTAAAAACAATGAAGTTTCAAACGACATTTTAAAATCATTTTCATTGAAAATAAAATTTCTTTGAAGATAAAATTTTTAAAAATAAAATTCTTAAAAAAAATTTGAAATAATTTTCATCTAAATTAATAATTTAAATTTATAAATTAGGAATCAAATAAAATAATGTTCATGACATTAGGATATTTTATTTCTTTCCATACATGTTAAATATAATTATTCTTTTCAAAATTTTGATAAAATCCAGACGGGCCTTATATTAATATTTACAGAAATTAAACTTTGAAAAATGTTATTTTAAAGTCAAACTGGGAAAATTTTTATTTAATAAATAGTTTTAAAATGATAAAAACATTTTTTAGAACATTTTTTTAACCATAGATTTTGATGAAGAAGAATTTTTGACCAAAGAGAGAAATAAAGTCATAGTTTCTTAAAAAAATTAAATAATTCTAATTTACAAATAGTGGAAATTTTTTAATATTACATGAAAAGTTTCATTAATAAATATTTTAAATTAAAGTAAATGATTTCCTTTTAATATTTCTTATAATATTCATCAATGTAAGTATAATACAACAAATCCTTTTAAACGATGAGATGGTAACCTAAAGCCTTTTCTACTTTGGTAACATTTGTATCATAAGACCCATGAAATAATAACATAAGATTAAGCGTTTTATCTTCTAAATATAATTATATTCATGATATAACTTTTCAAGGCTAATTTTATAAACCTCACAAAAAAACGAGTGGTGAATATGGCATGTGTCTCCCAAGAATAAAAGAGATACCATAAATCCGGTACTTTATGTATCTAGTTCCTCCAAAAAAATTCATACCTCCTATATAATACATATATGTTTATTTTTCATCTATTATATAAGCATAAATATTTATATAATAACATATCTAGTTTAATTACAAACGTTCATCAACCATTTATTAATAGTTCCTTGTTAAAATCATTTTTCGTGCAATAACTGCTTTTTCACTTTTGTTTTGATTTGGTATCATCGGTCATTATAATTTGATGATGGTTCTGTCATATAAAGAGTTTTAAAAATGATATAAATATCATAATTATTCATTATATATTTTCTAAGAGTAATCATTAAAATATATATATATATAGAAAATGAAATACACTTATAATAGATATGGTAGGTTGTACGTACACTTGACCATTGTTTCCATTTTATCAATGGATGTAATGAAAGAAATATAAGTATTAATTCTCCTATAAATAATAATTATTCTGTAATATATATGTGATAAATTAATTAAATTAATCCTTATTACCATCTATTTAAATTGTATGTGAAAATAAATCACATCGCTTCGTGAGGTGGTAGTTATCCGTACATGGGAGAGACATTATCGTATCCCCCCATAGAACGGAAAGAAATAATGTATATGTGATAAAATAACTAAATAAGTATATTGATGTCAAAAATATAATACAAATCATTTAAATCCATCATTATATATCACCTTTAAATATGGTGATGTAAAATGAACAACATCAGTTCGCAAAGCTGTAGTCCACCATACACAAGATCGACGGTTTCATTTCCCATTTGATTAAAGAGGTGATGGATATAGGTTATTAAATTAAAATAATAATATTTCATTATATGTGAAATAATAGTTTTATTATATTTTACTTTTCAAGACATAATTTAAGGTTGTAAAATTATAAACACAATAAGATTCTTTATGAAGACAATTACCTTGGCAGAGAAGTACCTCTATTGGATATCTTATTAAAGACCATAGTATTGGACTATCAAGAGTACCATACATAATATAATGTATATAATGATGCTTGGGAGGTATTTTTTTCAGGTTTTCTATAAATTATATATCATGATATGTGTAACAAATCAAATGGAGGTGATGCCCTTTTATTAGTGGGGAAGGGGAACCTTCCAGGAAATCGCATGGAAATTTCCCAAAATAATCTGAAATGATAAAGTAATTATAGGAAAAATATTCCAAATTAACTTATAATCTATTTATAGATGTATATTATCCAAATATTACCATTAAATAATATTTTGAAATGTTTTCTATAAAAACATTCTTGTATCATTATAGGTTACCCCTCCGGGAAACCCATTTTTACCTTAACCAGAATAATTAATTTTTACTATTGTAAATATTCATTATGGTCAATAAATATGTAAATATTATTATATAAAAATAATTAATCTTATTAAAAATATGTTATTAATGTTTTTCCAAATTCATATCATATAAGTGGAAAATTTTAATTTACAATTAAACCCGAAGACGTGACGAAATAGTGGGTTTATAATGGGAAAACATTAAATTTTTTTAATTTCTAAATACAAAATAAAATAGATTAAAATAATTAAATTTAATTAATAGATAAATAATTAAACTAATTTTAAATTTAAACCAATTTTTTAAAAAATAGAAACTTATCTTATAAATTCCTTAAATGAAAGACATTTTTCAGTGAGAAACCAGAATTTTCATTATTCAATGAAAAAATAAACATATGAGAAGAAATCCAAAAATTTACCCTTACATAATTTGTTACTATAACTAAAAAAATTAGCTTTATTTTACTATATAAATTTCCTAAGAGTCTCAAAACTTATTTTTATTATTTCTTCACAAAAATAAATAAATTTGTTTTTTGAGAAAATAATATTTTCAAGAATATGAAGACTTTATCAAAAATGAAGTTCCTATTTATAAATTTTATTTGTTTATCTAAATAATAAATAATTAATTTTAAAAATTATATTTTTATTATTCTTACATAAAGGATTATTTTTTATTGATCTCGTTTAAATGATTACATTAACATTATATTATAGTTTTCTAAAAATCGGTGTAGCATGTAATGAATGCTACAAAGAAATTAAAATTGTTACAAAATATATATACTTCAGAAAATTTTAGGGCATAAAATTTCAAGGTGTTAAAATTATGGATCCATTTATAAGTGAAAATAATTTTCGATTTTAGAATCCCCAAATTAGGAAAGTTGGACTTAAAAAATCACTCACCTTCTATGGATTTATCCCTTTCATCAATTAGATTTCGGTAATTATAGAATTATTTTAATGAATTCACCTTAATTAAATAGAATCATTGTTTGAAAATACAGGGGAATTTATCCCAGTCTTTAAAATCTATTCATAAACCTAATCTATTATAGGGGTGAAGGATCCTCACTTCCCAATCAATTCCTCAAGAACCTTAGACCCAGTATTCTTTACCTCCATATAACTAACCATCATTAAACTATCCTCATTAGACGAATTGTGTGCTGATCAAAAGAGTTGTGATAAATATCAACATTGCCACTCCTTTGAAATACCACCATTCTCTATAAATCACCTCCCCGGTCACTATTTCAATAAGGGTGCAAGCCCAAAATGTATGAAATAATTTAATCTCTCAAGGATTAACTCACACATCTTATGAACCCAAAAATTTTCAATCCAATGGGTTTATTTAAAATCTCCCATATCATATCATATATTTTTCCATAAAAATTTTCACTTCATTTTATTCATAATCTCAAATTGTTTATCCAATACCATGTCATCCATAGATACCACACTCGCCTGGTGGGCGTGTTCACTGCCATCCATTTTAGATTGTTTGCATGTCAATAATGAAGTTGTTACTAGCCTTAAGAAAATCATGAACCCACTCTTCATCAATCCACAAGTCCAATATACTAAATCCTACTCCATATAACATGCTTTGTGTCATCCTAGTATCCCCCAATTTTAGTATTTTATTCTTATACAAATCAATCTTCCATCAAGTCATGATTTTCTACTTTATGAGAAAAATAACTATATTTACAATCAAATAACCCTGATACCCAATATAATTAGGGATATATAGTATCGCTCATATATCACAACATGCACATATGATAGTTACATCACATTGAATTTTCATATAATATTAAAATAATTAAATATCACTTATAATATTAATAATAAAATAATAATATTAATATATATATCACATATAATCTTTGTTTACATAAATATTAAAATAAATTATCTCTAATTAAGTATATTAATAAAAAAGTCAAATTATTACATAATATCCTTATATCATTCCATAAAATAATTAACCCTAGTGTCACTAAATTTCGAAATGAAAAAAAATTGCATGGCTTATTAAAGATGACTAGTTGGTATCACTACTATAGATGTACCTTTATCAATAATAAAAAATGGGATTTTAAATCTCTATAAAATCATTTAATTGCTAAGTGATGATAAATATGGTTACTTTTATTAGTAATAGAGATAGTGGTGATAATGGTATGTCATTGTTTATCAATTATTATAAGAATAGATAACTATTTATTTATTATTTTGGTACATCATGCATACTCCTCCCCCATCCTTTTCTCTGTGCTCACCCCCAACCCACTCTCCTCAAATTTGATTCCCTCCCTCACCCACCCCACCGACTCTCATGTCATCCATATTATTCCGGATCTGAACTGGGTACCACCATCTACAAAGATAACACCCTTACCACTAATATATCATTTTTTCTTCAATATTTTAGGATATATTTATTTATTTATTTATTTATATATATATAATTTTAAAAACATATATAAAATATGTGTTTGTTTATGTGTGAGAGTTTTGGTTTGTGATTGTCTGTCTCTCCTTAAGATTGTGTGTGTGTATCTATAAAATATTTATTTATATTTATTTAAAAATATTAAATATTATTATTCTTGTCCATAAATTAGTATATATATATACGTGTGTGTGTGTGTGTGTGTTTATTAATACACACAAATTTTTCTATTTATATATAAACATTTTATATGTCTTATTATAGGTATATATATTCATAATTTTTTAAAAGGTGAATAAAATGTATACATTATTATTTTAAATAAAATGGATTATGAATATTTATTTCCATATGTCCTATATTTTTAAAAATAAATTTTATAATTAAAAAATTTAAAAAATTTATTTATACAATTATATTTTTATATGTAAATAAATAAAATAAGTATATGTACATATATAAATATATTTCTTTGTGTGTGTGTATTTAATTATAAATAATATTATAAGACCAAAAATATTCTATAATTTCAAAATAATTTATTCTTATGGATTTTTCTCATATAATCCTTTCTAGTTAATGATGTCTTTATTTCCAAAGGTAGGAATCCATTGGGGATTTTCTAATGACATATTTGAAAATTAGTTTCTTTATATAAGGGGACACCATGCTCATCACACACTTTAGGGTAAATTATTTCCAACTCTAGGACACTCTTATAGATTTATAATGAATTCATGATTCCTTACCAAATCCCAATGCAGGAAAAGTTACACCTATGGTAAAAATTTGATCAAGGATATGTGTTTTATGTAAACCTTAATATTCAATAGTGTTTCCCCAAATTCCAATTATTAATTCATGATACATTGGTCTATTGTTGACCATCTAGGATCTCTAGGGTTTATTGTCATCAAGGAAAGTAGTTGGTGTGTTGGGGATAGTATTGAACCTCAAAGAGGCTTCATAAATATCCTTTGAAAGTATTTTTAAAAAACCATATAGTTTAATGTAATGGGAAAATGGGAAATAACATTGGATTCAAACCTCAAAGAAGCATCTTATGTATCCTACTATAGGTAAGAATCAGAGACCCTGTGTTTGGATTGAATTTTTGGGAATTATACATCAATACGAATCCCATATAAAGACACTCTCCTTAGGTTTATGGATAGTACAAATCTCTAAGATAATTTGATTCATTCTTTGTGTGAGAAATAAGATATAGTAATAATATTAGTCACATATCATGAGAGTGTACTATATAATGAATTAATGATTTGGTTTTGGATTACACCTATGACGATTCCCATGATTTTAAAATCATGGGGATTATCTTGACTCGTGGTAATTTAGTGGTTTTGTTAGGGAATACACCAAGGAGTATTTCCATAATTCAATAACCATGAGGTAAATCTCAACTCACAAATATTTATATTTTTGGTGATGGATTACAAGGATGATGCTTATGTATCTAGAACAATGAGGAGAATCTCAACTCATAGGAATTTTGAGGTTTCATTGGGGAATACACCTTGGAAGAAGCCTAAATTTCTGGAACCATGTTGATAATATCAACTCATAGTGATTTGGATGTTTCGTATGGGGTTACACCTAGGAGGATGACAATGTTTTTTGAACCATGGGGATAATCTCAACTCCTGGAAATTTAGAGGTTTGATAGGTTGGGTTGTATGTGTCTCAACCTAAAATATCCTTGACTAGGCCTAAAAAGTTCATAGTGTGACTCTACAATTATCATGGGGTCAATGAGGGTAGGAAAGGGACTGAACCAAATGGTTGTGATCATAACATGTCACTAATACCAAGAGAAGGTGCAGGGTCGCATCCCTTATAGTATATACCAGATGATTCAAAGTGCTACCCACATATCATTTTCCATATAGGCCTATTTGCAAATCATTTCCTTCATAATTCATCCACCAAGGGTTATTCATAAAGGGGTCTCATAAATGGGCTTCTAAATATGGTTTTATTCATTATGTTAGTGGTCATAAAATGATTAATAGCGCAAATAAGGAGCATCTTTTCATGTATCATTTAGAATTTATGTTCTTGATGAGGGGATCACTTTGTAGAGGGCCTTCATGGGATTGCTTCGGAAAGGCCTAATCCAATTTGAAATTTAGGGATTTTACTTTAGTAATTCGAAAAGATTCCATGCCTAGTGAGTATATGAGATAGTTCTCCACATATTTTTTACTCTTTCATTAATTTTTTCCCCCACACATGTTTCTAATGTGGGTGTTGGTACATATAAGTAGTACAGAACTACTACTTTTCTAGAAATTATGGCTACAATGGGGCTCCATAAAGGGGTTCCACAATGGGGATACATAAAGGGGAAACACAAATGGATTTATATAAAGGGTCACTGAAAAGGGGATCCACAAAGGGTCTCTAAAAAGGGGATCCACAAAGGTTCTCCTCAACTAGGCACCATAAAGGGGCTTCCACATAGTGATTATTCAGGAAGTCATAAAATAACACCTTGCTCGCCAAATGAAATTTGTTTGAGGGGATAAAAAATATACATACTCATGAACTATGTAATATGTCATGCTATTGAAGAAATGTTTTATGGGGTTGGAGCAATGTTCTATGTGGGATTTTAGAATTTTTCAATTTTTATTCGGGTAAAAATTAATCCTGACTTTGAATGACCACATATTTTGATCTATAAGCGCATTTGGGACTCACGAGTAGTCATATAAAATCTTAAAAAGTGAAATACACCGATGGATTTCTAAGTATATATAGTATCCTTTTTCTTGGGGAATTTTCATTGGATTATTTTTTTGATAATAAAAAAATTCTCCAACTTAAAATTGGATTCCTTCAAAATTAAAATAATCTGATTCTGAGGTAAATATTGGGAACTTTTTCACCTTATTAAATCACATAGCTTTCTTTGGAGATATCTCAGAAGTATGTGGGTGCCTTCAAAAAGGAGGATCTCAAATCATAATTCAATGAATGTAAACAAGGGGAGAAATTTACATGACGTTTCTCATTTTCTATAAGGGGTGAACTTTGGGTTTCTTTAATGAACAATCTTCTCATGGAATTGTGTTTTCCACAAGGACAAGCATGGATTAGGGTGCAGATTCTTGGAAATTAGACTATGAAAATAATTCATTATAATAAGGGGTTTGGGTGGAAAGCAATTTGTGGCTGGGTCCATGATACCATATTGGGATGTCCTTATGTGTCCCATGGTATAAGAATGGATACTTATGAAGTTCTAATTAAGGGTATTCTATGTAGATAAATCTCATTCATATAGGTATAATAATTTAAGCATAGGTTCATTGATAAAAAACTATAAGATGAGATATCCTATAAAGATCTAGCTAATATGTGAGAGAGAGGGTACCATCACTTTTATATTGTTTAATGAGTAAGGAACCATGTTTATATATGATATTTCATGGATCTTGATCTCGTGCCACATTTTAGACCACACATAATTTTCCACTCTAAGAAGTTTAAGGTTCTTTAGGATGGACCTATGTTCACATAGTTTAAATTCATGATAGGACTAGGTTCCTTCATTTGAATACTATGAAATACAGATGTGGAATAATTTTTACCCATGATAGTAAACCTTGGGAGTGTAACATGATTTTATATAGGTTAATGATGTTCCCTAAAATCATTATACCATTATCATTTTCCAGATTAATTTTTACAAAGATGTTAATGGGAGGCCTTGTTGTTAATTACTTATCTTTTACAGTGGCCATCCTTTGTTGTTTTTCATCCTTATAATAAATATTCATTCTCTATTTGTTTCAAATTCTTGTGTATTCCCTAGAATTAGAATAGTTCATTCCCAACAAGAAAATACATGAATTTTCTTTAGGGTTTCCTTTTTGAGTACTCAACATGGCGATTATTATGCATTATTCCATTATCAGTTTAAGGTCTTGCAATCGTGCACAATATTGCTGGTTTTTTAGTTTGAGAAACTTTGACCATAAAAGGTGAGTGCGGAAGTCTATACAAATTAGTCCTATGTGAACCTCATGTTAATTAAGTGGTCAATAATATTATATATGAGCTCATGTTTAAGTACACTTAGTTTAATGTTATAGTGCTCAGACGATGGCATTCAGTTTATGGTAATTAAACTTGGACCCTTTTAGGAGTGAGTTTCTAAAAGGGTAAGATCAACTTAAGGCTTCATCTTCTTGAAAAGTAAGATACACCCAGATAGGTTGGGATAAAATAATATAGAGTCATAATCATGCTTTGAAAGTGGATAATATAGATGAATTTATAAAATTTAGGGTACTTGAATCTTATTGAATAGGAGGGTTCTGATGTATGTAAATCAACAACCTATAGATCTCTAAATCAATTAAAACTAGAGATGAGTCGGAATAGTATGTACATTGGAAATGGAAGAAAAGTAATACCACACTTAGTTAATGGATATTCGTGGGAGTAGTATAGACCTTACCAAACTCAATCTTGCGAAATTGTATGGGGTTCAGTTGGACCATTCCTCCAACACTAAAATTTCTACTATGGGTTACTTCATAGGCTCAAGGGAAAATTGTGTTCTTCACCATTATTTTCTTCAATGGCCTTTTTGATGAATCAAACCTTGCTACCAAAATTTCCATGAGATAAATAATTAGGAGGATTAATCAACTCAGTGAACTTGATGACTCATCAATAAGAAGTCATGAAGAAGGTTCATGAGGAACATGAATATTCATAATGGGTTCAGTCAAACAAAAGGTTATTCTAGCATATATTGATCTCATTCTCCTGGAAAAGGGATAAAACATTAGATTATTTTTTTTAGTTCAAATTCATGTAGTTGGACCAATGAAGAGATCACATTTAAGGTCATACATCTTGGACCAAATGTCCTTCA
Source organism: Viscum album (assembly GCA_963277665.1). Lineage (NCBI taxonomy): Eukaryota > Viridiplantae > Streptophyta > Magnoliopsida > Santalales > Viscaceae > Viscum > Viscum album. The sequence continues at coordinate 1,152,176,584 of OY728130.1, forward strand.
GGTTTAAGGTCATACAGCTTAGAACCAAAAGGTGAGACATCCTGTATAATGAGGTCATGGCAGAAATCAATGTGGATTATAACCCACTATTATAATAGATTTTCCCATAGGATATTACTCATAGTTGTTGTCCCGGATAATGAATGACTGTATTAATCAATAGGGGTAAATTGTTTTCATAAAAACATTCCTAAATATAATACCACACTCATTTAAGTATGCTACTTAAATTATTTCCTTAAGATTAAGCATAGCAGAAACAGGAAAACATATGGAAATGAAATTCATCATAGAGAATTATATTGGTTTGGGGAATATAAATCCTTCAATCCACTCCACCAATACTTTACTCTACAATAATGATGATTTTGACTAAAATATCACTTTTACCATGGCCTCTCATAAAAGTATATGCAGTTTTCCCTTAGTACAAAGGTCAAATAACATTAAAAAATTATATAAATTTACATGAACTATCCACGGTATTAACCATTCTCTTATACTAAGTGAAAACATGATGAAATAAATAGAATCTTCATAAGGAAATTTTCAACAAATAGTTTCAATAAGCTGTTGATAATAGATAAAGATTCATCCTATGAAAATGATATACAACAAAGAGTAGCTCAGGATGATCTTCGATGGAACTGATAGATCTTGATAAATATAGCATGAATGATTTGTGTTGTTCCAAATATAGGTCTCCAAAAAATTCTTTTTAGAATTTTAATAGGCAATATGCTATCTTTCATCTTTTTCCTTCTTATTACCTTCTTGTTTATTTGTTGAATATTCCTAATGCTTTTATATGATTTTTGAAATTAAAAATAGATCAACTCCAATGGTCGAGGAAAATAGACGGAAATCTTAATGCGATAGGATAATAAGGACATGTATCCAAACTATCCAAATATTGAAATTTATTTTTTTGTAGAAAAAAATCCTGATCATAGGATTTTTATATTAATGAAACTCTTGTCCATACATATCCTTCCTTAAATAGATAATTTCAACTGGTGTGCTTTAAATAAATGAAGAAAAATAATGAAATATTATACAAGTAATCATTATGTTTGGTATTACAAAATACTTGTAAGATATTAACTGAAATCACAACTCATAATAAGAAAACATATGATAACATAAATAGGTTCTTCTTAATAATATAATATATCTTCAGTAGAGAATAAGATAATACTCCAATGAATGATAAATGGTTACTATGTTGTATTTCATTATTAGGTCACTTTAGTGAATGAATTTCTTTCACATTTTAATTCTAACTCAACATGTTTTTGAGAAACATAGTTAAACCTCATAAGATAAATTCTTACATTATTATTTTGATTTTTTTGTAACTAAAATGTTTCTCAAATATCATAAGATAAAATTAACCCATATCATAACATAAATACATGAACACAAAGGGAAAGACAATATAAAACACTTAAGACAGAACTATTAGGATAAAAGTAGGTATTTTTTTCATCAAAACAAATAAAATGAGCTTGTATTGGAATAATATACTATTTAAAACAATCTCCCATGTTTTGATAAACATATAACCCATTTAATGGAAAAATCCCGATTTTGGATTATGATTTTATGAAAATGATGTTGTATCCTTTTTTGGTTCTAAAAATATATATTAGTTAAATTTTAAAAAACACTAATTTAAATAATAATTTTGTACTTTCCATTTCTTCTCCCCCTTTTTTTGATACTAAAAAGAAGTATAATAAAGAAAAGATTTTTTATTGAAATTTAAAATTAGTAATCAGGATATTGTGCTATTGATAAATAGAATTTTTGTAGTAAATAATATTTATAATGAAACATTAGAAATAACATAACGAAAAGATAAAAAATTTAAGGGTTATAAATAATTTTTAATACAAGATCATTATATTTAATCAAAAATAAATAAGATATTATAATCATCAAAAAGAGATTGTAAAATATGTAGATAAAAATGTTTGAATTCTCTAAAATGGTGTCATAATTGAAATTGTTTTTAAAGATCCCAACCACTTGGTAACCAATTCCACAATCTTGAATGGGATTAGTATCAAATTATTTTCCGAAACTTTATTCTTGGAGATGGTTTCTAGAAAGAGAGGGTTTAGTTGTGAGGTAATGAAGATGAAGGAAAATGATAGTCAGCTATTGTTCCAACAACATTGCCTAATGTCTGTGAGGATGCTCTAAGACCAACACAATCTTCATGAGCAACCATAACTTGTGTTGACTGAATGTCACAAGTATCTTGTTGATCCCTCACCAAATCAATGTTATCGATGTGATTAAAAGTCAATTTAATTGATAGATCATGTAAGAATAAATATATTTATTTTTCAAACAATAAATTTTCCCTTTGATAATTATTTTACGGAACAATGATCTCTTTATGATTTTCAGAGGTATACAGATAATGTTCCATAATCTAAGGTCCGTGCATCCTTCTCCCACACATTTGAAATAGTGTGTTATCCCAAGAATGAATCATTTTTACGATGTCTTGTTTTCAATAGTGAAAAATAAATTTAAGGCTATTACACACAATTTGAGAAATGTTTCCAAAAAAGTTCTAGAGGTATACTTTCTTTTCACAACATGATATTAGGATCCTTGAAGATTCAAAATAATTATCTATAATTCCAATGACAAATAATATCTCTTTTTTCCTTATAGGGTTAAACTCTTTCAGGGATTTTGTAAATTCAACAACTTCCATGTCATCATCATCTCAGTAATTATACTTGAGATTATTTATTATAACATCAGCAAGATCTTCAAATTTCTTTTCTATTTTTTCATATTTAACAAAAATATAAAAAATTTATATTTCATTAACCAACATGGGACCATGGTCAGATGGAAAAAATAGAATAATAACCCAAAAAAGAAAACTAGGGATGTCCAAAATATTGAAAACCAATAGAATCTTTCAGAATGAGATCAATAAATTTCATGGGATGAATTCCCATATTAGAGAAGATAATCCTAGGATCGTTTTTATCACCCCTGGAGTCTGAAAATCCTACCACTTTATTTCCTCCAAAACATGTGTGTTAGAAACCCACTCTATTATAAATGTAACAGATACACCTTCGAATGAAGTAATCAATAGACAAGGGGTAATATAATTTCCTTCTTGAAAGTCAACTTTTTAATACAAATGTTCGCTCAGAGGATTCATTTCTATATTTGATTCAGAAAATTTAGAATTAAAGGCTTCTACTTCATATGTTAATTTTGAAAATCCAGGTTGATCCAGCTTATATATACTTCTATTGACTTCAAATGCTTCTGCATTTATATCTCCCTAAGGAAGAGGGGAAACTCTTTCATAATGGATATAAGACTATCTGCTTGACCTGATTGTTTCTTGGTAGTTTTAGTAATTTCATCCACATGATGAGATTCATAGATTCTATTCTTCCTGTTCATTTTTCAACATTCTATTGGAATTATTGAGAGTGGGAATCGATGAGGTTGGGAGAAACTCTTTGTATTTTAGGGATGTTTGGCCCTGACATGTTTTATAAATTTGGGTAATATTGTATGTTTTCTTTTCCTTTTTAACTTGAAGACCTTATAAGGCGGATATAGGAGGGGAACTTTCTTGATTTCTAGTCTGAGGGTCAAATAGAAGATCAATTATAAATCTTCCCCTTAGAGGTAGAGGTGATTCATACTCATGAATATCTCTAATCATAGTATGGTGATATGAATATTCCATTACTACTAGAACATCATGGAAACCAGATCAATCGACCTGAGTTAAGGCATAGTTTTTTTGGGAATCAATTAAAATGGTATCAAATTTTTAAAGGAAACATCCCAATGTAAGATAATGTTTCATAAAAATATTCATATTGGTTTTTCAAACCATGAAAATACATTTATTAATTATCATCTAGAAGAACATAAGCACTTTGATAGACTAGGGTTATCATTCATCTGTTTTGATAAAAGTATATATATTTATTTTGGACATGGAACATATATCATAAGATATAACATTCTAGGTTCATAGGATTTACAGTATAAAAAAGTAAATAAATAAATATCGGGAAAAACAATTTTCTCGAACCTTTTCTTATAATTCCTTGAAGTTTCAATCTACTAGTAGAGAAATTGTCAGTTCTCTGTGTTTTGTCCATTCGTAGAGGTTTTGGAGAGGATGGAATTTAATGATAATGATAATTTGATCAAAGAAATAAAAGAGAGGATTCAAATTGTATTATAGGTTGTTTTACACATATAATTGGTACAAAGTATTTTTTGTTTTCAGAAATTGACGTTTTTTGAATTAATTGAAGAATAATTATTATTAAATATAGGTGACATGGTTTGTTAGATGTGACCAATAATAGAAATTTCAGAAGAACCATATTTTTAAATAAAACATATTACCTGTTAACTTTTTATATGAGATATACAATGTAAAATATTATTTTGTAAAATTATACTTACCTAATTCTGACATAACAAAATAAAATCATTCAAAAGACAAAGGTTTAGTGAAAATATTTTCTAATTTTTTTTGAAAAACATTCTCAAGAGATATATTCATTATGTACTTGGTCTCTCAAGAATAGATGTATAAAAAAATGATATTTATTATTTAATGATTCATTAGATTCTTTTAGATGCTGATATAACTAGTGTTATCACATCTGATTAGAAAATGATTTATATTAAACCCAAAATCGATTAAGGCGTGTTTCATTGACAGCACCTATAGACTAGAACTTTATAATGAAATGTATTCATCTTTGGTAGTTTATAGTGTTATAGAATATTGATTCTTACATGACCAATACACTAGGGATTTACTATGAAAATGAATGTTTCCAATGTTCATATTCCTCCCTAATATATATCCATCAAAATCAGTATCCAAGTATGAAATCAAATTAAAATTAGAGGTTTTTTTTAAAAAGAATAGAAAGAGTTACTATTCCATTGAAATATATTAAATTTATTTTATCATCATTTAAATTAAATTATAAAGTATTTTATTGAAATATTTCACAAATAAATATTGAAAAAATAATGTTTTTTCTACTTTCAGTAATGTATAAAAACTCCAAATGATTCCTATATAAATCTTATTGTCGATTAGATTTTCAGGTTCATCTGAGTCAAGATTGATATTGGAACTCATTGGATTTGAGTAGGTATTATTGTTTTCATGTCCAAAATTATTAACTAATTTTAGTTTGTACTAGATTTTATTTAAAATACTTTTGAAATCTGTTAGATATAATTGATATCCTAGAAAATATTTTATTTCAACCATCACACTCATTTCAAATTCATTTTTCATATTTTTTCAAAATTCAGTGCACAATTTTTTAATTTTTGTTATGAAAATAACATCATTTACATATATTTGTATTAGTGAAATATCAGAAAAATGAGTTCACATAAATATATTTGGATATCCTATTCCTACTATAAATCCATTTGACAAAATAAAAGAACTTAATCTTTCATACTAAGCCTTTGGAGGTTTTTTAAGTCCATATAAACCCTTTCTAAGTTTAAACACATAATTTTTATAATAAAAATATTCAAAACCTATACGTTGTTCTACCTAAACCTCCTCCATTAAAAACAAATTTAAAAAGGTACATTTGACATCAATCTTATATAATTTGAAATTCAAATAGGATTCATAAGTTATACAGATTATAGTCTCTTCTATTCTTGGTATGGGAGAAAATGTTTCTTTATAATATATTCTTTCATCTTGATTATATCCATTGGTAAATAGTCTATATTTCTTTCTAGTTATTATATTGTGATCATATTTTTTGTTTCTATAAATAAATTTTATTCAAATTACAGGATGGATTGAGGGTCTTTCAACTAGTCCCCATATCGTATTTCTCATAAATTGATATGTATCATCTTTCATTTCTAAGTGCCAAATCTCATATTATAGGGATTTGTCTAACAATTTACGTTATAATTAGTTAATAAAAGATGATAATTTTACTATTTTCGTGTGTTTCATCTTGTTATTTCCCCCTTATCATGTTTTCTAATAACTATTTATAAAGGATTGTCTTTATGGTTTCTAGGTGTTCTGGACAACATATATTCTAATTCACTAGTTTCCATTCTTATTATATTCGATTAAAAGTAATCATGTTCAAAGTCATTATCCTTGTAGTCATTAAGGAAAGGTTCATATCACATATTTTGGACTGGATTGTTTTGATCATTAATTTGAGTCATTTTGTGACTGAATGGATCACTTTCATCAAATTTCACATGAGTTTATTCTTCATCAATCAAGAACTTTTTTTTTGAAAACTCTAAAAGATTTTGAAGTAGTTGAATAGACTAGGATGATACCTTCCTAAACATATGGATCAAACTACCCAAAATTATCCATTTTGTTCAAGATGTAAACCTTACATCCAAATAATTTGAAGTATCCTACCTACATTTTTCTATAATTCCATATAACTTAGTAATTTTTCATTAAAATAGGTATGAACAGTAATCTATAAATGACATAACATGTTGTGTTAATAGACTCTACCCAGAAATGAGTGGGAATTTTATATTCACATAACATAGTCCTAGTAATTTCTTGTAGAGTCATATTTAGCCCTTGAACAACACCATTCTTTTGTGGTGTCCTAGTTAATAAGAATCTATGTTTACTTCCTTTCTTTGGTAAATAAGAATTAAATTCATTAATCTCAAACTCACCTCTATGATTAGTTCTCATAGACATGATTTTGTAGTTTTTTTTGTACAAATATACCAAAATTAACAATAATAGAGAAGGCTCCACTATTAATTCATAAAAATGAAACCCATAAAAATAATGAAAAATCATCAATAAACACATAAAAAAATGACTTTCTAGTAAGACTTCTTATTCAATTTTGTAAAAAAAAAATCATATGGTTAATCTGAAGAGTTCTAGAAATATAAACTTCATTAATTTGTTTTAAATATGACTTATATTCCATTCAAATTTGGCATACATCACATTATTTCCTAACCAATAACACTCTCATTCCTTTTTCATTATATCAAAATGTGAAATATCCTACATCTAATTTGGATAGAGAATGAAACTTGGAGTAATATCCACTCATACGGCTTGAAAATTCACTTTCCATGAACCATTTTGTATTTTGGTCCATAGGACAAGTTTCTTACAATGAAAAATTGAACAGTAGAATGTTTTGCTACCTTTTTTAGGTTTAGAGATGTTACCTAAAATAGATCTAGGTATGTTGACTAGATTTTGTTTTCAATAAACCTTCTATTTTGAGAAAAAAAAATATTGAAAGATAAAAAATTGATTCCATAAACATTAGTTTTTTTAAATTCACAATTATTGGAAAAATTTACTGTCTCACCGTAATGAAAATAAGTAACATTGGAAAGTTATTAGTTTTTTGTAAGGAAAATAAATTTTATATAAATATTTGTTAATTTAAAATGAATTCCAATTCAATATTTTTAATTTATATGATGATTTTTCACATGAATTTTGTTTAAATACTATTCTCCTTTTGTAAAAACACTTGCATGATATTTGAAATTTCAAACCTCCGTTTGTAGGTTTTCTATTGTTTTGACGTATCATGTAGTCAAAACATTAGATTTTTCTACCTAATTTATTATATCTAAAATTTTATTATTCAGATTTTATTCTCCACCAAAAAATTATTTATAAGAATTCAGGAGAGAAATATTTATTTTTTAGAATTTTATACGTGATTTCCAACATAGTTCAGTTATAATATAACTCTTTATATGAAGATTGTTTACTTTATGATTAATGTTATTTCTCATAATAATAATAATTTACCATAACTTATTATTCCATAAATAATATGTTATACTTTTGATTTGTTGCTTCAACTTCTGATTCTAATGGAATGAATTCGGTAGAATCTTATGATGTGATCTAGGTGGCATTCATAGATTTCTTATATTTCTTATATCTAGTATTTATGAAGAACTTACTTTATTTCTTCACGTCTTCTTTGACTTTAGATAGTCAGTCTTGATGAGTCCTATCTTTTTTCATTCTTATCATTTACTCTATTTATAATTGTCATAATGCATTCTGTTATTTTTGAGAGAAATTATGAATCATCATATTTTGTTATATAATTTTTTGAACATTCATGAAAATTTGGAAATCCCATAATATGATTTATCTTTTCATAAGAAGTTATCTTCCTCAGATGATTTATAGATTTTTTTCACCTTTTCACTTTATTTCATCATTATAAGTAGAAACTCTCAATACATAATTTTTCTTTTTGAACATTTTATGTTATTAACATTCATTTTACATTTTATCTTCTTTATACATGAGTGTTTCGATGTGATCCTTTATCTTGAAATTCATGAATTCTATGTTTTTCCTGATAGTAGCTATAATTACACTCCACTTAGGTGGTAATAATCTGAGAACATTTAATCCTTGTTCAGGATGAGCGATATGAATTCTTATAGTAGTAATTTTGTATAAAATCTTAGTAAGTCTTCCATTTAGTTGATCAATGCATTCTTATGTATCCATTTTAAAAGTATCGAACCTAAGTTTGTCTATATAATTTAGAAGGGATTTCATGTTGTCATTGACATCATATCTTACTATTATAGTAGTCCACATTTCATGTGCTTTATGATCTTGAGAGATTCTATTGAACTCATATGTTCCAGAATCACAAATGATATAATTCATATAAATATAGTATAAATCATAATTTTCATTAACTACCGCATTCCATGATTAGGGTTATTTCTTAGGAAATTCATAGTTCTTGACTACTATGAGGTAGACTTTCAACAAAAAAATTTAAATAGATTATCATACAATATTTCCAGTAACCATGGTTTTCACCATTAAATTATGGAGATCTAGCCATTTACATGCCTTATCATTTATCATCCATAGCATCCACTTAATGGCAGATCATTGGACTTTAACAATTGATATTTGTTAACTCGTCATTCTAAAGCTCTGAAAGTAAATTTTGTCCCCTATAATGACTAACTGAATAAATCAAGAGTGGGTGAATTCAGTTCTTCATAATTTTTATAAATATATGACCACCCACTTTTCATTATTCTATTTCAATTATTTTATTAAGATTATATGATTCTCAAATAATCATACATTCCAAAAATAAATTGAACATAAATAATTATTGTGGTTTGAGCAATAGAAATACCCTAGTCCACTCCACCAATGCTCTACTCTTTGATCTTGGTGATTTTTACAAAAACAACCCTCTTACGATTGAACTCTTACATAGGGGAGAATCATTTTTTATTTAATCATGTTATTTTCTTGAAAAAATGTGATGCTCCATATCTAATACCAAAAAAAGAATTGTGTTTATTTTAGAAAATGGATTATTTGACCCTAATATTGATTTAAAAATAGGGATCATATACCAGGTAACTTTACATGGCACTAGCTCTCTTATAGATAATAGGATCCCTAGAATGGACTATGTATCATATAGTATACTTCCATGCTACAAGGACTCAAATGTTTAATAGTATAGTGTCATATGATGAGGACATTTCCCTATAGTTTGAATTCTTGTATCTTGGAAGAGTATCATATAGTTGAATATCACGTGACAAATACATTGGGCATGTAGTTTACTGTGAAGTGGTGAGGAAAACTATTTAATAGTATGATTTCGCATTAACAAGTCATTTTTTGAACTTACATGAAGATTTTATTAATCATATTCTGTGAAACCATATATATTTTTTTGGGATTATTATATTCAAGTAACATTCACATCCTTGTATAAACTCATGGATAAATGACCACATATTGGGGGATCTTACATATATCTAAATCTTTCATAATGAAGGTGAGCCTAGAAGACCAAACTATACGATATAGTTTTAAGTCATGTAGGGAAGACCCCTTGGAGTCCCTTCAATAGAGTATGCTAGGAATGATGTAATGAAACATAAATTCATTATTGGACCTTTTCAACATAGTAAAATGGATAAAGTAAATCATGTCCTCAAATATCTGAATCATGAATAGAGACTATAAGGTGTATAATTACCATTAGTAATGGAAGAAGCTAATTCCACACATAGTTGATGGAGATTGGTGGGAGTAAGGTGACCATTACCATACTCAATATGGGAAAATCACATGGGGTTTATGAGGAACATTAATTGGGAAAAAAAATACTCTATTAGGGGTTAAATTACAAGCTTAGGGGAAACCCGTGCTATTCACCAATGTTTCCTAATAGGGTCCCTTTGGGTTAGTAAAACTATGCTACCAAAATTTCCACGCGATAAAGAAAAAAAAGGATTAATCGACTCAAGGAACATGATGATTTGAGCACAAAAATGTATGAATTGGGTTGATGAGATTATGTATATTGAAAAATGATTCATAAAATTCTATTGTTATGCCATCAAGTTATAAACATTCTACATAGGTAGAAGGAGTGAGAAATGATTTAAAGGAAGGATAATTTAAACATCACAAATAGTGAAAATGGAATTCATAGTGAATGGGGTTATATGGTTTATTAATAAAGATCATTTGTGACCAACCTAATTAATAAATTCATTTTCTTAAAATCATAACCATGCACCACATGGTTTAATTATTTTATGGATTGCATCGAATTTCATTGAGTTTAATGTCATGTGATGAGGGTGAATAGTGGATAAAGTTTAGGGTCACATAAATTGAACAAATAGATTAATGATTTTCAATTCAATAATGATTTTGAATGAGAATGTTATGTTATCCTTTAGTCATAAAGACAGATGGTTTTAAGTAATTATTTGGGTGCTTCCAAATCCAACAAGTGATATGGGGTAATTTTTAAGGGATTATTGTGTATCATGTTTGAAAATTGGTTTATAGAAAATAGTTATTGGGGCTTATGGAGATAGAAGTGGTCTCCCTTGAGGAAGAATTCTCATCTGGTTGAGATTCCTTTTGCAGAAAAATTATTTATATTAGAACAAGGGCATAGTATTCATAGTCAAATCAGAAGTTTTTGATAGAATTTGAAATTCTATCATAGATAGTCTAGGGAAGATTATGGAGATTTAGATTTTCCTAGGAACAAGGTCTAATTTCTAGAATGAATGTTCCTAAATAGGGAATGATCAATTCATGTAAAGGTATCGCAAGAATGGGGAAAACATTTCTAACATAGGTCTAACTGATACACATGAAAATATATTTTTCTATCTAGGCCTAAGACAAAAGGTCCGTGAATTGTTGTGTATCATGCCAAATATAGAATCAATGCATACATAGTTATGGAAAGATGCCACATAATAATAAATTTTTTTGTATAGAGGGTAATTTTTTATTTTAATATGTGATCATCAGTGGGGAAATAACCGGTGTTGGGACCCCCTATATAGATCTTGTTCATACATAGGAGATTGAGTGTGTTTTTATATTTCAGAAGGACAGGGATGGTAGATCATGGAATCACTACAAATATCACAATAGTGACAATAAAGGAACATGTAGTTATGGGAAATAGGGGTGCTGGGAGACCAACACCCCAAATAGAGGTACTCTTGGATGAGGGACATAGAAATGCACAATTTAATTTCATACATGGTAAATCAACCATATAGTTTGAGTCCATGTGGTAAGGTTGTTTGATCTTTCTTTTACAGTCCTGTATTCAGGACCATGTTATCCCTAACGTGAATTGGCATTCAATTATCATGAGTGTAAACCTTTACCAAAACTCAAAATCCCACAATATATATTATTGTTGTGACAAATAAGGTGTTTAAATGTTTCCATTCAACACATAGAGGTGATTTGATGGAAGGATATGGATATTTTACTATTTGGTGGCTGGACCAGGATATAGAATCTGGGTGTTGCTACATATCTCATAGGTATGAGAATCAATCCATATATAATTCATGAAAAAATTGTAGTTTAAAATAATACTTTCTGGATAAAGGATACCCAACATGAATAAGAAGGCATGAAGTTATATAATTTTTTTCCCTGTGTTCAGGGAAATCATCTCATGAGTGGTGTCCCATGTTTGTGATATGGGGCTTCCTATGCTAGTTTCCCAAGGCATCATATTCATGGAATAAATAGTAATATTACATTCTAACTTCATGTGATGAATATTTTGTCGTACAGTTTAATTTTTATATACTAGAACTATATGGTTTGTTTTTATTGGGGTCATGCAAGATGGAACACAATACAGTTTAAAGTCATGTAGAAAAGGCCAGTTGTTGCAATATTTTTCAAGTCACGTGTATTTGAGAAATAATTCTAGAAATATGGATTTTTTGTCCAGTGAGAAATAGAACCAATGTAAATATAGATATTAGGGGGCCATGTCTAGTGAAAATAATCTTATAAAGGGGGTAATTTTTAAATGGTTCTTAATAAGGGAGGATTATGTGTCACTACATATCTTGCGTGGAAAAATAATCAAGACACACATAGTTCTATGATGAGGTGGGGGGAGAAACTAACATCAGGAGCGCGAAATCCATACTGATGAGGACATGTGGCATTATGTGGATTAAAATCATGTGATATAGAATGATCATTATGGTTTAATATCTTGTGTAAGGGATTATAAACATGTAGTTTTTAGTTATATAGTATGGACATTAACTTCCCCCAAGAGAGTGGGGAATTTTCTCATATCGTTCACATAAGGTATCTATTCTTGCATATATGACTAATATTATGTTCATTGCATAGGGTATTTAATCATTTAATATAAGGCACATAATTCTTATTGTGTGAGTCATCCCATGATTCTTATATGGGGTATTGGAAGTCATGATTTATAATTTCAAATCATGTGACTAGTACATCGGGGATTTATAGTTTAAATACATAGAGGTAAAACTATGGTGTCTTTTAGTTTTAGGTCACAAGACAGGGATCATGGTTATGTCTTTAAGTTTATGTTTATATGTTTAGGACATCTATTACACTCCTTTATAGGTCTTTCGATAAAGAACATAGTAATATAATTAATCAGGTCTGGTTTTCTTCTGATGAAGTAGGAATAACTCACATGCAAGAAGCATGAGTATTAGGATACTAGGACTCTAAGAGGCATTCATATACTTGAATATAGAGACAATTTTGGAAGGGAATGAAATTTTCAATTCTATATCTCAAAACCTGGTGGTAGGGAAAATATTTTTGATAATCTTTCATGACCTCCAATACAGATCTCCTTATACTCGAGAACCCTAAGAGGTTGTGCTCCAATGAAAATGGCAAGTGTACAACCACATCCATAGACTTAATGGGATATAATTTACTTTATCTATCTCTATGGGATGTGAATCCTATATGATTTTTTATACATTATTTTTTCTTCTCTATATTTCCACATTGATGATGTTATGATTTGGTTATCAGTGGATCCGATATCCCCTCATCTATATACATGTGAATCCAATCCTTTAAGAAAAAACACTCACTAGTTTTATATCATATCACTCAATGGAAGGGGTGGTATTTTGAATGTTATCTCAATTATTCTTCTTTATCTATCTTAATTCTTTAGTTCTCAATCAAATTGGTTTCCATGGAATAGGAAAAATACATGATGATGTACTTTGGTTGGAAGGAGTGAACATACCTTTGTGTGGTATCAAATGATTACTGATAACACTAGTTCTACATTCTCTCCAATCTTCCTCTGTTTGTATGGTCCTGTGGATGAATTTAGGATCTAGGAGGTCATTCCTTGATCTTGATTAGTTCAGTGGTATAAGTTATCGAATTGGAGCCCTCAGATGTTGATGATGCCTCACCTAGAATGGGGAACGTTGAATCTCCCAAATGTTATAGAGATAATATTGATGTTGTAATTTTTTTGGAATAAACCTTTGGATAAGGTCAAAAAAATGAAAATCCCCCCATCCTTGTGGGTTGGGGTGAAGTGGAAGATGATATGGAATTCCCCTAATGATAACGTGAAATTGTTTGACAATATCCCTTAACTCTTTAGGATGGGGTACTACACTCCAAGGAGGGCCTCTGTAAGGGGATTATGGTATAACATCGTTAGTAAAAGACCCATCAATAATTTTTATAATTAATTCATGGAGATCATAATATTAATTCATTAACTGAATCATCTGTTCATCAGCCATGATGGACTTATCTTCCTCAATGGGTTGAGAATTAGAATAATTTTCAACACTCCTTCATGTTTCATGGGTAGGATGGGTGGAAAATGATGGGAGACTCAACTTAAACTCCATATATTGGATCTAATATTGGTATTGGACACATTTTTCATCAATTTTTCAATTTTAATAATAAAAAAGGTTCGATAATTCTTTCTATAGTGGTTAGGAAGGTATCACTAAACCCTCCTTAGATAATTCATGGGGAAAAGTGTAGGACAAGTTGTTGGGGATTAGAAGATTGTATAAATTTACAATCATCTTTATCAATAGTGTGATTATTAGAACTATATGGATTTTATTCATACCTAGTTTATATAATTTTCATGGAAACGTATTTGGATAGGTTCTCATACTCAGTTGAATATAATTTTTGTTTACATAGAGACCATTTTCTTATTTGGTGGGTCGGTTTCCTTGACAATTATTTTCATTCTTTATTGAAGATAGTGTAAACACATGATACTTTTGAATTGGGATCATATAATGATATTTTACCATCATAGATCATTATCTATAGTAGATAATTAATGAAAAAAATTCTTAGATCATTTGACCCAAAATTCGATGATAAAGGTAGTATTTTGGATGGTCATTATTATCTACTTTATCTAGATTTTTATTTTTCTGAAAAGATACTAAATTTTTCTTCCATGGAAATTGTGATATACCTATGTAAATGATCATCATCTAAGTAATATATTTTATCCTTCCTATTTTCATCATCACTTCATCACATAATTTTTGTGTTCTAGTTGAAAGTAGTTTCTTTGAATTTCTCTAGATTCCATATTTGTGATGGTGTTTTCTGATAAGAGCTTTCCCTGGTTCAGTGGGAAGAATCTTATATACATTGTTCTATAGTTTCAAATTCTTAGAAACCACCAACTCATATCATAGTTTTTTCACCTATATTTCAATTAATTCTTTATATTGAATATTTTTTTACATGGAATATTTGAGACCCCTCTATCTTGTAATGAAATCCATGACTCTATAATTTTCATACTAATTTCATTTACTGGGGTGATGTACTATCCTATTCCATAGTGAAGTGATGAATTGAATAAGGTGTTACTGAGGGAGATGATTCCTTCTTGAGATAAACGTAGATACATGGTTATTATACCAAGAAATAGTGATTCCTTCCAAGGTCTACACAAAAATATGTTCTTGGTATCCTTTTTTGTTATATGATTTTTCACATTGAGAAAAACTCGAAAGAGAATTGGGAAAGATACTTTCTTAGATCACCAAATCTATATAATGTATTGAAATTTGTGTTTCATAATTTTGGAGGTGAATGAGTTGAATCCACCCACTAAGGATTCAACTTCTTCTCTCATTTCAAAAGTGCATGTATTCCTCTAAGAGAATATATCTAACCAATGAGGGAATCTAGTAATTCCTGAAATACCTTGATCTGAGACAACCTTAGATGATCTACTTGAACTATTATCTATTCTCATCTTAGTAGTGGGACAAATTAAAATAAATTGGAACTATAATATGATGGGATGATTGATGTAATCTCAATTCAAGGGGGCCACTCGATTCATCCATTATGGTTCAAGATACCTTATAACATCGAAGTGGTTCATTTTAATGATTATTATATTCAATATATGGATTTTACTCAAATTATTTCCCTCCCCTAAGTAACTTCACATTGACCTACTGAATCACTATTAATCTAGATTCAACTTGAACAATCTTCACTTCATTGAGAGATTATCACCATGGTAGGCGATAGACGCCTAGTGGATGTGTCCACAATGATTCCATTTTTCAATTGTATGATAGTTGGAATTGTAATTTGTTCCAATAGTGATGGAATTGACTAATTTGCAACATGTGAGAGGAGACGTAGACTTCCTCGTGAGAGGGATATATATGAACTGTCTATGTTTCTAAAAAATAGATAGTACTAGAGATGACTTTTGGGAGAAATATTATCACATTCCCATGGGATGGTATTTTCCCATGGATTACACCATCATTGAGGCTAGTTGGGAATATTTTTTATTTTTATAGTTAGGAACAACATTGTTTTATCTTTTAGATGATTTTGGGATGCATCGATGGACTATATATTTGTTGGTGGTAGTAGGGACCTAGACCTACACTAGAGTTTCAATGACTATCTTCCCCAAATGAAATCTCATTTTGGATTCCAGAATCTAGATATATGAAATATGCACTATTTCATATTTTGTTTCATTCATAATTGGGGTTACATATTGTTAATGATGATGATGAACACTTTGTGTAGGAGCACTACTAGGAAGTTCTTTTGTGGTTTCCTTGATGTGGTTCACAATCTCCTCCACCTCCCAAATATATGGAACGAATGGATTTGATTGCTATAGCAATAGGATCCCAATATTGTTGGATGTAGATATTGGTTCTTGTTGCTTCTTTATATCCATTATTTAGTAAAATAACCTATGGGGATTCACCATTTTGATATATTCATGAGTTGCTTGTAGTGTTAGGATGGAGCCATTGGAATGATAAAACCACAAAAGTACATTTTCCACCTGGATCTTGAAGTTCTGGATTGATCATAGTGTATGTTGAGGCCAAAATCCCATGGTCACCATGGTAGTAGAGGCATGCGATTTTCTTGTCTTCTTGTTTTGTGTAGTTTCCCTATAAATGCTACCAACATTTTGGATGAGCATATAATTCATTGATGATTTAGAGATTCCATTTGGATTGAATTTTTATTATTATAAATATGAAACACAAACAACACACTCATCAGTACAGCATCACATATAATAGTTTGTGGTCAATCTATTTTTTTTACATAACAAGGATTTGTCTCAGGCCATTTTTTCAAATGATAATGGCCTAAAATTCGATTGTGAAAGGATATCACATTTAGAATTTTGATTTCTTGTTCAACATTTTTTTCTGATGGATTTCTATCCCTCACTCATTTTGATTCAATGCTGGCCTACTTTACAAATTCAGGTAGTCACTTGGGATTTTCCAAGGACATCTTAGAAAACACATTGGCTGAGGGAATGGGAGGTCAGTCTCATCACATCCTTTTTTTGGGAATTGTTTCCTACTCCAATAATCCCTTATAGACATGAGAAATTTTCATAAATCATTCTCACATCCCAATGTCGGACTATTTACCAATAGTTTAATGATCTAATCAAGAGAATGTATTTGATGTAAATCTCTATATGAATTGGAGGTTTCCTGTAAGAACCTAGTACTTCCTTTGAGGTATGGATCTTTCCTTCTCAGTTTATATTTATGAAAATTGGGGAAAGGAGGTCAAGGGATAGCTTAAGGCCTATTACATGACATGACTGGGGATTACACATTGTGTAAATTTTGTACACTTCATGTATGAAGGGATACATGACATGTAATCTTAGTACACATCCATGTGATGGTCTAGCCAGGAGTTGTATGGACACGACATATAATATCAAGTACATGTTTTGTAATTTTTTAAATTATTAAGTTGGGTATTAGAATAACTTTTTTATATGGACAGAAATGACTCCTTTTTTTGTATGGCATGCCCAAAAAATACGAACGAGGTTTTGGCTCTCAATTAATCATATGATCTCTGATTCAGACGCGGTCTCATATGTTGGAATACTCTGAGTGAGTGCTACATTCCTCTTTATCGCTTATTCATGATTTCTTCTTTTGTTTTAGTTTTGAAGGTTTAATATTTTTTACTTGTTTTTTATATCTACTCTAATTTAGGTTGAATTCAAGATCCACACTATGCGAGGAGAGTCATATGAACTAGAGGGAGGTGTTCTTGTGCCATTCTTGGATTTTTGAGTCCATTATATATTCCATTGTGTCACGCCACAACTTTTAGGGTGTCTCTTGATTGAATAATAATAAATTTAATTTCATATTGATTATTAGGTAATTAATTAATTGATTCAAAATAATTTCTAGGGTTTTGACCCTTGATTTTGGCCCACCCAAAGGGTGTTTTTACCTTGGATGGTCATTTGTCTTAGAATGCCTATGATGGTTTACTTGAATTACCATTATTAGGTTGTTAATTGTTTTTCTCATTATATGAATTGGCCTCATGAGATACTTATTATGTTAATTCTTTAATGTTTTTAAATTTCATAATAGGCTTGTTATATGTTTTGACCACGTGATTTATCCATTTTTGTCCATGTAATAGTTTAATTTACATGTGTCCATTATTATATGTATTGTGACCATGTGATTTGATTTTGTTAAATCCATGTGATAATTTAAATCACCTATGTTGCTTTTGTGATGGAATGTGCAATTGAATTAAATGATAAAAAATAGGTAATTATTAGTGGGTGAGCCACATTCTTGGTTTAAAGGCAAGGTCATGATGATGTGAATAATTCCATATTATATACATTGGGTGAACCATTGTCTTGGTTAAATGATAACTGATGGGTCAAGAGTTTAATTATGTATAGGATGTGAGCGTTCCAAAGATAGGGTTTTCATGCTCATTGAGTCTTATTTAAAATGACGATCGAACCTAAGATCCATTGAGGGATACCCAATCCAGGCTCTATTAGAAAATTAGTAAATAACTATTAGGTCATGAGTTGATAGTTAATGGGTCGTACCTAGAGACATTTATATATAACCCAATGGAGACATGTCTTACAAGACAAATCACAAGCCTGTATTCTGTCTACACTTATACTTGTTTATAATTTCTTCTATGACATCTGTTTTTCTTGATTTTGAGTACCCATAGTTTACTACTTTCACTATTGTACACTGCCTGTTATATATATCTACAGACAAATTGGCACTGACCTTTGGTGGTTTCCAAATGGGATTTAGTCTCACATCATTTTTGGGTCATAATTTTATGCCCAAATGGATTATATGATTACAGGTGATGATCAGGGTGAGTTCCCTACTATAGGTACTTGATGTGCTGCTCCGGATTTAGAGAGAATGGGACTGAGTTGAGTCTTGTGATACATCCTAGTCCCTTTTTGTTCTTTTGTTCTTTTGAGACATATATTTTTTATTTCTTTACTATATTTTTTTGGCTTCTTTATTAGAACAAATACTTGATGCATCATCTTTTGTGGGGAATGATTCTTGGTTATTTATGTTATCATTCTTCTATTATTTAAATCATTTTTGGGTTGTTTACAACTTCTGCTATAGTTTATTATTTATTCTGTTGGGTTACACTCTGCCAGTGATGTCATAGATTCCCCACTATCACATCTTAGTCCCTCACTGCTAGTCGACAGCCTCTGGCATTTAGGGAAATGTGCTTGAGGCCATGTGGCTAACTAGGTATGGGGAACCAGTTGATTAGAATCTAGATCCGGAACGTTATAATGTGGTATTAAAGGGTTTATTTTCTGGTTTTTATTATTGTTAGGTGATGATAGATAGAGGTGCAAATGAAAGGGATTTTGGTACTAATCTATTCTCGGTAGTGGCTACCACGCATACAACGTAAATCCAAATTACCTTGAATTAAATTGTAATTTTTGGGTTTTGATCTATTATAGTTGATTTAATTTTACTGTTTGGTGAGGTACTTGTTTTGTGCTATTATTATTGATATCATTTTGGTTCTATTTTTTGCAACCCAATGAGATGAGGGTATTCTATCTCATGAATCATATTAGATCTTGTTAGAAATCACATTCCATGCATTCTTGTCATTCTATTTTGAGGGAATTAATGATTTCATGTTGTTGTGATAGATTTTCTGCTAGATATGTATGTTGTTTTGATAATTATCATGATAGATATGTGTCTTATAGTTATAGATTTATTTCTACATGTTATGGTTGAATTGTATGGAGGCCCAAATTTTCTCACTGAGGAGTATGGGCCCTCTTGGATTAGAATTTTTTAGTTCATGTTTTGGACATAGGATATATATTTTGTTGTTGTATTCTATAAATGGATTCTGTGATTTGATTAATGGAGATTATGGTCCTCAACGGATCAGAATTTGAAACACCATTGTTGTAATTTTCAAAAAAAATCAGGGAAGTTTCATAGGATTATTTTCTAGAATCCCTGAAAACACGGCATGTGATGCTATGAACACATGCCATGAATTGTTCTGTTCAGGAAGAAAAGAACTTTTTATATACATTCCTTGTACTCTGAGTACATGTTGTGTGGTTCTTGACTATGTCTCCATCCATGTGAGGGAGAACACAGGTTGTTGGATTTTAGTTAGTGTGTGCCATGTATGATCGATACAAATCGGGTAGTTTTACTTAGACAGACCAGGTGTGATGCTAGCCATGTGAATGTACATGGCTAGGGGAAGACATGAGTTCACATCATGTGTTATCCTGATACACCGTGTAACAAGGATGATTACACATCCAAGGCAGGCGATGATACATGCCCATGTGAGAGCATAAGTATACACACCATGTAAGGTTTCTACACATGTGTACTCTTCATTTTCCATATTTTGAGGATTTTTCCTCATGTTTGGTTCATGTACTCTTGATATATGAACCTTAATGATCTTGAACTGAGGTGTGTTCTTGAACTTTTAGATTCATGCCTCCTCAATGACCTACAGTTGTGTTCTAGGAGAGTGAAGATGATCAAACCTTTGAGGTGGTAGGCCATGGGATACAAGTGGACCCTCTAGTCATTCCATTTGCGACACAAAATATTATACTAGAGGAAGGTGTCTATGAACTTTTACATGATGAATTTATGAGGTTCATGCAAACCTTTTAGAGATCACCGCATCCTATCACGTCTATGGTAGAACGGAAAAAGTGTTCCAGCAATATCTTTGTCCCATGTTTTCATGGTAAAGAAGGCCACAGGCTACATAGTTATGGATAGAGGCATGTTATCGATATTTTTATGGTAGTCCATGAAGATAAATCATGTTTTGGATGGAGGCATGAGAGGCACAGATCCAGGGACTTCGTCTGGCAAAGAGATCACATAGTAGGGCTAGTTGATTGGGAATTGGATTTCTACTACACACTCTCATCAGAAATCATACACTAATAATTGTCGATGGCCTTTGGAGTTTGAGGTCGGGGATCGAGTTTTATTAAGTCTTGCACCAGGTTTGGGACACAATAGGATTAGGAGATAGGTTATGCTTTCGACGAGATATGTTTTTCCTTTTGAGATTCTGGATAGGGTCAGGCTAGTTTCTTATTGATTGTAGTTACCATAAAGGTACAAGGCTATTCACTACATCTTCTACAATCCTCAGTTGTGACGTTAAATTTCAGACCTCTCTCACATGTTTCATCCTGAAGAAGTTGAGTTCTATGAAGATTTGTATTTTTGAGGAACATCTCATTCTTATTGCGGATCAGTGCATGAAGGTTCTTCATGGCCGGTCTGTTCCTTTAGTATGGGTGATATGGTAGCATGACCAAGTGTAGGATGTTACATGGGAGAGGGAGGCTAACATAAGATCATAGTGGAAAGAGTTTGTAACACCCCAATGTTTTTAAAATAAATATTGAATGCATGAAACATTGATTCTCTACAAAACACCACTTTTTTATAACCTAGGTAGTAAACATAATTTTTCCACCTCTGTGATTTGAAATTCAAAAAACTAACAAACACAGTTTTATTCAGTAACATATTTGGAGTCTAATAAGACACTTAATTTTTGGTGAATAGTAACAAACCCTTAAAAATAGTAGTATGACCATTATGAATAGTAAAAAATATTATTATTTTATTTTATTAAGGTTATAAGATAATGGGATCTTGAAAAAAAATTCAATGTGATATAAATCAAATTATAGTTTTAAAATGGTTATTTTTCGAATAAACTATGATTTTATGTAAAAATTACATTAATAAAATTTAGAAACTTATTTTTTAAAAATGTATTTCATTTTTTAATTATACATGTCAAAAAATGGTTATAGTGAATTTTTGGTATTTTTTTGAAATACTCGAAATTTTTATGAATAGAAAAATACAGTAATTTACAGTATATATACATTATTAGTTAAATTCACTATTCCTGGAATCATATATGATGTAATAAAACATAGTTATAAATAAAATTCACTTATTAATATTATGTTTCACATGAATCAACACTATTAGTTGTCTTGAGGAAAATTATAAAATAAATAATAAGATATTCACAAATCACTTCTCCCCTCCACTATAACACCCCCCCCCCCCCGCTTCCCTTCACTCCTTTAAGGCTTGAAAATCCTCAATTTTCATCCCAAATACCATTAACTAGTCACTAATTGTGTCTATGAGATCATTTTGTTTCCAAAATACCAAAACCCCTTCCCTTAAGAGGGATCTTAGTGAGGTTATTTCAAGTGGTATATCATATTTTTTTTTATTTAGTTTCATTTCAATTTGCCTTCTTTTCTTATTCTCTCCTAACCTAATATAAAAAATTGTTCCTTATAACTCTTTTATAATCTATATACTATAATTATACCATGTTAATGTAATAACAATTATCAATCTTCTTACTCCCTTCCTCTCTTTTATAAATGAAATCATCGTCCATGAGGTTCAAATTTACAACCTTCGTGGATGAAGAAGTTTCTTTCTTCAATTTATCCTTAATTATTTATCATGAAACCATTTTTATATATTAAATAGATTTTAATATATGTATTATAACCTATTTTATATTCAGTAACCTGTATATGTACATAATATTAAATCATATGAACAAACCTTTTCCTAAGAATCAAAATACCGCTAAAATAATCTAAGTGATTGTCCTTAATATTTCATCTAAATATTAATTCTCATGACATGTAAACCAGTGATATAAATTACCATTAACACCTATTTGCGTTTATAAATAATATTTTAATTCAATTCTGGATATTTACATCCATTCCACATGAACTCCATTGTAGAAAAATAAGTGACAAGATTATGAAAATGAAGAAAACTAACAATCCGGAACAACATAATTCAATATTATAACTTTTCAATAAGAAAAAATGAACTAATAAAATTTATGATAATATAAATACATATATAATATGTATTTAGTTTCATTATTAATGAGTCTAATTTCATATCCCAATACTATAAGCTCAAGATTGGAACATTCTGACATAAGGTAAGGGTTTTCCACCCGAACCTACATTTTCATTCGGGTTATTTTTATTATCAACAAAACTCAAATAAATTATTATTAATTAAT
Organism: Viscum album; assembly: GCA_963277665.1. Classification (NCBI taxonomy): domain Eukaryota; kingdom Viridiplantae; phylum Streptophyta; class Magnoliopsida; order Santalales; family Viscaceae; genus Viscum; species Viscum album. The sequence goes on from OY728130.1 coordinate 1,152,199,970, forward strand.
ATGTATTTTTCATAATTTATATTTTAATGTACTTTATATGTGTTCTACCCTGAATCATACCATCAATTATGGGGAGTTATATGTTTTAAAAGGATCATTCAAAAAATATTCCTGATAAACAAGCTCGTTTCAAGGGAATTATCAAAATCATTCCAATATTCAAGGGAATTATATAATCTATTTTTATAAACTATAATCAATATAATATAACTTATTTTATTATTAAAATACCCTATTACTTCACTTATGGTTTTATACAAAGATATTTCAAAAATAACTCTTCTTTTCAAAGTAAAGGATTATTTATCTCAATAATTACTCAATTGTTTCTGACGCTTTCACCAGGGTGTGTGCATTCATCTATTTGAGGATGATGAGGTCACACTGGATGTTTCCCCACATTTCCTCTTTCTAAATCCATGTAGCATCTTTCACTTATTCAGGGATGTTTTCTCCTTGATCGAAACAGGATGATGGGATGGTGGTTTTTTCTTTCCGTGGATTCCTCCTCCGAAATCATCACCTAGTCTGGGTCTCCCTTATAGATTAAGATGTTGTTCATGAAAATCTTCCCAATGTCATATATTTACGGATTCTAGTTAAATACACTACTTGTTTCGGGAAATTCCACGAGGTCCAGCCAAGGCAGTAACCTTCGGTCAGGGGAGTAGTCATGTTGGACATCACTAGCGTGTTTAGAAACTGGAACACAAGAGATTCTGGGATTCTTCCCCTCATTATAGGGATTCTCAAGGGAGCATAATCCTAAGTCATCCCAAGTCGAATGTGGGTAATTATATGGAATAGGCATGTATTTGAGGTTTTCCTTAGATTCCCATGGCTAACATAGGGTATGTCGCAGGTTTAACATCTAGTTGAGACTGATCGGACTGATCGAAACACTAACTAGAGTGGATCAGATTGGTTCAACCACAAGAGGTAACACTGATACTAGGAGGTGAATTGATGTGATCTCACAGGGATGTGGTGGCCCGGGTAATAATCAAGATGGATAATGGATGGTTAAGTGAAGTGGATGGAGAATGAGATGGAGTCGACTCAAGGGTGATGGTGATATTCGGCTTGAGCCTCAAAGAGAACTCCTACGCATCCCTGTGGTAGGGAATCAAAGTCCACATAGTTCAGGATGGGGTATAGGATTGGGGTGTGTGCAGAGGAAAGTGACCGGATGATATAATGGGGCTTACTCTTGGTTAGCAGCCTGAGGCTGGTCTGATGCCATAGGGAAGTACTAGGGATATAGGTCCCAACAGAAGGGACGACAAAGGCATACCATCTATAGGAGAACATGACATCTTACTGTCAATTGGGGTTTTGAAAGTCTTACAACTGAATTGAGTTGAAAACTAATTACCTATGAATGAGGATCACAATTTCTTACTACTGTGTGAGGTTCACAATGTCTTGCCACTGGATAGGGGACAGTTTAATGTCACACAGCACAAGAGGGGGAATACAGTTTAACATCATGAATGATGAGGGTGGATTGGCATGGAGTGTTTGGGACCAATAGGTATTGGTATAAAACCTCGGGGAGGCTTCCTACGTACCTTTCCTTGTAAAGGATCAATGTCCACATAGTTCAGGATATTGTTGGTGAGCTAACGTGAAGATGATCGGGGCTAATGGGTGTTGGGATTGAACCTTGGGGAGGCTTCCTACGTACCATTCCTTAGCAAGGATCAATCTCCACATAGTTCGGGATGGTGTTTTTGATCCGATGTGAAGATGGTCGGGACCAATGGGTTTTGGGCATAAACCTCGGGGAGGATTCTTACGTACCTTTCCTTGGAAATGGTCAAAGTACATGTAGTTCGGGAGGGTGTTAGTGAGCCGACATGAAGATGGTCAAGACCAATGGGTGTTGGGCTTGAACCTTGGGGTGTCTTCTTACTTACCTTTCCTTGGCACGGATCAAAGTCCACATAGTTCGGGATAGTGGGAACAAGAATGAAGAATATCGGAACCAATGGTTGTTGGGCTTGAACCTCGGGGAGGCTTCCTACGTACCATGCCCAGGAAAGGATCAAAGTACATGTAGTTCAGGATGGTGTTGGTGAGCTGATGTAAATATGGTTGGGATAAATGGTTATTAGGCTTGATCCTTGAGGAGGCTTCCTATGTACCTTGTCTTAGAAAGGAACAAAGTCCATGTAGTTCTGGAGGGGTGTTTGGGGCTTACACTCTAGGGTTCTTAAGCATGATGTCATGGTCGATTCTTACGCTAATCCCATGTGAGTCATTATCGGTGTGAGATACAAGAGGCAGTGAAGACCTGATGAACATGTTGTGAAAGATGCGTCTGTTGGAATTGGAATAGGGCATACACGTGGTTAGCAGCCCAAAATGGAAACAGGGGCTTACGCGTGGTTCGCAGCCCAAGGAGATGGATATTGGGACTTACTCCAGGATGGAGTCCTAGTGTCAACCATGCCCAAAGGGAGATGTATTTGGCACCGATGAAAGGAGTGCTCTGTTTCCCATGCCCCCCTCTCAGTACTTTGGCCATGAAGAAGATAGGAGGAGCAGGGATGCTACCTCCCGCATGAAAGGCCCGCGACTTACTCCAAGGTGGTGGCCCTTTTCTCCACAAACAGAAACTACTCTGATAAAGAGGATCTCATTCCACGTGAGGAATGATCTCACTCCCATGGAGACCAGTGGGCGTAGCGAATGTCTGATATGGGGTACCCCACATATAATTCATGATGCGAGGCCACCGTTTAATGTCATCTTCTGAGGACGGTGGTGCTTGGTAGTTTAATTTCATGTAGTTAAAATTATATGGGTTCACTCTGCACCCCTAGGACATACATAACTGATACGCACCCGCACTTGGGGAAGAGAAGGAATCAGCAATGCCGCAGTGTGGGGTGTTATAGAGTGATCCATTAAGGGGTCCATGTTAGCATGCCTAGGCAAAGAAGAAATATATGTTACTATGCCTATGAAAAGAAGCATGAGGTGAAGAAACACAATGGGATGTACCACACAATGGATATTGAAATTACTTCATGAAAACCTGGAGGGTCACATGTGAAAAGGAGTTATGGAGAAAGGGGGTTTATAAGTAGAAGCCTCATGAATCTCTGGTGCTCCATGTAGTAGAGGGGATACACGAAGGGGTGTTCTTTACGAAGTGAAGTGTACTAGAATAGGTGTAGGTCATTAGTGCATGTGGTAGGTTCTTCACGATGTAGAAAGTTTTTCATGGAGAAATTATTTGTTAAGCAAGGGTTCCTTGAAAAGCATTGCATTTCAAAGCAATGTCCTTCACAAAGCACAGTGGCCCTACCTTAGCATGAGGGTAACATGTGCATGGAGGGTATTTCATGAATCATATGTGCTCCGCGAAGACATGTGTCCCCATGGGGATCCCCATCCTTCGTAGAGGCTCGTGAGCTCCATGAAGGGAATCCCTCTTCGAATAGGCGTTGAATTCAAGAAAAGGGGGAGGCACTTCATGATGAAAAATTACCTTGAAAAGCTCATGGTTCCCAGAGAAAAAATTCTTTCATGGTTTGAGAGCTAAGAAGAAGAAAGGCCAGAGGATCCGTCCTTCAATCTTGAGGGGAGCCTGATATTTATAGGCCAGAGGCACTACAAAGGAGAGATTTCTAGGCGGTAAGACACATGGTATTTTTTCATAACCGTAAAGCCTCCCGCCTCCTTTCTCTACAGCGGGTTCACAAACGTCAAATCAGTTTGTAGAGCCTCTTGCCTCCTTGCACTGCGGCGGGTTTACAAAATTCAAATGGGTTCATAGAGCCACCCACCTCTATGCTCCACGGTGGGTTTGAAAACGTCCAATTGGTTCGCAGATCCTCCCGCATCCTTGCTCCATGGTGGCTTTGCGAAGGGGGATCTTTGTGCTGGTCGTAGTGTTGCAAGGCGCCATGAGAGAGCTTCTCTATGCAGTCCTTAATGCATTCTATTTTTTCTTGTTCATCCAAAATTTTGGCGCTAACAAATTCCCCCCTCAGACTGGAAGCCGAGAAGAAAGAGAGTTTCAAAGTATGAGGATAAATCGGCAAAATCCCTTGGTCAATCACAATGTTCACTCATGAAGGAGGATCAAAAATTGGAGAGGCGATGGGTGGGCTCAACGCACCGTGATGGTTGCGTCAGTTGGATGCACCTGGAAGCACCAGGGGTCCTCACCTATAAATAGGGGAGTTCAACCTCTCTTTTTTACTTTATCATCTCCTTGTTTTGGAATTTAGCACTCTCGATTCATGAAGTTATGCATACTCCATAATTTCTCTCCACGAATCAGGCCTTCCGTTTTGTGGCACACAGTGCGTCTTTGACTTCATCACGGTGCACTCTACAGCTTATGTCTAAAGGCCAGGGTAGGGATCTACAAACTGACTTTGAGAACAGACTCCACAAATGGACTCCGCGAATGAGTTTCATGAAATAGTTCAACAAACAAAAACCAAAAAATTCCCAAACTCAAAAACTGAATGGCTTACCAATAGGCTACAGGGGGTCCTTACGATACTTCCCGGAGGAAGGATATAGCGGGTAGCTCATGTATAGTGGAGTTTGTGCGAAGCCATTCTGACCATAATTCAATGGAAGAGCTGATGTCAGAAAGCTAAAATAACAATCTGGTATGTAAGGGGATGACTATGTATGGATTTGGACTGAGGGATGACATCTTCATCCCTGAAGAAAGTAGGGACGATCAAGCATGCTAGTTCAAGAGCATTTCGTGCAGCACCAGTGGTTCAGGATAGCATACGGCCATGCCCAGGAAGACTTCACGCCTGTCAACACTAACTGTATATACAATCACTTGAAAAACATTGATGAGAAGGAATTGCAGTCAGAGACATCCCCCTGTTTATATCATACTATCTTGAAGGAATCACTGAGAATATTGGGAAAGGTGTGGTCTGATGAGTGGGATATGTTCCAGGGCGGCAACTTCACAGATGACTAGTCTTGGTCCTACTAGGTAGGTACCTCATGCGAGGAATTAGGGGAATATTTGAGAAGAGTGGTCTTGTATGAGGTGACTTGGGATTCTCAATTCCATATCTATCAGCCTAAGTAGCTGATGCTATAGTGGTTGAGGAGATGGACCTCAAGGACCAATACCTTCCACATACACCATGTAGAGGTCACATCAGTTTATGGGACTTGTATCAAATATAGGGGGTCCTAATATAGGAGGAAATGTATGATGAGTTCCTCCCCATTATGGATGTGTGGGAGGATCTTGAGCAAATTTCACCGCTAGTGATGGCGTTGATGAACCCGGAGTCAGGAGACAATAAGCAGTTAGTTAGGGACGTCCAATTAAAAGGGTGGTTTAAGAAGTTCTTGAACTTCCCAGAAAATAGGTAGTTCCCTGTGAGGCATCGGACTTGCCCGGAGGGGGCTCAATGACACAAGGAGCAAACATACTAGTGGCTTTTGGAGGATAGATAGTGGAAAATGTGGGGATTCAGCGTCGGTACTGAGCAGTAACTGGTAGTTAGTTTGCTGCATTCATTACAATGCTCATCTGCGGTTAGATCATACAGGTAAGAGACAAAAACATGGGCGTGCGACTAAGAACGTTTATCATGATATCCATGTCAGTGACAGGAGGATGGGTCAACCTCGGGATCCCAATTCTCGCCAAACTATACAATATGTTGTTGCATATCAGCAAGGGGAAGAATTTTCATAGAATATGCGTGCCATTCCACCTCTTTTATGTGTGGATAGAGGTTCATGTCTGGGGGATCTATGAATATATGAACCCCATCTCTTCTATAGGATCAAAATTATGCCCGTCCATATTGGATGCCATAGGGTGATTTTTGGCCCAGCTGATCGTGCAAGCAGTACAACACCAGGTATGGAAGGTAGAGGAGTTCAACTTTCTCCCGTTCGAATTGCGAACAGGTGTATTTACCGATGATGGTTAGGGAACCAAAGACCATCGGTCCTACTTCTTGGTCTTTCAAGGTGGATTCCTCATGGCACAGGTGGACCACAAGCCCCTATGTGAGAGATACACCCCGCACCGATTTTCTAGGAAATTTTGTTGCATGTTGAGACTGACCCCATTGGTATATATAGGGGTGTGCTATGAGGACCCCCCATGCGTGATGAGACAGATGTGGCTCATGTTCACATGGGATGATGAGATGATGCAGAATGAGCCACCTCTTCCCACATCCATCTTCGGACTGGTGGTGGAGTACGCCAAAAGCGGGGAGGTGACCTACCCTGGGGAGATGCTGAATCATCCAACCATTCGGGCCAGTGATGGAGTGCCTCCCCAACCTCGAGGTCGGGGATAGAAAGTGGCAATGAAATCCCATGGTGGAAGGTCTGTAGTGGAATAAAGGCCCGCACCGGTTGAGGGGGGCAGTGGCAGCAGATCCAGCGGCGGCAATGGACCCGGCAGCCCCAGAAGTGCAGAGTTATCTGGAGGGGAGGCCACCAAAAGTATTTCGTAGAATATCCACCGGGGCTCCGGGGAAGCGGTCGTGCCACATAGATATGCCGAAGGAAGCTGTCTTCCCATAGACTTGGGAAATTCGGGATGTCAACAGGAAATTACTCATCCCATCTATGATGTGGAAACATCTGAACCATCTCTAGATGGATATTCTTGGAATTGGCCCTGTTAAGGCCGACATTATAGTAACCCAGGCGGAGGCAGAGCAATACCTGGACAAGTTGGAGGACTTCATGCACTCCTGCGGTGCCCCATGCCCAATGACAGATCAGGTGAGGGTGTTGTTGGATCGAATGACCCCTCCTCAGTTGTCATCTGTATAATTGAGGGAGCACTTCCCTTTCCCAGACAAATCGGACGAGTCCTCCTAGGGGGAGGAGGCTGATTGAGGGAGCCCATTGGAGGAGGGTGAAGTGGGTGATTCAGACCCAGAGCATGAAGAGTTTTCAGAGGTTCTCAAGGTAAAATAGTGAGTCCTTCCCCAAGAACTGCTTCAAGGATACATTAGACCCCTCACTAATATTTAAAATGTGCAGGAGGGCCTCATATGCAGAACCCGCTCTCACCCTCAATAGATGAAGATGTGAGGTCTTTAGGATCTATAACCGCAGCTATAGAAATTACCACATTTAGAGGGGCCAAGAAACCCAAAGTGGTTCCTTCGGAGTTTTCATACATCCCATCAATATACGGAGGGCCATGCCTCGGGGTCCTGATTGCAAAAACCCTGGAACGAGACTGAGAATTTTATCTCTATAAGTATCCTTTATAGAATTCATTACTACCACCCATAGACCAAGATAATTGACATTAATTCCCATTTTTCATATGCACAGTTCTTCAAATGTTGTGGGCTTCCTTGGAAATTTTAGTTGGTACTTCTGGAGGCTCTTTTCCCAGGTGAATATCGGTGGTCATGGAGGTGGATATCCAGACAGACCAAGTTGTGATGCTCCCGATCAGTGGTGGGATAGTTAGTTGGGCTAATCTTGAGATTATTAAGGTGGGATATGATTATGAAGATCGATCAGACTGCACAGTTCCTACCATACTCAATCAAACTCCAGATGTGAATCCTGCTGATGATTTCCTGGGGGTGTTCCCTGCGTATGAGCCTGCCAACCCTACAGACTAGAATGAGATGGCCTCTGATGAAGAGGATATAAAGATAGTTCATCACCGGTCATGGAAGCTGATCAAGCGCTTTATCGATGAAACCCCTCAAGAACAATGGATTGACCAGATGGATAGACTCCGTTCGCGACTGCGCAAAGTATGCACTGGGGGAGTGGATGCGCAATTTCTCCATATACTTGTCCGAGATCTCATGGAAGAGAAAATCCTGGAATATGATAGTGTCCTTGGTGTGGGTTTCCATTAAAGAAAGGTGGTGAAGATCAATAGGCTCTAGGAGGCTAAAAATAAGATTCAGCGGCTGCAAGTCTAGGCAGATGAACATTCTTCTTTCCTCAACACACATTAGAAGATTCTATCGTGGCCGAAGGCTTGGATGGTGGAGGCCGAATAGCGCATGAGGAAATCCTACAAGGAGATAATCATTATTCGAACCAATGAGGAGTGGGCCCAGATCATGACAGATGAACTACGCCCCATTGCTCTGAGGAGGAGTGGGAACTGAACAAGAAACAGTGAATCATGTACGCCACAAGCCATAGGGTAGCGAAGCTGCAACGCTCTTTTGACGGGGTCAACCCATCCATTTTTGGGGTCGATCCTCGGGTACTATGATGCATGTGACTTTTTAACACACCTTAATGTTTTGATTATACATGCTAGATGTATGCCTTAGTTCTGTTATTCATTATTGGTCTATTTCATTTCCATTACATTCATGGAACATCTAGCGATCAGTCACTAAGATAACATGGGTCGGGCCCTATGCGAGAAACAAGGGATGAACACCTTGTCATTCCATCAGAATATAAGAGTGAAAACCGAGCTCTAGGAATCCGAGGATTGAACGAGCAATCCATATTTCCAGTAAGAAAGGGAGAGTCCCAACTGGAGGACGATGACCTCAGAACTATTGATATTTTGTCTTCCCAATGTGCACTAGTGCACGAGTGGGGTAATGCTAGGGGATTTTGGAATCCACCCTAACATACAGAAGTGGAATGTGTGAATCAAGATACCCCATATTTGGAACATTTTGGGGGTGGCATGACAATGAAGGATAACAGATGACCGCCTTCAAAACACAGCAGCCTTATTGTGTTAGCCTGAAATCTAGAAAACAAATGAGGGATAACCATTGAATATATTCAAAACATGGATCCGGGCTCAAAATTTCATCCATTAGTCTTCCCAAAAATTGGACCAGGCTCTAAATTTCATCCATTAGTCTTCCATAACATTAGTCCAAGATAGTAGGTGAGCCAAAGGCTGAGAATAAATATTGTTAAGGGGTTATTATCGATGTGAAAGAGGACAAGGGTCCGAATAAAGGGAACACAATGCTTGGAGTGTAGTGTGATGGGATGTTAGAAGGGATTCCAACACTCTTAAAATCATGGCATTGTGGTGGAAACACATTAGTTGGGCATATCTATCTGATCAGGGATCAAAAATACTTCATGAGAAGGACCTCTCTGGTAAGAACATGGAATGCTCTGTAGTTTTACGTCATATGGATACAGACAACGAATGGAATAGTTTAACGTCATATGACCAAGAAGCTGCACATATTTTTATGGTAATACTACATAGGACAAGGATATTAGTTTAATGTCATGTTAAATGGACAATTGGATCTTATTTTAAGGTCATAAAGAGTGGACCATGATCGGGGATGAGGGGCCAAAAGGCCTAATGACCCTGGGGCTGGGCCTAAGGAAAAATGCATGGGTGTCGTTACGTATCCCATAAGGATGATAATCAAGCCAAACGTAGTTATGAGAGTGTAGTTTAATGTCTTACGGGACGATGAAAGGCATGTGTGTCCTGGCTGAACCAGTACACGTCCTACCAGAACTACTATGCCAACATGAGTTGTGGTCGATGTGTGAAACAAGGAGTAGTGATGGGACTTTCCCAGCATAGTATGGCACACATTCGGGGAGATGGGATTCTAGGTGAATTACGTCCCAATAATGATTAACCTCTTACTTGACCCACCAATATGCGCAAAGGGGTAAGGCCGAGTATGTTGGAATTTCACTTGAACATAAGGAAGTGGAAATATCTGAAAAATGATGCTCAAGATCTGGACCACAATGATGGTGGCATGACGATAAGGGATAGATGTTGACCATTTTTGAAACACAGCATTTGTTTCGTGTTAGCCAGGAATAGGGATTGAAAAATGAGGGTTTACCACTGACCATGTTTGAAACACGAGGCCAATCAAAAATTTCGTCTCAGGTCCTTAGGGATGTTGGCCCAAGATGATAGGTAATACAATGTGGCATGAGACCAAGCTGTAAAGGGGGTCCCTTCATATGTGGAAGAGGATTAGGATCCACATAATGGACTCTCGAATCTTGTAAATGAAACAAGGGAAATGTCCCCATGGAAATTACACACTTCGGGCTCTTTGTCACAATGTATCTAAGTACGAAACAAAGACGTATCAGATAGAGGGATTCGGTTCCCTTTTCAAGGACAATGGTCTTAGGGTCGCATGCATCTAACTTAATGGTCATTGGATGGTCCATAAAGGGGAGCTTCACTTAATGTACTATGCATAGGGTGTCGAAGTAGCCAATCCTGGAACATAGTTCCCATAGGGAGATATTAATTTAAGGTAATAGAACGCGGACCAGGTTGCAAAAAGACATGGGAGGAAAATGGTGTTGCTGTTGAAAAACCCTATGTGAATGAGAACCCATGAGGTACTCGCCACACCACATTTTCCCAAAAGGGTTTGGGCCTAGGGGAAAAATAGAGGGGACGTGATTTTAGATTCCTAGGGCTGGACCCGGAGACAATATGTCTGGGCATTCCTACATATCCCATGAGGATGGAAATCAAGATGTACATAGTTCTGGGAGATGTCGTATAGTTTAACGTCTTGCGGCAAGGACATGGAGTGGTCTTAGCTTATGGTAATAGATTTTAGACCATGATGGAATTGAAGAAGGGAGACACATGGTGAAATATTTACTAAACCCAACGTGAGTGAGGATGGGAGGAGTCTATATCACCACAATGTGCTCTCTGGTAAACTTCATGGAAGGGGACTAAAAGTGAAAGGTAGGATGGGACCGAGGAAAAAGTGCCCAGGCATTCATAAGTACCCCATGAGGATGGGAATCAATCCATATGTATTTATAAGGGTGGCATGCTTAGATACTAGTGCTAGAGATTATAAGGTCATGTAGGTCTAGACCATGCACCAATAGAAGCAACATTTGATAGATATTTTTTGTCCTTTAAGATGAATGTGTGTTGTTTTTTTAAAGCAGTGGACCTAGGATAGAAAGTCCAGGCATCGCCACAAGAATCAAGCTGTATGCAGGCGTTGTCAAATGGTATAGTGGGTGACCAATACCAAACATGATGTCACCTCAAGTGAGCACACCATGATGCAGTGTCATTTTTTGTTGTGCAGCCAGGATGATAATGTCACAGTTTAGGGTCATGTGATTGGACCAACCATGCACATTGATTTCATCCAGTATAGACGTATTAGTTTAAAGTCATGTGGGACTAGGAATCATAGTTTATATTCAAATTGATCAGACATATACAGGAGAGATAAGGTTCAAGATTGTATCCGCATGGCATGATAAAACATACCCGTCATGAATGAGGATGAGGTCCACATCACACTGTGCACGATTCCAGGAATGGAACCATGGGCTTAGAGTCCCGAAAAGGTTAGAGAATATGGGGTAGAAGATACTAGCTCTCAGTTGAGCTGGACCCAAAGACGATATTTCTGGGAATACTTATGTATCCTATGAGCATGGGAATCAAGCTAGACGTAGTTCTTGAAGATGACGTATAAGGAGATATTATTTTAAGGTCTTAGAGCTCGAACCATGACAAGGCAAAACTCTTCCAAGTGAACGCAGACCTTGATCTAGTCCCTAAGCCCATGTGAGGAAACTCATTTTGGGAAATAAGGGTGTAAGAGGACTTTGAAACACATGGTATACACGTAAATGGAAAGTCAGTATAGATCCCTGAATGACCCCTCACTACGCCTTTTTCCTCCTAATGTGCAAATGCGCACTGAGGGATAGTACCAAGATTGTCAAAATTCCACTTGGACATGGTGGGGTGGAAAATTATGTGAATCATGTAACCGATATTTAAGGCTTGAAGGGGTTGGCGTGAAGATGGAGGATAACTGTTTACCATGTACGAAACACAACATCCATATCGTGTGACCTGAAATGGGAACAACAAATGAGTGTCAACCACTTACCATATTCACAATGCGGGACTTGTATCAATTTTTTGTTCGAAACCCTTGAGGATGATGGCTCGTAATGGTAGGAGAGGCCTTGGGATGAGCATCCATGCAATTTATGGGTACCTTTGAATGTGAAATATAATTAAATCACAAATGAAGGGGAAAACAAAGCCTAAAAAATGGGTGAAAGCATGTCCAGGTAGAATCTGACACTCCAAGATCTGAACTAGAGTAGTCATGGGCACATTGATAAATCACTAAAGAGGGTTGGGGGACCCAAATTAAGAGTAGTCGACTCGAAAAGATGAGTGTAGGGAAAGGGAGTGAATAGGGAACAAGAGAGATAGGTGTGTGGTGTGGTTGTTATAAACCTGGAGTGACTGGGGACATAAGCCCTTAACACACCATATACCCATCTCATAGAAGAGTGTAGGCCAAGATGATATGGAGCTCTCTAAAATATGGTGTTGGACCCAAAGACTAGACGTTCGTGAGGTCCTACGTATCCCATAAGGATGGGAATCCATCCACATATAGTTCTAGAGAATGATGATGTACATTTTATCATCATGCAGCAAGGATGGTGGTGCTCTTAGTTTAAGGTTGTAGGGATCGAATAGTAGATGCCTAGTTTAATGTCATATGAATGGGACAAAGTAGTAAAGAGGGTGAATCATTGTTCCTGTGGAAGACCAGAAAACTATGATGATGATAGAGGATATATATTGACCATGTTCGCAACACAATATCTTTATCTATGTAACCAGAGGTTGGGGAAAAAATTGAGCATCTACCGTGGACCATATTTTCAAAATTTGACTTGTATCAATTTTTTGTTCGAAACACTAGAGGATGTAGTCCTGTAATGGTAGGAGAGCCCTTGGTCTGATCATCCATTCCATTGGGGTCCTTTTGGATATCTATGATGATAGAAACCCAAATGATGGGGCATGCGAATCATGGTAGGAACTGTGCTCGCAAAATGGACGATAAATGAAGGGGTGATATCTCAAGGGGATATGTGTGGCATGTCAAAATAGCCTAAAGTAAATAAGGACGTGATTCAATACCACACCGTACAATCCTAAATGAGAACTCGGGCCATGGGGCCGAAAGGGTCGAGGGACCTGAGGCTAGGCATCCCGACCGATAGTATCCAGATGACCCCTCATGTGGGTGTTGCCTTACATCATCTCCTAATCCCACGTATGAAATTCTCAGTGTGAGAAAAAAGGAGTAGGACTGGGCTCTCCCCATCATATAAGTGTCCAACAACTATACTCACACTCTAGCCCGAGGAAGACTGAAGCTTGAAGAGATAGCGGGGCAGAATGAACAACTACACTCATTGATTGGGACATATGGGGTGGTGACAATGACAAAGGATATCTATTCACCAATTTTGAAACACAACATCAATATCATGTGACCTGAAATGGGAAAAAATGAGCATTGGCTGCTGACCATATTCGCAATGCGAGACTTGTAACAATTTGTCATTCGAGGTCCTTGAGGGCATTGGATGGAAATGATAGGAGATCTCTTAGTCTAAGTATCCATACTATTAGAGGGACCTTTGAGATGTGAAAGATAATGGAAACCAATATGATGGAGTGTGTGGAGCATGAATGTTCCTGTGAAACTTAAAGTCAAGCTGGAAAGTAGAAGAGCTGGGGATCTTAAGGGAGGAGGTATACGTGGTACGGTCATGATGAACTTGATGTGAATAAGGGAAAAAGCCTACACCACACCATTTGTTTCAACCAAATGGGGTGCCCTGAAGTTTGTGGTTGGGCCTACGGATGAAATTTCTGGGAGTTCCTATGTATCCCATAAGTATGTGAATCAATCCATATGTAATTCTAAATGTCATGCAGTTTAACGTCGTACAGTGAAGACATGGGAGTAGAGAATAATGAGGGAGGGAACATGGTGAAATCATCGTAATCCCAACCTGTGTGGGGCCAAAGAGGCATACGTGACACCATGTGGGATACTCCAAGAGAACTATGCCTAGGGGGATACTCAAAGTGGAAACTTGGGGCTGGACTCAAGACAAAACGTCTGAGCGTTCCTACGTATCCCATGAGGATGGGAATCAAGATATATGTAGTTCTTGTGGTTTAACGTCTTGAAGGATGACACACTGTTTAAAATATTTCAAGATGACATACAGTTTAATGTCATGTGGGAAGGTAAATAGTTTAACATCATGCGGGACGACATACAGTTTAATGTCATGTGGGATAATATACAGTTTAATGTTGTGCGGTAAGGCATACAGTTTAATTTCATGTGGAACATTTTACGATTTAAGGTTATGTAGGACAGAACAATTTAAGGTCATGTAGGACCCTGATGCAGTTTAGAGTCATGCGGGGCCGTGTAGTTTAAGTTCATGTGGGACCAGATGACTCAGGAAAATTATTTTTGAGGAACATGGCCTTACTGGGAGAAGTTAAACGCTCACCATCCATGGTAACTAGGGAGTATTTTCCATTGGAGTAAACCTTCTGAATGATGTAAGGTCCTTCCCATTTGGGCTCCAACATGGGTGGTTTCCTACGAGGTATCATTGGTGACCTCAGGGACAATACCAAGTCGTCTTTGAAGGAGTGGATGCGAACTTTCTTATTGAAATCTCTAGCTATCTTGTTCTGATGCCTTTCTAGATTGTGCAGGGCACGAAGCCTATTCTCATTGATCACTTCAAATCATCCAGATGGATTTCAGCTACTTTATCAGGTGATTACTGATCATAGAAAGTTGTTCACATTGAGGTAAATTGAATCTTGATGGGTAGGATGGTCATCGTTCTGTACACTAGGGAATATGGGGTCACGTGGGTGGAATTACGAGTCGTCGCCCGATAAGCCCGGAGGGAGTTGGGGAGATTTTTCAGTGAACTCTTCTTGCTCTGAACAACCATTTTCTATAGCATTATATAGTGGGTTTTGTTGAACACCTTGATCAGTCTATTTTCTTATGCATGATAATGAGGGGTATAGTTAGAACAGATGTTTTACTTACCGTACAGTTTCTTCAGCTCAGCTGCCCGGATGTTCGTGCCGTTATCGGTGAGGAAGGCGTGAAGGACTCAAAATTGGTAGATTATGTTGGACTTCATTAATTCAATGATGGAATACCTTGACCTCCTTGAGCGGTATTACCTCTTCCCACTTGGATAAGAAATCTATAACCATCATGACGAACCTACACTGGTGAGCTATAGCCGGTGGATATGGTCCCACGACATCGAGTCCCCATACCGCAAATTTCCAAGAGTACTTGGTTGTGTGGAGAGGCTCTAGCGGCCGATGCATAAATTTTGCATGAATTTGTCATGCATGACACCTTTTAGAGAACTCGATGCGGTCACAGATCATGGTGGGTAAATAATACCCATGTCTCCCAATCAAGTGAGATAGTTTTGGACAGGTCTGATGAGCCCCACATGAACCTTCATAAACCTCCTACATGACTTGGGAAATCTCAACTCCATGAATGAAATGAAGGAGAATCCCATCAAACCCGCACTTATATAGTATCTTATCAAAACTAGGACCGTTCTTGAGGGTAAACTGTAATGCATGGCATCAAATTCGCTCGTACTCGGCCCGATCTGCCAGGAGAATACCGTTTTGGAGGTACATGACAAATGAGGTTCTCTAATCATTAGTCACTTCAATCACTACATACAGGGTACTTGGGGGTCATAACATGGAGGCACTGGGGGTATGGTGGCTTACCTATAGGTTTTCACTGTCATCTGGAGTGACGTGAGCAATGAATCTCTGTTGTGCCACATAGATAATCAAATCATCCTGTTCAGGCTCTACATGTGATGCAGCTAGTCTATTCAGGGTGTCAGCTTGACCTTCTGAGATTGAGGGACATGATTTATATCTAGAAGAGATGGGGACTGGGCCATTAGATGGAGAGTGCGTTCCAACAATGGTATGATCTCTGGATTTCTGATGGTATAGTCATCATTGATCTTCTTGATGACTAGTTCAGAGTTCCCTTTCACATGAAAATGGGGGAAGTTAATCTTCAGGTCCAGCTCGAGATGAGTAATGAGTGCCTGAAACTCTTATTCATTGTTGGTACAACCTTCCGACAACAGGAATGAATATGGAAGGATGGCTTGTGCTGGGGTAATAAAGACAATACCAAGGCCTACTCTGTTGAGCCTGGGGTCATTGAGACTTATGCTGTTGGGGCTTCGGGAAGCACCATCGAAGTGAATTTTCCAGCATGGGTTGTCTTGGTCTACTGAAAGAATCACTTTGTCACGACCCGTCCTCGGGGCCCGTGCCGTGACTACCCCAAGCCTGTCTTCCATAGGCCAGGGGCAGGCGACTAGCACTAAGGCGTAAATCCCGGTAAAAAGGGAAGGAATTGGCTTTGTAAAGTAAACAAGAACCACAGGGTAAGCAAGCGGAAAACTAAACACTAAGTAAAAACAGAGTACAACTGTAAGTGCGGAAAAGTAAATGGGCCAGTATACAAACCCAAACTGAAAGTAAAGTACAACTCGAAAGGGAAAATAGCGACTGTAAAGTAAAAGCCGCTACACCGAGCTGTCCATTGGAGATCCCACCTGAAGGGTGGGTACAGATAGCTCCACTACTCCTTGGGTCCCGCCGTCGGCTCTGAGTACGTCCCGCCCAGTGGTCCACCTCCAGGTACCGTCCTGCTCTGCACGCCTCAACCATGATCAACGATGTCCGTCGTCTGCAACCAACACAATGTAGTGCGGGCATTGCCCGTGCAGGGGTGAGTATAAGCTACTCAGTAGGGACCCCGAGATCCCGAAGGTCTCCCAAAATCCACAAAGGATAAACCAAAAAGGAAAGATACCAACGCGAAGTAACAACCGACACTGCTTAGGTATATTCCCATACATATACCTAAGTCATCATTTCAATACGCTCCAACCTCCGAGCACAAGTACAACACAGTCCACACAAGAAAGTATACGTATTCCACATAGGAAAGCAAAACGTAATCCACACAGGATAACACAACACAATCCACACAGGAAAGTAAACAGGATTCATCTCACACTAGTATACTTCTTTAAAAGACGATAGAGATGATCACTGATCCATATAAGTCGTCAGACCCACAAAGGATCGATAGGTACTAACCCCCACAATGACCCACACAGGATTAGACCCACACAGGATCTGTAGGCGCTGGTTCACACAAGACCGCTGAGCGCTGTCCCACACAGGATCGGACCCACACAGGATCGGTAGCACTGATCCACACAGGATCGGTAGCACTGATCGACACAGGATCGCTAAGTGTTGTAGTCGTTGTTGTCAAATCCACTGAGGATCTCTGCACAGTCGTCGTCGCAGTCACAGTAGCAGTCGCAGCCAGCTCTAGGGTTCCCGCACACAACAAGCTCGTTCGGGAGGGTCCGCTCCACGAGCCGAGAGGCTGATATATCAACTATCACATAGTCCAGAGTTGATGTATCCAAAAGTTCTGTATCGTCAACAGGAACTCACCGCAACAGACGGCGCGTCAATCGGACGCCCGGTCTGAGAGTTATTGGCTTTTTCGTTCTAGGGGCCCGGTTGGGTTTTAAGGCAAAACCAACCCGACCATACTCCACCTACGTCCAAACCTCGGGCGGAGTATGCCAAAAGATTCGTATCACTAAGAGGAACTCAACAAAGCTGACGGCACATCAATCGGACGTTCGTAGCTCAAGAAATGATCGTTTCCGCTCTGAGGGCCCGATTGGTTTCGTGTACGAACCAACCCGGCCAAAATCAAAGTATTCTGAAACCTTGAGTGCGATTTACCGAAACGACTATATTGATCCAAGGATTGTATCGCCGTTGATGGTGTGTCGTTTGGAGGTCCGTAGCCCGAGTTATGGGCATTTGAACCTAAATAGTTCGGTATCAGGGGTTTCGGGCCCGGGCCGACCCGGCCCGGGAACCCCCGGTCAGCCCGAACCGGGTCGACCCACCCCGGACAGGGTCGACCCGTCCCGACACGGCCTGGACCGGCCCGGCGCGGCCCGGCCCGGCGCGGCCCGGCCCTGCGCGTCTCGGCCCGTCCTGGCAGACCGGCCAGGCGCCGGTTCGGCTCAGCGGAGCGCGCTGGGCGCGCTGCCAGCTCGACCTTCGGCCGAGATGTTGGAAAAAACGGGGGGCACCTGCCCCCCTTCGTAACCGCGCCCCCCCCCCTCATAATGGGGGGTCGTTCGGCTGGCCGGGGGAATTTAATTCCCCCGAGTTTCTCCATTCCGGCGGGCCCGACCTGGCCGGCCGGCTTCCTCTCAATGGGACCGGCGGTGGTCGGTCCCCTTTCTGGCTCCGACACCGGCGGCCCGGCTGGCCGCCGGTCACCAAGCTCTGCCGCGTCCCGGAACCAGTCGCGGCCCTTGTCGTCCGGCGTGGTGCGACGGCACCACGCCCCTCCGCCGCGGCCCCCGCTCCGGCCGCGGCGCCTTCGACTTCCTTCGACGCGACGCGACGACGTCACGTTCTTGAATTTCTTTCCACGGCGTGGCGCGACGGCGCCACGCAATACTTTCCGTGTGATTCCCGCGTGGTGAGACGGCACCACGCCATCCCGTTCCATCCTCAAAGGAACAAACATGAACATAGGAGGGGGTTAATCCATGTTTGTGAGGTCCGGCCCCCTCTCGTTAAACGATAACATTTAGTCGCTTTAAACACGAAGTTCGACATGCTAGAATCAAGAACGGAAAAGATTTAATAAAATAAAAATATTCCCCTACCTTGGTTTCAAGAGCGGAGCAAGTCAACAAGCCGTGGAAGACAAGCGTCGCGAAGGTCGGGCATCATGGTAATCGTACGTCGATTTCATTGACGTCGAGGTGCGTTCGAAGAGGTACGTCGCTGGAGAAGCTTCGTAAGCTAACGGAGAAAGCCCAAGGAGGAAGCGGCGTCTCCTTTCGTTGACACGGGAAGAAGATCGAAAGAAGCGGCATCGTCAATCTTCGGAAACACACCTGTTGTGTGGAAGAGAAGAGACGACACGTCTTTCTCTTCTATGGTGACAGCGTTCTTCGTCGGAGCCTAAGTGTTCTTCGTGTTCCTCATCAAGGTTGAAGAAGATGAAGAATGATTCCCAATCCTTTCAAGGTGGCAAAAGATACTAACCAAAATAAAATAAGTCTAAGCCTTATTTTATTCACACATTCTATCCTCTTTGAATTTCAAAAGTTTGAAATTCAATAACTCATCTTAATTAATAACACAAGTTGTCAAAATTAATTAGAGTGGAGTTATTAGGGAGTTTAAGGGAAGTTGAAGAGTTAGGGCTCGTGTGGGCCCCACCACACTTAAATCTTTCAAGGGAGGTTATGTGGATGTGGGTCCCACCTCTAACTCCCTTTGGGAGAAAATAACCAACAAAGTTAAAAATAAATTGTGTTCCACAATTTATTTGACTTCTTCTAATTTCCCCCAAAACTAACTTTCTTCCCGCATAAAATACAACCTCGGAAAAGGTCTCCTTAAGCGAATATCGGTGCTGCGAGTTCATCGGTGCCCTCAAAATTCGATTCTGGGCACTGGTTCAAAAGTTAGAAAAACCCGCTCATTCGTTCACTGAATGTACCCGAGCCAAACTTCGGAAATTGATTTCGGGCACACCGGGCCTCGGAATCAGGTTCCGTCAGAAACGACGCTCTTGTAAAATTCTAAATAAAATTAAGAAAAAATTTCCCTTGAATTTTACGGGTCTTTACATTAATCCCACCTCAGGGCTTTACGTCCCCATAAAGATACATCAAAACTAGGGAAACAAATGAGGGTACTGAGCACGCATCTGAGCCTCCCGCTCCCAAATGCTCTCCTGGAGGTTTCCGTGCTGCCATCTGATGCACACCAGAGGAATCGACCATCCATGTAGGACCCTCTCCTGTCGATTCTCGATCTCCACCAGGACCTCCACAAAAGTCTCCCCATCATCAACGTCAATCTCCCCTTGGTCAATGATGTGCGTCGGGTCGTGCACGTATCTCCTCAGCTGAGATACGTGGAAGATGTCGTGCACCCGGTGCAACTGAGGTGGTAGAGCCAAACGATAAGCCACCTCGCCTATCCTGCTGAGGACCTGGAATGGTCTGATGAAGCGTGGAGCCAACTTTTCGCCTCGGCCAAATCTCTGTATACCACGTCGAGGTGAGACAAACTAGAAGATGTGGTCAGCATCCTAGAACTATAGTGGCCTCCGCCTCTTGTCAGCGTATGACTTCTGCCGACTCTGAGCTGTCCTCATCCGCTCCTGGATGACCTGGACCTTCTCTGTCGTGGCCTGGACCATCTCCGGTCCCACAAGTGCTGACTCCCCAGGGTCTGTCTAGCACAAAGGAGATCTACATGGTCGGCCGTACAACACCTCGTATGGTGCCATCCCGATGGTGGAGTGGTAGCTGTTGTTGTACATGAACTCCACCAAGGGTAGGTGGTCCTTCCAGCTATGACCAAAGTCGAGGACACATGCGAGGAGCATGTCCTTGAGAGTCTGAATGGTCTTCTCCGTCTGACCATCCGTATGAGGGTGAAAGGCGGTGCTCAAACGTAGCTGCGTCCCGAACGCCTCCTACAATCCCTTCCATAGCCGGGAAGTAAAGCGAGAATCTCGATCGGAGACGATAGATGATGGCACTCCATGAAGCCGCACAATCTTTTGAACGTAAAGTCGTCCCATGCTCTCCACTAAGCCCTGCTCTCGGATGGGTAAGAAGTTAGCCGACTTGGTGAGTCGGTCGACAATCACCCAGATGGAGTCGTGACCTCTGGAAGTGCATGGTAGTCCAGTCACGACGTCCATAGATATCCCATCCCACATCCACTCTGGGACATCCAAGGGCTGTACCAAGCCTGCTGGTACCTGGTGCTCAGCCTTCACCTGCTGGCAGGTGAGGCATCGGGAAATGAACTCTGCCACAACCTTCTTCATGCCTGGCCACCAGTGCTGTCATCTGAGATCCTGGTACATCTTCACCACTCCGGGATGTACCACCAAGAGAGAAGTGTGAAACTCTCTCAGCACCTCCTCCCGTAAAGAAACTAGTACCATGGTACATCCTCTGAAAAGGATGTCATGCTCTGCTCCAAAGGAGAAACCATCAGGCGCCTGTCTTGAGGATATTTGTGCACGCCGCGTCTCACAGTCAGCGTCCCCACGTTGTGCCTCTCTGACCCACTGTAGAAGTGGAGAAGTGACTATGAGTGACTGAAGGAAGGCTACTCCATCTCTATCCACGAAGGATATCTGTAAAGAGGCTAGCTGCTCTGTCGCCTCCTCAAGTAGCTGAATGCCCGTCCTCCTGCTGAGGGTTTCGGCTACTACATTCCCCTTCCTAGGAGTATAGACTATCTCAAAGTCATAGTCCTGTAGGAACTCAAGCCATCGCTGTTGTCTCAGGTTCAGGTCCTTCTGTGAGAAGATATACCTGAGACTCTGATGATCAGAAAAGAATGTAAAGCGCTCTCCCATCAGATAGTGTCGCCAAGTCATCAAAGCGAGGACCACTGCTGCTAACTCCAGGTCATGGGTAGCGTAGTTCTGCTCATGCGGCCTCAACTGACGTGATCCATAAACGATCATTGCCCGCTCCTGCATCAGGACACATCCGAGTCCGGTCCCTGATGCATCGCAGTAAACTACGTATCCAACTCCCTCCTCAGGTAACCTCAAGATAGGTGCGCTGGTCAATCTCTGTCTCAGCCCCTGGAAGCTCTGCTAACATCTGTCTGACCACACGAAGGGTTTTCCCTTCTTCTTCAAAGCTGAGAGTGGTGCCGCAACTCTAGAGAAGACTGGCATGAATCTCCGGTAGTGTCCAGCTAGTCCCAAGAAACTCCGAACCTCTGTCACCATCCTGGGTGGCTCCCAAGCTAACACTGCCTCGATCTTCACAGGATCCACTACAACTCCCACCTCAGAGATGACGTGTCCCAAGAAGTGGACCTCACGTATCCAGAACTGACACTTCGAGAGCTTAACATAAAGCTGGTGCTCTCAGAGTGTGTCTAGTACAACCCGTAAGTGGTAGGCATAATCCTCCTCAGTCGTCGAGTATATCAAAATGTCATCGATGAAGACCATGAAAAATCGATCGAGGTATGGCTGGAAGATCCTATTCATGAGGGCCATGAACACTGCTGGAGCATTGGTTACACCGAAAGGCATAACCAAGAACTCATAGTGTCCATACCGACATCTGAAGGATGTCTTCTGCACGTCCTTGTCTCTAACTCTGAGCTGATGATAGCCTGACCTGAGGTCTATCTTCGAGAACCACCGTGCTCCCTTGAGCTGATCAAAGAGGTCATCAATCCTCAGTAGCGGATACTTGTTCCTCACTGTCACCTGGTTCAGGCGACGATAGTCAACATAAAGTCGCAAGCTCCCGTCTGCCTTCTTGGCGAACAAAATCGGGGAAGCCCAGGGTGAAACACTGGGTTGGATGAACCCCTTTCCCCGCAAGTCCTCCAACTGTACCCGTAGTTCTCGAAGCTCAGCGGGTGACATCCGATATGTTGGAGTCGATATTGGGGCTGTCCTGGGGTATAGGTCATTATAAAAGTCTACCTCTCTACGAGGAGGTAACCCTGGAACGTCGTCGGGAAAAACGTCTGCAAACTGATCCACCACTGCGGGATAACCAGGACTCCACACGTCAACTGCTCCTAGGATGAGGCTAGCCAAATGATGAGTGATGGGATGTCCTCTCCTCCGCAGAAATCCATCCTGTTATGCAAAGGCTCCCTTCTCGCCGGTGAAGGTGAACCTACTCCCGTCGGTGCGTACACATCGCACCTTGCGCCTAAAACAGTCAATTTGTGCATGGACCGTAGATAACCAATCCATGCCCAAGATGACATCGTACGGCCTCGATGCTGCTATAAAAAGATCCCAGCCGAAGCTCTTGCCTCCTAGAGTAAGCTCACACTGCTGGCACCAGTGCGTAATCATCAAGTCTGCTCCCATAGGAGTCTCTAGCCGTAAGGATCGAGCCAACGGCTCTGTCGGAATCTCCGAGCTCCGAACAAGGGAAGCGGCTATGAAAGAGTGACTCGCTCATGTGTCTACAAGTACTGTAGCAAGGGTGGAATAGACACAGATAGTACGTCGAATCATCTCTAGCGTGCCGTGGTCGTAGGCCTCTGCTGCCTGGAGCTGTGCCTGTCTCTGCCCGCTAGCTCCCTGTGGTTGGGGTGGACCTCCTGATGGTGGTGGTGGTAGAGCCTCAAAGCGTGACCCACCACCTGCTGCACGGCCAGCTCCTCTGCCTCGTCTTCCTCGTCCCTGCGGACCTCCATGGTCGACCCTCTGACTCTGCCTCGGTGGTCCCTCAACCGTCTGCTAATCCTCGACACGACGGGTCGGGCAGTCACGAGCCATTTGGCCCTGCCCACCGCACGAGTAGCACTGCCTGCACCTCGGAAGACTGGCTCCGTGCTGTGTGCCCCACACTGCTGAGCCAGTGTCCTGAGGTCGTCTTCCTGAGGGTCTGGTCTGCCTAGACCCCTGAGTCATCTGTCGACTACCTACTGCAGAAGACTCTGCTACGTGCCGCCCTACGGTGGGTCTCGGCGCTGGTGTAGACTCAGCAAGAAAGCTCTCGATCAAAAGGGCCCACTCCAATACTCCCAACTGAGTCAGTATGCTGAGGGAGATCAGTGATGCCCTGATCTCATGTCTCAATCCCTGCTCGAAGGTCCGGGCTCGAAAGAATGGGTCTCGTACCATGTCGGTCGAGTAGCGCGAGAGATCGGTAAATCTCGTCGAGTACTGAGCGACTGTCATGCTGCCCTGCCGCAGCTGAAGAAGCTCCTGAATGCGCACAACACAGAGGGTGGCTGGGAAAAACTCCGAGCGGAAGAGGCTCTCAAAGTCCATCCAAAGTAGAGATGCCTCATCGTGCACCTGGAGCATCAAGCTCCACCATCAGCCCGCTGCTGCGTGCAGTAGGCTCACAGAGAGGATCACCATGAGGTCTGCTGGTGTCCTCACTAGCCTGAAAACTCGTACGACTGCCTCCAGCTAGTCCTCGGCTACCTGCGGGTCCGTCTCCCCACGAAACCTGGGTGGTCGCTGGCGCTGAAACTCATGCAGTGCACTGAGGCGACATGCATCGTCAGCGGCTGGTGCTGGAAGCATCGGTGGCTCGGCGGGTAGAGCTACTGCCGGTGCCACTGCTGACAAAGGGCCCTGCACCGAGGCCTTGTCGCTCGGTGGGCTGTCGTCACGCTCGACTCTCGGAACCCTAGATGGATGTCATCATGGGGCTATCCTGAAAAAGAAACAGGTTCACCACGGTCAGAACAGTATACCTGGTGAGCTGATATAAAGTAATCACAAAGAAAACATGAAACACACACGCAATCAATGTTTTCGTGCATTAAGTCGGAAATCAGAAGTCAGGGTCCTAGTGTACGGATACGTTAGCCGCCGCACCAACACTGGACTCCCTGGATTGATAACCACACTCAATACGCTAAACACTATTTCTTCACATAGAAAAGATCATATTTTGCGGTAGAACCGAACTC
Organism: Viscum album; assembly: GCA_963277665.1. Classification (NCBI taxonomy): domain Eukaryota; kingdom Viridiplantae; phylum Streptophyta; class Magnoliopsida; order Santalales; family Viscaceae; genus Viscum; species Viscum album. Next base: position 1,152,224,397 of record OY728130.1, read on the forward strand.
CTCTGATAACAATTTGTCACGACCCGTCCTCGGGGCCCGTGCCGTGACTACCCCAAGCCCGCCTTCCATAGGCCAGGGGCTGGCGACTAGCACCAAGGCGTAAATCCAGGTAAAAAGGGAAGGCATTTCCTTTGTAAAGTAAACAAGCACCACAAGGTAAGCAAGCGGAAAAGTAAACACTAAGTAAAAACAGAGTACAACTGTAAGTGCGGAAAAGTAAATGGGCCAGTATAAAAATCCAAACTGAAAGTAAAGTACAACTCGAAAGGGAAAATAGCTACTATAAAGTAAAAGCCACTACACCGAGTTGTGCATTGGAGATCCCACCTGAAGGGTGGGTACAGATAGCTCCACTACTCCTCGGGTCCCGCCGTCCGCTCCGAGTACGTCCCGCCCAGTGGTCCACCTCCAGGTACCGTCCTGCTCTGCACGCCTCAACCACGATCAACGCTGTCCGTCGTCTGCAACCAACACAATGTAGTGCGGGCATAGCCCGTGCAGGGGTGAGTATAAGCTACTCAGTAGGGACCCCGAGACCCCGAAGGTCTCCCAAAATCCACAAAGAATAAACCACAAAGGAAAGATACAAACGCGAAATAACAACCGACTCTGCTTAGGTATATTCCCATACATATACCTAAGTTATCATTTCAATATGCTCCAACCTCCGAGCCCAAGTACAACTCAGTCCACACAGGAAAGTATACGTATTCCACACAGGAAAGCAAAATGTAATCCACACAGGATAACACAACACAATCCACACAGGAAAGTAAACAGGATTCAGCTCACACTGGTATACTTCTTCGAAAGACGATAGAGATGATCACTGATCCATCTAAGTCGTCGGACCCACAAAGGATCGATAGGTACTAACCCCCGCAAATACCCACACAGGATCAGACTCACACAGGATCTGTAGGCGCTGGTTCACAAAGGACTGCTGAGCGCTGACCCATATAGGATCGGACCCACACAGGATCGGTAGCACTGATCCACACAGGATCGCTGAGTGCTGTAATCGTCGTCAAATCCACTGAGGATCTCTGCACAGTCGTCGTCGCAGTCACAGTAGCAGTTGCAACCAGCTCTAGGGTTCCCGCACACAGCAAGCTCGTTCGGGAGGGCCCGCTCCATGAGCCGATAGTATGATACATCAGCTGTCACATAGTCCAGAGTTGATGTATCCAAAAGTTCTGTATCTTCAATAGGAACTCAACGCAACAGACAGCGCATCAATCGGACGCCCGGTCTGAGAGTTATTGGCTTTTTCGTTCCAGGGGCCCGATTGATTTTTAAGGCAAAACCAACCCGACTGTACTCCACCTACGTCCAAATCTTGGGCGGAGTATGCCAAAAGATCCGTCTCACTAAGAGGAACTCAACAAAGCTGACAGCACGTCAATCGGACGTCCGTAGCTCAAGATATGAGTGTTTCCGCTCCGAGGGCCCGGTTGGTTTCATGTACGAACCAACCCGGCTGAACTCAAAGTATTTCGAAACCTTGAGTGCGATATACCGAAACGACCGTCTTGATCCAAGTATCGTATCGCCGCTGACGGTGCGTCGTTTGGAGGTACGTAGCCCGAGTTATGGGAATTTGAACCTAAACAGTTCGGTATCGGGGGTTTCGGGCCCGGGCCGACCTGGCCCGAGACCCCCCGGTCGGCCGGCACCGGGTCGACCCGGCCCGGCACGGCACGGCCCAGCCTGGCTGGGCTCGGCCCGGCCTGGCAGACCGGCCAGGCGCCGGTCCGGCGCAGCGCAGCGCGCTGGGCGCGCTGCCAGCTCGGCCTTCGGCCGAGCTGTTGGAAAAAATGGGGGGCGCCTACCCCCCTTTGTAACCCCCCCCTCATAATGGGGGGTCATTCGGCTGGCCGGGGGAATTTAATTCCCCCGGGTTTCTCCATTCCGTGCGGCTTCCTCTCAATGGGACCGGCGGTGGCCGGTCCCCTTTCTGGCTCCGACACCGACGGCCCGGCTGGCCACCGTTCACCAAGCTCTGCCGCGGCCTGGAACCGGCCGCGACCCTTGTCGTCCGGAGCAGTGCGACGGCACCGCGCCCCTCTGACGTGGCCCCGCTCCGGCCGCGGTGCCTTCGACTTCCTTCGACATGACGCGACGGCGTCGCGTTCTTGAATTTCATTCCACGGCGCGGCGCGACGGCACCGCGCAATACTTGCTGTGTGATTCCCGCATGGTGCGACGGCACCACGCCATCCCATTCCATCCGCATGGGAACAAACATGAACATAGGAGGGAGTTAAGCCGTGTTTGTGCGGTCCGGACCCCTCTCGTTAAACGATAACATTTAGTCGATTTAATCACGTAGTTCGACATGCTAGAATCAAGAACGGTAAAGATTTAATAAAATAACAATATTCCCCTACCTCGGTTTCAAGATCAGAGCACGTTAACAAGCCGTGGAAGACAAGCATCGCGGAGGTCGGGCGTCACGGTAATCGTACGTCGATTCCGTTGACGTCGAGGTGCGTTCGAAGAGGTACGTCGCTGGAGAAGCTTCGTAAGCTGACGGAGAAAGCCCGAGGAGGAAGCGGTGTCTCCTTTCGTTGACACGGGAAGAATATCGAAATAAGCGGCGTCGTCGATCATCGGAAACACACCGGCTGCGAGGAAGAGAAGAGACGACACGTCTTTCTCTTCTATGGTGACGGCGTTCTTCGTCGGAGCCTAAGTGTTCTTCGCATTCCTTGTCAAGGTTAAAGAAGATGAAGAATGCTTCCCAATCCTCTCAAGGTGGAAAAAGATACTATCCAAAATAAAATAAGTCTAAGCCTTGTTTTATTCACACATTCTAACCTCTTTGAATTTCAAAAGTTTGAAATTCAATAACTCATCTTAATTAATAACACAAGTTGTCAAAATTAATTAGAGGGGAGTTATTTGGGAGTTTAAGGGATGTTGAAGAGTTAGGGCTCATGTGGGCCCCACCACACTTAATCCTCTCAAGGGAGGTTATGTGGATGTGGGTACCACCTCTAACTCCCTTTGGGAGAAAATAACCAACAAAGTTAAAAATAAATTGTGTTCCACAATTTATTTAACTTCTTCTAATTTCCCCCAAAACTAACTTTCTTCCCGCATAAAACGCAACCTTGGAAAAGGTCTCCTTAAGCGAATATCGGTACTGTGAGTTCATCGGTGCCCTCAGAATTTGATTCCGGGAACCGGTTCAAAAGTTAGAAAAACCCGCTCGTTTGTTCACTGAACGTACCCAAACCAAACTTCGGAAATTGATTATGGGCACACCGGGCCTTGGAATCAGGTGCCGTCAGAAACCACGCTCTTGTAAAATTCTATAGAAAATTAAGAAAAAATTTCCCTTGAATTTTACCGGTCTTTACACACTTCATCAGTGAAATCGAGATCTAGGGACTGGTCCGTAGGAGATAGATGGGAATCAAGGAAGTCTTCCAACACTTTCTCCTTAATAGCCTTCTGAGGGACAAAACAGATGTTGAACTGCTAGAAAATCACTGCCCACCGATCCAGAAGACTTGTCCACATGGGGAGGTTCGGGATGTACTTCAGTGGATCTACTTGAGACATCAGTTGTACCTCATGGTGTTGTAAGTAATTCTCAATTTCTGTAATGGAAATACTATCACAAGGAAGCTTTTCTCAATAGGGGATTATCTGGTCTCTATATCTAGGATCATGCGATTGAGATATTACTGGTTTTTTTCTATCCCATCATTATTTTTCTGGGTGAGAAGGGTGTCGAGATACCATTCCAGGGAGGTCACGTAAAGAACCGGCAGCTTTCTAGAGATAAGTGGCATCAAGACCAGAGGCTGCATCAGGTACTTCTTTATTTCCTCAAAATCATTCTGACATTCTTTGTCCCACTTTTAGATAGTGCATTTCTTCATGATCTATTAAAATGGCTTACACTTGCCAGCCAGATTCGTGATGAACTGGCATATGTGGTCCATGTGGCCTTGGAAGCCTCGAAGCACCCAAATCTTGCACAGGGGATACATCTAACTGATGGCCTTAATCTTCTTCCAGTCAATCTTAATGCCCCTATATATGAAAATGAATCCAATAACCCTTCCAAAGGTGACCCCGAAGTCCAACTTCAATGGATTCATCTTCAGGTGGCGGGAACGGATAAAGCCAAACACTTTCTCAAGGTCTTTGAGATGGTTCTGATGCTGGAAATATTTTACCATCAGATCATCTATGTAAGACTCCAACAACATTCCAAGGATCGCCTTAAATATGCGATGCATAGCCTATTGATATGTGGCACCTACATTTTTTAAACTGAAGGGAATAACTCAGTAACAGAATGTACCTTGTGTTTCTCTGAAGGCTGTTGACTCCTCATCCTCAGGGGCCATTCAGATTTGGTTATACCCGGAGTACCCATCCATGGAGGAGAGGTCTTGGAACCCAGTCATATCATTGATCAATAATTCCCTCGCAGGAAGGGGAAATTCATCCTTCAGACAGTGATGGTTGAGATCTGAGAAGTTGATGCGGACTCTGATATGTCCGTTCTTCTTTCTGATTGGCATAATTTTGGCCATCAATTTGGGGTACTGGACCTCCTTAATGAAATTGGCTATAATAAGCTTATCAACTTCTGCCACAACCATGGCACCATGAAATTGGTGTATATTTCTGAGAGGCTTCTTGAACCCGTGATGATTTTCCAAGAGACTGAGGCGGTGGACAACTAACTGAGGATCTAGTCCTAGAATATTGTCATAACTCTAGGAGAATACATAAAGATGTTGTTTAAGGATGTCTATCTACTAGGTTTATCCTCGAGGGGCATGGCGACACTAATCAATATGGGTTTCGGGTCCGCCTTGCTACTGAGGTTTACCTGCACTACAGAAGTGGTAATATTTTCATGGATCTAGTGAAACCACTAAGTGGTTGTTAAAAACTGATTTTTCGTTAAAATGAAATATTACCACTTCTGTGATTTGATTTTCATAATTCCGACATACATGGTTGTCATTAAGAAGTAAAATGTGGTTCAATGAGATTAAAATATTTTTTTGGTGAATAGTAACTTTTAAGTTCTTAATCGTGATTAGAGGTAATTAGTGTAGTTTATGGTAAAAATAATGTTTTAATAATATGAGATGATCTTGACACTTGTCATACTCCTATTGGATGAGTCATGGCCGACCAAGACAACCCATGGGTCAACTTGGGGACCCCATGGAGCCACTTTGGTTGGAAAATGACATTAATATATATTTATTTAATGTTAAAATTAAATTGACACAAACATGAGTTGTTTTACTAAAAAAGTTTTTAAGTGGGGTTACAGAAGTCCAAATTTTGACTATAAATATTCATTAGAAAGATAAAAAGATATCCTACATCATAGTATTTTTTATATTTTTTAGACATTAAATAAATTAAATTATTTATGACATCATTATGATGCAGCGATGACCTCATTATTTAACGATTTTAATAAAATGAAAAGATAATGTAAAATACAAGGCATAAACTTGTCCAAAGACTATTGGATGGGAATATTTAGAACCCTTATCACCTTAGCCACGAATTATATAAGTCTGGGACCTTTAGAATCCGAAAATCATTGTATAATAATGTAACATTTCTATCTTTCCAAAAGATCCCCTCCTCTCCTCTTATAAAAGGCCCCCACCTCTACCACATTATTCACACTTTCAAGCCTTTTGGTTCGGCAAACCTCTGCCCAAATACTCTCCCAACTTCCCTCCCTTCATCCTATAAGCTTTAATTTAGTCATAAAGCCATCCTAAGGAGTCCTTTTGATCAAATCAAAAGGAAGAACCCGAAGAAGAGGTAACATTTTCATCACCCTCTTTCATGTTTCTTTCTACTTCCACTCCCTCTTTGTTTATTATTTCAATTCTAAAATTATAACTCCAATATATTCTATATACTGTGATGTTATTATAAATATGGAACAACCATATTCAGTATTCTACCCATCATTTGAATGACATGTCACCATACGTGCGTACGTACGGCTTACCGTCTCCACGTCGTGGTATAATTGTTATTCAATATATTATTATTTAGATGGGTATAATAATGATATGTAATTCATATAAATAATAAATATAACATGATAATTATTCTGTATATATGATATACTATCCAATTATATATTATTTTAATATCAAAATAATGATATTGTCGCTCGTGCGTACGTACGGACTACCGTCTCCACGAACGTGATGAGATTCATTCTCCGTAGTATCCATTCAAGTATAATTATCATTTGATGATTTAAAAATAATGTTTAAGGACATGATATCATTCTGGATATGAATAAGATACAACCAATCCATGAAAAACACTACTTACGTAACAAAACATATAAAAGAAAACGAGTAAGTTAACACCCGAAACAACGATAAATCTAAGATATTGTTAACAAAGAAATGTTAAAAGATCATATATGATATCATATGAATGTATATGATTCTTGTATAATTTAATAACAATTATTTCACCATTATATAGGAGGTTAACCTACCCCAACCAAGGAAAAGTACAAGGTAAGGGTTTACTTCACAACCTCTTCATTATCCAAGGTTGTTTATACATAATTATCTACTGGGACCTCGTTATCATCCACATCCATGTTTCTTAAAAATGTCTTTCAAAACATTTTTACTGTTAAATGGAAAATGGGTTAAAGTCATTTATAACCTTATACGTTTTTGAAAGGAATCTTACCATCATTTTCCAAACAATGTACTTTTTGACCTTTTTGACAAATTTATGGTAAGAATGTTTTTTTACTTATATGGAGAGTGCGGCTATTTTCCGCCATTATAACTTCATCGAAGCTTCCCTTACAAGCTTATAATAATATTTTCAAAGTAAATGTATTATTTTATAATTATGGGACTTTTAAATGATTTCAAAAAAGAGAGATATTTCTCTCAAATAGCTTTGATTTCATCCATGTCAACATCCTTTGATGGGTTTAAAGTTTATTTGAAATTGATTTATGATACAAAACTTCCATTGAGCATTTTGTGAAACATTTGACTGTGGATGTGTTATTTTTATACCATCCATTGTTTATGGAGAAACTGTTGACATTTCGTATGCTAATTTTAATACGAATATTTATGTTATGTTTAAACCTATTCATATGAGGAATGTATTGGACTTAATAAGTGACGGGTGGAGCCCGCTATAGCTCCTCGATGCATCGGTAGGTCTCATGAGACAACTAGACATGGAATTGGCCGAGGCCCTTTCCCAATTTGATTTATGGTTTTGGCCGAGGCCTTAATCATTTTAGACGTCTTGGCCGAGGCCTTGACAAAATGTTTCAGAATGTCTGGCATTATACAATCCCTCATTATGAAAGTGGTTATTGATATTTCATGTAATTATTCTTCTAGTAGAATGTCCATGTGAGTAAGTAATGGAATTATTTTATTTTACTTTTTCCATATTATGCTGAAGTTCAAGTTCAATAAGGCTTTTGTTTTAGTTATACATTGCTTTAAATGCTTATGTTTTCTTATGAAAGTTTCCGCTATATTGTTATCCTTACGGAGCATTTGAGCTCACCCCTTTCAATGTTTTATTTTTCCCAGGATGTGAAGAAGTGTATTATGACTGACTTTTAAGAATAGTCAGTGAGGATATGAGTGTGGACTAGGGGTGCCATGTTATTGTAGTTTTCATTTTTATGATGTAATGTAATGTTTATGAATGTATCTAGTGTTTCCAAGGCTACTAAACTAATCGGTCTTTCGAGAATTGATCTTTTGTGATCATGCCAATGTTACGAAGTAATGCACCGACTCTGGGTAGCTAGGGTCGGGGCGTTACAGTTGGTATCAGAGGAAGTTTAGTACAAACCTTGGAAGCTAGATTTAGACAAACTCTGATTAGATCACGTAGACCTAAGATGAACTTTGAGGATTAGTATAGAAGAACTTCCTAAAATTTTGGTATTGTAGAGATTTTGTGAGTTTTCCGAGTAATACATCCATGTCGGGATACGAGCAGGTAGAGGCGGCTCTGGCACAGATGTACCTAGGGGTAAAACCAGAAAACACCGCTTTGAGCTAGACTCGAACGGGAACTGGTGCACGACAACGGGCCTTGCTGCACTCTTGGTTACGACACTCCTGGGGGATATGCCTAGGATAATTCCCATTTTATTTACAAACCACTATGAAGGGTTATGAGTATATACTTCCTCAAAGAAAACATTTTTATAATTATGGATTATATCCATAATTAGTTCAATTTATGTTAAGTGTTTTACAAGTATGGAATTATGTATTTTGATTCCTAAACTAATCTAGTTTATGCCATTATTTAGAAATGGCGTCGAGTGGAAGGAATGGAAACCGTATCAATGCACACACTCCGTGTAGGGATTTCCCTCCTTCTCAAGATAATTATGGTGGAGATAGTGATACAACTGGTGCTGATCAGCTTCTCACCGTACTGGGACAACTCACGCAGGTTATTAATAACAACCTTACTCATATGGAGCACCCCGATCCGCAACATGGAGGATCAATGCTAGACCGTTTCATGAGGGAACAACCACCAACCTTCAATGGGAGTAAAAATCCTATAGTAGCTGAGCAATGGATAAATTCCTTAGAGAAAATATTCCATGCCTTGGGGAGTAGTGAAATGGAGAAAGTTGTCATGGCAGTTTACCGCCTCACTGGAGGTGCCGATCAATGGTGGTCACTAATTCAAAACACAAAGGAAGATGATGAATTAACAAACATGGAATGGCAGGAGTTCAAAGATCTGTTCTTAGAAAAATACTTTCCTTGAGACCATCGAGAAGATATGGAAAGAAAATTTCTTAGTCTAAGGCAGAAGGAGGATGAGAATGTCGCAAAGTATGAGGCTAACTTTACAAGGTTAGCAAGGTATGCTGCAGATTACATACGTAACCCAAGAAGTAAGACTGATCGTTTCTTTGATGGGTTAAAACCATTTCTCCGTCGAGCTTTAGTATCACAAACCTTCTCTTCATACGAAGGTATTGTCTCGTGCGCTATCAAGACGGAAAAGGAATTTTCTAAGTCTTATGACTTTAAATCAATGCAAGAAAAGAAGAGATCCGCTGAAAACTCTGGGAAAGGAAATAAGGAAATAGGGAAGAAGGATAGAAATGAATTTCCACCCTGTGATAATTGTGGTAGGAAGCACCCTGGTGCCTATCTAAAAGGAAAAGGAGTATGTTACAAGTGTGGTGAAAAAGGCCACCAAGCTCATGAATGCAAGGGAAAGAAAGCTACTATCAACGTGGAATGCTATAATTGTAGAGAGAAGGGACATTATGAAAATGAATGTCCTAAGCGTCAGAGGAACTTACCTCAGAAGAGGCCAAGGGATCAGGGCCAGGCTTATGCTATCACTACTACTGAGGTGGAAGCTCCGAAAGACGTGGTGGGAGGTAATTTAATGGTTTCCTCAAGTTTAGCAAATGCATTATTTGATTCTGGATCATCACATTGTTTCATATCTTCCCAGTTTTCTAAGAAAATTAGATATTTCCAATTTGATCTAACAAGGGAGTTGTCGGTCAAAACCCCTAAGGGAAGTATTGTTGCAACAAAGTTTTGTCGATTAGTTCCCATTAGAGCACCTAAATGTTCTTTACCAGCTGATCTCATCGTCATACCCATGATTGAATTTGATATAATCCTCGGTATGGATTGGATTTTGGACCACGATGCAAAAATTTATTGTAAGAGGAAAGAGGTTACGATTCCTGATGATGATGATAAGGAACACCTTATCTTTAGAGCAGAATCGTCGCCACATAATTCTTATCTAGATCCACCCCCAGTAGCTCAACTAAATTCAATTATTGGGGATGAAGAGAAGGAAATTACTGAGGGTGAGGAAAGGAATATTCAAACAGAGGATGTTCCTATAGTGAGAGAATATGTTGATGTGTTTCCAGAAGATTTACCTGGACATCCTCCAGAACGAGAAGTTGAGTTTTCCATTGATTTAATTCCTGGATCAAGGCCCATATCGAAGACCCCTTATAGAATGGCCACTGTGGAATTAGTTGAACTAAAGAAACAACTAGAGGAATTGAGTAATAAGGGATTTATTCGCCCTAGTGTTTCTCCTTGGGGAGCCCATGTTCTTTTTGTTATGAAGAAAGATGGATCTATGAGGTTGTGCATCGACTATAGGGAGATCAATGCTATAACAATAAAGAACAAGTATCCCCTACCTCGCATTGATGATTTGTTTGACCAACTGCATGGAGCTCAATACTTTTCAAAGATTGACCTACGGTCTGGATACCATCAGTTGTGTGTGAAGAAGGAAGACGTTCCAAAGACAGCATTTCGAACAAGGTACGGGCATTACGAGTTTACAATAATGCCTTTTGGATTGACTAATGCACCCTCTGTTTTCATGGATCTAATGAATAGAGTTTTCAAGGAATATCTTGATGACTTTGTAGTGGTATTTATTGATGATATCTTGGTATACTCCAAAATCCATGAAGATCATGAAAATCACTTACGCATTATCCTGAAGACTCTTAGAAGACATGGATTATATGGGAAATTTAGCTAGTGTGAATTATGGATTCAGGAGATTTCTTTTCTTGGCCATATTGTCTCTAAGGATGGAATTTACATTGATCCTTCTAAAACCAAGGCAATCCAATAATGGCCATCACCGACAAGTATAACTGAGGTACGCAGTTTTGTTGGTTTAGCAGGTTATTATCGACGTTTCGTCCAGAATTTTGCCAGATTGGCTAACCCATTGACAAAGCTCACACGTAAAGGGATTAAATTTGTCTGGACAAAAGAGTGTGAAGAATGTTTTGAAGAACTGAAGAGAAGATTAGTCAACGCCCCTGTATTGACTCTACCATCGGGGAATGATGAGTTTGTTATTTATAGTTATGCATCGAAGAAAGGACTTGGTTGTGTCCTTATGCAGAATGATAAGTTTATTGCCTATGCATCGCGACAGCTAAAAATTCATGAGCAAAACTATCCTACTCATGATCTTGAGTTAGCAGCTGTGATCATTGCTTTAAAGATATGGAGACATTACCTCTATGGTAAAACAATGTGAGATTTATACTGATCACAAGAGTTTGAAGTATATTTTCTCACAAACAGAACTCAACATGAGGCAAAGGCGATGGATTGAACTACTCAAGCATTATGATTGCACGATACATTACCACCCGGGGAAGGCAAACAAGGTGTCAGATGCTTTGAGTAGAAAAGACCATGGAGTTTTGAATGTTATGAGAATTGAAAGGGATCCAATTTCCATGGATCTAGTGAAGATGGACATGGGAATAACTAGGCAAGGTGAAAAATCAATTCTTTTTCAAATGGTTTCCAAACCATCATTACTAGAAAGGATTAAGAGTTCTCAGACCAATGATGAAGAATTTCAGAAGAAGATTAAAGATGTGAATGATGGAAGATTGAGAGACTTTGTGTTCCCGATATACCTGATCTAAAAAGGGAATTGTTGGATGATGCTCCTAGTTCCAATTTCTCTATACACCCTGGGAGCACCAAATGTACAGAGATTTGAAGGAACATTTTTGGTGGGACAATATGAAGAGGGAGATTGCTGATTTTGTGTCGAGGTGTATGGTTTGTCAACAAGTGAAAGCTGGAAGGCAACATCCTGGTGGAGTATTGCAACCTCTTCCCATACCTGAGTGGAAATGGGATAATATTACGATGGACTTTGTCATGGGACTACCAAAGACTCCTAGAAGGAATGATGCAATATGGGTCATTGTTGATCGTCTTACTAAGTTAGCACATTTTCTGGATATACGGGAGGATCTACCACTTGAACGTCTAGAAAGACTATATATTAATGAAGTTGTAAGACTTCATGGAGTACCCCTATCGATTTTTTCTGATCGTGATCCTCGTTTTACTTCAAGATTCTGGAAAATTATTCAAAAGTCCTTGGATACTGAACTTCGTTTGAGTACTGCCTATCACCCTCAAACAGATGGACAATCAGAACGGACTATTCAAACCTTAGAAGACATGTTGAGATCATGCTCTCTTGACTTTCAGGGTATGTGGGATCAATATTTACGACTGGTAGAATTTTCCTATAACAATAACTTCCATTCAAGCATTCAGATGGCACCTTATGAAGCGTTATACGGAAAGAGATGTCGTACACCAACCTGTTGGGATGACATTGGTGAAAGAAAACTTGTGGGACCAGAACTGGTGGAAGAAACAATGGAAAAGGTGAAGGTAATCCAAAACCACATCAAATCAACTCAAAGTAGGCAGAAGAGCTATGCCGATAATAGAAGAAAGGTTTTGGAATTTCAGGTGGGAGATCATGTTTTCCTAAAGGTATCTCCATGGAAGGGAGTTATACGTTTTGGTAAGAAGGGTAAGTTGAGTCCCTGGTACATCGGACCTTTTGAAATTCTAGATCGTATTGGGGCTGTAGCTTATCGTTTGGCGATGCCACCAAATCTCTCCAAAGTTCACGATGTTTTCCACATATCGCTATTGAGAAATTACATGCCCGACCCAACACATGTACTTACCTATGAGGAATTAGAACTGGAACCCGATCTATCTTATTGCGAAGAGCCCATCAGAATTCTTGATGTGAGGGAGAAGGTGCTGAGAAACCGGACGACTCGTCTGGTAAAGGTTTTGTGGAGAAATCATAATATGGAAGAGGCAACGTGGGAACCTGAGGAACTTATGATGAAGAACCACCCGAGTCTTTTTATGCAGTAATACCCTAGAAATTGCGAGGACGCAATTATTTGAAGGAGGGGAGAATGTAACACCCCAATCTTCCAAGGTACGTTTCCCTTCGAATAATGCAATAGCGTGTGTTGTACGCAACCTCGAGCTCTAACGCACACCACAACTAATTAAACTAGCCGTTGTGAATAGTAATACCTACTTTTTGAAATTTTATAAATTTTATTTATCAAAATGGACTTCATTTTTGGATTTGGAATATCGAAATCAGCCTATGTTGAATTTTTGGTATTTTTCTGAGAACTTCTAAATTTTTATGAATAGTGAAAAATACTTAAAATAACTTTTTTAATAAAAATAATTTATAGTGATAAATTAAACTATTTAGTGGTTTTAAAGTATAATTAGAATATATTTTTACCATTTTATCTAATGGTGGTCCTTAGAATTAATTTAACATTGAAATTGGACATAAACAATTGCCGATCTTTTGATATAAATTGTTTCTTAAAAAAACGCTATTTGTTGTAACAACGGGAATTAATTATAAAATTAAGTAATGAAACTTATATGTTTGGAATTTTGTAAAATAGACATCATTTTTGAATTCAGAATATCAATTATAGCTTAGGGTGAAATTTTGGCCTTATTCTGAAAAACATCAATTTTTGATGAATAGTGAAACCACTAAGTGGTTGTTAAAAACTTATTTTTCGTTAAAATGAAATATTACCACTTCTGTGATTTGATTTTAAAAAATCCGACATACATGGTTGTCATTAATAAGTAAAATTTGGTTCAATGAGATTAAAATAATTTTTTGGTGAATAGTAACTTTTAAGTTCTTAATAGCGATTAGAGGTAATTAGTGTAGTTTAAGGTAAATATAATGTTTTAATAATATGAGATGAGCTTGAAACTTGTCCTACTCCTATTGGATGAGTCATGGCCGACAAAGAAAACCCATGGGTCAACTTGGGGACCCCATGGAGCCACTTTGGTTGGAAAATGACATTAATATATATTTATTTAATGTTAAAATTAAATTGACACAAACATGAGTTGTTTTACTAAAACAATTTTTAAGTAGAGTTACAGAAGTCAAAATTTTGACTATAAATATTCATTAGAAATCTAAAAAGATTTCCTACATCATAGTATTTTTTTTTTAATTTTTAGACATTAACTAAATTAAATTATTTATGACATCATTATGATGCAGTGATGACCTCATTATTTAACGATTTTAATAAAATGAAAAGATAATGTAAAATCCAAGGCATACACTTGTCCAAAAACTATTAGATGAGTATATTTCGAACCCTTATCACCTTATCCACGAATTATATAAGTGTGGGATCTTTAGAATCCGAAAAGCATTGTATAATAATGTAACATTTCAATCTTTCCAAAAGAGCCCCTCCTCTCCTCTTATAAAAGGCCCCCACCTCTACCACATTATTCACACTTTCAAGCCTTTTGGTTCGGCAAACCTCTGCCCAAATACTCTCCCAACTTCCCTCCCTTCATCCTATAAGCTTTAATTTAGTCATAAAGCCATCCTAAGGAGTCCTTTTGATCAAATCAAAAGGAAGAACCCGAAGAAGAGGTAACATTTTCATCACCCTCTTTCATGTTTCTTTCTACTTCCACTCCCTCTTTGTTTATTATTTCAATTCTAAAATTATAACTCCAATATATTCTATATACTGTGATGTTATTATAAATATGGAACAACCATATTCAGTATTCTACCCATCATTTGAATGACATGTCACCATACGTACGTACGTACGGCATACCGTCTCCACGTCGTGGTATAATTGTTATTCAATATATTATTATTTAGATGGGTATAATAATGATATGTAATTCATATAAATAATAAATATAACATGATAATTATTCTGTATATATGATATACTATCCAATTATATATTATTTTAATATCAAAATAATGATATTGTCGCTCGTGCGTACGTACGGACTACCGTCTCCACGAACGTGATGAGATTCATTCTCCGTAGTATCCATTCAAGTATAATTATCATTTGATTATTTAAAAATAATGTTTAAGGACATGATATAATTCTGGATATGAATAAGATACAACCTATCCATGAAAAACACGACTTACGTAAAAAAACATATAAAAGAAAACGAGTAAGTTAACACCCGAAACAACGATAAATCTAAGATATTGTTAACAAAGCAATGTTAAAAGATCATATATGATATCATATGAATGTATATGATTCTTGTATAATTTAATAACAATTATTTCACCATTATACAGGAGGTTAGACTACCCCAACCAAGGAAAAGTACAAGGTAAGTGTTTACTTCACAACCTCTTCATTATCCAAGGTTGTTTATACATAATTATCTACTGGGACCTCGTTATCATCCACATCCATGTTTCTTAAAAATGTCGTTCAAAACATTTTTACTATTAAATGGAAAATGGGTTAAAGTCATTTATAACCTTATAAGTTTTTGAAAGGAATCTTACCATCATTTTCCAAACAATGTACTTTTTGACCTTTTTGACAAATTTACGGTAAGAATGTTTTTTTACTTATACGGCGGGTGCGGCTATTTTCCGCCATTATAACTTCGTCGAAGCTTCCCTTACAAGTTTATAATAATATTTTCAAAGTAAATGTATTATTTTATAATTATGGGACTTTTAAATGATTTCACAAAAGAGAGATATTTCTCTCAAATAGCTTTGATTTCATCCATGTCAACATCCTTTGATGGGTTTTAAGTTTATTTGAAATTGATTTATGATACAAAACTTCCATTGAGCATTTTGTGAAACATTTGTCTGTGGATGTGTTATTTTTATACCATCCATAGTTTATGGAGAAACTGTTGACCTTTCGTATGCTAATTTTAATACGAATATTTATGTTATTTTTAAACCTATTCATATGAGGAATGTATTGGACTTAATAAGTGACGGGTGGAGCCCGCTATAGCTCCTCGATGCATCGGTAGGTCTCATGAGACAACTAGACATGGAATTGGCCGAGGCCCTTTCCCAATTTGATTTATGGTTTTGGCCGAGGCCTTAATCATTTTAGACGTCTTGGCCGAGGCCTTGAAAAAATGTTTCAGAATGTCTGGCATTATACATTCCCTCATTATGAAAGTGGTTATTGATATTTCATGTGATTATTCGTCTAGTAGAATATCCATGTGAGTAAGTAATGGAATTATTTTATTTTACTTTTGCTATATTATGCTGAAGTTCAAGTTCAATAAGGCTTTTGTTTTAGTTATACATTTCCTTAAATGCTTATGTTTTCTTATGAAAGTTTCCTCTATATTGTTATCCTTACGGAGCATTTGAGCTCACCCCTTTCAATGTTTTATTTTTCCCATGATGTGAAGAAGTGTATTATGACTGAATTGCAAGAATAGTCAGTGAGGATATGAGTGTGGACTAGGGGGACCATGTTATTGTAGTTTTCATTTTTATTATGTAATGTAATGTTTATGAATGTATCTAGTGTTTCCAAGGCTACTAAACTAATCGGTCTTTCGAGACTTGATCTTTTTTGATCATGCCAATGTTACGAAGTAATGCACCGACTCTGGGTAGCTGGGGTCGGGGCGTTACAAAGAAGATATTTTCAACCAGTTTATGTTATGTCCTTTCATAACCTTGGATTCTTAGGTCAGAGGAACTCAAATCATCCTCCTATAACCCTTGTTTTCGTAGATTCTAAGTTGGGATTAGGTTGATTCCAGAGCCCGTGTCGACAATACATCAACGAAACTCCACACCGTTAAATTGGTTGGTGATGTAAAATGGGTGAATGTGCCTCTATATGGGAGAGACTTGTCTTCTACAGAGAATAAGATGATGGCCTGACACTCAGCATTCTCGACCGCCTCAGCATGAAAGGATTCTACGGCTGCTACCTCTGTCTCAAACTAAAGGGGGGACTCTTAAATCCTTGGTGAGGGCCTCATGCAAATGTAATGATAGGATAAGGGCCTCATGGATAGAGATATTTTTTATATTGCTGGAAATATGTTTGAGAATATAATACTTCCATTATAGGCATGAACTTATGCTTACAGGAGGTCGCTCTATAACAGGAGGTATGGTGGGCCCTAATAACTAGAATGGTGGCTGACTAGTGCTCGGAATATCTTATTGCTCACTTCTTGAATCCATCAGTGTGACTACCAGATGAGGGATTGATGATTGAGACCAGTCCAAAGAAAAGGTTGGTTGATCACAACGCAGTCGAGAAGGCTCTACCTAATCCTACAACATGAACAATGGTGAAGGCGGGCCTGATGTCACCAGATGAGGAGGATGCACATGTTGAGATCATCTCTAGGCCTTCTTCCTAGTTTCAATAGCATGAGTAACCTTGCTGGAAGTACTAACTGAGGAACTCCAACTTCCCAAATAGTCACGGATCTGTGGATACTGGCAATGGCTGGGGACGTTGGGAGGATCCGCATCGTGCTCCTCACCATTAGGAATTATATAGGGGTTTACCAGCTCTATGGTATTAACAGAGATGTACCATTGACCATCACTTAAAGAGTCATCCACTACTGGAAAGATTCTGGTAGGAATCACAATATCTAGTTTCATGAAGTCTCCACGAGTATGGGATGATGACGGCATCAATGGGGGAATTTTTTTTCTCTTGCGCCGCCTGTGTTTTCTCTTCTAGGGAGGGGATAGATGAGATGATGATGCAGATATAGTAGCTACAGCTTCTGAAGGATCTGGTTGATTTAGGTTTACATGAATAACACCATGGGCATGAGGAACCATTTTATGATCCATCCAGTCATCATACTTCTGGGACCTGTAGTTAGAAACCTGATTCCACTCGCCTTCATTGTCACTACTGTTTTCTGGCCTCAAGAAGATAGATGCAAACCATGTAGGAGCTGGGCATAACAAGACTATGTTGTTATCCACCTGGTCTTTGAGCTAGTTTTTAAACACATAGCACTATTTGAGGGTGTGCCCCAGGATCCGATGATAGGGTTAGTAATTAGGGTGATCAAGGAGGTTCGCCTCTTCTGGCATCCTGCACTCAGGAAAACATGCAATCCCCTACTCCAAGGCACTACGGATGTAACCCGAGACCTTATCCTCGTTGAACAAGTATGTCAGGTTCCTTCTATCCAGGAAGGGGGCCCTTGGATCCTGAACCTAATGAGGGGCTAGAGGATCTAATCGAGGAGGTGGAGCCTGGTTATCATTCCTAGGTAGTGGTGGCTCATGGTGCGGGGGAACCAGTCGATTTTGACGTGGGAACTGCTAGGTCATATTTTGCGCCTGAGGTGGAGGGAGTCTGCGAGGCTGTGGAGGTGGCTCCACTGGTAACAACTCTAGTTGTCTGGGGGCTTCTATTTGAGCCACTATAGGGGGATCGACCATGTCTCCCCCTCTCGCGGGGATTGTAGGTGGTAACAGACGTTCATTATTATCCTATTGTAAGGTTTCCTCTAGGCGTTGGACCTTATCAGAGAAGTCTAGGAATCCCCCGGGGTAGTTCCTGGTGATCAAATAGGGGACCAATTCTATCTTGGCATTCCCTATGCACATCATCAGCAGTTGATCCTGAGTTGGTGTCATTTCAAGGGAAAATGTGAGCCCTTTCCACCGAACAACAAAGTCTGCAATGCGCTCATCAGGCCTTTGCACTCACTTGAAGAGGTCCGCAATACACTTCTTCTGAATGGAGGAAATGAACTGGTAGAGAAATTTCCTTTGGAGGTTGTCCAAACCGGCTACATATCCGATGGGGATCAAGATGTACTAGATGAACACTGGGCCCTCCAATGTATGTATGAAGCACCGGAGTTCAGAATCTTCCTGCTGTGTTGGAGTTCCCAACATGGTACCACACCTTGAGATAATGTGGGGCAGGGGCTGCAGCGGGTCCCCTATCCTGTTAAAGAGGGAAAAGGTGGGATTTATGAAACCTGGGGATGTTGGAATTTCATCCACCCACACTGAATATGGCTTCCCATTGCGATGGATTTCCACCTGTAGAGTCTCCCAAGCATCGAGGTGGGCTATGAGTGTCATCATTGGATCATCTAGGCAGGGGTTCTTGTCTTGATGGGTATCCCTGACTACCAGTGTGTTGGCAGGTTTTTTCAACACGATAACCAGGCCCAGTGACTCATGGAACGGCTGACAGATTGAACTGCAGATTAGCTGGGGAAACCTGAGCTGGGTCATGAGAATTTTCATGTTGTTAAGAAGGATTTGGAGACACATACCGTGCTCTCTTACCTTATGTTTTGGCTTCGGCCTTGTCTACGTGGGCAGGATGGTCAGGGTCACCTAGAGGTAGTTCTCTATGGGGAAGTTGTTCCTTCCCCTGCTGCCCCATCTGAGGATCATTGTAGTCTGGTCATTGCTTCACAACATGTTCATCAAGGTGTTCATCAACCATCTTATTGTGTTTGGCAACTTGTTGATGCAATGCGGATTTTTTGGGATCTTCTTACGCCTTCTACACTGAGCTAGATGTGTCA
Organism: Viscum album; assembly: GCA_963277665.1. Lineage (NCBI taxonomy): Eukaryota > Viridiplantae > Streptophyta > Magnoliopsida > Santalales > Viscaceae > Viscum > Viscum album. The sequence goes on from OY728130.1 coordinate 1,152,243,677, forward strand.
GAGGGTTTGACAGCTCCAAGGTGCTCCTTTCCCTTGTTAGGATTTCGATTGAGGACCAGTGCCTCAGTGGGTACCGGAAGACCTAGAATATTCCTCTGTTGATGATTAATCCTTCCCAATGGGTCCAAGAGGAGTGAAACTCCCTCAAGGGTGAGGTCCTCTCCAAGAATCTCTAACTCATTCTCACCCTCTGGCAGGTCGTCCATGTTAACCGTGACCCATCCATGAGGAATATCCTCTATGTCACCCATAAAATTGGGTTGGCACTGGATGGAACTGAAATGGAGGGCCACGTACTGCCCCCTATCCACCGATTTTCACGTGGGTGGAAGCCTCCTTGATTATACTACGGAGAAATTTAAATCTCTGGATGCATCATTGTTGGAGGGTCCAATAGTGACTTGGTGACTTAGGGTGTTGGGCCACAAGGAGTGCAGCCAAATCAACCAAATGGAATTTTTTACTGATGACTTAAAAGTGCACCTAACTCTTGTGGTAGGACACTCATCAATGAGTAAGGCATAAATGAGTCCCCATGGGGACTAGAAAAAATACTCGACCTCTTCCTAGGTGAGTGATACTAGCGCCCTAAAATTTAGTGCTTCAAATGGCCTAAACATCTTCGGGAAATGGTACACTGTATGAATGGTCCAGAATCTCCTCGGCTCTAACTCAGGGTTTGTCCTTTCATTTCCCCACTTTTCAACCGGAGGTGGTTAGGGAACTGGTAGTGGTAGTGAGGCAAATCGCCGGGACGGTGGGCTGGCCAATGTCGAATACGGCGAGCGAGCTGACAAACCGCTGCATCTCAAGCTATCCTTCAAAAAGTGTAGTGACTTAGCCACCACATTGATGTAAGAAAGGCTGGAGACCATGGTTTCTTGTGTAGGGAATACGAATACTGGTGATGTTCTATGCTGTTTCTCGTCCAACATTGGTCCCCAGAATAGCTCTATGTGATCTCTATTCAAGGTAGAGAGTGCTTCTGGTGATGATGGTGGAGATTTAACAACCGAAACCAATGGATCTACCATATATTCATCCTCCTGGATATACCTTTGGAGGGAGGAAGGAATCTTATGGACCTCACATTCTGGAAGTATGAGGCTGATGCTCCTTGTTCCTGCCCCGACTCTTGACATGAAGGATCTAGGCAAGGGTTCCATCACGAAATCATATCCTACCTCATAATATGAGAAGCAGACCGATTTAATCTTGTTTTGAATTATCTCTGTATTCTTTTTATGGAAGCGATGTCCCGCCCTCCTACCTTGGTATGGTTCTTCAGGAAAGGGTAAATTTCTGGCACGAGGAGGACCTTCGGTCATACTGGTGCTAGGGAGGATAGTATTTTTTCCTGAGTGAGTTGGGTTGTGAGGAGAACCTAGACATATATCAAAGGGAACACAGGGGGGACCTCCACGTTCACTAGTTGATGTGCGGAGGGGATCTCTGTTGGAAGTGTTAGAGTGGGCATGACCTCTGCCGAAGGTGGTAAAATCATGGGTGGGGCCTCAATGCTTGTTTCCCCTGGCAGTGATATTGTGAGGATAGTCCTTGTATTGGTCAAGATGAACACAGGTAGAACCTCCATGATGGGTGCTGATGAAGCGAAGATGACCTTCATTTCCCTGATTTCTGTGGTGAGGAGGCCCTTTTCCAGCTGCTACAAGGATATGAGGAGGGCAGCCATGCTATAGATTGATCGGATGTGTAACATTTTCATATCGGTGTTCTGTGGTAGGAGGGATGACCCCATACCTCATGTAATGAGCTTGGGAGAGGCTTTCATATTGAGTATCACTGTCGTGGGGGGTACCCTCATTCAGATGAAAATTATCATGGGGTGGACCTCCATGTTGAGTTTGGAAGTGGGGAGGACCTGCGTTCTCAACGGTGGTGATATGGGGAGGACCTCTGTACTGGGTATCGTTGATGCGGGTTAGTCTATAGCGGTCGCTACCTGTGTTGGCGACCAAGAGAATCAACCTAGCCTTCCCGTGGGATTGTTTGGGCCTCGATCTAGGTCGGGTATATAAGTTCCCTTGCTCAGCATACATAGGGGATAATGATACATGTCATTGGTGGCATGGGACACAGTAGTTGTTGATGTTGACACCTCTTGGAGGGCGTCCTCTTTGGCCTCTGCCTGACGCTCGCGTCTGGTCAACCGAACTGGGACCGGAAGTGCTGGTGCTTTTCTTACCAGTTCTTTGACTCGTGGGACCAGGTGGCGGCATTGGTGCGGGTTAGTGTAAGCCCTCTTTGGGGGCCCTTGGAATGAGATCACGGTCGGGCTAGCCCAGACATCCCCTTCCTCGTCGGCGTAGGGGAGGGAGTCATCAAGGCATTCTGTGGAGAAGCACCAAAAAAAATTGTATGTTGGAGTGGGGAGTAGTGGATACCTGCACTACCCTTTGGGGCCACGGTGGCGATGAGGTGAAGATGGATCTAAATCCTAGAGGGCAATATCCAATGGAAGTATAATCCCTTCCTCCTCGTATCAACGTACGTGGATGTTTATTAACCTTCATTGAATGAATCCAGAAGGGGGAATGGGGCGTGAGTGCCCAGCAACAACGGTTGTGGATGCTGTCAGAGAAGCAGTGGAGCTACACAGGATTTCCGCATTGGATCTGAATCTGCCCTTGCATCATTGGGTGGGTGGATATATTATTCTTGATGCAGCATCTTGGTTCCTGAAAAGTAGGGAGATTAAACTGTTAGTGCTAAAACAAATAATTTTACATCCAATGCCCTGGTGCCATTCTATCTTTCATGGAAAGAAAGAAGGATCCATGTTGAAAATGTCTAATACTGGGATGTCCAATGTTTTAACTTCCCTGACTTCTGGTGAGTTTCACACCAAGCACACAATTTTCTTGGTGGGACACGATGCTAGATAACCGGATCCGGAGACATGCTAATCAACTGATGTCTTGAACACTACTAATATCCACATTGAGGAGAAGAACATCACATTGGGTTTACCATTTCTATTTTGGATGCTTTCATCAGGGCACGCACATCCTTCTATTTGAGGACGACAAGGATGCGCTGGATGTTGCCCTGCATGCCTTATTTACAAAGGTGGGCGGAATCTATCGCTTATTCAGGGACGTTTTCTCTTTGATCGAAAGTGGATGATGGGATGTCGGTTCTTCCTTCCATGGATTCCTCCTCGGAAATCATCACCTAGATCGGGTCTCCCTTATAGATTAAGACTTTGTTTGTGAAACTCTTCCTAGTGCCATATCTTCATGGACGCTGGTTAATTACACCGCTACTGTCGGGACATTCCAAGGGGTCCATCCGGGGCAGTAACCATCAGTCGGTGAAGTAGTCATGTTGCAGATCACTGTTGTGTCTGGACATTGGATCTCTAGTGCGTCTGGGTTTCTTCCCCTTATTATAGGGCTTCTCAGGGGTGAGGAAGGTCGAGGAATCCCATGTTGAATGTGGGGAATTATATACCATAGTCATGTCTCTGAGGTTTTCCTCATCTTCCCATGTTTAACATAGGGTATGTCGTGGGTTTAGCTTCTAGAAAATATGGACCAGACTGATCGGAACACTGACTAGAGTGGATCATATGGGTGCAACCCCTGGAAGCAACACTGATGCTAGGAGGTGAATTGACGTGATCTCACCGGGATGTGGTGGCTCAGGTAAAAATCAATATGGATAGTGTATGGTTAAGGGAAGTGGGTGGAGAATGAGTTGGAGTCGACTCGAGGGTGACAATGATGTTGGGGTTTTGACTCGAAGAGACCTCTTATGTATCCCCGTGATATGGAATTAAAGTCCACGTAGTTCATAATGGGGTATAGGATCGGGGTGTGTGCAGAAGGCTGCAACCCGATGATATACTGGGACTTACGCTAGGTGAGCAGCCCTAGGCTGGTCTGACGCCACTGGGAAGGAATAGGGATATGGATCTCAATAGAAGGGACGAAAACGGCTTACCATCGATTGTGGAACATGACGGCTTACCATCAATTCAGGTGGAAAATGGCTTATCATTGACAGTAGTTGACGACAACTTACCGCTGAATGGGGATCACAATGGATTACCACTACGTGAGGTTCACAATGGATTACTGCTGCATAGGGGATATTTTAATGTCATGCAAGACAAGAGGGGTAATACAGTTTAACATCATGAAGGACGATGGTGGACTAACATGGAGTGTTTGTGACCAATAAGTGTTGGACTTAAACCTTGGGGAGACATCCTACGTACCATGACTTCTCAAGGATCAAAGTCAACATAGTTCAGGATAGTGTTGGTGAGCCGACGTGAAGATGGTCGGGACCAATGGGTGTTGGGCTTGAACCTCGGGGAGGCTTCCTACGTACCATGTTGTGGCACGGATCAATGTCCATGTAGTTATCGATGGTGTTGGTGAGCCAGCGTGAAGATAGTCTGGACCAATGGGTGTTGGGCTTGAACAATGGTAAGTCTTCCTACGTACCTTGCCTTGGCATGGGTCAAAGCCTATATAGTTTAGGAGGGTGTTGGTGAGCCAACGTGAAGACGGTTGGGACCAATGGGTGTTGGGGTTGAACCTCAGGGAGGCTTACAACGTGCCTTTCCTTTCCAAGGATCATAGTCCACATACTTCGGGATGGTGGGAACGAACGTGAAGAGGGTTGGAACCAATGGTTGTTGGGATTAAAACTCATGGAGGGTTTCTATGTACCATGCCTTGGCAAGGAGCAATGTCCACGTAGTTCGGGATGGTGTTGGTGAGCCGACGTGAAGATGGTTGAGACTAATAGGTGTTGGGCTTGAACCTCTGGGAGGCTTCTTATGTACATATTCTTGTAAATGATCAAAGTCCACGTTGTTCGAGAGGGCTGTTTGGGGCTTACACTCTAGGCTACCCATGTAGGATGTCAGGGTTGATGCTTACTCTAATCCCACATGAGTCATGATCGATGTGAGAAATAAGATGAAGTGAAGACCTGACGATCATGTTGTTAAAGGTGCATCTGTGGGTAGTGGAATGGGGCTTATATGTGGTTACTGGCCCAAAATAGAAATAGGGGCTTACGCGTGGTTCGCAGCCTAGGGAGATGAAGATTGGGACTTACTACAGGATGGAGGCCCAGTGAAGACAAAGCCCAAAGGGAGAGATATTTGGCACTGAATAAAGGAGGGCTCTAGTGCCCATCCCCCCCACTCTGGTCTTTGTCTAGGAAGAAGATAGGAGGATCATGTATGCTGCCTCCCGTAAGAAAGGTAAGGGGCTTACACAATGGTGGTTTCCCTTTCCTCGTGGATAGACGCTGCTCTGATAAAGAGGATATCATTCCATGTGAGTAATGATCTCACTTTCGTGGAGAACAGTGGGCGTAGATAATGTTCGAGATGGGGAACCCCACACAAAATTCATGGTGGGAGGCCACAGTTTAACATCATGTGCTGAGGATGGTGGTGCATGGTAGTTTAACATCCTATAGCTCAGATGAGGTGGGTTCACTCTGCACCCCTAAGACATATATAACGGATACCCACCCACCCTTGGGGATGGGAAGGAATCTATAATTCCATATTGTGGGGGTGTTATGGAGTGATCCATTTAGTGGTCCACGTTAGTGTGGCTATGCAAATAAGCAATAGTCGTTAGTGTGCCTATGAGAAGAAGCATGAGGCGAAGCAACACAAAAAGAAGTACCACCCAAGGGATCCTGAAATCACTTCGTGAAAACCTAGAGGGTTTCACTGGAAAAAGAGTTTCGGAGAAAATGAGATCATAGGTAGACTCCTTGTAAAACTATGGTGCTCTATGTAGTGGAGGGGCTTCACGAAGGGGCGTGCTTCGTGAAGTGAAGTGTCCTAGCCTAGGTGTAATGCATTGGTGCATGTGGAAGGTTCTTCGCCAATTGGAGAGGCTTTCGTGGAGCAATGCTTCGCGACGCAATGGTGCCTTGAGAAGCATAGCACTGCGAAGAAATGTGCTTTGTGAAGCAATGTGCTTTGTAAAGCACAATGGCCCTACCTTATCATGTGGGTCAGATGTGTATGGAGGGTATTTTGTGAAGCATAAGTGTTACGCAAAGAACTGAGTCCCCTTGGGGATCCCCTTACTTCTCGGAGACCCGTGGGCTCCGGGAAGGGAAACCATATTTAAAGAGGGGTTGAATTCAAGCAAAGGGGGAGGCACTACATGATGAAAATGTACCTTGAAAAGATCATGGTTCATAGAGAAGAAATTTCTTCATGATTTTAGTGCTAAGAAGGAGAAAGGACAAAGGATTAGTCCTTTGGGGTTGAGAGGAGCCCAATATTTATAAGTAAGAGGATCCGTGAAGCAATGCTTTTTGGGTGGGAATACATGTGGAATTTTGTCATAGCCGTGAAACCTGTTGTCCCCTTGCTTCACAAAAGGTTCGAAAACATCAAATGGGTTCATAGAGGCTCCCACCTCCTTGCTTCATGGTAGGTTCACAAACGTCAAATGGGTTCCCAGAGCCTCCTACCTCCTTGCTCCACGGTAGGTTCACAAACTTCAAATGGGTTCGCGGAGCCTCCCTCCTCCTTAATCCATAGAGGCTTCATGAAGGGGGAGAGTTTCACTAGTCGCAGTGCTACGAGGATCCATGGGAATGCTTCTCGAGGAATCCCCTAAGGTTGTTGGATTTTTGTTAGTTCACACCGTGTACATTACATACAAACCATGTAGTTCTAGTTAGAAAGACCATGTGTGATGTTGGCCATGTGGATGTACATGTCTAGGGGGAAGATATGAGTATGCAATGCGTGTTATCCTGAAAATCCATGTTACAAGGTTGAATATAAGTCCCAGTAAGGATGAGTTACATGCCCAGGTGATAGCTTATGTATACACACCATATAATGTTTCTACACATGTGTACTCTTCTTCTTCCATCTTTTGATGCTTTTTCCTCCTGTTTAGTTCATGTAATATTGTTCTATGAACCTTAATGATCTCAAACTGAGGTGTGTTCTTTAACATGTAGAGTCATGCCTCCTCAATGACCTCCAGTTGTGTGCCCGAAGAGTGAAGATTATCATACCTCAGAGGTGGTAGTCCATAGGCTACTAGTGGACCCTCCAGTCATGCCATTTGAGACACCAACTATTAAACTAGATGCAGGTGTTGATGGACTTTTCAATGATGGATTTATAAGGTTCATGAAAACCTTTTAGGGAGCACCACATCATGTCGCATCTATGGTATAACTGAAAGGAGTGTTCCACCAGTAGCATCGACCCATGTTTTCTGAGTAAGGCAGGCCACAACCTACATAGTTATGGATATAGGACATTTTATAAATCATAGAGCATCTTCAAAATCCTCCTAAATGGATATTCAATCTTGTGACGTTTGTGTGGTGTGGTTTTTCTACGAGGTGGAGGGATGTTACCACACAAATAGAGCGTTGGTTGGAAAAGGCATATAAATGATTTTTTAATAGCCTTCTATGACTACTTCTATCCTAATATGTGGAGGGCTGCCAAAGCCAGTGAGTTTATGCATTTGAACCAGGGAACTCTCCTATTTATGGATTATTATTCCCATTTTACTGAGATCCAGTGCTTCACACCTATTCTTATGGGTGAAGATCTGTCAAAGGGCAGGCGATTCATGGATCGTCTCAAGTACGACAACCGCTCATAGGTGAATATCTATCAGCTAAATACTATATCAACAGTAGAGAACTAGTAACTGATTACTGAGCGGAATCATTAGGAATAAGGGGGTGTGATACAAGGAAGTTCGATAGTGAGATTTGGAAATGTTTCTACTAGTAGTAAGAAGCATCGTCTGGAGCTTACACGTAGTGAATCTAGTACTTATAACATATCTTCATGTATCCAGGAGAGATGCTTCCAATGCAAAATAATTGAGAATACTAGACCTCAGTGACCAATGGAACTAGTCGAGTGTTGATCTTGGGGAAATATGAGCCACTTATATTGTTTCTATATGAAATTTCCACAAGCATCTAGTTATAGATGGTCTGCACCAAATCCATGTTCTGGATAAATGTCAGTAGCTTCTCACCAATCAGGGAACTGGAATACGTCAAGCTGATTAGGCTGAGGTGTTTGTCATGTTTGTAGTATCCAAACCCCAGGATTTTAGCGACAGTAGGTTGGGTCAGGTTAGGGTAGCTAGGTAGTGTCTCAGGGACACGGTACTTGTTAGACTTATGTTGTACAACATACCAAATAGGAGTCAGATATCTGACCTTCTACTGTTAGAGGTGTTATTATAGTCACATTCTTTTAGCTTCTGCACTTTTTCATACAGCGGATTCACATAGTTTCTTATTTGTTCCCATTGTGGGGATCCTAGGGATTTTTGTTTTTACTTATGATGATGTTATGAAACTAAACATCTATTAGGTATTAGAAGGGTAAGTTTGAAATAGTTCAAGGAGTGCCCCCTTGAAATTGGTGGGTGTCACTTTTTTGGGATCTCTATGTCTTATAGATGGTAGGATTTGATGTCATACTTGGAATAGAATGGTTATTCTTATTTCAACCCATTATTGATTTCTATCACGGTAGGATGTGTTTTACGTAACTAGAGGGATGATCGTTTCTACACAAGGGTAAATGGGATGTCTGGGTGAGCCAAGATGGACCTAGCATTGTGGGTCAAGTGGGATGATGACACAGATTTCTAGTTTATATCTAGAGGAATAGGTGACACGTCATTTGGATTTTCCACCAGTGGTTGACCGTTTTCGGGACATCAACCTGGAAGACTTTTCATGTTTACCGTTGGTAAGAGAGGTGGAATTCTATATCGATTTAGTATTAGGAGCTTCACCGGTGTACATTACACCTTTTAGGATGACTACGATGGAGTTGGAAGAGATCAAGAAGTAGCTAGATGATTTGGAGGATAATGGTTTCATCTGACCGAGAACTTCTCCATGGGGTTTTCCAATCCTTTTTGTGAAAAAGGCAGACGGTGGCCTAAGGCTATGCATAGATTATCAAAATCTAAACCAGTTTACAGTTAAGAACTAGTATCCTCTACCAAGGATATACAATATCTTCAAACAACTTTGGGGAGCTCGTGTTTTCTCAAATATTGACCTGAGATTTGGTTATAATTAGGTGCATTTCTGACCTACATCCATACCTCGTACAGCCTTTCATATCAGTTATGGGCTATATGAGTATCTGGTTATTTCGTTCGGTCTTAAAAATTCTCTAGAGGTTATCATGGTGTTGATGAACCAAGTGTTCCATCCTCACTTGGATTATTTTGTACTAGTTTTCATGGACAGCATTTTATTGTATTCCCACAATCAGCGTGATTATACCAATCATCTAGATATCGTTTTGAGTACAACAAGAGAGGATTTTTTATATTCTAAGATCACAAAGTTCCACTTCTGGATGGATCAAATTCATTTCCTAGGTCACTTCATCTTGGATAAAGGAGTCTCACTGGACCTAGAGAAGGTGAGAGCAATAGTTACCTGAGAGTATCCCAAAAATGACTTTGAGGTATAGAGATTTATAGTGAAGGCTAGAAACTACGAGCATTTTATACAAGACTTCTCATGATTATAAGAATCGATGAAGGCCGTGAAAAATAAGGGTGTGAAATATGTATAATCATATTCTTGAGAGATGGCCTTCTTGGAGATGAAAAGGATATTAACATCAGCACTGATACTGATTTTTCTAGAGTCGGGTAGGAGTTACACAATGTAATGTGATGCAGTAGGTATCATTCTAGGTGAAGTTCTTATGTTGGGGGATCGATTCAATTCATACGGGTCTCGGAAGTTGAGGAAACATGAGATGAACTACCTAACTCATGATATCGAGTTAGTATCGGTGGTTCATGCCTTACATTATTAGAGACCTTACATATTGGGGAAGAATTTTTTGGTGTACAAAAACCACCAAATTCTCAAGTATATATTTACTCAGTGTGATATGAATTGGATGCATCAAAGGTGGGTATAATACATTTAGTATTTTTACTTAGAGCTTGCCTACAAGCTTGGGAAAGGAAATATAGTGGCTGGTGCACTGATCAAGACGAATCAGATACAGGAAGTGCAGTAGGACACTAGTGAGTGGAAGCTGATGGTGTTGTTCTCTGAGATTCATCTAGAGGTGCCCGATAGGTAGGGGAGACTTTTCATAAATCCTTAGTTTTTACCTCTACCTTAGTGTAAATTGTAAATATAAGGTAGTTATTTGATCCTGAAGGCCTAGTTTTAAGGGAGAGTATTTCAGAAGAGGACCCTCCTCTTAGTTGTACTATAGGAAAGGATGAGGTTATGCATTTACATGATCGTGTATGGGTGTTAATAGACATTTGTGAGGAGATGATGAGGTATTTTCATGATTCAATGTGGCTAGATCATCCTGGTGTCACCAAGATGTATCGGGATTTTCATCTTCATTATTGGTGTCCAGGTAAATGGAGAGATGTAGTTGGTTTTTTCATGATATGTTCCACCTATGAGTAGGTGAATGCGGAACACCAAAGACCTATAGGACTTATGCAGTTGCTACCCCTTCCAGAGAGTAAATAGAATGATGTCGTGATGGATTTTGTGAGGGGTTCACCGATGTCACACCAAGGTAATGATGTAGTATGGGTTGTGGTTGAAAGGCTTATAATGGTTTCACATTTCTTACCAATCAAGGAAACCATCAATTTTGATGATCATGGGAGGTTTTACATTCGAGGGATTGTACGACTACATGGGGTTCCTCATTCTATAATTTCATATAGGGATGAATATTATACTTCTAGTTTCAATAAAGGTATATATAGGTATTTGGGAACATAGGTGCTTCTAAGAACAGCTTACCAACCCAGGACAAATTTTTAGTCAGAGTGCACGATTCAGGTGTTGGAGGACATGCTTCAGGCATGTATCCTAAATTTTGAGGGTTTCCGGGAGACACGCATACCCCATGTTGAGTTTTACTACCAAATTACCTTCCAATATTATATTAATATGGATCCATATGAGGCACTATATGCTAGTCCATGATGATCACCCCTGTGTTGGATGGAGGCATGAGAGGCAATGATGCAGGGACATCATCTGGCCAAGAGACTATGAACCAGGTTCAGTTGATTTAGAAGTGGATGGATACTACAGAGTCTCATCAGGAATCATACACTGATCTTCATCGACGACCTTTGGTGTTCGAGGTTAGGGATCAAGTTTTATTATGTCTTGCACTGAGTTTGTGACACAATAGGATTAGGATACAGGGTAAGCTTTTGATGAGATACATTGGTCCTATTGAGATTCTGGATAGGTTCGGGCTGGTTTCTTATTGATTGCAGTTATAATAGAGGCACAGGGCTAATCACTATATCTTCTATAATTCTCAATTGCGATGTTACATTTCAGACCTATCTCACACATTTAAGCTCGAAGAAGTAGAGTTGTAGGAAGATGTTTCCTTTAAGGAACATCCTATTCGTATTTTGGATCGGAGCATGAAGGTTCATCTTGATCATTCTATTCCTTTGGTATGGGTGATATGGTAGCATGACCAAGTGTAGGATGATACATGGGAGAGGGATGCCGACATAAAATCATAATGGATAGAGTTTGTAACACCCCAAGGTTTTGATAATAAATATTGAATGCATGAAACATTGATTCTCTACAAAACACAACTTTGTTATAAACTAGGCAGTAAACATAATTTTTTCCACCTCTGTGATTCGAAATTTGAAAAACTAGTATACACAGTTGCATTAAGTAAGATATTTATATTCTAATGACACACAATTAATTTTTGGAGAATAGTAACATACCCTTACAAATAGTAATATGAATTGTAATATAAACCATATGAATAGTAAAAAAATATTATTATTTTATTTTCTTAAGTTCATAAGAAAATGAGATCTTGATAAAATTTTCTATGTGATATAAAATGAATTATAGTTTCAAAATGGTTACTTTTCAAATAAACTCTGATTTTATGTAAAAATTAAATTAATAATATTTAGAAACATATTTTTTAAAAATGGAGTTCATTTTTTAATTCCAAATGTTGAAAAATGGTGTTCATTTTTTAATTATACATTTCAAAAAATGGTTATGGTGAATTTTTCGGATTTTTCTGAAATACACAAAATTTTGATGAATAGAAAAATATTGTAATTTACAATATATATACATTATCAGTGACATTCACTACTCCTAGAATAATGTATGATGTAATAACACAAAGTTAGAAATCACATTCACTTATTAATTTTAGGGTTCACATGAATCAACACTATTGGTTGTCTTGAGAAAAATAATAAAATAATGAATAAGATATTCAAAAATCACTCATCTCCTCCACTATAACCCCCCCCCCCCCTCACTCCCTATTCCCTTCACTCCTCTAATCCTTGGGTCTCCTCAATTTTATTCCCAAACACTACTCCCTATTAACTCCCTCTGCCTATGATCTCATGGTCTTTCCAAAAGACCAAAACCCGTTCCCTTAAGGAGGTTCTCAAGGAGGTTATTTCAAGAGGAATAACATATTTTTTTCATTTAGTTTCATTTCAATTTGTCTTCTTTTATTATTCTCTACTAACCTCATATTTCCAATTGATCCTTATAAATCTTGTATCATATATATTCTATAATTATAACATGTTAATGTAATAACCATTATCAATCTTCTTACTCTCTCACACTCTTTTATAAATGAAATCATCGTCCACGAGGCTCCAATTTACAACCTTCGTGGACGAAGAAGATTCACTTTTCAATTTATCCTTAATTATGGGTCATGAAACCATTTTTATGGTTTAGAAATACTTTAATATATGTATTATAACCAATTTAATATTCAAGAACAAGTATATGTATATAATATTAAATCATATAACCAAACTAGTTCTTAATAATCAAAATACTGCTAAAATAATCTAAGTGATTGTCCTTAATATTTCATCTAATGATTCATCCCCATGACATATAAAAAAATAATATAAAATACAATAAAAACCTATTTATGTTCATAAATATTATGTGAATTCAATTATGGAGATTTACATCCATTCCACATGAACTCCATTACAAAAAAATAAGCGAACTGATTATGAAAATCAAGAAAACAAAACTCTGGAATGATGGAATTAAATACTATAACTTGTCAATAAGAAAAAAATGAACTAAGAAAAAGTATGATAAAATAAATACATCTATAATATGTTCCTAATTATGTTATTAATGTGTCTAATTTCATATTCCAGGACTATAATCTCAAGAGCATAACATTCAGGCATAACGTAAGGTTTTTCCACCCAAACCTCTATTTTCATTCAGGTTGATTTTATTATCTACTTACCTTAGTTAAATTATTATTAATTAATATTTAGTCCTTATAATTTATTTTTTAATTTTCTATATATTTCTTCAAACCATAATCATACCTTCATTTATGGGGAGTTATATGTTTTAAAAGTATCTTTCAAAAAATCCTTCCCGATGAACAAGCCCGTTTCAAGGGAAATTCTCAAATTCCTTCCAATTTTCAAGGGAATTATATAATATGTTTTTAGAAACCATAATCAATATAAAATAATTTATTTGATTATAAAAATACCATATTACTTAAATTCTAGTTTTATACAAAGATATTTCCAAAAGAACTCTTCTTTTAAAAGTAAAAGTGTATTTATCTCAATAATTACTCGGCGATTTCATAAGAGTATCTTGATCTGTTTCAACACTCCGGTTTATTATTATGTATTATTGGGGTTAATATGAATTACATAATCTAACATATTTTATTGATTTTTTTATTATTTTTTTGACATTTTATGTACTATCTTAATACAATTCACCATTTTACACTAAATGGTTAGTGTGTATGCTTAATGTTTGTGAAAAGTTATTAATGTTTCATGGGTTTGTTTGAATATGAAAGTATATATTGTTTATGTTTATCCTCATTCATATGAGGAATGAATTAAACTTATTATTTGATCGGTGGGGCCTGTTATAGCCCTCGATGCGTTGGTATTTCTAATGAGGAAAATGTATATGGACTTGGTTGAGGCCTTTCCAATTTTGAGATATGGTTTTGGCTAAGGCGTTAATCATTTTTAGACATCTTGGTAGAGGCCTTGATGATAAGTTTCAGAATGTACGACATATAAATTTTACTCAATATGAATCTAAAAGTTTATAGTTCATGTGGTTATTCTACAAGTATAATACCCATTAATATGTTAAATTATAGAAATATCTACTCAACTCATATTCCTGCCATATTATGTTCATGTTTTTTAAAGGCATGTGTTTTCAATTATTTACCATGTCTAATATTTATGTTATCTTACACTATTAAATTTACCCTTACTCAGAATTTGAGCTCACTCCTTCTTATTTTTCATTTATCTAGGACATGAGAGGTATATTATGATTGACTTTTAGGGATAATCATAGAGTGTTGATTCTTCCCACTGGAACTTTTTGCTGTTGTCTATTAAGTTGTAATGATGAAATTATGTATGTATCTTGTTTCTAAAATCTACTAAACTAATTTTTACTTAGAGATTCATGTTTCTTTTTTATTTTACAATTTAATAAAATAATGAACCATCTATGGGAAACTAGGGTCGGTGCATTACAGTTGGTATCAAAGGATGTTTAGTAGAAAGCATAGAAACTAGATTTATAAATTCTAGATTATGTAACAAATCCATAAGAGAATATTTGAGGATAATAATACAAGAACATCATGGTATTTTGGTAAGGAATATAATATGTGGATATTTCAAGAAAACACATCCCCTTATGGATACTACAAGTGGATGTGGTTCTAGTACAGATGTACCTAAGAGTGAAAACTCTGATAGGGAGTTTCGGGTTTGACCCGGTGTATCCTGGTAAATGAAAACGAACTGTACTGTGCACCTAGTTTGACACTCCACTGGGATATTCCTAGGATCATTTAAATTTCATTTATAAGACATTATGATGGATTTAAATGTAAATTTTTCCTCAAAGAAACATTTTTTGTGATTATGGGATTATCCATGCATAGGATTTCAATTTATGCTTAGTATTTTTCTAAGTTAATATTATACATTATTATTCATAACCTAATATTGTGTATTCCATTATCTAAAAATGGAGCCTACTAGAAGAAATTAAAACTACATTAACACGTGTATCCCATGTAGGTATTTCCCTCTCATGAAATATAATGATGTTTACTATGGTGTTGCAACTGGTGTTGAGAAGCTTATAACTATACTAGGATAGTGGACTCAGGTTTTGAACAATAACCATACTCTTCTGGAGAATCAATATCAACAATGATGAGGAGATATTATATACCTATTTTTAAGACAAACATATACTTCATTTAATGGTACTAAAAACCCATTTGTAGCTTAGAAGTTGATAAGTTCCCAAGAGATGACATTTCTTGCTTTGTGATGTAACAAAAGAGGGAAGGTCATCATGGAAGTGTATCGTCTATCAAGAGATACGGACTAGAGGTATTCATTAATAAAAAAAGGGGGAGGAATATATAGAAGAAATGGAATGGAGGAACTTTATGTAAATATTAATAGAGATATACTTTCTCTATGAACAAAAAGCATATATGGAAAGGTTGTTTCTGAATTTGAGGGAAAGGGAAGATGAAAATTTTTTATATAATGAATCTAACTTCACAAAGTTAAAAATGAATGTTTTGGAGTAAATAATAAATACAATGAGAAATATTGATCAATTATTTAATGGCCTAAATCCCTTCCTCCAAAAGGTACTATTATCCCAAAGTTTCTCATCATATGAAGATATAGTTTAATGTTCTATCAAGACAGAAAAGGAATTATCTAAGTCTTAAGACACCAAAGAAAACAAATTAAAGAAGAGGGTTTATGAAAACTCTAGAAAATTAAATATGTAAAAGTGGAAGAAGGTAATAGTTAAATTTACACCATGTGATAATTGTGGATGGAAACACCCTTGTGCCTGCTTAAAAGGAAAAGGAGTACACAATAAATGTGGATCGAAATGCCATCTTGAAGGTGATTTCAAGGATAAGAAAGAAGATATTAATATTCAATACTATATTTTTAGGGATATGGGACACTATGATAATTTTTTCCAAGGAATCATGGAAACATACCACAGAAAAATCCAAGGGAGCAGGGATAAGCTTATGCGATCACAACTACAGATATTGAAGTTCCTAATGATGTGGTGGAAGGTACATTAATTGTTTCCTCAAACATAGCCAATGCTTTATTTGATTATGGATCATCACATTATTTCATATCTTCTTAGTTTTCTAATAAAATTAGATATTTCTTATTTGATATAATAAGGAAGTTTTCAGTCAAAAATCCTACGGAAAGTATCATTAAAATAATTTCTTGATAGGAATTCCCCATTATGGCATATAAATGTGCTTTATATGTTGATTTTATTATCATACCCAAGATTGGCATTGATATAATCCTCAGTATGGATTGGATTTAGAACCATGATGTGAAAATTTATTGTAAGACGAATGATGTTATAATTTTTTAGCATGATTTGGAATCCCTTATCATTAGGTCACAAACCTCACTCATCTTATTCTAATATAGATCCACCCCTAGTAGCTCTACTGAATTCAATTTTTATGGAGAATGGGAATGCAATAACTATGGGTGAGGAAGGGAATGTTTAGATAGGTGACATACCGATTGTGGAATAATATGTTCATGTGTTTCCAGAGGATTTACTTGGACATCCTATAGAGCGGGAAATTGAGTTTTTCATTGACTTAATTCCTGATTCAAATCCCATATCAAAGACCCCTTATAGAATATCCACTATGAGTTAGTTTAAATAAGTAAACAACTAGATGAATTGAGTGATAAATGATTTATTTTCCCTAGTATTTCTATATCGGGTGCCCCTATTCTCTTATTTAATAATAAATATGGATATACAAGGTTGCCCATTGACTATAGTGAGTTCAATTCCAAAACAATAAAGAACAAGTATACCCTACCTCGAATTGATGATTTATTTGATCAAATTCATGAAGCCCAATATTTTTCCAAGATTGATCTTCAATATGGATAACATTAGTTGAATGGGAGGAAGGATGGTTTTCCAAAGACAGTATTTTGAATCAGGTATGGGCATTACGAGTTCAAAATAATTTAGTTTGGATAGACTAAGGCACCCTCTGTTTTCATGGATCTAATGAATAGAGTTTTCAGGGAATATCTTGATGAATTTGTGCTGGTATTTATTGATGATATCTTAGTATATTCCAAAATTTATGAAGATCATGAAAATCACTAGCATTCTATTCTAAAGACTCTTAAAAGAAATGAATTATATGGGATTTTTATCAAGTGTAAATTTTCGCTTCATTAAGTTTACTTTCATGGCCACATTATCTCTAAGGATGGAATATTTGTTGATCCTACAAGGCCAAAGGCTGTGTAAGAATTTCCTACTCCAATTAACATAACTGAGTTATATATTTTTATTGGTTTATTAGGTTATTATCTATACTCCATTAAGAACTCCGCTCATTTATCCAACCTAGTGACCAATCATACATGAAAACGGGTTAAGTTCCTATGGAAAAAATAATGTGAGTATAATTTCAAAGAATTAAAGAGGATATTGGTGAATATTCTGATCCTAACTCTACCATCAGGGAATGATGGGTTTGTGATCTGCAGTGATGCATCAAAGAAAGGAAATGGTTTTTTCATTATGCAGAATGATAGAGTTATTTCTTGTGCATCAATGTTGTTAAACATTCATGAACAAAAATATTCTACTCATGATCTTGAGTTAAAAGCTGTAATCTTTTTTCTAATGATATGGAGAAATAATCTCTATGGAGAAAAATGTGAGATATATATAGATCATAAGAGTGTAAAATATATATTCTCACTGAAACAACTCGACATGAGGAAAATGAAATAGTCTCTTCATAGAGTTATTACCTCTGCATCATGGCTGTTAAAAATTCATAAAAATATATATCCTACTCATGATCTTGAGTTAGCAGCTATAATATTTTCTCTGGAGATATGGAGACATTATCTCTATGGAGAAAAATGTCAGATATATATAGATCATAAGAGTCTAAAATATATCTTCTCACGGAAAGAAATTGACATGAGGCAAAGAAGATGGCTCGAACTACTCATGGATTATGATTATACTATAAACAACAACCTAGGAAAGGAAAACAATGTAGCTGATGAGAGGTCATTCAAAACCATAGAGGAAAAGTTGATATCATTTTCACTTTACTTTATTGGTATTGGGATCAATATTTACCTTTATTGGTGTTTTCCTACAATAATAGTTTCCATTCAGGTATTCAAATGACACCGTATAAAGCATTGTATGTAAAGAGATGTTGTACACCATCTTGAAGTGATGAAGTTGGCGAAAGGAAGATTGTAAGCCTAGAGCTTGTGGAGGAAACAACAAAGATGTTAAATACTATTCAAGTTCATATCAATGTAGCTCAAAGTAGACAAAAAAAACTTATTCTGATAATCAAATGAAGGATTTGGAATTCCAAGTAGGAGATCATGTTTTCCAAAAAGTATCTTCATAGAAAGGTGTTATATGATTTTGGAAGAAAGGGAACTGAGCCCAAGGTAAATAACACTTTTGAAATTCTAGAGAGAATTGACATTGTTGCATATAGTTTGGCTCTACCACCTTGCTTGTATAAAATACCCAATGTGTTCCATGTCTCACTATAGAGAAATTACATGCCTGAACCAACGCATGTCCTCACTTCTAAAGGTATAGAATTGGAACCTGACTTATTGTACTCTGAAGAGCCTATAAGGATTATATACACTAAGGAATTGGTGTTAAGGAATAGGATGACTCAACTGGTAAATATAATTTTGAGAAAACATAAAATCGAAGAGGCGACAAGGGATCCTAAGGATATTATGACGAAGACTTACCCAAATCTTTCTATGAGGTAACATTATGTGAATTTTGAGGAAGAAATTTTTGTTAGGGGATAATGTAACACCCCAAGGTTTTGAAAATAAAAATTGATTACATGAAACACTAAGTCTCTGTAAAACCTCACTATATTATATCCTATTCATTAAAAACATTTTTTTCCACCTCTA
This sequence comes from Viscum album, assembly GCA_963277665.1. NCBI lineage: Eukaryota > Viridiplantae > Streptophyta > Magnoliopsida > Santalales > Viscaceae > Viscum > Viscum album. The sequence goes on from OY728130.1 coordinate 1,152,262,807, forward strand.
TGATTTTAAATTCGAACAAATGATATACATAGTTTCCATCAGTAATATATTTAGATTCTGATAAGATACAATTAATTTTTGGGGAATAGTAACATACCCTTATGAATAGTAATATGAATTGTAATATGAATCTTATGAATATTAAATAATATATTATTTTATTTTCTTTAAATTATAATATAATTAGATCTTGATTAATTTTTAAATGTGATATAAAACGAATTATAGTTTTAAAATGGATATTTTCCATATAAACATTTATTTTATGTAAAAATTAAATTAAAACGATTTATAAAACGATTTTAAAAAAATTGAGTTCATTTTTTTATTCTACACATAGAAAAATGTTTTCGGTGAAGTTTTTGGATTTTTTCGAATACCTAATTTTTTTATGAAAAGTAAAATATGGTAATTTAACTTATATATAAATTATTATTTAAATTCACTATTACTTGAATCATGGCTGATGTAAGAACACATAGTTAGAACTAAAATGAAGATATTACTATTATTTTTCACTTGAATCAACACTATTGGTTGTATTGAAGGAAATAATAAAATAATGAATAAGATATTCACAAATCACTCCTCTCCTCCTCTATAACCCCCCCCCCCACTCCCTCTTCTACTCACTCTTATAAGCCTTGATGATCCTAAATGTTCTACAAAAATACCCTCCCCAAGTCACTCCTCACATCCAGGAGCTCTTGGTATTTCTAAAATACAAAAATCTATTCCCTTAAGGTGGTTCTCAAGGAGGTTATTTCAAGAGGTAAAGCATCTTTCTTTTTCATTTAGTTTCATTTCAATTTATCTTATTTTCTTATTATCTCCTAACATCCTCTGCCAAATTTATTCTTATAACTACTATATAATCTATATAATGGAATTATAACTTGTTAATTTAATAACCATCGTCAATATTCTTACTCTCTCACTCTCTTTTATAAATAAAATCATATTCACTGAGGATCCAATTTACAACCTTCGTGGACGAAAAAGTGTCATTCTTCAGTTTATACTTAATTAGTGGTCCTAAAACCATGTTGAATGTTGAACCAATCTATAATAAATGTATTATAACCTATTTAATGTTAATTAACTTTTATATATAAATAATATTAAATCATATTACCAAACTAGTTCCAAATAATTAAAATATTGCTAAACTAATCTAGGTGATTGTCATTAATACTTCATATCATGATTCATCCTCAATAAATGTAACCAAATGATATAAATGACCAATCACACCTATGTATGTTCATAAATAATATTTGAATTCAATTCTTGATATTTACATCCATTCCACCTTAACTCTGTTACATAAAAACAAGTGAATTGATTAGGAAAATCAAGAAAACAAACATTCTGTAATGACAAAATTCAATATTATAACTTATCAATAAGAACATAAATAAACTTAAAAAAATTATGATAAACTAAAGAAATTTCTAATAGGTTCTTAATTAAGTTATTAATGATTCAATTTTCATATTCCAGGACCATAAGGGTAAGAGATTAACATTCGGACTTATGGTAAGTGCTTTCCACCCAAACTTCCATTTTCATTCGGGTTAATTTTATTATCTACTTTCCTCAATTAAATTATTATTAATTTATATTTACTAATCATAATTTATGTTTTAATGTTTTATATATGTGTTCCAACCATAATAATTCTACCATTTATGGGTAGTTATATGTTTTAAAAGGATCTTTCAAAAAACCTTCCTGATATACAAGCCCGTTTCAAGGGAAATTATCAAACTCTTTCCTAATTTAAAGGGAACTATATAATTTATTTTTGGAAACCATAATAAATAAATAAAAATTATTTTATTATTAAAATACCATAATAATTCACTTAGGTTTTTATAGGGATATTTTTCCAAAAGAACTCTTCTTTTTAATGTTAATGAGTATTTCTCTCAATAATTACTCGCCGATTTCATAAGGGTATTTTCATCTATTTCAACACTCATATTGATTATTTTATATTATTGGGATTAATATTTATGATATAATCTATCATATTTTATTTAATGGTTTATTATTATTTTGAATATGGATGTACTTTCTTAAAACCATTAACCATTTTACTCTGAATGGTTAGTGTGTATGCTTAATGTTTGAGGAAAGTTATTTACATTACATGTGTTAGTTTCAATATGATAGTATATATTGATTATTTTTATCCACATTCATATGTGTAATTAATTGGACTTATTATTTGATAGGTGGGGATCGCTATAGACCCTCGATACATTGATAGGTCTAATGATACAAATAGATATGAACTTGGCTGGGGCCTTTCCCATTTTGAGATATGGTATGGTCGATGCCTTAATAATTTTTAGATGTCTTGGATGGGGCCTTGATTATAATTTTCATAATGTTTGGAATATTAATTTCCCTCATTACGATGCTATAAATTGATATTTCATGTGGTTATTCGACTAGTAAAATACATGTGAATATCTTTTATTATGGCATTAATTACTCAGCTCACATTCCTTCCATATTATGTCCAGGTTTTTCGAATGGAATGTGTTTTAAATTTTTCACTATGTCTAATGTTTATGCTATCTTCTGTTTTAATATTTACCCCAACTGAGCATCTAATCTCACCACATATTATGTTTCATTTATACAGAACATTAATAAGTATATTATGATTGACATGCAGGGATAATCATAGAGTTTTGGTTGTTCCTAGGGGAATCTTTAGGTTGTTTTGCTTTTAAAGATGTAAAGTTGAACTTATGTATGTTTCTAGTTTGCAAAATCTACTAAACTAATTTATCCTTTGGGATACATATTCCTTGTTTTTATGAAAATGTAATAAAATAAGGTATTGGATCTGGGCAACTGAGGTCAGGCCCTTACAGTTGGTATCAAAGGAAGCTTAGTAGAAACTTGGAAACTATATTTAGATTACATAGATTAAAGAAAAAAACCCTAAGACACTCTTTGAGCATAAATATATAATAACATCCATGTATTTTTGTAAGTAATATGTTTTATGGATAATTCTTTAAAATAAATCCCTCCCGGGATTATAAAAGTGGATGTGGTTCTGGCAAAAATATACCTAGAAGTGAAAAAATTGATAAGGAGTTTCAGGCTTGACTAGGGGTATCCTGGTACAAGACAACAGACCTTACCACACACCTGGTTTGACACTCCCGGGGAATATGTACAGGATAATTTACATTTTCATTCCAATAAATTATGAAGGATTTAATTGTAAATGTTTCCTCCAACAAACCATGTTTGTGATTATGGGATTATCCATGCATAAGATTTCAATTTATGCTAAGTATTTTGCAAAGTTAATATTATACATTATGATTCATAACCTAATCTAGTGTATTCTATTATCTAGAAATGGTGCCTACTAGATGAAATGTAAATCGGATGAACACATGTATCCCATGTTGGTATTACCCTCCGATGCATGATAATTACATTGGATCTGGTACTATGTCTGGTGCTGAGCTACTTATAACTATATTGGGACAGTTGACTTAGGTTATGAATAGTAACATTACTCATATAGAGCATTTGGAACCATAATATGGAGGTACTATGATATACCACTTTCTGTGACAACAACCTCAACAATTTAATGGGACTACAAACCCATTTGTTGAATAATATGGGATAAGTTACCTAGGGATGATTTTTCTCTCTTTGGGATGTAATTGAAGAGAGAAGGTCACCATGGTAGTTTATCATCTAATGGGATATGTATATCAGTGGTGGTCATTAATCCAAAACAGAAAGGAGGAAAAAGAGATAAATAAAATATAATGGAGGGACTTTGAAGAAAGCATTCTAGAGAAACACATTCCTCGTGAACTGTGAGTGGATATGGAAAAGTAGTGTCTAAATTTGGAGCAAAAAGAGGATGAGAATGGTTCAAAGTATGAATCTAACTTCACAAGGTTACCAAGGCATGGTGAAGACTACATAAAAAATCTAAGGATCAAGATTGATCGATTCATTGATGGCCTAAACCCATTTCTCTCAAGGTCACTGGTCTCCCAAAGTTTCTCATCGTATGATGATATAGTTTCATGTGATATCGATCTAGAAAAGGAATTCTCTAAGACTTATGACTACAAAGGAAATAAAGAGAATAAGAGGGTTGATAAAAATATTAGAAAAGGAAATAATTTAATGGAAAGAATGGGATAGATTAATTTCCACCCAAAGAAAATAATGGAAGGAAACACCCAGGTGCTTGCTTGAAAAGAAAAGGTGTATGCTACAATTGTGGATAGAAAGGTAATCTTTCTGGTGATTTCAAGGGGGAAAAAAGCTATTAATGCTGAATTATATTATTTTAGAGATATGGGACACTATACTAATGATTTTTCAAAGTCTCAAGGAAACATGCAACATAAATGTCCAAGGGAGCAGGGAAACTATTATGTGATCACTACTCCTAATATTGAATTTCCTAATGATGTGGTGGAAGGTACTTTAATTATTTCCACAAACATAGCCAAAGCATTATTTAATTATGAATCATCTCATTATTTTATACCTTCCCAGTTTTCCATGAAAATAAGATATTTCAAATTTGATTTAATAAGGGAGTTGTCAGTCCAAACTCTTAAGGTAAGTATCATTACAACAAATACATGTCAGGCATTCCCCCTTATGGAACATAAACATGATTTATCTACTAGGTTTATTGTCATACCCATTATTTAATTTGATATAATCCTCATTATGGATTGGTTTCAGAACCATGATGTAAAAATTTATTCCAAGAGGAATGAGGATTCAATTTTTAGGACGATGTGGAATCCCTTATCTTTATGGTAGAAACATCACCATCTGATTCTCATCTAGATCCACTCCTAGTAGCTCTACTAAATTAAATTATTAAGGAGTAAGGTAATACAATAACTATGGGTGAGGAAGGGAATGTTCAGATAGATAATGTAATTATTGTTAAAGAATATATTGATATGTTTCCAAAGGATTTACCTAGACATCCTCCAGAGCGGGATATTGAGTTTTCCATTGACTTAATTCCTAATTTAAGCCCCATATCAAAGACCACTTATAGAATGGCCGTTATGGAGTTAGTGTAACTGATGAAATGACTAGGGTAATTCAGTGATAAAGGATTTATTCTCTATATTGTTTCTCTATGGGGACCTCATGTTCTTTTCGTTATGAATAAATATGGATTTATGAGGTTGTAAATTTACTATAGAGAGATCAATGATATAACAATAAAGAAAAATTATCCCCCACCATTTATTGATGATTTATTTGATCAACTTCATGGATCCCAATATCTTTCCAAGATTTTTCCTCAATATGGATGTCATCATTTGCATTTGAGGAAGGAAGATATTCCAAAGATAGCATTTCGATCCATGTATGGGTATTACGAGTTTATTGTAATTCCTTTTGGATTGACTAATGCACCATCTGTTTTCATTGATCTATTGAATAGAGTTTTCAAATAATATCTTGATGACATTGTGGTGGTATTTATTTCTAGTATCTTGGTATACTCCAAAATATATAAAGGTCATGAAAATCCCTTTCACACTATTCTGAAGTCTCATAAACGAAATGAATTATATGGTAAGTTTAGAAAGTGTGAATTTTTGCTTCATTAGGTTTCCTTTCTTTTCCACATTGTCTCTATGGAAGGAATATTTATTGATCTTGAAAATTCAAAGGATTCTAAAGAATTCCCTACTCCAAAGAACATAATTGAGGTATGTATTTTTATTGGTTTAAAAAGTTATTATCGGTGTTTAGTTCAAAACGTTTCCCATTTAGCCAATCCCATGACCAACCTTACATGTATAGGGGTTAAGTTTGTATGGAAAAATAATGCGTGGATAGTTTCATATAATTAAAAAGGATATTTTTGAATTCCTTGATTTGAACTCTACCATCGGTGAATGATGGGTTTGTGATCTATAGTAATGCATCAAAGAAATAACTTGGTTGTCTTATTATGTAGAATGATAGAGTTATTTCCTGTGCATCAAAGAAATTAAAAAATAATGAAAAAAACTATCCTACTCATGATCTTGAGTTAGCTATGGTAATATTTTCTCTGAAGATATGGATACATTATCTATATGGAGAAAACATTGATATATATACAGATCATCAGAGTCTAAAATATATCTTCCCATAGAAAGAACTAAACATGATGCAAAGGTTTTGTCTCGATCTACACAAGTCTTATGATTGTACTATACACTACCACCCAGGAATGGAAAACTTGGTAGATAATGCATTAAGTAGGAAGGATTGTGGAGGTCTCAACAAAATGAGGATTTCTAATCATCTTTTTTATATGGATCTAGTGAGGATGGATATGGGAATTATAAAAGAAGGTGAAGAACCATTAATTTTTCTTTTGGTTTCCCAACCACATTTATTAGAATGAATTAAAATTTATCATCCTGATGAATAGAACCTTCAAAAGAAAATTAATGTTGCGAGATATGGTAAGATGGATGACTTTGTGTGTGAAGATAGTGTTATGAAATTTGGGAAGAGGCTTTTTGATACAGCAATACCCAAGATAAAGAAGGAGTTATTGAATAATTCCCATAGTTTCAATTTCTCCATACATCCTGGTTATAGTAAGATATATATATATTTGAAGAAACATTTCGGGTTAGGAAACATGAAGAGGGAAATTGCAGATTATGTATCATGATGTTTAGTCTGTCAATAAGTGAGGCTGAATGACAACATCCCAGAGAAGTCATGAAACCTATACATATTTCTACATGGAAATGGGATAACATCACCATGGAATTTTTCAAAGGATTACCCAAAACTCCAAGAAATAATGATTCAATATGGGTAATTGTGGATCGATTTACAAAATCTTCACATTTCCTCACTATAAGTGAAGATTTTCCAATGGAGTGAATAGAAAGACTATATATCAATGAAGTTGTGAGACTTCATGGAGAACCCCTCTCAATTTTTTTATCATGATCCACAATTTACATTCAAATTATGGAAAATTCTTCATAAATATTTGGATACTGAGCTTCATTCGAGTACTTCTTATCACCCTCATACTAATGGGAAATCAGAGAGGAAGATACAAATCTTAAAGGACGTTTTATGATCTTGTTCACCTGACATTCATAGTATATGGGATAAATATTTACCTTTAGTGGTGTTTTCCTACAATAATAGATTCCATTCAAGTATTCAAATAACACCATATGAAGCATTATATGTAAAGAGATGTCGTACACCAACTTGTTGCGATGAAGTTAGATAAAGGAATCTTCTAATCGTAGTACTTATGGAGGAAACTATAGAGAAGGTAAAGACTATTAAAATAAATATCAAAGAAACTCAAAGTAGACAAAAAAATCTATGTAGATAATCAAATGATGGATTTGTAATTTCAAGTGGGAGATCATTTTTTCATAGAAATATCTCCATGGATGGGTGTTATAAGATTTGGGAAGAAATGGAAATTGAGCCCAAGGTACATAGGCCCTTTTAAAATTCTGGAGAGAATTGGATTTGTTTCGTATCATTTGGTTATACCACCTATCATGTCTAATGTACACAATGGGTTCCATGTTTCATTGTTGTGAAAGTATGTGCAAGAACTAATGAATGTCCTAACTTATGAAGGTATGGAATTGGAACATGACTTATCATACACTGAAGAGCTGATTCGGATTCTGGACACTATAGAAAAGGTTTTGAGGAATTGGAAAACTTGATGGGTAAGGATACATTGAAAAAATCATAAAATGAAAGAGGCAACATGGGAGCCTGAGGAGATGATGATGAAGACCGACCCAAATCTTTTTATGAGGTAACATTATGTGAATTTCAAGGATTAAATATTTGTGATGGGGGAATGTAACACCCTAAGGTTTTGAAAATAAATATTTAATTCCTAAAAAACTCAGTCTTTACAAAACAACACTTTCTTATAACCTATCATGTAGACATAATTTTTTTCACCACTATGATTTGAAATTCAAAAAACTAACGTACAAAATTTCATTTAATACGATATTTAGAGTCTGATAAGACACACATAATTATTGGTGAATAGTAACATACCTTTAGGAATAGTAATATGAATATAAATTTGACCTTTATGAATAGTAAATAATATTATTATATTATTTTCTTATGGTTATAAGATAATGATATCTTTATTAATTTTTCAATGTGATATAAAATGAATTATAGTTTTAAAATGGTTATATTTCAAATAAACTATGATTTTATTTAAATATTAAATTAATAATACTTAGAAAATTATTTTAAAAAAACGGAGTTCATTTTTCAATTCTACATGTTAAAAAATGGTTAATGTGAATTTTTTTCATTTTTCTAAAATACATGAATTTTTTATGAATTGTAAAATTCGGTAATTTACCGTATATATACATTATTTTTTAAATTAAATATACCTTGAATCATGGCTGATGTAATCATCCTTAGTTATAAATCACATTAATTTATTACTATTAGGGATCACATGAATCAAAACTATTGGTTCTCTCGAGGGAAATAATAAAAAAATGAATAAGATATTCACAAATCACTCCTCTCCTCCACTAACCCCCCCCCCCCCCCTCACTCCCTCTTCTCTTCACTCCTCTATACCTTGAATATCCTAAGTGTTCTTCCCATATACCTTCCCCTAGAAACTCACCATTTCCAGGAGCTCTTGGTCATTCCAAAATACCTAAACCCTTTCCCTTAAGGATGTTCTGAAGGAGGTTATTTCAAGAGCTAAGGCATATTTCTTTTTCATTTAGTATCATTTAAATTTATTTTCTGTTCATATTATCTCCTAAAATAATATGTACAATTTATACTTGTAACTCTATTATCATTTATATACTATAATTATACCATGTTAATGTAATAACAATTATCAATATTCTTACTCTCTCTCTTTTATAAATGAAATCGTCTTCCGTGAGTATCCAAATTCACAACCTTCATGGACGATGAAGTTTCGTTCTTTAATTTAATCTTCATTACTAGTCATGAAACAATTTTTATATTTGAACCTCAATATAATATATTTATTATAACATATTTAATATTTAGGAACCAGTATATGTACATAATATTAAATTATATGACCAAACTAGTTTCTAATAATCAAAATACTGCTAAAATAATCCAAGTGACTATCATTAATATTTCAACTAATGATTCATCCTCATGACATGTGACCAAATTATATAAATTTCCATGTACAACTATGTATGTTCATAAATAATATGTTAATTCAATTATTTATATTTACATCCATTCCACATTAACTCTATTACATAAAAACATGTGAACCGAATATGAAAATCAAGAAAAAAACACTCTAAAACAAAAGAATTAAATATTATAACATATCAATAAGGAAATAAATGATCTAAAAAATTATGATAAACTAAATAAATTTCTAATAGGTTCTGAGTTAAGTTATTAATAAGTTTAATTTCATATTCTTGGACCATAATTTCAAGAGCGGAGCATTCTGACTTATGGTATGGGTTTTCAAATCCAACATCCTTTTTCATTTGGGATAATTTTATTATATACATAACTCAATTAAACTCTTATTCATTCAATGTAATCCTCATAATTTGTTTTTTAATGTTCTATATATGTGTTCCAACCGAAACCATACCTTTATTTTTGGTGATTTATATGTTTTAAAAGGATCTTTCAAAAATCCTTCTTCACAAACAAGACTATTTCAAGAGAAATTCCCAAACTCTTTTCTATTTTCAAGGGTAATATATAATATGTTTTTAGAAACAATTATCTATCTAAAATAACTTATTTAATTATTAAAATACCATCATACTTTAATTTTGGTTTTATACAATTATTTTTTCAAAATAACTCTTCTTTTCAATGTAAAAGAATATTTATCTTAAGAATTACTCAAGGATTTCATAAGAGTGTCTCCACCTATTTCAACACTCCTGTTGATTATTAGGTATAATGGGGATTAATATTTATGATATAATCTCCATTTTGTATTGAATTTTTTATGATTAGTTTGATTGTGGATGTGCTATCTTAAAACCATTCACCATTTTACTCCAAATAGTTAGTGTGTATTCTTATTATTCGGGGAAAGGTATTTATGTTTCATGAGTTAGATTGAATATGAAATTATTTATGGTTTATGTTTTTCTCCATTCATATCATGAATTTATTGGTATAAATATTTAATGGTTGTGGACCTCTTTATCCCCTCGATTCATTGGTAGGTCTCATGAGATAAATAGATATGGACTTTGCTGAGGCTTTTCCCATTTTGAGATATGGTTATGGACAAGGCCTTAATCATTTTTAGACATCATGGTGGAGGCCTTGTTGATAAGTTTCAGATTATCTGGCATATAATTTTCCCTCATTAAGAAGTTAAAAATTTATAGTTCATGTGGTTATTTGACTAGTACAATATCCATGAATATGTTTTATTATGGAAATATTTAATCAGCTCATATTATTTCCTTATTATGTTCATGTTTTTTAAAGGCATGTGTTTTCAATTATTCACCATGTCTAATGTTTATTTTATCTTCCACTGTAATATTTAACCGTACTGAGAATCTGAGCTCAACCCTTCTTATGTTTCATTTATCCAGGACATGAAGAGGTATATAATGATTGACTTGTAGGGATAATCATAAAGTGTTGGTTGTTCCCATTGTAATTTTTATATTGTTTTTTCTTTTCAAGTGGTAATGTTAAACTTATGTATGTATCTTATTTCCAAAGGATACTAAAATACTTGGTACTAGGGGATGCATATTCTGTGTTTATATTCCAATGTATTAAAATAAGGCACCGTCTTTGGGTAACTGTGGTTAGGTCCTTACATTGTTTTTCTCAGATATGTCTTTATCACCCTTGGAATGGAAATATGGGGACAAATTGCTTTAAGGGGGAAAATTTGTAAGAACCCGGTTATTCTTTTGAGGTATGGATCTTTCCATTTCAGTTTATACTTATGAAAATTGGTGGAAAGAGGTCAAAGGATGGTCGCAGGCCTCTAACATGATGTGATAGGGGACTGCACACCATTTAATTTTTGTACACACTGTGTATAGAGAGATACATGCCAATTAATCCAAGTACATGGCCATGTGTTGGTCTGGCCCGGAGTTGTATGGACATGGTGTGTAGTCTCAAGTACATGCCATGTAATTTTTGTAATTATTATTAAGTCAGGAAGTAGCATCATTTTTTCAAACGAACAAAAATGACTCCTTTTCCACATACAACGCCCCTAAAAAATCTGAATGAGGGTTTGTCTCCCAATTCATCATAGATCTCCAATTCAAACTATGTGGGATCCATTGGAATCCTCTCAGTGAATAATCAGTTCCTTTTTAGCCCTTATTCATGATTTCATCTCTCGAATGAGTTATTAAGGGTTGATCATTTTTACTTTTTTGTAGATCTACTCTAATTTAGGTGAAATCCAATATTGAAACTGGATAAGGAGAGTCATACAAACACGAGGTAGGTGGTCTTGTGAATTTTTCGAATTTAGAGTCAATTATATACATTAGAGTGCCATTCACCCACTGTTAGGTTGTCACTTTATTGGATAATAATTAATGTTACGACCTATTATTTGTTAGGTAATTAATTAGATGATTAGAATGTATGTTTAGGGTTGTGAACATTGATTTAGGGTCACCCAATGGGTGTGTTTCCCTTGGATGGCCATTTGGATGAGAATGCATTTGAGACTTGACTTTAATTCCCATTCGTGGGTTGTTAATTTTTTTTTTCTGATTATGTGAATTTCTTGAGTGAGATACTTTCTATTCTAAGCCTTGTAAATGTTTAAAATGAAAATTAGTTTTGTTATATATTTTTTACCCACATGAGTTTTCCATGTCTGGCCATCTAGTATGTTAATTTACATGTTTTAATTATTATGTAAATTGTACCAACATGATTTGATCATGTTAAATCCATATGATAGTTTAATTCGTTTATGTTTCTTTTGATATGGAATTTTTAATTTAATTAAATGAATAATAGGTAATTAGAAATGGGAGATCCACAGTCTTGGTTACAATACAAGGTTAGGATCATGTGGCTAACTCCATCTTATATACCTTGGGTGAACCATTGTCTCTATTAAAAGATAATATATGGGATCAAGAGGATAATTATGTAATGGTAATGAGCGAGCCTCAAATTGGGTGGTTGGGATCATTGAGTCTTATTTAAAATGACAAGTGAACCTAGGATCCAATGAGGGATAGCCAGTTCGGACTCTATTGGAAAATGATTAATTGGCTATTATGTCCCAAGTTCACGGTTACCTTTATACAGGGGTCTTTGGTCCTAGTCCATACCTCGATACTTTTAAATATAATCCAATGGACTTGAATAATGAAATTGAGGAATTATTATGCATCTTCAAAGGAAAATCACAAGCTTGTATTTAGTCTGAAATTATACACGTTTAAACTGTCTTCTGAGAAATCTATTTTTCTTTCTTTTGAGTACCCATAGTTTAATTCTTTCCCTACTGTACACTGCATGTTATATATATCCACTAACATATTGGAATAGACCATGGGTGGTTTCATACTAGTATTAAGTCCTACACCCTGTTTGTGCCATTCTTTTGGTCCTAAATACATTATATGATTTCAAGAGTTGATCAGGGAAAGCACTCTACCACAGATACTTGATGTTATTCTTAGAATTATGGGGGAATGGGACCGAGCCAATGCATCAGATGCTTCCTAGTCCCTTTTTGATCTTTTGTTATTTTTAGACATATATTGTGTATTACAAAAATGTACTTATTTTGGACACATTCATAGAACATATAACACGATGCATCATGGAACAATGCATGGTTATTTATCTTATCAGTCTTTCACTATTTATTATAGATGTATGTTATTTACTGATTCCACTATTGTATAATATTTATTCTATTGTGTTACAATCTTCTTTTGAGGGCATAGTTTCCCCACTATCACACCTTAGGCCATCATTGATAGTCATAATCCTCCAATGTTTGGGGAAATCCTCTTGAGGCCATGTGGCCAACTGGGTACGGGGAACCAGTTGAGTGGCATCCGGATCTAGGACATTACATTCCCCATATTTTTCTTATTAATTTTTGATACCTTCATCTATATAAAAAAAGATGGTATCTCTAGTGTTTATCACTGTATAAGGAGGTGATTATTGTTTTGGGGTTGGAATTGCACCTCGAAAAAGATTCCAACGTATCCTATGAAATATGGAATCAAAATACACATATTTTGATGGAATGGGAAAATATTAAATAACATTGTGTTTGTACAACAAAGAGGAATCCTACATATCTTTATAAATATAGGAATCAAATACCACAGAGTTCAATTGAATAGTAGTGAATTACACCCCAAAATGAATCCCATATGAAGGAACTCTAATTATGCTAATGGAATGATCATCACAAATCTCTTAGTCCACGTGAGTCATGTTCAGTGTGAAAAAACAGGAGACGGTACAAGAATTTTCACATTAGATGAGAGCATACTATGTTATTAATGAATGCTCTTATTGGGGGTCAAGCCTTGGTGGATATAAATATTTCTAGAACCATGATTAGTATCTAGAAACAAGGTAATTTGTGGTTTGGGTGGGGCTTACACCTATGAGGAAGGCCATGATTCTGGAACCATGATTAGATTCTCAACTCATAGTGATTTAGAGGCTGGGTTTGGGCTTACACATAGCAGTATGATCATGTTTCTGGACCATAAGAAGAATATAAAATCATAGTAATATGGATGTTTTATTTAATCTTACACCTAAGTGGATTTCCCTATTTTTTGAACCCTATGGTAAATATCAACTCATTGTAATTTGGGGGTTTCATTGGGGAATAAACCTAAGAGGATTCTCATGTTTCTAGAACCATGAGTAGAATCATAACTCATGGTAATTTATTGGTTTGATAGGTAGGTTATTATATCTCACAACCAAAAACATCCTTGGCCCATTGTGACTATACATTTTTCAGGGTGTCAATGATGGTACAGAATTAACTGGACCAAAGGTTTAGAACCGCATCCCGATATGGATCCTAAGATGAGTAGTAGTGGTGTAGCCCCCACGGTATAGACTGCCTATCACCGAATTCAATCCACATATCATTTTCCACATAGGAATATATAAAAACCTTTTTCTACATACAGAATCCTGAAAGGGTCATCCGTAAAGGGTATATACAAAGGAGATTCGCATAGTGATTTATTCTTTATTTGGGAGGTCATAAAATGACAACTTGCACTGGAAATGACCACGGTTTCACATTGAATTTTGAATTAGTGTTCTTCATATGGGGATCAATTTGTGGAGAGACTTCATGGGGTTACATTGCAAAGGCCCCCTCCATTTTGTAATTTAGTAATATTACATGATTCATTTTTGGAGCGTACATGTAGGCTAAGGGTATGGTAACCTTACCTGCATCTATTACATTCTTACATATATTTGGTCCATATACTTATTCCTGAAGTGGGTATAGGTATTTATAGGCAATAGTGAATAACTAATTTTTTGGAACTATCGGCTACAAAGAGGATCCACATAGGGGTTCTAAAAAGGAATCTACAAAGGGGGCCACAAAGGGCTTTCCATTAAGGGGCTTCACAAAGGGTCTCTGTAAAGGGGACCACAAAGGGGCCTCCGTATATTTTTTTCTTCCTTGTTTTAGAGGCTATAAAATTATACCATGGAACAAAAATTAATTTAGTTAGTGGGTTGCTGAAATACACCACCTTGCAAACTGTTTAATGTACTATATGATTGGAGAGAAGTCATTTGTTATATTTTAGACATTACCAATTTTTATTTAGGCTAAAATAAAACCCTCATACAAATGACCACAACTTTTGATCTGTAAATATTTTTGGTCCCTATGATGAGTTAAATAAAATCTTAAAAAAAGAAATATTCCATTGGATATCAAATTAGGGATAGTATCTTGTGCCACGCAGAAAAATTCCTAGAATAAATTTTTCTATTCCAAAAAATATAATATCAATATGAATGTAATCCTGGGTAAAAAATTTAGTCTCCACTAAAAAAAGATAATATAATCTTAAATGAAGCTTAAATTCAATCAAATATTCAAGAAATATGGTTTGCCACCCAAAATATAAGTTATGGAAGCATTTTTAAATGAGAAACAAGAGGTTCAAAAGTCCCCAGTTTCTAGATGGTGTAAATCTATATGAAATTTTTTATTTGAAATCTTGTGAAGCCCAAATGGATATCCAGATCATAATTTATATACTTTTTAATGTCAAACATTTTGTTCATATTTTCATAATATATAATTTAAATTATTAAATTTTTTTTCTCATCAAATTGTTGTTAAATACTTATTACTCGATACTAATTAGGTAATAAATAAATAAATATTTTTTAGTTATTTTATAAATCATTTTTAAATAAATATATAATATATTATATGTGAATACATATTTATTATTATATAAATAATATTTAAGGAAATATTATATATATATATATCAATAGAAATATATTTTTACATAAAAATATGATAATTAAAAATAGATAGTTTTTTATTTTATTAGTGTTAAAAACACGCTAATTGTAACACCCTCAAGCTTCCATGATGTGCTTCTCTTTCAATAATGCAATAGCTTGCATTGTACACAAGTTCGAGATTCTGACACACCGCGACCAATCGAAGTAGTCGTTATGAATAGTAATACCCACTTTTTGAAATTATATAAATTTTATATTTCTAAATGGATTTCATTTTTGGATTCGAAATATCAAAATTATCCTATGTTGAATTTTTGGTATTTTTCTGAGAACTTCCAATTTTCGATGAATAGTGAAAAATACTTAAAAACAAATTTTTTAAATAAAAATAATTTATAGTGATAAATTATACGATTGAGTGGTTTTAAAGTATAATTATAATATTTTTTAACCGTTTTATCCAATGGTGGTCATTATAATTAATTTCACTTTTAAATTGGACATAAACAATTGTCAATCTTTTGATATATATTTCTTCTTAAAAACACGCTATTTATTATGAGAGCAGGAATTAATTATTAAATTAATTAATTAAACTTATATGTTTTGAATTTTTTAAAATAAACATCATTTTTGAATTAGGAATATCAAATATATCCTAGGTTGAATATTTGGTATTTTTCTGAAAAACGTCAATTTTTTATGAATAGTGAAACCACTAAGTGGTAGTTAAAAAAATAAGTTTTCGTTTAAATGAAACTTTACCACTTCTGTGAATTGAATTTCAAAAAATCTGACATACATGGTTGTCATTGGTAAGTAAAATGTGGTTCAATGGGAGGAAACAAATTTTGGTCAATAGTAACTTTTAAGTTTTATTAATCGCAATTAAAGGTAATTAGTGTAATTTAAGGTAAATATAATGTTGTAATAATATAAAATTACCTTTACACTTATATTACCCTTATTGGATGAGTCATGGACAACCAATACAATCCATGGGTCAACTTGGGGACCCCATGGAGCCACTTGTGTAAGAAAATGACATTAATAACTTTTTATTTAAAGTAAAAATAAAATTGTCACAAACATATGTTGTTTTACTAAAACAATTATTACATGGGGTTATATAAGTTAAAATTTCAACTATAAATATTAATTTTAATTATAAAAAGATTTCATACATCATGGTAATTTTTTTTATAGTTTTTAGGCATTAGATAAATAAATTTATTTATGACACCATGATGATGTAACGATTACCTCATTAATGAACAATTTAAATAAAATGAAAAGATAAGGTAAAATATAAGACATAAACTTGTCTAAAACCTGTTTTATGGGTATATTTAGAACCCTTATCACCTTATCCTCGAAATATATTATTGTGGGACCTTTAAAATATGAAAATCATTTCATAATAAAGTAACATTTCATGACTTTCCAAAAGAGCCCCTCCTCTCCTCTTATAAAAGGCCCCAAACTCTACCACCTTATTCACACCATAAAATCCATTTGGTTCGTCCAAACTCTACCCAAATACTCTCTCAACCTCCCTCTCTTACTCTTAGAAGCCTCACTTTGGTCAGAAGGCTTCCCAAGTAAGCCTTTGGCTCAAATAAAAAAGAGTTACCCGATTTTAAGGTAATGTCTTCTCTTATGTTCTTTTATTTTATTTTGCATCTCCAACCCCTTAACCTATTTTTATTAATTTATTTTGTACCAACACCAGTATCTTAAATATACTAGGATGTTTTTATGGGAATTATTTTATTTACACTTACACACACCTTCATCTAATGGTTAAATAACTTACTGTTTCTGTGGGTGGCGAATTACTGCCTCATGAAACGATGATTGTTCAATCTTCTTCTAACACCTCTCATGCTGGCCATTATGATGAAAATATTTTTATATATGATATATATTATATTTACGTTTTCCTTATGCTTCTATTTTTTCATTTATGGCATACCTTTATGATTTCCATTATGGGTAAACGCAATAATTTCATTTTAGGAAGTGCAGACTACCGCCCCTCAAAGTGATTTGAATCGTTAATGCCATATGTGGAATGTATAAAGGACGGAGTAAATGATATTATATATGATATTATACTGGATTTATAATATAACTTTATATAATTATGATTTCATTCCATTAAATATGAAATAGAAATGAAATTAGCGTTCATGCGTACGTACGGCTTACCGTCTCCATGTACGGTGCATTTCATTTCTTACCTCTAAATGTTATGTAATATTATAAATGCATGTATATATAGGATATATATGATATATAAGATATCTACATCATGAATATAATTCTGGATATAATGGATATTTTACCACATTAACATCTTGTAATTATAAGATCTTTATTTTTGACTCAAGTACCAAAGATCGACAAAACGACCGTTATTAACTTAAATGACTACATAATTTTCATAACATGGTAAGAAGTGTTATAAAAGGGTAATGAACTTGAAAAATGTTATTAAGAAAGTAGATATTAACTCTAGTTTATTATTCAGGAGATTAAAGAATGATCGAGTCAAGTTGGACACGAGGTAAGAGACTTCGTCTCAATCTTATTTCATTAAGGCATATTTGGTTTTATACACAACTTTCTTTTATACGGTGTATAAACCCCTTTGACTTTTACTTTTATTCAAAAGTAATGTTTTTTCTTACGTATGCAGTGACAATGACTTCTCCACCGCTGTGACCATTATTTGAGTTTCGGCTTCCTCTACAAGCCATAACTTTTTTTAAATGAAAAATAAATACCAAGTTTTAATTTTCTTTTATTTTGGTATTGAAAATGGTTTTGATAATTTTTTTATTATATCAATGTGTTTTATTGATATCTTGTGATTGAAATGAGGAAATTTTATGTTTACTTTATGCATGTTTTATGTGATACGATTATGTTATGGTTTATGATATCTTTAAACCTGTTCATATGAGAAATTCATTGGACTTAATAAGTGACGGGTGGAGACCGCTATAGCTCATCGATGCATCGGTAGGACTCATGAGACAAGCTAGTGTCTTGGAACAAGGCCTTGACAAAATATTATTTGTAGTCTTGGAACAAGGCCTTGACTATGTGGTTATGATAGTCTGGAATTATGCATTCCATCATTATGAAAGTGGTTATTGATATTGCATGTGATTATTCGACTAATATAATATCCATGCGAATAAGTAAATGGAATTATTTCATTTTATTTTTGCCATATTATGTTGAAGTTCAAGTTTTAAAGGATTTTTTTAGTTATACATTTCCTTAAACATTTATGTTTATTTATGAAATTTTCTACTATATTTTTATCCTTACTGAGCATCTTAGCTCACCCCTTTCTATGTTTTATTTTTTCTAGGATGAGAAAAAATATTTTATAACTGACCTACAGGGATAGTTTGAAGGGGATATGAGTGTGGACTATAGAGACTATGTTATTGTGATTTTTCACTTTATGATGTAATGTAACATTTATGAATATATCTAGTGCTTCCAAGGATACTAAACTAATCGGTCTTTCCGAGACTTGATCTTTTTTGATCATGCCAATGTTACGTAATAATGCACCGACTCTGGATAACTGGGGTCAGGGCGTTACACTAATAAAGTACATACTTCACCAGTGATAAAAAATAATAAATAAAGGGAGTGTTTTTTTAAATTCTTTTAGCTAGTACTAAATTAGTATGATTATATAATAGTGTATTAGTGATCTATAGATCATGCATTGGAATTTAAATACATACCTATAATGAATCCCACATTTTATAGTTGAATTTCATGGTCTCTAGACCATGATATAGGCTATAAAACTCTTAAAAAATTAATTAAATCACTATTTTTATCTTAAATATTACCAGGTAATAAAATATATTTAAAATAATAAATTTAAGGTATCCCATTTATCCCTTCCATTTTACTTTATTCCAATAAAAATAGACCCTTATTTAATAAAACTCATTTTATTTTAGAAAAATAAAACACCATTTATTTTTAAAAAAATTCTAGATATAATTGTTCTCTTTTCCTTATGTTAAAGTATTCCCATTCCAAATAATATATTTACAATTAACTTTACTTTTGTTCACTCTCCACAAAAAAACAATTACTCAAAATAAACAATACATAAAAAATTCTCAAAAAAACTAAAAAAACACTTTATGACCACATATTAAAATTCTCAACAAAATCATACAAATAAAACTTATTTAAAATCATACATTTTAGTAAAAACACTTTTATATATATTAAAACTTATTTAAATTTTTTTTGACCACATATTTCCTACAAAAAAATCAATTCATGTTTGATTTGAAAAAATATAATAAAAACAATAGTGTTCTTTATTATCACTTTTAGTTTTCCATTGAACATTGAAAATTTTCTATTCAAACTTTTAATAGATTTAAATATTTTCTTATCCTATTTTGACCACATAGAAAAATTTCTGGGTATACTTATATCATTGGAGAATATTTTTTTCTATTGGATTTTATCAAATATCAAATAGAACCAAAATAACATATGAATAAAACTTTATGACACATTGAAGTTAAATTCATATTTTTAAACAGTTTATTAATAAATGAAAGGTCAATTTTCATAGTAAGGGTAACCATATATTCTAATAATGTTCCCAGAAAAAAATTAGAATCTATTTTTTCCATTAAACAGTTTGGAAAACAAAGCATCCAAACCATGTGCTTTTTCCAAAAAAAATTGTATCAATATCTATTTAGTGCATGACAATTATAATTTTGAATCGAATCTATTTTTTGAGACATAAAATACTAAAATCTACTTAAAAGTGGTTTTTTTTTATTTTTTATAATCAATTTTCATAAAATTTAATTCACTTTAAAACTCACTTCATTACTCTATGTTAAACATAACATAAGAGTTCTATAATTAAATATACTTATTCCATAAATCACATTCAAATTCAATTAAAAATCTACACAATATTCCTATTTAGGAAATGTATATATTCTTCAAACCATTAAATCGATCTTTGGTCCATAGGCCCAAAAAACTAACAAACTCACTTCAAGAAAAGTTTAGCTTTTATAAAATAAGTAAGTTTACAAACTCATTTAAATCATGTTTGAACTATAAGTTTTAGCACACATAGAATAGAAGTCATTACTCAATCCAAATATATTCTAAATGGATTAAATCATTCTAAAATCTACTTTTATCTGTCCAAATATGTTAAAAACCATAACATTTTTTATAAAAAAGTTATTAAATATAAAAAATTAATAAAAATACATTTAAAAAACACACCCAAATAAATGTAGGGCGCCACAATTTGGATCAAGTGCTGAAAAAACATTTTTAAAATGTAAAAGAAACATGTTCCTATTGAAACACATTACAATTCTTCAATAATTTTTTTCAATGAAAATTGAAATATTTTCCCCTAAACTTATCTTTTTAAATAAAAAAACTATAATATAAAACTACAACCGATATAATTGTCATGAAATTTTAAATAATATGATCATATAAGATAATATCAAAAGTTGGTATTCTAATGGAAAAAAATATTAAGAGGGTTTCTATTCTACCTGAATGAAGAAGTTATTTTCAATTTACTATAATAATTCAACTTTTTATTACTCTTCTATCCATTAAACCTCATTATTGAAGAACAAATTTTGGTTTTAAATATAAATGTTTTTTTTAAATAATTCCTTATTCCATAAAAACAAATTAATTTTCCTTTTAAAAATACATCAAAAGATTAGACATGAAATAAAGAAAATATCCATATCTTTAGAACAATACATTATTTAGTCATCCATTTTTTCAATAATGATAAATATTCCCTACATATAAATGTAAGACACATCAAAATCATTTTAGATGAAAAACATAAAAGTTTATATATTTATTAAAACTATAAGGGTACACGTATCAAAACACTCATAATCCTTAAAAATGGTATATTATATTTCATAATAACTCTAATATTTATGTAATACAAGATATAAAATATATCAATATAAAAAATTATAAAATAACATGAATTATTCAAGAATCCAATATGTGAACATACTTCCCTAAAATAAATAATATTTATAAATAATTCCATAACCATTACATTCAATTTCACTCAAAAGGATTAATTTAAATTTTATAAATAAATATTGATATTTCTTACGTCAATAACTTATAAATCCCCTCATTTATTAACATATATACAATATAAAATTCACCATTAATTCACAATATAACTCATCAAAACAAAAAAATACTCAATAGTTTTAGAAAGTCAATAGTTTTGGAAAAAAATAAATCCTGAAATGTAACAGCCCAATATTAAAAATTATAAATTTTATTTCCATTAGAGCATATTGAGTTTGAAAAATTGTGAGGCACAAAACATCAAACCAAAAAAGTACCATGTAACAATATATGAGTGTTAAAATATTTCCATATAATATGTAGTTAAAAATATAAGTAACCAAATTGTTGAATATATTTATAAATAAACATAAAGTTCATTATTAATGCTATAGAAATTATCAAATTAATATTTATATCTAAATAACTAATATGAATAATTTGTTCCTTAAAATGTAACCATTCTAAAAATTATCTTTCTATGAGTTTTTTATGAAAATAAATACTTTAGAGATAAAATATGATGCTGATATGAATTATATATTGACAAAAATTTGATAAATAATTGAAATAAATAAGAATAAGAATAAATATTATTATAAATAAATATATTTCCCATGAAAACGATTTTCATTATATTTTTATATTATTTTTTAAAAGTAAAATTCTATGATTTTATAAATTAAATTTGGTCAAAAAAAATTCATTTTTAGATTCAAAAATTTTATATAATATTATTAATAATATTTGGTATTTTTCTGAAATAATGGGTTTCTAGGTGAAAAGTGAAAAATACAATTTTACCAAAACAATAATAGTTAAGAATTTATAATTATAAAATCAAGATATGAAATTTTGTAAAAAATTTTAATTGATCAAGTATGCCTTTAAATTATACTACTGTTTACTTTTCAAAAGCTTTCTGAATATGTAATAACTGTGTTTGACACTATATGAACATAAGTGATATTTTTCTCTAAAAAATATTTTTATTCACCTATATTAAAAAAAATCATCACATGTAGAAATTAAATCTATCCAAATCGATTTTATACTCCATATCCAATTGATAAAATTATTAATTAGTTGAATTTTTCTATGAGAATAAAGGTATGATTAATAGTATAAAACTTAATGATCATGATAATGGTAAAACTATTATTTTTAAAGAATTTTTCTATTAATGTTTTGTAATTATTATCTGACAAATTAAATTGATCTATTTTAAGAATTGACTCTAATATGTTTTTTAAACACATTTATAATTATATGAGCACAAATTTAATTTTTTTTTCGACATTAAATAAGATTAAGAACACATAATAGTTAAAACAACATTTTTCTATAAAAAATATCCTTCAATATATGAAAGGTTTTAAGATAAATGTTAATTTTTTATTAGTTAGAAATTAAATTATATAAAATGGAGATTAAATTTTGTTTAGAACACCCAAATTTGGTATGGGGGGTTATTTTATGTTTTGATTAATGAATGTTCTAGGGTACACTAGAAACATGTCGGGTAGTTCCCAACAAAATATTTCTATTAAAATATTTGAAATTATCCATATAAATACAAAAAAAAATCATTCTTACAATCCTAAAATACATTATATCTTCAAATATAATTTATTAATAATTTATTATATTAAATAATTACCTTTAATTTAATTCTTTCTTCATCGAAGAACCATAAGGCCAATCTTGCCATACAATCATTGAGTTGGATGAATCAAACATATATTCCCTCTTATAGTGATCCACACATTCTTAAAAAAACCTGCAATCATCATCGAATAACTCAATAGGTTCTAGAACAAATGAATATAATACTTTTCATTATCATTTTTTATCACAACTGGATCCTTAAATTAAGAATGATTTGTCCTCATAGAGTAGGAAAATTCCATTGCGTTATCCAGAGTTGTAATGGCCCAGACATTCATGACCACTCCCTTTTCCAATTTCTAACACAACTGATCGGCGAGGCCGATTGGTGAGGCCGATCGGTGTTATCCAGTCTTGGTAGGATTTTCTTCTACATCATCCCTCGTAACCCCACTTTTAGTCCGTTATAACATCTTGAAGCATTTCATGGTCGTTTTTAAGCCCATAATTAATACCTAAAAAATCAAAGAAACCTCCCTACTAAATTATAATTAATTAAATCATGTGTAACCACCCAACCGTGTGGAAGAACCACAATCCGACTTCCAAGGCGTTCAAATTTCTTATCCCATAACAACGGCATCTCATCTATTTATCACGCTAGTTTTTCTTCTCCTTACTTTTGGAGAGTCTCCTCTTCCTTGTGTGTTTGAAGTCCTTTGTTCCCAAGTCAAGTGGTGCTCCTGTTCCGGAGCCCTGAAAGTCGCACATCCCCGGTCCGTAGCGTATAGAGAAAAACGTCGATCCTTGATCAGTCAGGTAGGGATTTCACCTTCGAATCTATTTTTTGTGTATCTTGTGGGTTGGGTACGCTTCTGCTTCTGTAGAATTGGATGAACCAAACGTTAATAAAGATAATAAACGGACTTTAAAGAATGAAGGGGAGGGGTGTGATCGATGATGTTGCTCTATTTTTCTCCTCTTTCATGAATATTGATTTCTGAATTGTGTGAGCTTACGCCTACTAAAAATCATGACCATTGGTGGTCTTTCTCTATTCATTAATAAACCCTTACCCCTTGTGATGTTTAAACGGCCTGTAATTTGGTTGTGAACCTTTTACTGTGTAAAGAAAATTGGTTAATTACGTGTATTTGGCAAAATAAATTGGAAGCACCAGGATCAACTCCTTTTCTATGATAACCCCGATTTAAGCCCAGTGGAATTGAAACCATGGAGTGTGTTAAATATTTTAAATTTGAAAATACCTGCATGGGCCTGCCTTGTGTTGGTGGTTGTGGTTTGATTGTTTTCTTTCACGGGCCTTTTGTGGGTGACCTTATGGATTTCTTAGATGGGGGACTAGATTGATGGGGCGATGTGGGTGGGGAATGGGATCCCCCATTGTTATACTTTAAGGCTATGTGATTACTCTGCTTACATCACGAATTGGGGTGGGATCCTCTGTTGTTGAGAAACCATTGAAACCTATATTTTGGGGACATTGGGATATATCTTGGGGTTTTTTTTTCTTCCAGTACATCGAGGGATCTCCCTTATCCCTTTTCTGTTGTGACTTGCAATAGAACTGGGTGTGAATGCTTAAATTGCTATTGGATGTAACTTTTTCCCTTGGTTTGTGCTTATGTTGTTAGTTTCCCAGTAGTGCAGAAACTTATTTAAACATTATTACTGAACATGAAAACAAGGATGGACAAATGGGGTTTTCGTTTGATGTGAGTTGTGACATGGGCATGGATAATGTTCTCTTCTCTTGTGAAAGAATAGTGAGGATAGTGTTCTTTAGGATGGATGAAGAAAAACCTAGATTGGGTGAGTGCTTGTTATCTATACGTATAATTGTAGTTTGTGTGCTTCTTATTCGCGCCCCACCCAAGTTTATCACTTAGTGCCGAACACACCCATTTCACGGGGGATTGTGTTTTTTCCAACACTTCTATTAGTGGCTGTTTATTAGCTCCTTTGTGCTCCCTTTCCCGGATATCCCAAGTACCTTCGGGAAAGCTGTGATGGCCTGAATTCCATTATTATCCCAAGAGTCTTCAGGAAAGGTAGTGTGGTGGTTGGCCCAGGTGTGTGCGGGCAGGTGGTTTCCCAAGTATCTTCGGGATGAGGCCCAGGTGTCTTCAGGCATGGAAGTAGTTATTCTATCCCAGGTGTATTCGGGCGTAGTAGTGGTGGTTCTGGCCTAAGTGTTTCTAGGAATGGTTACGTATGACTGTTATGTCCCAGGTGTCTGCGGGTGGGTTAGTGGTTGTGGCCCAGGTGTTTGCGGGCGGGATATGTGGTTTTGGCCCAGGTTTGTGCGAGCAGGGTGTGGCAGTGGGACTGCGATGAGAATGGAAGGATTGGTCTGATGCGTAGGATGTCTTCAATAACCCGTGGGAAAGCAGCGCGGGGTACCCAAACATCGATGTGCTATTACTATACATTACTTGATATGCGTTATTTGGAGTGTGTACCTTGGTGAGGCTTGGGTGGTTAGTTTCCTTGCTAGGTGACCAATTATCTCTTTTCTCACAAGGCATTAGTATGCCTCCCCACTTGTGCACAAGAGTCTTTAGTTTTTCCCTACTGAGTATACTTCTAGGCTCACCCTACGTATATAAAACTGCTTTCAGGTTTCCAGGAGGACTTCAGGTATCGTGCTAGACCATACTAGCTCAGACCTTGTGACAGATCTTTGTAGTTGCTGTTGTTATTTCTTTTGGTATTTAGCTTTGTAGTCTCCTTATACATTGTGGATTTTTAATTTTGTAACAGGCATTGGGAATGGTTCTTAGCATTACTTTTACTTCTAGTTTTGGTGTTGTGGGATTCACTATGTTATCTCCTAATCCTATTAAAAGAAAATGGGTAATGCCTTCCATTTAGTGTGTCATTTCATGCCCTTGGGGCTGTTCGCCACTCCGGGACCTATTGAAGGCGAGTTTCGGGGGTCATTATCTCTCCTTTAACTTAAAGAAGGAAGGACCTGTCAATATGTTGACCCTTCCCTCTTTTTGGTGAAGGTGGGCCATGATAGAATGTTATCAGAGGTGATGGTTGGGATATAGGAGGGAGTATAGAGTTAGGAACAGTGAGGATTGCATGGGATGGTAGGGAAATGGTGTTGGGTGACCTCGATGTGTGAATTATGCCAGGGAAGACCGGCTAGGACATGGGATTTTAGGGCCCCCCGTGATCCGATGCAAGGACTCTGGACCTACCAAACGTCCAAGTGAGGCCACACTGATTGTAGGGTAGAGATCCTAAGAAAGGTACATGCATCATAATGACTTGTGTTCCCATGTTTCTGGGGTGTTTTGGGAATTTGAAAAAAAAATAAGATGTTTAAGAAGTTTTAAGAACAATATTCTGCACTACTTGGGCTTAGGCATTTTTTATTTACCTTAATTCTATGGCACCCGGGAGACGACCACGAGTTGTACGAGTGATCGATGCCTAGGATGTCAATTTAGCTGACTGGCAGAGGGCTAACCGAGAGAAAGAATAGGACCAGTGGCAGAAGACACTTCGTTCTTTCTAGCAACATACCCTCAAGAAGTACGAGGGAAGCACCTCTAATATGAAGACAGAGGGCTGGATAAAGAAGTTAGTGATAGCCTTCTTCTTGATCTGGGCTCCGACCAAGTACTGGGTTCCTCTAGCCGTCATCCAGATGTGGGGTGCATCGCATCAGTGGTGGACGCTCTACCTGGGGGAGTGGAGAGAGGCTGAGGTGGCATGGGCTGATTTCGAGAAAGAGTTTCGGGTGGAATTCCTCTCTTCTACGATGAAGGCATAGAAGTGGCAGGAGCTACTCTCCCTCCAAAAGGGGAGTATTTCGGTAAGGGATCTGGGGATCAAGTTCAAGGACCTCCTCCGCTTTGCTCCGGACCTATTTCCAGACGAGGAGTATCATGTGAGACGTTTAGAGGAGGTTCTCCAACCCTCCCTCCAGTACATCGTTACCCCCTTCACCTTTCCGACATACTTTGAGGTCCAGAAGAAGGCAGATGTGGTGGAGAGGATGAACATGCTAGGAAGTGTGTCGCGAGAGGGTATTCAGCTGGGATCATCGAAGGGGAAGGCCTTCAATACCAGACCCCCAGCATCGGGACGCTCTAGGTTCTGACCAACAGGGAGTAGGCTAGAGCAATTCCAGTTCTGGTCCCCTAGTCCTCACCCCTTCTCTTCAGGCCCAGGACCGAGGGGCTTCGTTTGTGGAAGACATGGACATCTCCGGAATCAGTTCTCGGACCGAGTTCAGTACGATAGTGGCGGACAATCCCAACACCTTCCACATAAGCATCTTCCAGCTAGGCCCTTCCAGCAATAGCAGAAGGGGCAGCGAGCTCCCGCTCCTCTGAGGACAGACATTGCATGGGGAGTCCGACCTCAGGGTTCTCCTCAGGGACCTCGACCAGGGCGTGGTCGGGCAGGTGGAAGACAGCCGAGGGGTAGAGGAGCTGGGCGTGGACAGTTGCATGCCCTAGAGGCAGCAGTTCCAGCGGGACCAGAGTTAGTTCAAGGTATGATCAGTTTGTTCAGTACCCTTTCTTATTCATAGTTCGATACCGGAGCTTCGCACTCCTTTGTTTCACCCAGTCTGGACCATGCTCTGGGTCTGGATGCAGAGAGACTTCCAGTGCCCCTGGTGCTGAGAAAACTAGTCAGAAGTCAGACTGACCTGTTATATGTTTATAGAGGATGCAGACTGATGATAGGGCCACATCAGTCGGTGAGGGATCTACTAATTCTATAGATATAACCATACGATGTCATCTTAGGCATCGAATGGTTGTTCTCCGTGTGTTCCACCATCAACTGCTTCCGAGGAAGGGTTGTGTTCTCAGACATGGGTGGCCGATGTGTTACTTTCACCGGTGAGCGGAGTGGAAAAAAGGGCAGTAGGCGAGAGGAACCCCTCCTCTCCTGGTTATCTGAGTTTTCAGTAGAGTCAGTAGATGCTGAGATGGGGGATGTACCCGGGATCATCAGTGAGTTTATGGGATTCTTCCCTGAATAGGTCAAGACTCTACCCCCTTGACGTGATCTCGAGTTTCGGATAGACTTGAAGCCTGGTGCTCATCAGATTTCGATGGCTCCCTACCGGATGGCACCTTCGGAGCTATGGGGGTTGCGGATTCAGATCGACGATCTGATGAAGAAGGGTTTTTTTTCGTCCAAGTACATCACCATGGGGTGCTCATGTTTTATTTGCGAAGAAGGCGGATGGTGGTCTAAGGCTGTGTATAGACTACAGGAGGCTAAATCAGGTAATGATGAAGAATCTCTACCCTCTTCCAAGGATAGACGATCTCTTTGACCAGATGAAAGGGGAAGGATGGTTCTCGAAGATCGGCCTATGGTCTGGATATCACCAGTTGAGGGTAAATAAGGTCGACATCTCGAAGATGGCCTTCAAGTGCAAATTTGGGCACTTCGAATTTGTGGTCATGCCTTTTGGTGTTACGAATGCTCTGGATGTTGTCATGGGGATTATGAACTCCATATTATGGGAGTATCTAGATAGGTTCGTATTCGTATTCATTGACGACATCCTAATCTAGTCAATATCAGAGGAGGACCACGCGGAGCACTTGAGGACGGTTTTGGAGATCCTCCGACAGCACAAGATCGATGGGAAGTTGTCGAAGTGCAAGTTCTGAATGCGAGAAGTGAACTTAATTGGGCACGTAGTGTCCGAGAAAGGGGTAGTAGTGGACCCCTCAAAGGTTGAGGTGGTTGTTTCATGGGAAACACCCAAGAATGTGGCAGAGGTTCGCAGTTTTCTCGGGCTGGAAGGTTACTACCGGAGGTTTGTACCCAAATTTTCTCGAGTTGCATCACCTTTGATAGCCTTGGCCAAGAAGGACTAGGTTTTCTTGTGGAGTGAGTAGTGTGTGGCAGCCTTCAACTATATGAAGGAGAAATTGGTTAGCGCCCCAGTGCTAAGGCAACCAGAAGAAGGGGCAGCATATGAAGTATTCTGTGATGCTTCGGGACAAGGCCTCGGGTGTGTGTTGATGCAGCGGTAGGGGGTGATCTCTTATGGGTCTAGGCAGTTATGTACCCATGAACATAATTATGCCACCCATGATTTAGAGCTTACAGAGGTCATTTTTGCACTAATGTTATGGCGGCATTACCTCATCGGAGAATGTTTTGTGGTCTTCACAGATCACAAAAGCTTGAGGTATGTCTTCTCCCAGCGGGACCTGAACTTACGATAGTGAAGGTGGATGGAGTTACTTCAGGATTATGACTTCGATATTTCCTACACTATGGGGAAAGGGAATGTAGTGGCCGATGCTTTGACCAGGAGGTCACAGAAGGATGCATTCCGAGAGTCAGCTGATGCCTGGAAGGCAATGAAGGAGTTGGATACCTTGCACCTTGATGTGAGTATGGATAGTGGTGGAGGTTTCCTGTATTAGATGACAGTGCAGCCTTCTCATTTGTAGCATGTGGAGGAGACATAGTAGGGAGACCCAGAGTGTATAGTGATGCATGACCGAGTTGACCAGGGCAATGCTCCGGAAGGGTGGACAGAGGATATTCAGAACCGGATGTTTTTCCGAGGAAAGTTGTTTGTTCTAGAGTCGATGCGTGGAAAGGTACTTAGTGAGTTCCACAACTCACCCCTATAAGTACACCCAGGAGATTCCAAGATGTACCAGTGTTTGAGGATATATCTTTGGTGGCCCGGAGTAAAGAGAGCTGTGGCAGAGTTTGTGGCTAAGTGCCTAGTGTGTTAGCAAGTAAAGGTTGAACACCATGTTCCAGGTGGGTTTTGCGACCTTTAGATGTCCCCAAGTGGAAGTGGGACAACATCTTGATGGATTTCGTCATAGGACTAACCAAGGTTCAAGGGGGTTGTGATGCCATTTGGTTAGTGGTGGACTGCTTGACGAAGTCGGCTCACTTTCTAGGGATTAAGGAGTCGAGTGGAGTGGATACTCTAGCACGAAAGTATGTGGACGAGGTAGTTCAGTTGCATGGATTTCCGAGTTCCATAGTCTCAGACAGGGATGCCTGTTTTACCTCACGAGTCTGGAGGGGATTTCAGCATGCTTTTGGCACCCAACTACGTCTTAGCACTGCTTTCCACCCCCAGAAAGATGGGCAGACAGAGCGCACCATCCATACATTGGAGGACATGATGCGGGCATGTATTATAGACTTTGGGGGATCATGGGTGTTACACCTGCCTCTGGTGGAGTTTGCCTACAACAATAGCTACCACTCTACCATTGGCATGGATCTTTTCGATGCTTTGCACGGGAGGCCATGTCGCTCACCCGTGTACTGGACTGAGGTTGGAGAAGCAGGTGCTCTTGTCCCGGAGGTGGTGTAGAGCATGACAGAGAAGGTTCAGCTTATACGAAAAAGGATGAAGGCGGCTCAGGATTGGCATAAGTCATATATCGATGATAGGAGGAGACCCTTGGAGTTTGAGGTTGGGGACCACGTGTTCTAGAAGGTCTCCCCTCGTCATGGACAGTAGAGGGTCAGAAGGGGAAGTAAGCTTTCTCCCATGTTCATCAGACCCTTTGAAGTTTTGTGGTGGGTTGGTGAAGTGGCTTATCAGCTAGCACTACCACCACCACTACTGAGGATACATGATTTATTCCATGTGTCCCAGCTCCGACGATATCTACACAACGTTTCACACGTCATTGACTGGGGAGAGATAAATATTGAAGACGATGTGACCTTCATTGAACGACCTATCAGGATCGGGGATCGTAAGGAGAAAGTGCTTCGTGGGAGAACCATTCCCTTGGTTCCTGTGTTATGGAAACACGGTGGGCTTGAGGAGAGTACCTGGGAGAGGGAAACGCAGATGCGTGCCCAGTACCCAGAGTTGTTTTGAATTTTGTCCTATTTGGTCAGTACATGTTTACTGTGTGATGCTTACTTTGTTGGCTATGTATGTACAATTTCCTTTTATATGGATATGTGTGTGAAGTTCCCTAAATGATAGGGAGGGGAGGACATGATTCCTAGTTAAGATGCATTAGATTGGATGTGCCTAATACCATGCAGGCGAGTCAGTGCCGCCCAAAGTGGATAGTATCTTAACACGGAGGAAGGGAAACCCCTCTCCCACCTGGACGGATGGTTTATTATATTGTTTTGTGTGGTTTTACAGGGAAATGAGCGGCAGGGCATCTGTGGTTGTGCAGGAGATAAGGTGTTCCTGTATTATAGAGGTCCACCCCTGAGAGGTATCTTCTGGGATGGTTGTTCGGACCCCCCCCCCCCCTCTTTCCATCAGCCTGGTTCTTGATTCTCGAGGGCGAGAATAGTTTGAGAGGTATCTGATGTAATTCCCCAGACCCTCATGACCCCTCCCTATGCCAATTTTTGATACAACTGATCGGTGAGACCGATCGGCAGGACCGATTGGTGGGACTGATCGGCGGGACCGATCGGCGAGTCCGATTGGTGTTATCCAGCCTTGGCGGGCTTTTCTTCTACAACCTCCCCCATAACCCCACTTTTAGGCCATTATATCTTCTTAAAGTGTTTAAAGTCTATTTTTAAGACCATAATTAATACCTAAAAAATCAAATAAACCTCCCTACTAAATAACAATTAATCTAGTCATGTGTAACCACCCAACCGCGTGGAAGAACCACGATCCGACTTCCAAGGCGTTCAAATTTCTTATCCTGTAACATTGGGATCTCATCTATTTATCACATTGGTTTTTCTTCTCCTTCCTTTTTGAGAGTCTCCTCTTACTTGTGTGTTTGAAGTCCTTTGTTTCCGAGGAAAGTGGTGCACCTGTTCCGGAGCCCTGCAAGTCGTGCTTCCCCTGTTCCTAGCGCGTGAAAAAAAACGTCGATCCTTGATCAGTCAGGTATGGATTTCACCTTCGGCTCTCCTTTCTTTGTATCTTTCGGGTTGGGTAAGATACTGCTTCTATATAATTGGATGAACCAAACTTTAATAAAGATAATAAACGGACATTAAAGAATGAATGGGAGGGGTGTGATCGATGATGCTGGTCTATTTTTCTCCTCTTTCAGGAATACTGATTTCCGAATTGTGCGAGCATACGCCTACTGAAAATCATGGTCGTTGGTGGTCTTTATCTATGTATTAATAAACCCTTACCCCTTGTGATGTTTAAATGGCTTGTAATTTGGTTTTGAACCTTTTTTTGTGTAAAGAAAATTTGTTAATTATGTGTATTGGGCTAAATAAATTGGAAGCACCAGGATCAACTCCTTTTATATGATAACCCCAGTTTAAGCCCAGTGGAATTGAAACCATGGGGTGTGTTAAATCTTTCAAATCTGAAAATACTGGCATGGGCTGCCTTGTGTTGGTGGTAGTGGTTTGGTTGTTTTCCTTCACAGGCTGTTTGCGGGTTACCTTATGGTTTTCTTGGATGGGTGCTTAGATTTATGGGGCGATATGGGTGGGGATGGGATCCCCCTTGTTATACTTTGAGGTTGTGTGATTACTCTGCATACATCACGAATTGGGGTGGGATCCTATATTGTTGATAAACTGTTGAAACCTAGATTTTGGGAACATGGGGCTGTATCTTGGGGTTTTCATTGGTTTCAGTACGTAGAGGGATCTCCCATATCCCTTTGTTGTTGTGACTTGCAATAGAACCGGGTGTGAATGCTTAAATTGTAGTTGGCTATAACTTTTTCCCTTGGTTTGTGCTTATGTTGTTAGCTACCCAGTAGTGTATTAACTTATTTAAACATTGTTACTGAACACGAAAACAAGGATGGACAAATGGGGTTTTGGATTGATGTGAGTTGTGACATGGGCAAGGATAATGTTCTCTTATCTTATGAAAGAATAGTGAGGATAGTGTTCTTTAGGCTGGCTGAAGAAAAACCTAGATTGGGTGAGTTCTTGTTATATATACATATAATTGTAGTTTTTGTGTTTCTTATTCGCGCCCCACCCAAGTTGAGCACTTAGTGCTGAACACTCCCATTTCATGGGGGGGTGTTTTTCCCAACACTTCTATTAGTGGAAGGTTATTAGCTCTTTTATGCTCCCTTTCCCTGATAGCCCATGTACATTCGGGAAGGTTGTGATGGCCTGAAGTCCATTATTATCTGAAGAGTCTTCGGGCAGGGTAGTGTGGTGGTTGGCCCAGGTGTGTGCTAGAAGGTGGTTTCCCATGTATCTTCGGGATGAGGCCCAGGTGTCTTCGGGCGTGGCAGTAGTTCTTCTAGCCCAGGTGTCTTCGGGCATGACAGTGGTGTTTCTAGACTAGGTGTTTGCAGGTGTGGTTACGTGTGACAGTTATGGCCCAGGTGTCTGCAGGCGGGTTAGTGGTTGTGGCCCAGGTGTTTACGGGCGGGATATGTGGTTGTGGCCCAGGTGTGTGCGGGCGAGGTGTGGTAGTGAGACTATGATGAGAATGGTGGGATTGGTCTGATTCATAGGATGTCTTTAATATCCAATGGGAAAGCGGCACGGGGTACCCGAACATCGATGTGTTATTACTGTACATTACTTGGATTGCGTTATTTGGGGAGTGTGCCTTGGGGAGGCTTGGGTGGATAGTTTCCTTGCTAGGTGTCTAGTTATATCTTTTCTCATAGGGCATTATTATGCCTACCCACTTGTGTACAAGAGTCTTTGGTTTTTCCCTACTGAGTATACTTGTATGCTCACCCAGCGTATATAAAACTACTTTCAGGTTTCCAGGAGGACTTCGAGGATCATGCTGGACTGTAATAGCTCAGACATTGTGACAGGTCTTTGTAGTCGTTGTTGTTCTTTCTTTTGGTATTTTTCTTTTTATTCTCCTTATACATTGTGGATTTTTACTTTTGAAACATGCATTAGGAATGGTTATTGGATTTACTTTTACATCCAGTTTGGGTGTTGTGGGATTAACTATCTTATCTCCTGATCCTATTAAAAGAAAAAGGGTAATGCCTTCCATTTAGTGTGTGATTTCATGCCCTTGGTGTTGGTTTCCACTCTGGGACCTATTGAAGGAGGGTTTTGGGGGTCACTATCTCTCCTTCAACTTAAAGAAGGAAGGGCCTGGAAATCTGTTGACCCTTCCCTCCTTTTGGTGAAGGCGGGTCGTGACAAGAGAATTCTAGAAGAGGGGTCTCTAGGGATTGATAGTATTATATCTATATTTCAGTGTTCACAATGACGGAATGATGGTTGGGCTTACATAAAATTTTATAACCGAGTTTATATAGTGCTATGATTATAAAGCATATAATTGATTTGGACCTTATTATTTTCTTAATTCTCGAGGAACCCCATGTTCTAATATTATTATTATTATTTACTTGACATGCACTAAAATCGTGGATAAAATATATATTATATTTAAAATATAAATCATTTGAAATTCATTCATATATTATTAATGTGAAATTTCTCACGGAACCATTAATCTCAGTCCATTAATCCTCCTCAATATTTATTGGTCCCTTTTAATGACTACTTATTTAATTAAATAAATTCCATAATATTATTCACGAATAAATATATAGATATTAAATTCATCGGAATTGTTGAATAAATATTTATTAAATATCAACATAAATAAATTAATTAATACTTTTTTACCATCTAAAAACCCAAAATAAAAAAATATTTTATATTCATGTAATTAAATAAATAATTTCTTTGTGAATAAATATTTTTTAAATATTCAACTCTTATATTTCTCATGAAGAATTGGTGATTGAATATTTTTTATCAAACAAATAGGACTAATTATTTAACCATATATGGGAATAATATATATATACAACATTATAAATTCATATGGAATTTAGCTCCGGTTTTTAATACACTTTTGGGTGACTCTCTGACCCCCTTTCTTAGCCGTATTAGGCTACACTGCTTAATGTCGAAGGTTATCATCTAATAACACAACAAGACTACCATAGATAATGCTTTTAATCTAACAATGACATGTAAACATTTACAAACATACATTGTTTAATATAATATATTTATCTCAATATCTCTAATCGAGAATGTTTCGTGTTGGATTCATTAACCTATATGGTTAATGTCTCTTTCATTGAGTTTCTTGAAATGAACATTCCAAAACACTACCATTGTGATGGAATTAATGAATAAGTTTAATTCCCATCAAAAACCATGAGATATCAACTTTTATTAATGAATTGAAGGGAAAAATCCATTCTCCTATTATTCCTTAATACAACATCACTTGTGATGAAACCAACATATCCAAATCTTCATCACAGTCTTCATCAAAACATCCATATACATTACTCCTGACATGTATGAAAAATAGTAATAAATTATAAGGATCATTACACATGTCCACAGATAGGAATAGTTAATGAAACATATCAATGTGGACTTTCTATTAGTGGTTCATGTTCTCATAATCACTTTCACTAATGATTACCAAGGACATAAACCATGATAAATTTTCTCAAATACCTATTATTATCCACCCTTGATAGCTGGTATCATTTTTATCCTATAAAATTATGGCATACAACTTTTTAAGTTTTATTTGAGAATAATTTTTTTGAACCACTAGGTTCTCGTCGTATTTGGGAACTTGTATGACCTTTTAGTGTGACACGTACACTTAGAAAATTTTGACATACTATATCACCCAGATGAATAACCATGATGTGATAAAAAAAATTCTTATATTAATAAAAATGATTAAAAGTAGTCATAAATTACTTATAATTTGGTTCTAGGGAACTGACATAAATAGTCTCTGACTTTCACTATATAAAACTACATAAATCCTTCAGTCTTCTTGCTCTCATATGATTTCCGTGCTTCTACTAAGATAAGACATTATTCTTGGGGTCTGTCATGTTTTATTTGATAAAAACACTATTTATAGTGACTTCACTTCTCTACAAAAAAAATTCTTAAGAGGTGATATTATTGGAGTATGTGTTTCATCTATTGGTGTAACATTGGCTCCATTGTCAGAGAAAATGATATAGTATTTGCATAAGAAATTTTCATAGAATCTATACAATTAATAACCACATCATGATCTTGTAAAAAATTAATTTCAACAGCTTCATTATTTTCATCAAAATTCACTATATACTCAGACTCCACTATAGAATCGATGATGACTGGCTGCTTTGAACTATTCCAGATCATAGCTCCTCTATATAGAATAAAAACATATCATGATTAAAAAAATTATAATTCTATTATTTTAGAAACTGGCCACATTATATCACTAGATTAATATTTCCTTATCTCCACCATATTCTAGTAATATATAATTATTACTCCTTATATAATTAATATTAGACTTAACATCAGACCAATGATGATCCGATAGATAATCATGATATCTACGTATCATTATAATGGAATAGGTAATATAAATCCTAGAACATAACATGAAAAAAATGATAAATCCTATCATAAATGTATATGGGGTCATATTTATTATCTCTCCCTCATGTTGTGTTTGTACACATTTTCTTAGAAATATTTATACCATGTGAAACAGAGACCAATCCCCTCTTGGGTTGTTCCATAATAAATATATTCATTATCTAGTAAATGTATGTACATTGACATAGTCCAATAAACTGATTTTTTCTATAGTTAATGACCTTGATTCCAAGGATATATGATTCTTCAAATAATCCCTTCATAGAGATTCATTTATTTAACCAGCCCTTAACAAACTATAATATTGGTATTTAATTTCAATTAATTAATATTTCATCAACTTATACTTCAAGGAATAAGACCTCAATAGCACTAGACTACTTTTTAAAACATGGATCACTTATTTTCATTGTGAATCATATTTTTCATATAGATTCAATGAATCAAGTGTTCCATGTCTTATATGTATACATTAACCCCAAAATTGATCTGTATAATCTGTATATCTTATTTACATTCATGAAATCATTAAACCTTCATTTTGTTTCATATTTATATATTCATAAATTTTTCTATTAAGGAAAACTATTTTAACATCCTAATTTCAAATCTCATAGTCATGGAAATATCCTATGGAATGAATAATTTGAATGGATTTAAACATGGATACTAGATAAATGGTTTCATCATAGTAAAATCATTTATTTTTTTTAATCCTTTTACCATTGGCCTTTAATTATAATTACTAACTTTACCTTCCATTTACATATTTATCTTTAATACTAATTTTCATACAATGAGATTTATATCAACTGGAGGATCAAATAGAACCCATAGATGTTTCTAATACATAGAATCCCTCTCAGAATTTGTGCTTTCTTCAAATCATTTATCCCTCTAAACTCTCTATTTCTTCCTCGAAGGGAAATGGTTAATTATTTTCAACTAATAATGAGTTACCATATTTATTAAGTAAAAACCCACATCTTTCTAGTTCTCTAACTTATATGGTGATCTAATGAATTACTTTGGTTTTAGTAATGAAATCTTCCAAGGGTACCTAAGGAACATGTTTCTATACCAACTCTTTTTTATATTAAGTATCAACATCATCAAATTCAATATTTCTACCACTATAAATTTTGATTATATACCCCCTCTTAGGAAAATGGAATGTCTTATGATAATTTCCTTCTCATCTAAGGGTTTGTACATATAGTATTCACTTTCTCATTGGGGATAATATATAAAGATAAACTATATTCTATTTGGTACATATTTGTTTCAAAAATTTTCCTTAACCAAAAAATCACAACCCCATGAATGAATATGTTACAAAATTGGTGTCCTCCAACTTAGTGACTTGAAAGTAATTTTTTTCCACAATAAATAGTAGAATGTTATGTTTTTTTATTGCATCGTATAG
This sequence comes from Viscum album, assembly GCA_963277665.1. Lineage (NCBI taxonomy): Eukaryota > Viridiplantae > Streptophyta > Magnoliopsida > Santalales > Viscaceae > Viscum > Viscum album. The sequence continues at coordinate 1,152,300,944 of OY728130.1, forward strand.
TAAATAAATCCAAAAGGATAATGGAAGACTTTTATGGCTCATCATCGACCATACCATGTAATGCATGGTGTTGTTCATCCATTAATTAACACCATTATATTGTAGTTTATAAATAAGAGGGAGTTGGGATAGAATGACACACTCCCATATAAATTTGATTAATTACTAGTTAAGATATCCACCACCTTGATCAAGTAAAATCTTATTTATCTTCTTACCAATTTCATTCTCTACTTTATTCATTAATTATTTTAATTTCTAAAAATGTTATAACTTATAAATTAGTATGTATACATATCCATATATATTTAAAACATAAGTAAAAGTAATTAAGTAATAATTTCCACCACTATCTTGTACTAGAAATACTCCACATACATCAATGTGTACTAATTATAGAATCTCTATAGATATTTCACCTTTACCATAAAAGGTGGATTTTTTATTTTTCCTTATAAATAAGTGTTACTTATATCATGTGGTTTTATCTAAAAATATACTTAGTAACCATATTGATTGAGATTTTGCAAATACTTCTCATTTATAATACCATGATGGTGATGCTAGATTTGGGTGTGAAATGTGTCCTGAAAATGTGATTTTTCATCAATATCCAAAACATGGTTTTAGTAATTTAACATATAAATACCATTATATAAATTTATCATATAATAACATATAATATAATTATAAAAGAAAAAAAATACTTATAAAAATAAAATAAAACCTCATGTATCTCGGCACAATACAACAATTATTGTTTTGGTAAGATTATATAGAAAATAAAAATATTTTAAAACGAAGACAATCCTTGTTGGAAATGGAAGATTTTATTATCCAATAGCTAAAGAATACATCGTTGCACCATTGGAAACCCATAAATCTAGCTCTTCTATGTAAATCATTTGAAATAGATTGGGTCCCTACATTTGAATGTAGAAGTGATTCTAAAAAAACTATATCTAATACACAATGTGTAGATATATAATGTTTTCACTATACAACAAAAAAACCAAAACCTTATCCTTTATTCTTTAAATGGGTTCATTTATTCTTCCAATGGACTATGTTTCCACCTGAAAAAAAATTAATCCTTTTCCTTTCCTATCATTGGATCCTCCTTTTATTATAATGATGATTTGTTGGATCTTTATATATTGAAAGATTAGTGGTGGAATTTTTTTTCTACTTTTTATTCACTATAAGGATTATATAATTTTCATAATAAATGACCTTATCAACATGGAAAATCAATTGATGGAGTTATAAGAAAGAATTATCACTATTTATCCTAGTATAATTAATAATAAAAGTAGATATAATATTAGGAAATGAGGAAAAAATGTGATCTATGTGAATATCATTAGGGATTGTAACTTCCAAGATGTACAAGAAATCAATATATCTAATCATCATAAATATATAATTCTCATATGGTGTTGAATCTCTATGTTTTCACATGAATAGGACATTGGAGATCTCACATCCCTCTTGACTCATCTTCTCTTGATAAAGATCCTGAAAGTGAAACAGGATGCTATACACATCCATATCTTTATTTTGAGTAAAAATATCAATGGAAATAAAAAATAGTATGAAAAATTGAACATATATGAAATCAACCGAATTTTTCATATAGAGATCCAGTTATTACTCCCAGACCTCTTTTCTCGGAACCTCAGGGATAGGATTTTCATATATATATATATATAATTTATATTCAAGGAATTTTATAATGAGTTAACACCTCTACTATTCATAGAAATTCGATTTGGTGATGTGGATATTCTTCACCCAAATAAATAGTAGTGATATTGTATAATTTATGTGGTTTGAAATGTCTAAAATTAATAAGAGAATAATTTGTAGTACATTAACTAGATTACTTATTAGATGAAAAATTTAAATTAATTTATTAATTTCCAAATATTTTATTAAACCCCAAAATCTCTCGCTATTAGTTCCAAAATATATCATTTCAAGGATATTCTTTTGAAAAGGATCCAAATTCACCTCTCATAATACAGAATTGGGCCTGAAAATTTATTTGAAGGTATTTATGATGGTGTAACATTCCAACTGAATTAACTCATAGCTCATTGTCTTGTTGTTTGGGATCCCAAATCCCAAAAAACATGTATAATAATTAACTCAATGATTTTCCTATTAGTTGCACCATGTTTTCCTAGGGAAGTAAACCCTTTGTGAGAACTATTTTAATTAAAACCTAGAAAACAAGTTAAAATTCATTGATAATTGACAGAAACACGACTTATTCCGGTCAAACATTGTGAACTATGGTTTAATTTTAACTCTATTAGTGGAAGGATATACTGATTTAATTTTTTATTTAAATTATTTTTCATCTCTATGCATAAATTATCCATTATAACTTGTTACATGATATTTAATATGAATTATATTTTACCTAAGTAGTTAAATATGTCTGGATAATGGTTACACATATTAAAATATTTATTTTACTTCCATTTTATATGTTTTTTAATTAATTAATTTAATAATGATTTAAACAACCATAAATAATTAACCAAGAAACTGACCAAAGGAAAGTTAATAAAGTTTATTTACTATGAAATTCTCAAATTTTTGTCTTACCTATAATATGATAAATTTCCCTTTTACCTTAGGGAAATCACTACCAGAACCAAGCATTGTTCAAGTTGAATCATTCCACAAGTGCTCTTGTGTACCTACCGAATTCATTTCAACTCGACTTCAGACTTGAACCACCTACACTAACCTAAGAACTCTTTCCATTACATGATTTTACTGACACACATGTGAGGAGAACCAAATGATTGGTTAATGTGGAATTACAAAAATGAAACTATGGGAACCCAAGACCTTACACAATGATAAGATATTAGTGACTCAGTGACCATTATTTAATTTAATAATTATTAAAAAAAATCCATGTCATAATAAATTAAATAATCCAGTCACATATATAGGTTGTACTAAGATCATGTCCATCCATATACAAGCAAGGAATATGTAATATTACACTAGATATAATTCACTTCAATTCATTATTTATTTCTAAGGTAAACATAATTGAATTAATATTGTAAATTAATTTATTAATTCCATTTATATTAATATCCATATAAAGTATCTTAGAGATACCCATTATAAATGAAATATGGAAAAATGGATTAACTAGTAATTATAAATAATTAAACCAAATTAATTTAGCATTTTATAATTCCATAAACCATATTACATTTTCAATACATCATGTTTAAATAGTGTAATCGGGTTTTTAAGGATTCAAATATATATTGATTATGTCATTTAATTTTATTCTTTACAGGATAACCACATATTGTGTACTAGAAAGACACAATCCATTTTCTTTTATTTTCATGTATCTAGGATAGATATCAATGGAGTTGTTGTGCATCTCGATCAGATTGTGTTGCATGTATTTACGAGTTACATGTAGTTTGTTCCCATTATTGTGTGTTTGTGTAACTTTTTTTTTGACTTTTCATGTTCTTCATACAATGGTATTAATGAGTCACATGGTTTATATTCCAGATACATACCATGTATGTCATTAATGATATGGGATATCAGTATCATGTGATGTTATATTGTGTATTTGACTATATATTTAATGTGAATTTCTTCTCCATGTAGATAACATGGTGTGTTCTCCAGTTACATGTTGTGTTGTCTGATAGACTATGTGTTGAGCTGGCCCAATAAACATGTGGTGTGCCTCAAATGCCCAGTATTTAATTTCTTCTTGGTTCATCCTATATACATTGACTTGAATAGGTGTAGTGAACTTTGGTACATGGTGTGTACTTTTGATCAAACATCAAGAATCTATGTCTATCATCCAAAATCACCAACACCATCATATAGTATCTCTGATTGTTCTTCATCTTATCTTAATCCTTTTTAGATTATGTAAAACTTGAAACAAAATAATTTATATATAAAAACTTGTTAATTAAACATTGAATTAATGAACAGATAAACTAAATGTGAAAAACTAGAAACAATTGTGTATAATCACTCAAAAATATTATAAATTATTATAATTTATTATGTGACCATTTGATACCACTTAAAGGTTTTGGGGATCAATAAAATCATATAGAGTGGTACCCAATGAAATGACTTCATTGAATTATTCAGATTTCTCATCTGAACTAGATATAAATGTTATCTAAGAATCCAAATAGATTGTAATTTTCACATATTATTCATAATTAACTTTTTTAATTAATTAATTATCATTCATTTAGTTTTTTCTTCATCAATGATTCAATAGACCACTGTTGTCATATAATCATTATGGAAGAGGAATTCAGGGAAGATTCCCTATTGAGGTGATCTAAATGTCCTTTAGAAACATCTTATCATTATTATAGAACACTCCAGGTTCTACAGTGGATGAATATAACACTTGAAATGATCATTGTTGATCATGACTGAATTCATTATAAGATAAATATTCATTTTTTGAGAAGAATAATTTCTTTTCATTTGTCAAAGCATTTTGAAGGAGATCTCACAAGTGACTGGGAGGATTCTCAAAAAGATTTCATTATGCACAATGATGAAATGAAGCTCTGGCTTGTAAAAAATGGAATAACATAGTTTATATAGATATAGGTTTAGAAAATAAATAATTTCATATGTTTTATTATTATTTTCATAATTCATGGTGAACCCTATGTCTAAATAGTCATTTTATTATTATTATTTACTTAACATGTGCTAAACTCATGGATAAAATAAATATGTTTTTTCATGAATAAATTAATTAAAAATTTTTAAAATAATATTTATTTGGAAATTCTCATTGGAACATTAAAAACAGTCTGCTAATCTTCCTCAATATTTATGTGTCCTTGAAAATGAATACTTGTTTAATTAAATAAATACCCCTTCATTATTCTCAAACAAATATTTAAATATTATATTCACCAAAACTAGTGAATCACTATATATAAAATATTAATGAAACTAAATAAATAAATACTTTGTTAACAAGAGAATAAACCAAAATAAATACACATTTTAAATTCATGTAACTTAACAAATTATTTCACGGTGAATTGATATTGATTAAACATTCAACTCATACATACATATATATATATATATATATATATTCACCCAAATTACTCATGATTGAAAATTTATGATCAAGCCAATATAAATAATTAATAAACCACATTTAGGAAAAAGATTTATCCAATCTTCTAAATTAATATAGAATTTAATTGAAATTCATAATACAAATATTGCATGGCCCTATTGCCCCTTTCTTAGTGGAATTTGTCTACACTACCTAACGTATAAGGATCATATCAAGAAACACAAAAAGGATCCCATGGAGAAATAATTTGATGTGATAAATACATTAAACCTACTACGAACATACACTATAAAACAATGTATTTATCTCGATATCTCTAATCAAGAAGTTTACATTCTAGTGTGATCAACATATATTCTCAATGAATATTTATTTAACATTCAAGAAATAATCTTTACCACAAAACTTCCCTGGATATGGACTTAATCATGTATTTAAATTTCCATCGAAAGGCTTGGTATGTCAACTAATTCTAAAAATAGAAAGGATAAATCCTTTATTGCATTATTCATTAGTACAAAATCACTCATGACACAACCAACATATAAAACTTCCCTGTGAGAATACATCATCATGATATTCAAAAGTATAGAAAATTATAGGAATCATGAAATGTATTAATAATAATTATAAAGTATAAGGATCATTACTCACATCTTAATATAAGAATATCTAATTAAAAACAAAAATTTGGACATCTTATTGGGAGATCATGTTTTCATAATCTCCTATATTGAATATTATCAAGGACGTGCACTATGAGAAAGTGTCTCAAATTCCTATGATCCTCCACCAAGGATAGACTATAAAATTTTATCCTATAAAATTACTTAATTTGGTTATATAAATAGTTTTTAACGATGCTATATTAAAAATTCTATGTTCACATCATAGCAGGGAATTGTTATGACAATTCATTGTGATACATACACTTAGGACATTATTAGATATTATTTCATGTAGAAAGAAATCATTATGTGTAAGATAATTTATTTTTATTCAAATACATGAATAAAAGTAAGTATAAATTACTTATAAGTAGGTTATAGGGAACCAAATCTAACAAGTACATCATAATTTACATCTGTTAAAACAGGTTACTTTGGTAAAAAAAAGGTAAAAGTAAAATATATGAATAAGTGAATTAAAAATTATTTAAACAAATGTATTAAAATGAGTATTTGACAATTAATTGACTATATGTCATCCCAAAATCCATTATTTATTACTTTTGGAACCATTTTACCTTTAATAGTTTCGTTCCATTATTTAAAAATAATGGGGGCCCGCAAAAGTTTCCTTGTCTTTACTATAAAATGGGACATTTCCACCCCTTCATATGACACTTATTCATTTAAATTTCATCCTAAAAAATGAACCATTTTATCCTCCCTATGACCTCTCTAAATTTAATAATCCTTTGATCTTAAATAGTTATCAAAATCCCTCCACTTACATGGATACATTTAAGATAAATTTTACAGTTCCAAAGTGAGTATTACTTACTTCATACTTTTCTTATTAATATTTCTATTAAAAACCTACCGTAAAAATGTAATATAATGAACTTAACATTATTATAATTAATTTTTATTATATTAATGAAAAATTCATTTTTATTCCCTTATATCCACATAGAAAATCATAATAACAATAATTATGTGCTATGTAGACTACCACATCCACGAAGTAATGTTTTTTGTTTTTTGAATTGAGTATCATTATTTATCAAAACCACATAAAATATGATTAAAATACACAAAAAACTAAATAATATCATTAAAATTATATTAAAATGATATTATATACTTTCTTTACCATACCCACACATCTAGATATATCATGTTAATGTTTTAGGTTGGTTTGAACACCAATGGTATAAAACTCTATCATAGATGAACATGAGAACATAATTAGTAATTTTATTGTATTTTAATATGACCATAATTATAAATTTATGTTTATAGGTACTATATATTAAGTATTTTAATTATTATTATTATAATATATCCTTTGATCGCTAAAATTTAAAAAATAAGTCGACACATATTCAATTTCAACAAAAAACACAAGGGGAAAGTGTAATTACTAAATAGAATATTTTAATAAATTATCTATATTAAATAAAATATTGACAAAAAAGGTTCATAATAAGGTATATAAATAAATTAATTTTTTTATTCATGAATTTATATTCAGGTGTAGAATGAATCTGGAACAAGGTATGGGTTTGTGAAAATTCAATTTTCTTATATTGAGTTTCAATCATTATTATAGAACTTTATGGTTATATGTTTTATTTATTATATATAATGAATAGTTTTTATTGTATCTCCTACTATGTTTTTTTTTGTTTCTACATTTTTACCTTGTGACCTCATTATCAAATAATTCATACCTCAATGGTTAAGTTATTTGAAAGCGTTTTCATGGTCTCAATTCTTATTTCCAGAGATATGCTCCTTCTTACAGATGAATTAAATTTTATATGGTGTCTATAATTAATATTTGTTATATAATATCATGAATTATCTTTCATGATATTTAAATTTTAGTTTCAATAACTTTCTCCTTCAATTGTTTTGATTTATATTTTAATCATGTCATAAGGGTTTTAGGATTCAAATTTCCACTCCTTAAGACTTATTTCTTATTATAAACCAATTTCCACTAGAATAGTGAATATACTACCCCTTTATTATATTATATAATAATACTATAATTATTTATGGTATTTTATTTTTTATTTTAATTATATCCTTCAATAGGTTTTGATTCATACATTTCTAAATTCATAATAGTTATTTTCCTATATTATCAGTTATAAGAGATAAGTTTATTATTGTGTGGTATATTTTCTTTTATAAGGTTAATTCACTAACCAATGAACTTTAAATATAATAAAAATATTATATTTTATTATATTTTAATTTCATGGTATCCCCCTCATGTTCTTTTGTTTCTTATGTTACCATTACTGCAATATTTTTTCATAATTTAATTTTCTTTCTTGGAGTTACACTAAATATTCTTGAACCCCATTATTTTATATATAATTATTTTATCCTATTATTTTATAAAATAGTAATTTATCTTCAATTTATATGTATTTACATATGATATATTTTAAATCATTTTATGACATTTTATTTCCAATTAATATCCTTATACCATGAAATTACTCCTCACTACTACCTTGTTATTATTCCATTTGATATGGATAATTTCATTTGTATTATCAATATTATTATTGTTAAATATTTACATGTTTTATCCACAATATTCTATTTATTGATGAAATTATTTACTTAACTTTATACCATTACTCCATATAGTGTAAACTTTATGGATTGTTATATAGAAATCTATACCAATTATTTATTATGGAAATATTGACAATTCATACACATGTTATTTAAATACGGATGATTATTGATTACCAATGAATTTATATTATATACTCTATAGTTTATGAATTCCATCATATGATGAATTCAATGGACTAAATGAGTAATGGGTGAATTTTTTTATATATATCCACTCAATTCATTGGTAGGGATCATGAGACAAACTATATTTGGTATTTTGGTGCATACATGCCAAACAAAAAATATTTCCTAGACACATGACCTTGTTTTTAAGATCATGATGTCTTTTCTTGATGACTGGAATTAGTTTTTCATAATTACACATTTTAATACTATGGAACAAATTATTGCTATCTATGTGATTCTTCATTTCCACTGTTATCTACAGATATATTAGGATTTCATTTTCATTATCTTATGGAATAAATTTTTTCATTTCTATTCCTACCAAATTACATACTCTCATCTTATGATATGTTTTTATATTTTATTAATATCCCATACTTTTACCCTTACTGAGTGATTGAGATCTCCCTTTGTATGTTTCAATTTACTAATGTTAAAAAAAATGTATTACACATGATATGTAAAACATAATATCTTCTGTGGAGAAATTTTTGGATATATTGAATACTTATTATAGATTATGTATATCCTCATATAGTGTAAAAATGTTAATTTGAAGATAAATACATGAGCTTTGTTAGTTTAAATTTTTTTACTAACTCTCTAAACCTATAAACCTAAAGGGTCCTTCAAATGTTTGTGGCATAATATTTTTTAGTTATATTTTAATTATTTATGTTTAAAATCGGGCTGCTTCAATTAATTTCAAAGTTGGTATGTAAAAAATGTGTTTGTTCACATTCAGTTCTGGGAGTGCAGGCATGGAGAACAATATCAGAATAACCCATAAAATTTTCATTTGTATTTTAGAAATAAAATGAAATATAAATAACCATCATTTTTAATGAAATATATTTATTCAAAATATATAATTTTAATTCAATGGTGGACATAATTTAATTGAAATCAAATAATAATTTCCAGAATAATGAATTTATAAAAGTCTTATTTTTGAAAATATATATATATTTATTAATTTATTTGGACCAATAAATTTATAAAAAGGTACTGAAAAAATAAAAAATGTACAAATATAAATGTGATCAATGAAATTATTTACCAATTATTCATTACATAACTCATTCAAAGCCAAATACATATGGTATAATGATACAAAATATATATAATAAATATTAAGTTGATCTTCAACCACTCTATAATTAAAATGACAATTTAAAATGTTATTTATCATTAGCTATATGGCATGTGCAGTTAATTTTAAATTGGATATATGTCTATATCATTATATGACATATAAAAAAATAAAAAAAAACAACTCACTTATATGAATAAAATTCACAAATAATGAAAAACTAGTAACCAAAATAAACCAACCACAAAAATTTCAAACCTTGTGCAATATGAAGGAAACTGTTCAAATAATTTCGAGTAATATAATGAAATTTCAAGAAAAGGTAATAAAATAAGGAAGTAATTTCCACTTCATTCGATTTCAAAAATATTTCATATAAAAATTTGTATAAAACTATATTAAATATATAGATTTTGATATACTTCATTAAAATATTGTAATTCATCTATTTTGACTAAATTTTCCAAAATCTAAAAATTATCACTCTAATATATAAGTGTAAAAAATAATAAATATCTATTTATTTATCCTATATAAAATTTAAAAAAAATATAACAAAATATGATTCATTTAATTTTATATTTTGGATTCATCATGAAATTTGAATCAATTTTATCATTAAAAAACCAATTAAAGGAAATAATAAAAACCAATTCTTATAAAGAACATTTGATAATAAAGTTCATACGTTCCATAAGGGAAATTATAAAAGTTATCAATAACTCATTTATAGAAAACATAATAACGAAACACATCTAAATAATCAATCCAATGATTAATCAATCAAAAAATATCAAAAATAATAATCAAATTATATTAAAATCCATACTTGTTTCAATCAAATTCTGGAACCAATAGTAACAACTTAGGTAAACATGGAATAGATATAAGGTTTATGTGACTATATAAACTAACTATGATTCATGAAACTATAACTAACATTGATTATCATGAACATAAATGTTCTTGTCACATCACTACTACAAAACCAAATAAAATAAACCCATTTATGGGTTACATATTCATACCAAAATTCATAATTGTATAAAATCTATGCTAAATCCAAATAATTACATGATAAAATAAACCACAACATGGTTTGTTCTGGTGTAAACCACAATTTCATAAAGGTCACTACATTATCATTTGGTGTATTGAAATAAATTCCTTATGTTATAATTATTAAATTTATTGGTGATAAGATTCCTTTATACCATAACTTCCAAAAATAGTTAAATTATACATATTTTTAGTACCTCACTATAGTTGGAACCAAATTCGAAGAATAGTGTTTCATTTTATTTAGGATCTAGGTATATAAAACAACATAAACCTTTACAATACCAAAGAATTAATTTAAATACTTCATCCAATGACAATTTATAAATGGGTTACACTCTCTTTATCACCTACGATCACCTGGGGAAATTTGAATATATAAGAAAAGAGTGAGCTCAAATACTCAGAAAGGGGTAAAACATTTACAATGAGAGAATATATTAAACAAATTAGAGGAGATATCATGTATAAATGGAATAATTAAAGAAATAAGATCATGAAATAATAATATATGAAAATTAAGTAAGATAATACATTTATAAATATTATATTCATCATAAACCATATCATAATATTCATGTTTTCATGTGACCATGATAATCATGAGGATCATAAGAATGTGTAATAAACATACATCATTTTATAATCATAACTTGAGGCTCAAGACTAAGAAATTATAACATAATGTGTTATGATCAATGTTCATGAGCTATAAATAGTATCATATAATTTAATTACATTTCCTAATCGATTGTAGGGATATATAATTTTGATCCTACCCATTGCATCATAATACATCAGGACTATGTGTGACATATGAATATTAAAACATTCATAAATTCAACAAAAATTATAATATTGTTACCAATATAAATAAAATGGGGAACTAATGAAGTACACTAACTATCTAAGAAAAAAACCTTTAATTTATCTAATGAAGTATATGGTATTAACACCATATAGACTAAACGATACATGGTTTAGTCAATAATTTCCCTAGTTAGTGGAATGTATGGGTATCTAGGTGAACACCCGTCAAATATAGGAAGGAAGTAATGGTATTAACGATGGAAATACATTGGAAAATATATTATAATTTTTCATAGTTGGTGATAAACAATGAAAAAGGTAGTGATCAATCATTTCCCAAATAGAGATTTCATTTCCACGACACCTCACATGCATAGGAATTTGGATAATGAATTAGAGGATTATTTTTTATCATAACCATTTATAATAAAGATACAATTCAAGTCAATATATTAAAATATATGGTCAAATGGGAGGAGAATAAAATTTTATTATCATATAGGAATAATCATTAATTTGTTGTCAATAAATCAACTAAGTGTTATGAAAACAATTACTTAGTTTTAATACAATTTTTATTTCAAAAAATAAAATGAAATTTTCATGGAAGTACATAAATACAACATTTCTATTAAAATTGATATTTTAAAATATTTTTTTCATGAAACATATAATATAAATAAATACTTTAAAAAATAATATTTATAAGAATAAAGATTAAAAAGAAATAGAGATTAGTAAAAATAGTATCATAACATTTTTTGAAATTTTTAATCAAACAAAAAATGAGTTAGTTTCAACCTTTATTTTAAAACAACATGATAAAAGGGTTTTAAGAATCACATTAAAATTTTAAATTCAGAATAATTGAATCTTGAAAATATTTATATTTGAAACCGAAGAAACGTGGATGATATGATAAGAAAAGATTAAATTTTTCCTCTATAAACATTTTATAGTTTGAATTAATGGTTGTTTGTAAAGAAAATCAAAAAGACACGAGTATTCCCAGATAATGAAGGTAATGGAATCCAAAATAACATAAATTACATATATTATAAATGTGGAAGGATGAGGTAAAAGAGATACTGATTGATAGAGAATATATCATCATGAACCAAAAATTGTGGGGAACACCCCTTATGAACCATGTAAGTTGTGATGTTTGAATATGTATGGGAAGAAAAGTGATAAGTAATACCTAAAAATTATATGGAAATTATTATTTTATACATTAAATATTTTTTAGATAATATATATAAGTGAATATAGACCATAGTGAGATTATATATGAAAGGAAATATGGCCCAAAAAAAGAAAATATATTACATCAAGTCCATACTCAGCTTAGTACGCACACCTATCCTCTTAAATAATAATATCAAATTTAATAAATACTTTATTTAGAAACATTTTCTTGTTTTCTTTTCTATTCATCTATAATCATGTTATTAGATCTTTTTTTACATTTCCTTCATCTCATGGATGTTTATTTTACAATTTAAAAGTCTTTCCAATTGATTAGTAATGCTCGAAGTTTTTATTAAATGAGTCCATGACTACAGAAGTGTGATAATGAAGATTTCAGGTCATTACCTTTGTTTAAATGGATCCAAACATCAAATTTTTTACAAATATATGAAATAATAAATTAGTGATGTTTTACTATATATTGGTGGGTTTATTTTGTAAGTTTACCTACCACTATGAATATAATTTGTTTTATTTCATTTTTCGATTATTCACTAGTTCCATTATATAAAACATATTATAATTTAATTATTAAGTTTATTATTTCATAAAAATTGACTTATTGGGACCATCTATTAAGATTGTGATATTTTTAAAAAAAATAACATCTTTATGGGTTGTTATACCGACCATGTATGGATGTTTGTTTTTAAGAAACAACTATTACATTAAGTATTTGTTTCTAACATTTATATGAAATGATATTTCTAATATTTATTAATTCATTTATACTATGCTTTTAAAATGATATCATATTAAAACTATCCATTTGGAATATGATGAAAATGGAATACATAGTCTTTGGATGGGATGAACCGACTATAATATATGTGTTGATTTCATTTAATAATTAAATCTATGGGGTATAATGATTGATTTTTCCATGATATAATAAATTTTTTGTATAAATATTATACTGATGTTGGTATATCATGATGGATATATGATATTTAGAGGAGGTAGAAGAAGATTAAAAATCAAAACAGAATAGAAGAGATAGTTTACCTCTTCTTTTAGAAGTCCTCAATTAATATACTACTTAATCATTAAGGAGTTCACATTTTAAAGATAATAATCTTAGATACGTCGATAATAGATTTGGGGAGGGATATTGGTAGATTTTATACATGCTTATATGTTTAAGTTGTTATGATTAGTTAAGTGATGAGGTGTGGTATTTATAAGGGGTGAAGAGGGATTCTTTTGAATATAATATTAGAGTAAAACATTATATCTAAAATATAGATCAATTATATGATTCAATAGAAAGATAAATGTAATTTCATAGTAAATGGTATTTTAAAATATTAATATATCTTAAAAAACGTAAAAAAAAATATATTCATGTACACCATTTAAAAATATGGTACTTATATAGAATTTGGAAGTTTTTAACAAGTAAAGGGTATATCCCCCATTATTTATAAAAAATATTCTTATGAAGAATTGGAAAAGAGGAAACCCATTACAATTATTATGGAAACAATTCCATTAGATGCCTAGCCCAATAGGATGAAATAAGACCAAGGTGATCAATGGAGAGCAATTGTCAATAAATTAAAGGGAAAAAATTGCATCCCCCCCCCGAAAGATAATGAAACAGTGAGATTGGTCCTAGAAAATTTGTCTACCCCATACCAAGATGTTGCACCATGCTGGCAGCACAATGAGGTAGAGCACTCCTCCCATATACATAACAAAGCAGAGGGGGACTGGATGATGGATACCATCACATCTATATCCCTTTTGAGCCTCCCACCTAACTAGGTATGTGAAATAATCAAAGCAAGTATTCTTGATGAAAAACTACTCAAGACCAAAATCATAGTAAAAAATAAAATCATCAAACCCATCCATCCAACAAGAATTAAAGATTGTTGGAAGATAGGTGTCAATACACCCATCCCTCTTTCAAGGCCACCCACCCAACAGTACATGTAATAATCTTCGCTGCCATCCAAATGTGATGAAACAAATTTCAAAAGACATAGAGATTTATATAACCCATCAACAGACCAGATCCAAAAACAACAATTCAAAGAAACAGAATAAATACTCTCAAAAAAATTCCATACCTAAATTGAATCATCATCCATCTGTGTCGTCGAAATTAAACCAAATACAAGTTGCCACTTAAAATAGTGATGACATAGGCCAACCAAATTCAGTCATGAATCATAATAAAGAGGCATCCAAAAGACCAACATTACACCAATCAAGCACCGCAATGGTCTCGATTCAACACCACAGGATGGTATCCAAACCACTACCACTACTCTAATATTCACTACTTCATAAAGTTGTCAGCAAAATCCCTTACAATGATTGTTTGTAAACTAAAATCCAAATCTTCATCACTCAGAAAAACCACCATGAATAAGAATCAAACCATGTAGGAATTACCGGATCATAATAGAACTAGGGAAGTAGAAGCCATCAAAATCATCACACAAATCCCAAACTGTTGCACCACCTACAAGTTCACGGGATAAATCAAACCCATCCCGCAACCTTGTAATCCCACCATGTATTAGGACCCAACCTTAAAAGCATTACATAATCTAGAATTAAATTAATAATTCACATTGAGGATATTTTCAGGATTAGTGTTTTAGAGAATTAGGTCGTAACTATTACATTACATCTCAAAAAATTACAAAGTATACACTTCTACTCAGTTTCCATTTCATTCATAAAATAAAAACTCTTAAAAAAAGAGTCATGTCTAGTTCCATGTTTAAGATAGCATGACTTTTCCCTGATCCCATCCTTGACACTATTCATCTTTATGTCTGGTGAAAAATATTTTAAAACATGATATGAGCATATAAAGAACAGTAAGGATTACAAAATAAATAAAGTAAGAATTAACCCATAAACAAATACAAATAAATGAAACCATACTTTTCAATCATAACATACCTCTTGAAATCATAAGATTTATGAATAACACACAGAAATCATAAATCATAAAGGTGACTTGTGGCATCCGAATCAAACATACATTATAGATTTCATAGCTACGTAGAGTGTACATTTTCAATACCCATAAAAGTATATTCCCTAAATCTCTTAAGAGAAATATTAACATTTACCTCCGACACGTTACCCAATTCATTGGAGATCTATCTCGGTCTCACCCACCCTAGATTTATCATGCAACCACCCGTATACATAAACAATGACCAATAACCATAACATATTCATAACATATAAAACATGCATAAAGGAAATATAACATTTCCACATTTCAATCACAATATATCATTTCAAGATATTGACATAATCAATACTTTATCAAACCATTTTCAAAACCATTTAAAACATTTAATAAAGAGATATTTGAATCAAAGTGTCCCATACCACATTTAAGCATTGAAAGAAATTATAATTTCATAAAATTCATGTTCATATTAATAAATTCGTAAAAAAAAATTAAAACATGTAAATTAATGAGAAATATTTAGAAGATTAAATCTTTAAAATATTTACAATGATATTTTATTTATAGAGTTCCTAACAAAATAAGTGACGATTGAATACAAATAATTAAGAAATAGCATTAATAAAAGATTATAATATCATGAGAATAAAGAGATTCATGACATAATATGTCAAAGGGTAGTATATAAACCATATAAAAGTGAATTCATGCATAACAAATAATAAGTCTCAATTGAATGTAAATTGATACAAAGTCCCTTACAAAGACCATATCCTTAGATTAAAGAAAACTCAATGAAAAAATTATGTGTGAACAATAAGAATACACCCAATATAAGAGAATATTAAGTATAAACGAACCATAGGAAATTAACACATAATCATATCATGGAATAATCAATAACTATAAGTTCATCCCAAAGAATTGAAACTTGGTTAAGAAGTTCTCTTACAGAAATTTGACAGCCTAATGACGTCACTTTAAAATTAAGAAAATGAGTTTATGAGAGAGAAATAGTTCTACCATCACTTGGACAAAAAATGTAAAGAAATAAGGATATAGAATAACACATCCTAACATAACAAAGAGGAAATTAAAAGGCATAACATAAATGAAGTCTTTTAAAAAGAGGAGGGTTAAAGATTCCCTCATTGATTTGGTAACATATGAAACATACAGCCCATGAAATAAGGATCATACAATGAAGATGTAAATACCTAAAAATTAGAGTATCTTACATAATGAATACAATCACGGGAATTATATACACCCCACAAAATGAAATAGTGGAAAATATAGCATGAATCTCACAGGAATAAAAAGTGAGATGAAAACCTCTTACCACATTGTAATCAATAGAGTCATATAAGAAAAAGCTAATAAAAACCAAATGAATCATATAATATAATAAATATAAATATAATCATGATAATATATATAAAATTTCAGTACACAATACAACATATGCAACAAATAATTGGTGAACAATGGAAATATCACGAAATTAAAAGTGAGATAAAAAGCATTTACCTCATATCTGACTTGACCTGTTCATTCTTTTATATCTTAAATAATAAACTAAAGTTAATTTATCCTTCATTAAGAACATTTTAAAAGTTTATTATTCCTTTTATATCACTTATTACCATATTATAAACATCATTCAATCACTTAAGTTAATAATGGTTGTTTAGTCAATATTCGGTACTTGAGTCAAAAATGAACTTCTTGTAACTACAAGTTGTTCTTGTGGTCAAAATTAAATTACCTCCATAATAATATTCATGATTTATATATCATACATATTTCTAGTATATATATGTATTTATAACAGTATGTAACATTTTGAGATGACAAAATGAAATGCATCGTTCATTGAGATGGTCAGTCGTACGTACGCATGAACGCTACTTTCATTTCATTTTTGTATTTTAATGGAATGAAAAAAATTATTCATAGATTTATTATAATTAAATTATAATATAATATATTATTTCTGTAACTCCATCCTTTATATGTTCCACATATGGCATGAACGATTCATATCATTTTGAGGGGGCGGTAGTCCGCACTTCCTCAAATGAAACTATCATATTTACCCATTATGAAAACAAAAAATATATGATATAAATGAAAAATAAAAAAGTGTTGAGAAAATATAATTATAATATATATCACATGTAATGATAGTTCCATATTAATGACCACCATAATATATGATTGGAGAAGATTTAACAATCATCGTTTCGTGAGGCAGTAGTTCGATGTCCACAGAAACAATGTGTTCTTTACCCATTATATGGAGGTGTGTGTAAGTGTAGTTCACATCCTTCACATAAAAAACCTATTATATCTAAGATAGTGGTTTTGTTAGAAAATAAATAAATAAATAGAGTTTAGGGGGTTGGAGAAGTAAAATAAAAGAAAATAACTTAAGAGAAGATGATACCTTAAAATATTGTAACTCCCTTTCGTTTGAACCAAAAGGCTTTATTGAAGTTCCTTATACCTATGTTAAGGATTATAAGTGGAAGAGAGGGATCTTTAGATTTTATTTGGAAAGAATTTGGATGAGCCAAGGGGCTTGAGAGGTGTGATTAATGGGTTAGAGGTGATGTATTTTTATAAGGGGGGAGGGGTTCTTTAGGAAAGATTGAAAATATTATTTTATTATATAATGATTTTCTGTTTCTAAAGGTCAAAAAATTATTAAAGATGAAGATAAGATTACTCTTGTTTGAAATAAATTCATCCAATAAGAATTGGATAGGATTTGGATTTTGTTTTAATCTTTATAATGTTATTTATTTAAATCATTCATTAATTAGGTAAACACTGCATCATTATTATTTCATAAATAATAATATTTATTTGATGTCTAAAAATTATATAACAAATTCCATGATGTAGGAAATATTTTTATCATTCAAATGAATATTTATAGTCAAAGAGATAACTTATATAACCCATGTAAATATTGATTTACTAAAAGATATATATTTAATTCATTTTTATATTTACACTAAATTAATTAATATAAAGTGTGATTATCACTCTTAAGTGGCTCCATGGGGTCCCAAAATCGACCCAAAGATTCCCAAGGTCGTAAATGTATCAACAAATAGTATTAGGACACATGTTAGGGTTATTTAATATTATTATAATTTTATTTTTACCTTGAATTACCCTAATTACCTTTAATCATTGTAAATACCAGAAAAAAGTTATTATTCACCAAAAACTATTTTCACCTTATTGAACAACTTTTTACTTACTGATAACAACCATGTATGTCAGATTTTTTAAATTAAATTCATAGAAACGGTAAAATTTTATTTAAATGAAAAATTCGGTTTTTTAACTACTACTTAGTGTTTTCACTATTCCTAAAAAATTTAAGGTTTTTAGAAAAATATCAAAAATTCATCCTAATATATGTTTGATATTCTGAATTAAAAAATTTTGTCTATTTATAAAAATTCAAAATATATAACATTCATTAATTATTTTAAAATTAATTCCTACAGTCAAAACAAAAAGCGTGTTTCTAAGAAATAATAATTATCAAAACATTGACACTTTTTATGTCCAATTTGAAAGTGAAATTACTTGCAATGACAATAATT
The DNA here is from genome assembly GCA_963277665.1 of Viscum album. Taxonomy (NCBI): domain Eukaryota; kingdom Viridiplantae; phylum Streptophyta; class Magnoliopsida; order Santalales; family Viscaceae; genus Viscum; species Viscum album. The sequence continues at coordinate 1,152,320,361 of OY728130.1, forward strand.
GGATTGAATTTTAAAAATATAATTTAATTACACTTTAAAACCAATTAAAAATATAATTTATCCATATAAATAAATTAGATTAAAAGGCAGTGTTGAATTAAAATACAGTATTTTTTATTATTCATTGAAAAATGAACATTATCAGAAAAATACCAACATTTCATCCGATGTAAATATTGATGTCCTGATTTGAAATAAAAATTTTATTTTTTCATATAAAACACATATAAGTGACAATAACTATATTTAAAAATAGTTTGACATCAAAAGGTGGTAAAATGTCCTTTTAAATATTATTAGAGTGTTTCATGCTTAATATTGGATTCATTCTCATTTTATGCCTCTAAATTTTATTGGGTAAATGTAATAACATTTAAGAATCATATTTAATCATAATATGGTTAGTTTTGTTCATTCCTGCCAATAAAATGTCTATGAGTTAGCTACCATTTAAAATAATAATATTATATTAATATTTTTCAGTAAAACTCAACGTTGTGTGCAACGTAAGTTTTCAATGAAACCTTTTTTGCGTATCTGGTATTCCATCGAACATAACATCCCAATTAAAGTAAAATTAATATTTAATTCATGAATTTTAATAAATATGAAAAGGTTATATTATTTATTTACATAGTATGATACATCCTTCCCCCCTTTTAGGAATTATGTCCTCACAATTTTAAAATTGGTCTTGGAAACTTCATAGAAAGTCCCACATCAGAAAAAGAGTCAATAAAAATATCACTTTAAAAGAAAGAAATATAAATAAAGAGGTCACTCAAAATAGCTCATACTAGGATTCCATGTAAGAAAACAAATATATGGAAGAGAAACAAACCATAAAGGTTTGAAGGAGAATAGAAGAAAACATGATTAAGAGAAACTTAACCACCAGAAAATCATAATCATGTGATGTGTTAAACGGTCTTTGATTCCCTGTTAGGAAAAGATAATGGATATTGTTTTTTTAAGTTACTTTTCATAATTTTGTAGAATTTATTTATGAGATTAACTAAAAATATAAGGAAACATACTTACTTTTCATGTAGACTTTCATCCTTTACTAAATTTACACCACAAACTCATATTTTTTCCAAATGATTAGTATTCAAACAGACTTTGTCACATTAAAAGCACTACAATCAACTTCTAGAATATCAGATAATCCACAAAAGATGAACTATTAATTTCCCCTATCTTTAGACATCAACCAAAACCAAAATGTTATGTACAAGATCATATAATACCCCAAAATGATAAAACATTATAAAAATAAATACTACTCTTAATCCCCAAAATTCGACAAATAATACCCAATGTTATGAAAAGACCATTCAATAAACAAATGTCTTTAAAATTATTCAATGTAACCCAAACTATGATTTTAACCCAAAACTCATAAGGATTTAATAACATAGTCTTCCACAGTAAATCTTAACATTTATCTCTTAATAAAAATGACTACTCCTAAAGTCTCATAGTGAAGTGTAATTAACCAAATCACATATTCTCTATGATAGGTTAATCATTTCCATAAATAACCCAAATCACCATATGTCCATAATAAAAACATAGATTCTTCCAAAATAAAATTCCACCCTTACTCATTAAAAAAAATATAATTATTCCGGGAATAAAATTTTCATATATCCAACTTCAGGGTTACACACACTATAAAAAATCATCCAATATAACCCCATCATCAAAATACCCTTAATAATTTTAATCATTTCATTATCTTAAAATCTACTGTAACTCTTGAATCCCATATATGTTGACTTCTTACTCATTCAACATTCTTCATGATCCGTTAACCATTCTTTACCAACTTATTTTGAAATACATCTTTCCTACAAAAAAACGTGAATCATATCCTAATATTAAATAATATAAAAACATATGTTAATAAAAAATCCATACCATTCATTGGTCATTGTCTGTTTCTTCATCCTCAATTGGAATGGAATTAGGTATTGGTAAACATATATTTTTATGATCCTTGTGATCTTATTCCCGAAACTTCTTCATATGACATCTGTTTGTATAATGACCATGCACACCACATTTAAAACATTCGATTGATTGATCAAAAATAAATTATTTAACTTTCCTAGTGTTAACTGGATGCTTCCTTTTTCTATGGCAGGTTCTTGCTTTATGACATTCATTCCCACATCTATAGCACCTTCCCATCCCTTAAAAACATTTTCCTATGTGTTTCATTCCACATCCTTGACACATAGGTTTTTGAACATACTAACCTTTATGATTATTACTTGAACTTCCGTAGGGATTTGTTTCTCCCATATATGATGCCTTATAAAAATCACCAAGGTTCTGGTGGTAAATCATGACTCCAGATAGTAGGTTGAGAATAACCACAAGATTTCTCATTGCAGCTCCCATTTCATTTGGTTTCTCATTCATAAAATCATCACAGTGTTCTTCACATCCACTATTACTTTGGTTCCTTCTATATCAATCTATTTACTAAAACCAAAAAGGTCAGTGTGATTGTATTAGTAAAATCATCATATAATATCTTATGAGGAGGGTAAATACTAAGATAGACTAATTCATGTTATCTTAAAATCAATCAATTTATCTAAAATAACAATGGATATTTCTAATTTTCTAACCATTATGGTTATGTCACTTATGTTTAAATAACACCCTAACCTCTAATGTTAACAAAACCGACCTCTGATACATACTATAAGGACCCAGCCTTAAAACATTACATAATCTTGAATTAAATTAATAATTCACATTGAGAATCTTTTCATGTTTAAAGTTTTAGAAAATTATTCCATAACTATTACATTACATCTCAAAAAATTACAAAGTAGTCACTTCAACTCAGTTTCTATTTCTTTCAAAAAATAAAAAATCTGGAAAAAAATTCATGTCTAGTTCCATGTTTTAGACAACATGAATTTTCTTGGATCCCATCCTTGACCCTATTCATCTTTAAGTCTTGTGAAAAACATTTCAAAATATGGGATGATCATAAAAAGATTATTAAGGGTTATAAAATTAGGAAATTAAACATTAACCCATAAATAAATACAAATCAATGAAACCATACTTTTCAATCAAAACATACCTCATGAAATCATAAGATTTATGAATAACATACAGATATCATAAATCATAAAGGTAACTTGTGGAATCCATATCAAACTTACATTGTATCTTTCATAGCTACATTGGTAGTTTCATTTATAATACCCATAATAGTGTATTCTCTAAATCTTTTAGAAGAAACATAAATGTTTACCTCTGTCACGTTACCTAATGCATTAGAGAGCTATCTCAGTCTCACCTGTCCTAGGTTTATCACGGAACCACCCATATATGTAAACAATTCCCAATAACCAAAACATATTCATAACACATAAAAAAAATCATAAAGTAAAGATAACATTTCAACATTGAAATCATAATATATCATTTTAATATATTGACATAATCAATTCTTTATCAAACCATTTAAAACATTTAATAAAAATATTTTTGAATCAAAGTGTCCCATACCACATTGAAGAATTTGAAATAAATTTCAATTTCAAAACATTCATGTCCATATAAATAAATCCTTAAAATCATTTTTAAATTTTGGACATTAATGAGAAAATTTTAAAAGATTAAATCTTTAAAAGATTTAAATTAATATTTTAGTTAAGGAGTTCCTAACCAAATAAAAGATGCTTGAATACAAATAATCAAAAAATAACATTAATAAAAGCTTAAAATATCATGAGAATAAATAGATTCATGATATAATATTTAAAAGGAAAGTATATACACCATATATAAGTAAATTGGTGTATTACAACAATTAAATCGCAAAGGAAAGTAAATTGAGACAAAGTCCCTTGAAAATATAATATTCTTAATTTAAGGAAAATTCAATGACATAATTATGTGTTAGAAATAATAATACCCCCAATATAAGTGGATATTAAGTGTAAATAAATCATAGGACATTTATACATATTCATAGCATGACATAATCAGGAAGTATATGTTTAACCCAAAGAATTTAAATTGGGTTAAGAAGTTCTCTTTCAGAAATTCGACAGCCTAACGACATCACATTAAAACTAAGAAAATGATTTGATAAGAGAAAAAATGTTCTATCATCAATTGGAAAAAATATTATACCAATACGAATATATAATAACATATCCCAACATAAGAATGTGGACATTAAAAGACATAATATAAATGTAGTCTTTTAAAAAGAGGTGGGTGAAAGATTCCGTCACTTATTTTGCAACTTACGAAACATAGACCTTATGAAAGAAGGATAATTCAATGAAGATGTAAATACCAATAAATTAAATTTTATTACACAATTAATACAATCATGGGACGTGTATATACCACACAAAAAGAAAATAGTGGCAAATATAGCATGAATCTCATGGGAATAAAAAGTGAGATAAAAACCTTTTACCACATTGTAATCAATCGAGTCATATGAAAAAAAGTTACTAAACACAAAATGAATCATAAAATAACATGAATATAAAGAGAATCAGGATAATATAAAAAAAATACCATACAAAAAACACCATATGTAATAAATAAGTTGTGAACAATGAAAATCTCACGGAATTAAAAGTGAGATAAGAAACCCCTTACCTCATGTTTGACTCGACCTGTTAGTTCTATAATCTCATAAATAATAAACTAAAGATAATTTATACATTATTAAGAACATTTTTCAAGTTTATTATTACTTTTATATCACTTATTACCATGTTATAAACATTATTCATTCATTTAATTTAATAATGGGAATTTGATCGATATTTTATACTTGAGTCAAAAATGAACTTCTTTTAATTAAAAGTTGTTCAAGTGGTAATATTTAAATTATATCTAGAATTATATTAATTATTTTGATATAATATATGTAATATATATCCAATATATATTTATTTATAATAGTACATAACATTTGGATATAATAAATGAAATGCATCGTTCATGGAGACGGTGAACCATACGTACGCATGAACGCTACTTTAATTTCTATTTTATATTTTAATGGAATGAAAACATAATGATACATAGGTATATTATAATTACTGTATAATACCATAAATAATTTCATTATCTCTATCTTCTTATACATTCCACATATGGCATGAATGAGTCATATCACATTGAGGGGGCGGTAGTCCTCACTTCCTCAAATGAGATTATCGTATTTACCCATTATGGAAAACATAAAGGTATGATAAAAATGAAAAATTAAGAAGTATAGAAAAAATATAAATATAATATACATCACATGTAAATACAGTTCCATCTTAATGACCACCATAATAGGTTATAGGATATAATTGAGCAATCATCGTTTCGTGAGGTAGTTGTTCGCCGTCCACAGAAATAGTAGGTTCTTTACCCATTAGATAGAAGTGTGTGTATGTTTAGTTCGAATCCTTCTAATAAAAACAACCTAGTATATTGAAGATAAATTTTTTTATAAATAAATAAAATAAATAGAGTTTAGGGGGTTGGAGAAGTAAAATAAAAGAAATTAATTTAAGAGAATATGTTAGCTTTAAATCTGGTAACTCCATTTGTTTTGAACCAAAATGAATTATTGAAGTGTCTTCTTCCTAAGGGAAGACTTATGGATGGAATTGAAGGATCTTGAGAGATTATTTGGGAAGCGTTTGTATTATACAAGGGTCTTAAGAGGTGTCAGTAGTGGGTTAGAGGTGAGGTCTTTTTATAAGGGGGAGGAGGGGCTCTTTAAGAATGATTGAAAATATATTTTTATTATATAATGATTTTCAGTTTCTAAAGGTCCAATAATTATTAAAGTAAAATATAATATGACTATTGTTCGAAATAAAATCATCCAATAAGAATTTTATAGGTTTTGGATATTTTTTTAATCTTTATAATCTTATTTATTTAAACTATACATTAATGAGGTAAACACTGTATCATTATTGTGTCATAAATAATATTATTTATTTGATGTCCAAAAAATATAAAAAAATACCATGGTGTAGTAAATACTTTTATCTTTAACATTAATATTTATATTCGAATATATAACTTATATAAACCATGTAAAATTGATCTACTAAAAGATATATGTTTAAGTCATTTTTGTCTTACTTTAAATTAATTAATATAATGTGTCATTATAACTTTTAAGTAGCTCCATGGGGTCCCGAAATAGACCCAAATATGACCATGGTCATAAATGTATCATCCAATAGGATTAGAACACAAGTTTGGGTAATTTAACATTATTATAATATTATTTTTACCTTTAATTACCCTATTTACCTTCAACTGCAGTAAATAAAAGGCAAAAGTTACTATTCACCCAAGTTTATTTTCACCTTATTGAACCACATTTTACTTACTTATGACAACCATATATGTTGGATTATTTAAATTCAATTAATAGAAGCGATAAAGATTCATTTAAATGAAAAGGTCAGTTTTTTTACTACTACTCATTGTTTTCACTATTCAACAATAATTGATGGTTTTCAGAAAAATACCAAAGAATCAGCCAAAGTAATATTTGATATTCCAAATTCAAAAATGATGTCTATTTTAACAAATTAAAAACATAGAAGATGCATTAATTAATTTAAAATTAATTTCCGTTGTCAAAACAAAAAGCGGGTTTTTAAGAAATAATAACTATCAAAAGATTGACACTTGTTTATGTCCAATTTCATGGATAAATAACTTCAAATGACCAAAATTGGATTTAATGGTAAAAATATAATATAATTAATATTTAAAACCAATTAAAAATATAATCTAACCATTTAAAAATATTATATTAAAAGGAAATTTTTGAATTAAAGTACATTATTTTTCACTATTCTTTAAGAAATGAACATCATCAGAAAAATACCAAAATTTCATCAAAAGTAAATATTGATTTCTTGATTCTAAATAAAAATTTTATTTTGTAAAATAGAACATATGAAATTTAAAAAAACTATATTTAAAAAGGGTTCATCATCAAAAGGCTGTAAAATGACCTTTTAAAGAATTTTAGAGTGTTTCAAGCTATATATTGGATTCATTCTCACTTTAAGCCTCTAAATTTTTTTGGGTAAATATTGAAATATTTAAGAATTATTTTTAATCATAATATAGTTAGTTTTTCTCATTCTCTCCAATAAAATGTCTATGTATTAACAACCATTTAAAATAATAATATTATATTAATATTTTTCAGTATAACTCAACGTCGTGTGAAACGTAAGTTTTCAATGAAACCTGTTGTTGTGTATCAGGTATACCATAGAACATAGAATCACCTTTAAAGTAAAATTAAAATTTAATTCACAAATTTTAATAAATATGAAAATGTTATATTCTTTATTTACCTGGGATATTACACTAGGGTACTCATATCTAGGTATATCTGAGAGAATGTGGGAATAAATATTGCCAAACCATCTAGCCTCAACCAACATGAGACAAGGAACATGACAATGACTCATACCAAAAGGTAATCGTGGATGGAGAAGTCTTGGAAGAACCCAAATCATAAGGAGGAAAAGATGAGTAGGAGGCCTGAAACCAGCAACTTCGAAAAACCCTAGGCGAAGAAGGACCTCGCTCAAGGATGAAAACTAGGTGATAAATGCCCCATCTTTGATATTATATGAAATTTGACTATTCATATTTGTATTTTACTCTTTAATAAGAATACTAAAGCTTCACCCATAAGAAAATTATATGTAATTATTACAAAAATTTTGTCCATTTTATCAAATTAAATTATTAATTTTATATTATTAACTTTTAAATAACATTATATAGTATAGAAAAAAATTTATTTTCAATGAAAACTATTTTAACATTATAAGTGAATACAATTATATTTTTGATTATTGATTCATTATTATATGTTTACACTTATTTATTTATATATTTCAAACATATTATCCATTTTATAATATTAATTTTCTAATTAAATTAAACTTATCATTTAATTATATATTTATGAAAACTTAATTGTTTTGAATAACATTATACATTAGAGTTGTAATACTTTTTCTATGACCCTTTTACATTTATAATGAATACATTATATAAATTTAATATCAATAATTTTTTTATAATACACAACATGAATATTAAATTATGTTTTCAAATAATTATAATAAATAGTTCATAAATTATTTTGGGGTTAAACATGTTACTTATTATTTTAAAATTAAAATTTTATAATATTAAAATATGAATACAATCATGTAGACCATAAATAAATTGTAAGATAAATTATAAAATCATTATAAAATATTATTTCATTATAAAAAATTATTTCTCATTTTATTTTACCATGTAATTTGCATAAAATGTTATATGACATTAAAATTTAATAAATTACATTCAATGTTCATAAATTACAATTAAATAACTATTAAACATGTACAATACTTTTTTATAAATTATATTATGTTTCTCTTTATATGATAGAATGAAAAATATATATCAATATGAGAAATATAATTATAAAATAATACTTTTTATAAAAAACTATGAATACATTAAAAGAGATTTTATAAAAGCATTTAACTAATTAATTATTATTTCTTAACTATCATTTTAATTTAATTAAAATTTTACATAAAAAATGTATTAAAGGAAACTTCATAGGAGATAAATATGAATATAAATGTATGATTTATATTATAAAAAATAATAGAAATAAATTAATATAACATTTATAAATAATTTACCAATTTATTAAAAGTCTAAATAGTTACATTATACCATCATTAAAGAAGTGTTTTCCTCGCAATATTTACTCATTGATAAACACTTATTAATTCCAATAACTATTTTTTTAAACCCTAATACTCATAACAAATTTAATCTTAAATGTTATATATGGTGATGAAACATTATAAATACCTTGGAAATGTTATTCCGATGTGGTTATAGAAATTATACTAAACCTAATATTCTAGGGATAGTTGTTATCTATCTAGGGATCCATAAAAAATTTTTAAAAAAATTAATTCCCAAAAATAACCAATCTCTGATTTGATACCAAATGAGATTCCCCCAAATTGACACTTATAGATATTGTTCCAATAATATATAATTTCTTAGTTTTAAAGAGTTATATCCAACTCCCAAGATCTAAAGTTCAGTGTCTTTGGAAAATATGTACATAAAACATAATAAACCTATATAACACCACAAAAATTTATTTAAAATTTTCAGCAAAGACCACTTATGAATAGGAAACACTCTATTTATCACTTATGATCACCGGGAGAAATAGAGGGAAAACATAATAATGTAGTGATCTCATACACTTAGTAAGGAGTAAAATATTTTCAATGAGACAATATATCATAAATAAATGTGATACATTGTCATGTGAGATATTAAATTATTAAAATAATAACACCATGATTTTTTTTAAAAACAAAGCATGATATCATAATCATAAATCATAGACTGGATCATAGAACATGGAATAGGATTCAAGTATGGTAATCCTGAGAATAAAAAGAATATGACACAGCCATAAATAATTTCATAAAAATAAATAAAGTCATTCTCTCAATACATCATAATATAATGGCCCAGGCTCACAACCCTTGCACCGTACATAGTATATCATGAGATAAAAACACACCCAATCGATCATTGGTAATATAATTCTACATCCACCCAACACATAATAATACATCATAAACATAGGTTCAACATGAATATGAAAACAATTATAAATCCATCAAAAATAATTATATGATTACTAGTAGAAATAAAATAACAATAAAATAAAATACACCAACCTTATAGAAACTAACCCCTTTTATAGATTATTATTACATAGTTTTTAAGATAATAAATATAAAAATATTATATTACATAATCTATTTTTTTAGTGTCTTAGGAAGATTTGTTTTATACATCATGAGTACATAATAAAATCCAACAACTATTTAAATGATTCATTATTGTCCTCCTTAAATCCTTTATGTTCTACTTGGTATGTTTAATCACATAAGTACATAAATGAAGGAAATTTTGATCTAAAATTTGAGTAAAGAGGCAAATAATATATAAGTAACTATAGATGTGAAGCAATAGTAAATTAGTGAGCAAAATCACTATTATCATACCATAAAAAAGATTAATTATTATAAGAATAAATGAATTATTTGAATGAGAAATGGAATGTGGAATATATAAAATAATGAATCATTATAAAATTGTGATAAAATAACCCATATATTTTTTGAAAAAATCTAGCATTATGTTCATGTATAACATAGGTGTACAAATCATCACCTCAAAAAATGTATGCAAATTTAGAATCATGTTCATATATAATACACATAATATCCTGAGATGTATCACACTACCCTATGAATTATAGGGATATATAATTTGGTCACTCTATCACATCTTAAAACCCTCCCAATAATTCAATCCATATATAATATAGATATATAAAAATCATAATCAAGAAATAAACTGATGGGAAAAAGAATGAGTTTCATAATGATGAAATACAGAATATTTTATTGAATAACCTTGAATAATCCCAAATAAATATGGAAAAATATTTTTGAAAATAAATATTTTCATAATGATATCATAGTCCAATGAGATAAAATGTTACATCTCAAGAGGAATCAATGATATGTTTTTAAAAAAAATCTTTTTGAAACAAATCATTTTATGTGGTTTTCTAAATCATCTCAATGATTTAAAAGAATGCATATACCTGGATAAACCAAAGGGAAAGGGAATTGATATTAATTTTCAATTAATTTTGTATATTAAAAGTGAGAGGAGAGAATAATAGAATATAGACTCAAAAAAATAGTGAGGTTTTGGATTCCCCTTACCATTGGTTCTTCTATGTTTCACCATGTTTAAACATCCTGTAGAATAAACTTGTAAAGACCTGTAATTTCCATGTAATTTGTTTTTAAATATTTAGGAATTTTACGAGTCCGTAAAAATTGACGGCGCGTGATTCTGAGGCCTGAATAGCCCGGAATGAATTTCTGAACTTTTATTCAGGAACATTTAGTAAATGTGTGAGCTGGTTTTTATAAATTTTGAACTGGTGCTCGGAATTGAAATTGGAGGGCACCGTTGAACTCATTGCCCTGGTATTCTCTTAAGGAGACTTTCACCTCGACGATAGTTGGTCAAGGGTGAATGTTAGTTTTTGGGTTTTTTGTGGAAATAATAAAATAAAATAATCACATATTTTATTTTATTTGTTGTAACCACTCAATGTGGAAGTTGAGAAGTGGGTACAACTAGAACTTAACCTCTCATGAGAGGCTATGGTGGTGGGGACCACCCGAGCTTAACCTCCCATAAGTAGTTATGGTGGTGGGGACCACCCGAGGCCTAAACCTCTCAACTCCCTCTTTAATGTGGAGGAACCTCTTGAGATTCCTTTATATTAATTAGGCCAACGCACCACTTTAATTTATCCAATTTGAATTTTTATCCAATAAACTAAATAATAGATATCATAATCTATTATTTTGGGGGCCAGCTATTCGTTTTGGTGGAATTGGGAGGAAGGAGTTTCGGGAGAAAAGCTCTCCAATGAAGAACGCCTCTCCTTCCATGAATTCTTCTCCAAACTCCTTTGATGGATCTCCAACGACGCACGAACCATAAATTAAGGAAAACACTGATGACACATACATCCATCTTTTCCCAACGATTCATTTTCTTCCTCACGACCTCGTTGATGTCATCAAGTGAACGAGTTAGGTGTTTATTTATAAGTGATTTTATATTCCTATGTTCTTATCTTCTACAACAAAGAATTCGGATCAACTCTCTATTTTATATTGATCCTCAAATGTTTTTCTTTTGTGGGATTGGGAATGAATAATTGCGGAAGCTTAAAGGGAGGGTGTTTGAATTGTTTTCTCTTACCCGTTCTTATTATTCTAGTCATTCAAGGGTAACTGCCGCTTGCTACCGCTCTAATACGGAGAGTCTGGGCCAAACTAACAGGGACCATCCTCTCAGTAATTCTTGTGTTGAATTTTGGTGGTCTTCATAATGGTGCAGGATGGCGACCAACCACGAAGGGGCATGAGAACGGCCGTCGGCACTACCGCCGGCCGCAACAAAGGCAACGACACAATGGCGCCGCTCCACGGCCCCCACCACCTCGCTGCCTCCGTCGTCCGTGGCCACCGCCACCGCGGCCGCGCCACGCCTCCCTGGCCAAACTATTGTTGTGGCCTCACCACGTCGCCCCAGCCGAACAGTCATCGTGACCTCACTGCACAGCCCCGGTCGGACCGCCACCGCGGGCTCGCCGCACCACCGAGGTCGAGCAGCCTCGCCGAGCCGCCCTGTGGCCAACTCCGACCTAGTGACCTCCACACCCTCGTGGCATACGCGACCCCCATGGCCCCTCATGGCCCTCACATCCAAACGGAAAGTACTGGCCAGACCCAGCCGGTCGGACCAGACCTGGGCCCACCACGACCCATTTACTTTCATTTGGCCATAACTTTGGCACTGTAAAACCGTTTGACAACCCATTAGCGACACTAAAATTCTTGGAGAAATACGGTCCCTTTGAGTATACCCCACGAAAGTTTTGGATTAAGATGGGGAATGGTCAGGTTGGATCGACCACCAATTCAACCAGGCCCTCAGGACAAAAAGGATAATAACTCACAATACGGCCGTCTGATTGATGCACTGTCTATTTCATTGAGACCCTTACGACGTGGAAGAACTTTGAGATACTTCTTTTTTGGAATCCGTGGAAGTTGGAGTATCGACCAGTATCATGTGTTGGGGATCCTCCCGGAGAGGAGTGAGCATAGTGCAAGAACCTAGTAGCTGGCTGAGACCTGATGACTGCTGACCATTTCGACTCGGAGTTACATGACAGGCCAAGTGGGGAGCGCCTTTGTGTGACACAGCTGCCCCACGGTGGGGAGTGCATCTGTGTGACGTGGCTGACCCATGGTACTTGACAGGAGGAGTACCTCAGCAGACCTCAAGGGGGAGCGCCTTTGTGTGACGCGGCAAACCCATGGTACTCAACAGAAGAAGTACCTCATCAATTCACGAGGGGGAGCGCCTTTTTGTGATGCGATAGACCCATGGTGTGGATTGCCTCTGTGTGATGCGGCAGACTCATGGTACTCGACAGGAGGAGTACCTTAGCAGTCCAAGATAAGTGGGAAGCGCCTCTCTATGACATGGCAGACCCACTATACTCGATAGAGAAGGGGTTCGATAGTATCCGAAGTGTTTGACTATGTGACTAGGGATGTTACTTGTTACTAACCCTAGAATATATCATAGTTTGAGCTAATTCAGTACCTCTGTGTTTTCCTCATGATTGATATGGATTACTTGATAACTTAGGTATATGTGTGGGCATATACCTAAGTAGGGATTTCTGTTGATTTCATACTTTTTGGTTTATCATAGTGTATTTTGTGAGACCTTGAGGGTCTTGGGGTCCCTTATGAGTATCATTATACTCACCCCTGCAATGGCTATGCATGCACTTCTATTTATTTGGTGTAGAAGACGGACAGTGCTGACTAAGGACTTGAGTACCAGGACTGCACGGTGCCCGGAGTTGGACCATACGACGTGTCGATACGTGATGTAGCCGGATAGACGGGGAGTGCTGAGGAGGTGATCTGTACCTAGCCTTCAGGTTGGATCCTCATAGGAAAAACTAGTAGAGGACTTTCCCTTTTCTTCAGTTTTATTGTATCACAGTTTTACTTGTACTTTCCGGTTGGGCTTGTATTCTATCCCCATTTTACTTACTGCACTCACTCTGTCTACAGTTCATTTTACTTAGGTTCCTATATTGTTGTGTTCTTGGTTATGTCTACTTATAAGTTATAAAGGAAATTCCTTCGCAGTTTTAGAGAATATTCCTTCGGTGCTAGTCGCCAGTCACTGGATTATGGAAGGCGGGCATGGGGTAGTCACAGCACAGGCCCTGGGGGGTGGGTCATGACAAATTGGTATCAGAGGAGTCGGTTCTACAGCAAGACATAAGACTATGATATTTCTTTTTAATGGAAATAGCGTTATGTGTATTGAGTGTGGTTATTAGTTTATGGAATTTATTGTTGGTGCAGTGGCCAACGTATCCATACACTAGGACTCTGACTTCTGATTTCTGACTCAGTGCATGAAAACACTGATTGTGTGTGTGTTTTCGAAAGTTTTCTTTGTAATATTTTGAGTCATCTCGCTAGGTATAACTTATTAACCGTGGAGCACCTGTTTTTTTATAGGATTCCTCCACACAGACAGCCAGCTAGGGTTTTGAGAGTTGTACATGCTGATAGACCACTCAGTGATGAGGCCTCAATGCAAGGCCCTTTTCTAGTAGTGGCACCAGCAGTACCATTACCCATTGGTCCACCGATTCCACCATCCCCAACAGTAGAGAGTGCACACTACTTGAACGCGTTGTATGAGTTCCAGTGCCAGAGGCCACCCAGGTTCAAGGAAGATATAGACCCACAGGTGTTTGAGGATTGGATGGAGGCTATGGTGAGAGTCTTCTGACTCGTAGGGAAATCAGCCAATCTCATGGTGATTATTTCTGCCATACTTCTACAGGTAGCATCGGGAAGATGGTGGAGCTCGATGCTCTAGTTTCACGATGAGGTGACCCTTTTATGGGCAAAATTTGAGATCCTATTTTGGGAAGAGTTTGTCCTAGCGACTCTCTGCACAGTGCGCATACAAGAGATGCTTCATCTACAATAGGGTAGCAAGAATGTGGCTCAGTACAAAGTGAGGTTCACTAACCTCCCATGCTACTCCATAGATATGGTGCAGGACCCATTCATTAGGGCCCAGACCTTTGAGTAGGGGCTCAAGCGGAAGATCATGGCATCGATGATCCACTCAGCATCCCGACGCAGTCATGGGTGTTAGAGAGATCCTTCTTGGTGGAGAGTTTCCTTGTCGAGATGTCACTAGCAGCGAGATCCCCTACCAGTCATAACGTAGTGGAGCCTTCTGTAGCTGGTATGAGATAGATGTCACAGAGGTTGAAGAGGACCAGACCTACTGGTGGACGATCGCATGACTCAGGATTAGTTGTATGGGGCACCCGAGACAGAACCAGTTAGGCAATGAGTGAGCTGTGTTATGCGTGTGGAAGGCAGGGTACATGGCTCGTGACTATCTAACCCGCCATAGGGATGATCAGCAGACATTCAAAGGACCAACTAGGCTGAGACAGAGGTTCGACCGAGTAGGTCCATAGGGATCAATCGGACGTAGAAGAGGAGATGGTCGTGTGGTTGGTGGTGGGCGAAAATTTGAGATGTTACTGCCACCACCACCAGGAGGTCCACCCTGACCACAGGGACTCGGTGGACAAGGGAGAGCTCAGCTCCAGCCAGATGAGGCCTATGATCACGGTGCTCTGGAGATGATATGTGGTACAATCTGCGTCTACCCCACCATAGCTACAGAACTTATAGACACAAGTGAAAATTATTCTTTTATTGCCACTTCCCTCATTCGGATCTTGGAGATTCCAACTGATCTGTTGGATCAATACTTATGGATAGATACTTCTACAGGAGAAGATTCAATGATTACACACTGGTTCCAGTAGTGTGAGATTACAATAGGAGGTGAGAGCATCGGCTGTAATCTACTAGTAGTCGCATCGAGGCCTTACAATGTCATCTTGGGTATGGACATGTTATCTACAGTCCATGATCAGATTGACTGTATTAGGCACAAAGTGTGGTGTGTCCACATAGATTAGACCAGGTTTACCTTCACCGGAAAGAAGGGAACCTTTAAAGCACCGGATGGACTTACCCAGAGGAGAGTGCAGCCTATCACTCATCAGTTGGCTAGCCTCACCCTCGGAGCGGTTGATACGAAGAGTCCAAATTATCCTGTGGTGGTGGACCAGTATGCGAATGTTTTCCATGATGATGTTCTGGGTCTATCTCCTTGCAGATATGTGGACTTTTACAATGACTTGTACCCCAGGATGGCACCGATATCTACACCAACATATCAGATGGCTCCCGTGGAGCTTTGTGAGCTGCAGGTACCACTAGAGGACTTGTAGGGGAAGGGATTCATCTGGCCCAGTGTTTCTCCCTACGTAGACATAATTTTGTTTGATAAGAAGGAAGATGGATGCTTGAGGCTTTGTGTTGACTATTGGTGCCTGAACCAGGTGACCATGAAGAACATGTACCCAATCTTGGGGATTTCAGACCTCTTTGATCAGATGAAGGTAGCACAGTGGTTCTCAAAGATAGACCTCAGATCAGGCTATCACCAGCTCAGAGTACGATATGAGGATGAGTAGAAGACGGCCTTAAGGTGTTAGTACAACCATTATGATTTCTTTTTTATGTCATTCGGCATATCCAACGCTCTAGTGGTGTTCACGGGACTCATGAAAAGGATATTTTAGTCATAAATTTATTGCATTGTTGTAGTCTTTATCGATGACATTCTAATATACTCGACTACTGAGGAGGAGCATGTCTACCATTTACAGGTAGTATTGGACACACTCTGAGAGCACCAGATTTATGGTAAACTCTCTAAGTGCCAGTTCTAGATCTGAGAGGTTCACTTTCTGGGACATTTCATATCAGAGGCTGGAGTTTTAGTGGATCCAGTGAATATTTATACAGTAGCTTGGGATCCACCTAGGAGTGTGACAGAGGTATGGATTTTCCAGGGTTTAGCTGGATATTACCGGAGGTTTTTTTCAGACTTCTCTAGAGTTGCAGCACCACTTTCAGCATTAACGAAGAAGTAGAAACCCTTTTTGTGTTCAGATATATGCCAAAATAGTTTTCAAGAGCTATGGTAGAGGCTGACTAGTGCCCCCATCTTGAGGCTACCGAAGGAGGGCATTGGGTACATAGTTTAATGCGACGCGACAGGGACTAGAATTGCATGTGTCCGGATGTAGGAGTGAGCAGTGATCGCATATGGTTCTCAACAGCTGAGACAACATGAGTAGAACTATGCTACCCATTACCTAGAGTTAGCAGTAGTGGTCTTAGCCTTAATGATGTGGAGACACTATCTGATGGGAGAGCGTTTTATCGTGTACTCTGATCACAAGAGTCTCAGGTATATCTTCTCTCAAAAGGACCTAAACCTGAGACAGTGACATTTTCTTAAGTTCCTCCAAGACTATGACTTCAAGAAAGTCTATACTCCTAGAAAGGGGAACGTTGTAGCTGATGTCGTCAACAGGAGGTCGGGTATACAGCTGCTAGGTGAGGTGATGGAGCTGCTGACTGCTTTGTAGATATCCTTCATGGAACGTGATGGAGCAGTTTTTCTTCAGACACTTATAGTCACTCCCCCACTTCTCCAGCGATTCAAGGGTGTGCATTGTGGGGATGAAAACTGTGAGACCTGATGTGCTCAAATATCCACAGGACACACACCTAATATGTTTTCTGAAGGTTGGGAGCACGTCGTCCACTTTAGAGGACCTACCATGGTACCAGTTTCACTTCAAGAGGAAGTGTTGAGGGACTTCCACACATCCCCTCTAACGGTACAACCAAGAGTGGTGAAGATGAATTGGGACCTCTGACGACAGAACTGGTGGCTGGGAATAAAGAAAGTAATTACGGAGTTTGTCTCTCAATGCCACACTTGTCAGCAAGTGAAGGAAAAGCATCAGGTTCCATCAGGCTTGGTTCATCCATTAGAGGTCCCAGAGTGGTAGTGGGATGGGATATCCATGGACTTCGTGACATGATGTCCACGTACATCTAGAGGTCATGACTAAATCTAGGTTATCTTCAACCAACTCACCATTTCGGCCCACTTCCTACTGATCAGAGATTAGGGTTTAGTAAAGAGATTGGGACGCCTCTATGTGTAAAAGATTTTGCTGCTAAAAGGAGTACCTTCAATGATTGTCTCTGATTGTGACGCATGTTTTACTTCCCAGCTATGGAAGGGGTTGCAGGAGGATTTTGGTACACTTCTTCGTTTGAGCACTGCCTTCCATCCCCAGACAGATGGTCAGACTGAGTAGACCATTCAGACCCTCAAGGACATTATACGTGCATGTGTCCTCGACTTTGGTCGTAGTTGGGAGGATCACTTTCCATTGGTGGAGTTTTCATACAACAACGTATATCACTCCACAATTGGGATGGAACCTTTTGAGGAGTTGTACCGGATAGCTTACAGACCACCTTTGTGTTGGACTGACTCTGGGGAGTCAGCACTAGTGGGACCAGAGATGGTACGGGCAACCACAGAGAAAGTGCAGATCATCCAGGAGTGGATGAATACTGCATAGAGCATCCATAATTCATATGTTGACAAGAGATGGAGACCGCTAGAGTTCAAAAATGGTGACCACGTCTTTCTATGGGTCTCACCATGATGAGGATTGTGTAGATTTGGTCGAGGTGGGAAGTTATCTCAGAGATTCATCGGACCATTTCATGTCCTAAGAAGAGTTGGCGAGGTGGATTACCGCTTAGCTCTTCCACCTCATTTGCACCAGGTGAAAGATGTCTTCCATATATCCTAGCTGAGGAAATAAGTGCATGACCCTTCCCACGTCATTGACCATGAAGAGCTGGATGTCGATGATGGGGCGATATTTATGGAGGATCCAATGGAGATTGAGGATTGACATGAGAGGGTCCTATGTGGGCGTTCGATACCTATGGTGCATGTTCATTGGAAAAAAGGAAACCTGCAGGAGATAAAATGGGAGTGGGAGGCTCTGATGCATGCTATGTATCCCCATTTTTACCTCGGTTTGAGTTGTGTCTTATGGGGACGCAAATCCATGAGGTGGGGAGAATTTAAAGACCCATAATTTCCATGTAATATTTTTTTAAATATATGGGAATTTTATAAGTCCGTGAAAATTGACAGCGCGTGATTATGAGTCCGGGAGTGCCCAGAATGAATTTCTGAACTTTTATTCAGGTATGTACAGAAAACGTACAAGTGGATTTTTCTAACTTTTGAACCAGTGCTCGGAATTGAAATCTAAGGGCACTGTTTAACTCACTACACTGGTATTCCCTTAAGGAGACTTTCACCTCGATGGTAGTTGGACGAGGGTGAAAGTTAGTTTTTGTGTTTGTCGTGTAAATAGTAAAATAAAATAATCACATATTTTATTTTCATTGTTGTAACCACTCCATGTGGAAGTTTAGAAGTGAGGACCAATAGACCTTAAACTCCCATGAGAGGTTATGGTGGTGGGGACCACCCGGGCCTAACCTCCCAGGAGAAGTTATGGTGGTGGGGACCACCCAAGGCCTAAACCTCTCAACTTCCGCTTTAATGTGGAGGAGCCTCTTGAGCTTCTTCCACATTAATTAAGCCAACACACCACTTTAATTTATCCAATTCTAATTTTTAGCCTACAAACTAAATAATAGATATCATAATCTATTATTTTGGGGGCTACCTGTTTGTTTTGGTTGAATTGGGAGGAAGGTGCTTTGAGAGAAAAGCTCTACAACGAAGAATGCCAATGAAGAATGCCTCTCCTTCGACAAATTCTTCTCTAAACTATGTCGAAGGATCTCCAACGATGCATGAACCAAAAATCAAGGGAAACGCCGATGACACTGGCGTCCATCTTTTCCCAAAGATTCTTATTCTTCCTCACGACCTCATGGACGTCCTCAAGAAAATGAGGTAGGGGTTTATTTACAAGTGATTTTATATTATCATGCTCTTCTCTTCTAAAACAACGAACGTTGATCAACTCTATTTTAGATTCATCCGAAAATGTTTTTCTTTTGTTGGATTGGGAATGATTTATTGCAGAAGCTTGATGGGATGGTGTTTGTATTGTTTTCCCTTACCTGTTCTTAATATTCTTGTGATTCAATTATAATTGCTGCTCGCTACTGCTCTAATGTGGTGAATGCGGGCCAAACTAACATGGCACATCCTCTCCATAATTCTTGTGTTGAATTGTGGTGTTCTTCGCAATGTTGTAGGATGGTGACCAACCACGAAGGGTCATGAGAACGGTAGTCGGCACTACCATCGGCTACGACGGAGGGGCCGACACAACGGCGCCACTCCGCGGCCACCGCCACCCAGCGGCCTTACCGTCGTGGCCTCGCCACGCCGCCCAGGCCTAGCTGCCTCACGGCCTCGCCAAGCCGCCTTGCGGCCTACCGTGCCCTCGTGGCCTCCGCACCCTCGCGGCCTCCGCGACCCCCGAATCCCCTCATGGCCGGACCGCCAACTCAGGCCTTGCCGGATCCAACGGGCTGGGCTGCACTACGGTTCGGGCCAGACCCAATGGGTCATGTCGGGTCGACCTGAACCGGGTCAGCCAAGGGTGGGTCGGACCAGACCCATGCTCACTACGACCCATTTACATTGTTTTGGCCATAACATTGGCACAAGGTGACCATTTGACGAACCATCATAGGTGCATAAAATCTTGGAGTGAGACGATCCCTTTGACTATACCTCACTAGAGGTTTGGATTAAGATGGGGAATGGTTAGGTTGGATCGTGCATGAATACAACCTGGCCCCTAGGACAAAAAGGCTAATAACTCATAAACTGAGCATCCGATTGATCCACCGTCTATTGTGTTGATACCCCAACGACGTGGAGAACTTTTGAGATAATTATTAATAGGACTTCGTGGCAGTTGGAGTATTGACCAGTTGCTTGTGGAGATGATCCTCCAAGAGACGAGCGAGCATAGTGCAGGAACCTAGTAGTTAGTTGAGACTTGATGACTGCTGACCATTTCAACTCAGAGTGACTTGATAGGACCAGTGGGGAGTGCCTCTATATGACGCAGCAGACCCATGATGGAAAATGCCTCTTTGTGATGTGGCAGACCCATGGTACTCGACAAGTGGAGTACCTCAGCAGGCCACAAGGGGGAGTGCCTCTGTGTGACGTGGGAGACCCACGATACTCGACAGGAGGAGTACCTCAACAAGTCATGAGGGGGAGCACCTTTGTGTGATGCGGTAGACAAATGGCGGGGAGCGCCTCTGTGTGAGGAAGTATACCCATGGTTTTCAATAGGAGGAGTACCTCAGCAGTCCAAGATTAGTGGGAAGTGCCTCTATGAGACGCGGCAGGCCCACTATACTCGATAGAGAAGGGGTTCTCTAGAAGTTGAAGTTTTTGATGATGTTACCGGGGATGTAACTTATTACTGCCCCTAGAATAAATCTTGGTGTGAGCTAAGTCATTACCTCTATGTTTTCCTCATTATTGAGATAGATTACTTGATAACTTAGGTATATGTATGGACATGTACCTAAGTAGGGTTATCTATTGATTTTATACTTTGTGGTTTATCCTTGTCTATTTTGTGAGATCATGAGGGTCTCGGGGTCCCTACTGGGTATTATTATACTCACCCTTGAATGGGATATTACCACACATCGATGTATTGGGTGCAGACGTCGGACAACGCTGACTGAGGAAGTGAGTACCAGGACTGGACGGTGCCTGGAGGTGGAAGATACGGCGTGTTGATATGCGGTGGAGACGAACGGATGTGGAGTGATGAGGAGGAGATATATACCTACCCTTAATGTAGGATCCTCGGAGGATGACCTATCAGTTAACTTTACCTATTCTTCAGTTGTATTGTATCATAGGTGTACTTGTACTTTCCAGTTGGGCTTGTATTATGTCCCCTTTTTACTTACTGCACTCAATCTGTTTACAGTTCAATTTACTTGTGTTCATATCTTGTTATGTTCTTGGTTATTTGTTCTTACAGGTTATAAAGGCAATGCCTTCCCAGTTTTAGAGAATATGTCTTCGGTGCTAGTCGCTAGCCTCTGGCCTATGGAAGGCGGGCTTGGGGTAGTCACGGAACAGGCCTCGGGGGATGGGTCGTGACAAAACTTATATTTATTATGTCACAAATATAGAATTATATTATAGTTTTTTCATTATTGGTAAATTTTAATCATTATAATTTATTTATTATTATCTAGTTTGAATAGTGAGTGGCTTGAAGACATTCTTATTCGAATATTCAAGTTCATGATTTGTTATCATGGTTTTTATTCTTTGTTATTTATAAATTAGTAAAATTAAAGTCAAAATAAAAAAATACATAAATTGGAATTTTTATATATTATATATTAGCTACACTAACTATTTTTTAATTTAATGAAGATTAAAAAAAATTATAACATCCTCATAGCTGGGTAAAACTGACCATTAAGGGGATGTTTCAAAAATACATGGATGAGTGCTATTTTTATAGAGTATAAATTGAATTTTTCTAGAAACATAATAAAATTAATTTGAAATCTACACACTAATTAACTAATTAAGAAATATTTTTTATTTAATGAAGTGTAAGAATTAGAATATAGATGGACAATATTCAGATGAATGAAATGGATGAGATTTCCATGTTTATAAAACTGATCATTTTCAAGGATCATAACACCATAATGGTTTGGAATTTTGTGACTCCAAAACATTATTAAGGTTAATAATAGTATTAAGAGATGGAAAATTGGTAGTAATTGGTATCAAAAAATTTTATGGGAAGTGAGTTTTCAAGGGAATGGATTAGGGGAACCTATATTTAAGGAGAGGTGTATTTTGGGTTAAAATATTGAAATAATTATTAATTAAAAAGTAAAAATTTTAATAGATATATTTTCGAAATTATAAATTATATTTTATTTTACATAAATTTTATTATAAATATTTAAAACCTTTAACAATAAATATATTATTTTATATAGAAGGAAAAAATAAATAATGAAAATATGTTTTTGTAGGGGAATAATTTAAATTTTTATAATTCGAAAATAACATTTTAGGTTTATAAATTATATTTATTATTTATAAATGACTCATTTATCTTAGTAAATTTATTTTCAATTAAGATAAACAATTTAAAATTTATTATTTCATTATTATACTATTAATATTTTATAAAATGTGTTGTATTTTGAAAAAAACTATATTTTATCTATTTAACTAAAAATTGAAGTTAATTGGAAAATTATAAAAAAATCACCCGTAGATAATTTATTATTCTCAATTAAAAAAATTAAATTCAGTTTTTCATAATAATTTTTAATAATGGGTAATTTTAATTGTTTAAAAAAATATGGTTGTACATAATACTTTACAATACTGAATGAAATTTAAAATTTTTTTATTAAGAAAATTTTTAAGGAAAAAGTGAGAAACCAATGAAAGTTACACCCAAAAATCATCCTCATAAATACCTTCAGAAACATCTTGCTCCCTCTTAGAGTTGATATCTGAATCCTCATGCATGAGACTAGATTTGCAGAAAAAGGAGTGAGTGTGCATCCTGCCTGCCACCTCCTACTTACCAAAGACCTTCGAGGAATCACCAAGGTTGCAGGTACAAAATACTTTACAATAAACATGATTAAAAATATACTTTTTTGAGAAAAGTGAGTTCAAGTCTCTTGTATTAAAAACAATAGAAACTCCAATAGTATGAAGGTAGAAATATTACATTTATCTCATTATAACACTAGAATGAAGCTCATTTGGAAGTCTTTTGGAGAAGATGCAAGCCTAGTTATTCACTCACTTATTTTTAATTTCATCCTAAAGTTCATTGGCTTCATAAAAAACCTGTGTGATAATTATACTATATTATTGGTTAATTTACTATTCTAATAGTCAATATAAAATTCCAAACATTTATGTTTCTATTCCTAAGGATCAGTTTTACTATTCAAATGGTAAAATTGGTTTTATACATCTTATAAATGTAACAAATTAAAATTTTTATTATTTATTTATATTTAAATAAGATTTATGTCTTTTATGTATTTATTTACGGGAAACACCATGTTTAATCAAACCATGGTATATTTTTGAAATATTATCATTAAATGTGATAGTTATCACATAATCATTATATTGGTGGGTAAGAATAGGGGAAACTAGATTTTTTTTAAAAAAATCAACATTTATAAAATAACATAATTGGTTTTAATTTGATTATATATTAAAATAAAATCATATTAAAGTAAAAAAGTGATGTTTTCTTTAAAAAACATTTTTTGCTGGCAATGTGTTTTTTATAATAATAAATTAAATTAATCACTATTGATGAATTATTTTAATGAAATTTTTATATATTTTATTCAATTAAATATTTTAACATTCATACAACGATTTTTATATCGAAATTAATAATAATAAATTCAATTTTATACTTACAATGCATTTTTCTAAAAAAAATATTCATTGCATTTTATGCACTTATTTTAAAATGAATTTTTACCGCTAATAGAAAATTAATCTGATAATGTGGTTTCTAGATTTTGAATTATAATTTCAAAATATATTTAATGATTTTTATTTCATTTTTTTATTATGAATAGTGATCAAGGTGAAAATTCATTACTATAGAAAACGTTAAAAGTGTTAATGGGAGTTAAACTAAGGTGTATGGGTTAAAATAACGTAAAGAATTATATAAATCTTATATGTTCAAGTGTATTTCAACCTCATATTAACTTATATTTTAATTTTAGTTATTTTCTTCCCCTTTTACTTGAATATAGCTTTATTGTATTACAATGTTTTATGTATTTAAAAGAATGCCACTCCCTCAATTATTTAAGGGAACCAGCTATCCTATCTTATCCATTCCACATGATCCATTTATCTTAATAAAAATCTATAAAAATACTATAAAAATATCCTTACTACCTTCATATTTTATTATTCCCAAAACACACATTCAAGAATTTTTAGGGTGCTTATGAAAGGAGGATATCAGAATAAGAGGTATATGTTTTTTCAAGTATTTTTCATGTATATTTCCTCTTAAACCTACTCCAAAGGTTATTAATCAATATTAACATGACCTAATAACTATATTTACAATACTAATATGTTTTTATTTTATTAATATATTCATTTTCTATCTCCTTACCATCCTTTGTTAAATAATAACATCACTTGTGTGTATATCTGGACTACCACCTCCATAGTGAGATTTGATTCATTTTTCATTTACAATTTACATGGATGATCATGAGGGTCGATTTAATGAATATATAATAAATTTATAAAAAAATTATAATAATTTAAATATTAGTTTTTTTCTTTTGTTCTATCCAATAAAAAGTGGAAACATCCCTCATGCGTGTGTATGGACTACCATCTCCACTTAGTGATGTAATTGATTTTACAGCACAAGTTTTTTTAAATGGATATATAATTCTATATAATTAAAAATATGATAATTATGAAATGAAATATATTGTATCGATTTTGAAACCCTGACCATGGTTCATGTATCCCAATAATCAAAGCAAAACATTCATTGAAAACTAACCCATTTTCAACCTATTTCTCATTTTAATAAATAATTATTAATAAATGTATTATTTTTAATTAAAAATTAACAATACATAGTAATTTATATATGTATATAATTTTTTTAATATATTTTTAATAAATCAATATTTTTCATATATTATTTTTTGTGCAGGAAAATAAAATAAACTTTAGGAATGTGTTTATGTTTTAATATCTTTTATTTTTTGGATTTTCAACATTGAAATATACATTGAGTAAAACTATATGATACATAAGCTTTAAAAAATTTATTTTCTTCTCCTGTGATAAATCGTGGTGTGTTTATGTATTATTACAATTTTGCTATCTTTGGTACTAAAAGATATTGATAAAATTTTCTTAATAAAAATAAAAATTATTTCCTCTTTGGTCAATGAACTTTTTCCTCTATGCCTATGTTTCTATAAAATGTATTCAAGAATGTTATAGTATTTTATGAAATGATTATATGAATTTATTTTCATGATATTTTACATTTCATTCACATTTTTAAAATTTTAATTTCTAAATTTGTTTCTTAAAAAAATTATTTAAGACTTTTCTACAGAAAAACATCAATGTAATCTTTATTTTAATTTTTACACCATGATCTAATTTTCCCACCATCATGAATATTCTTTTAATTGAAGATTAATTTACATTTTTATGTATTTATTTTCAAATAAAATATTTTTCTCAGTGTTTTGGAAATTCTTATTCTTAATATATACCAAAATAAAATGGTATTTTCCCTGTTTCCATAGATATAATTAAATTTTATATAAAGTCATTTTTAATATATATAAATATACTTTAAAATAATTATGCTTCACTATGGATATTATCTTATGATTCTATCCACTCTTTTTCTCATGGTGTTTTATTATAATGATGATTTAAGGAGGATTCTAGGTAACCCATTTCTTTCCCACTTGTTAATTAACTTATTATGAAATGTTTTTCAAATATTTTTCAACTATATAGGTTATGTTGTAATGAAATGAGGAATGGTTTTATGATCTTATCTCTCACATTGGTACTATTTTAGATATTTGGTACATGGTCCAAGAACTGTATATCCCTCCAATAAATTAGGTAAATTTTGATACTTAGTGATAAAATATAGACTCTAATGGGGAGTGAACATAGTTTAGTAAGATATATTTTCCATTAATATTATTTTGGGAGTGAACCTTGACTACAGAGATTTTGTCATTGGGAGTGAACCCAATCCACTATCATACTCTTGAATGTGAAAATTTAATAATGGAATAATTTTCTATTCTTATGTCTATACCGAAAACTATATCTTATTCTTATGATATGATCTCATGGATCATGATTAATAAATGAGGATTTTTCACACATATGACATATATATTTTATTGTGAAAAATCCTTATACTGTGATTTAGGATAAAATATGTTTGACTAATTTGGTATGACTTTCATAAGTTATGATTTAGTTATCATTACCTTATTATTATATTATACCCACTAATTATTATTTATTGATATCATTTTTATTTATCCTTACTAAGAATCTGGGATCACCCTTTCTTCTATTTCATTTCCCTATGGTATGAAGAAAGGTTTCATGTAGGATATGACTAATAAGTATACTATGTTAGTAGAACTTTATTTGGTATTTTGAAGAGAGTTCATGAAATAATATGATTATATATCTAGACTCCAAATACAGTAAAACTTCATAGTTCGGGAGAGTGTAATATTAGGAGATGTATAGAATATCCAAATAAAATGGTGTGATATTTATATATGTAATTTTTAATATTCCTAAATAAATAATTCATATTTCCCCCATCCACCATTTTCTTTAATTACTCTCAAGGTTCTATTTTCATCACTTTCAAAATATTGATTGAATTAATAATGATTAGTTTCTTTTTATAGTGTTTTTTACAAGTGTGTAAATTTTAGGGCATCAAAATTATATAAATATTCTTATATTAGTTATTTTCATTATTATTATTTATTTTCCCACATTAATATTTTCAATTTTATTAATTAAATTTATTCTCTAACTATAATGTTATCAATTAATGGTAAAAGAATTTGTTTTTATTTTGTGTTTCATGTGTTTTATACTATATTATTTTAATTAATATGGAATATGAATGTTTTCATAAGGAGAATTTCATTTATATAGTTGTTATGGGTCATTATATTCTTCCCCCAATTATAAATTTATTCTTTAAAATTTCAACTCATATCCTTAGTTGAGAATAAATGAGCGTACTTTGTTTTCATTATATCTCCATATCCTCATATTGTCTCTTCAAACTAATTATTCCACCATACTTATTTAGTAGGGTGATTTGTATAAGTTTTTATAGATTTTTCTATATAATCTAATATCTTCATTGATATTTCCTCATATGAGATATCATTCTCCATTTGTACATCCCCCATATTTAGTACATATAAGGGATCATGTATATACTTTCTCATGAGATATATACAGAACACATAATGATCATTACCTAGGTTTGGTCAATTTTCTATTCAATATACTAAAACACATATACGATTAAGGACTTAAAGGGTTTGATGTTCGTAGGGTTGTGCACTCCCTTCTTTAGAAAACTCATGACTCTTATCTATAGTGATATTTTCTGGAAAACATTATCAATGACTCCAAACTTGGTGTCTCTTCAATGATTTTTAGCATATCTCTTTTTTTACATGATCCCTCTAATATGTGTTTCTGAATATATTTTATATTATCATTAATGTTTTCAACATTTCAAGGAAAAATGTAATATTTTCTCCAAACATGTTCTCGTTCTTCCCGACTTTCCATAATTTCCTTAATTAGAATCCATCTGGATGCTTTAGTGGAAGTTACTATTGTATAAGAACATAGTAAGTGGAAAATTTTAATCCCAACATCCCTCTCAACTGATAGAGAGAGATATTAACATACCCTCAAGTATCTGGATAGTATTTTTAGATTGGCCAAATGTCTAGGGTAATAATTCTTACTGAAGTTCAACATTATGTCTGAGGCATTTTAAAGACTTTTCAAAAACTTTTACCTGATCCATGGATATCAATTAGATACAGTTGATAGTTTTGTTCCATTAAGCCTCTAAACATATGTAAAATTTATCTTTATATGTTAAACAACTCATAAGACCTCTATAATAGGGATTAAATGAGTAGTCCTTATAAGATGATCGACCACAATGCATATAGATTTTTTCGACTTATATTTCTTTATAAGAATACTGAAAAATTCCTTATTATTATTTTCCCATTTCCATATAGTTATGGGTAACAGTTTCATTATCCCTTTGAAATTTTGTGTTTCTTACTTTACTTGTTAGAATACCAAATTCTTTGATGTACATTAATCAATATCGTTTTTTATATTTCCCCTCTATAAATTCTCTCAAAAATCATGATACTTATTGATAATTCCATGGTGGATGGAGAATGATGGAATGTGTGAATCATCTAATAGCTCTTTTTTTATCTCAAATAATAATAGAACATAAATTCTAGTAAAAAACAAAATGGATTTCTTTTTTTTGAACTTGGAATCTTGAATATTCCCATTATTTATCACCATCTCTTTCTTTTGAATCTCCAAATATTCCCTTTGTGACTCCTTGATCTTCTCTTGGATAGATGATTGGGAAATCATGTCACCCCCTGACCTGTGTGATTATTTTATTTTATTATTTATTAGCCCTAAATAATTTTTTATTGGGATTCAGGTTTATTCCCAGATGAAATTTTTTACCATATGTTAAAAAGTGTGTGTTTTGGGTTGACGTAGTTGGGCGCTCAGGTGGAGGGAATTTTGGAAACCCCGCGCAATTTTTCCCAGGCAATGTGGGACCTACCCAACTTCGAAAAAAAATTAAAAATATTTAGTTTTTTAATTAAAATGAATGTTAATTTTTGTGTTATTTAAATTATTTTTCTTGTTAATAATTTTATTATTATGAAAATTTAATGGATAATTTTATTATTTTTTATTTTAATGTTATTATTATTATTATTAGAATTATTATTATTAAATAATTAGAATTTAAATATTTTTTAGTATGTTTTACTTATTTTTTAGTTTCTTTTAAGAAAAAAAATTAAAGAAACCATAATCCTCACTCCCTCTCTCCAATATCATCTCCTATTCAGCCTTCCTCATCCCCTCTATGTGGCACGCGACCCTACCCCTTTGTGTGCCCTCCATGTCGCGAGTGTTTCTCCCTTTTCCATCCATCTTAGACGGAACCGCCTCGACCTTCTACTCCTCCCCGCATGATGGCCCGACCTCCTGCTCCTCCCAGTGACGCATCCCCCCTCATCCCTCCTACTTACCAGCGGCACAACCCCCTCAGGTGACCCCCTTCAGTCATGTTGTTCTCACCCAATTCTGGCACCCCTTAATCCTACTCCCTCCCATTAGGCGCGCACAACCTGACCGAACATCCCTCCATTCATGGCCTCTTCTTCTGGTGACTCACCCTCTCCCGACAAGCACATGCCTTCCCAGCGTCTTCGTCTACCGATGGATTTTCTCCCCATCAGTATGAAATTATACCTGCTATATTATTCTTCTTTTTCCTTTTATTAAGTTATATACTATTTTAATTTATGGTTCCTCTTGATAGGTCTAGGGTTTTGAAACCCTTGTTGAGTGAATTCAGATTTCTATCATCTTTTTGACTTGAATTCAAGGTGGATTATCCCATACACTTTCCATTTTAATTTAAGAAACTCTAATTCTATTTTTTTACACTTCGTATACAAGTTAAATATTTTTTTGCAACCTTTGGGTATGTTTATTGGTATGAGGAAAATGTTTAAAGTCTTTTTTGATACGGTCTTGTTGTGCAGTTAATTTTAATGTAGTATTTTTGCAGTAAAATGGGATTTGTTTTAGGTAGAACATTGGTGTGCCTCAATTTGAGGTTTTATAAATTACTCAAACATTTATTAAAATATTTTTGTTGTGAAAAATATGGAACTTATTGTTTCTAGGGTGTGATTTATTTTAAAAATAAATTTTTAATGTGTGGTGGGTTTTGTCGAGTTGTGAACATAGGGTATTTTACACACTTTGTGGGTAATGTTTAAAATAATTTTTAACAATTAAAATAAAATTATGGCATTCCAATTGGTGTTCATAATTTGTTGAGTGTTAAATTTAATTTTTTTATTAAACATTGAAAGACTTGTTTTCTTTATAAAATGATCGTTTGGATTTTAGGAGTAAAATCTGATGTAAAATGAAATGTAGGGGTTTTCAAATGTATCATCTGCATGAGGAACAATTTTTTTTTTCTCTATGTGGTTTCCCAAATGTTTTTCCTTTAACAAAAAGTGTGTATTGTGTTTTAATATGTTTTGGAATTTTTATTAAAAATGGTCGGGTCTTGAGTGTATAATTTGAGTGTATTAAAAAGTGTTTTAATAATGTTTTGATGTAATAAATAACGTGTTTACCCATCTTATGGACATGTGGAAATTTTACCTTTGATAAAAATGGGTTTTGTAAATTGTGTTTAAGGGCCCATTTTGTGACTTTGGAAAAATGATGTGATGTTTTTATCATAAAACCCCCCATTACATGATTTTCATGCCTTTTTTACATGTAATGGTTGGTATTTTCTTGATGTGGAATCATTGGGTTCCATTATATGGGTCCCTAGGTTGGTAACCCTTGGTAATCTATTGACTTTAAGGCATGAGAGTCGTCCTTGGGGAGGCTCAGGGTGATTCCTGCTATGAATTACTATTATAAATATAGGTTTTTATTTGATGCTTGGTGGAATCTGATGGCTCACCTTCTTTAATACCTAAGACATTGGAACCTGGTATATTGAGATAATTTCCTAAGATGACTGGTTCACTGGTAGCTTATGGTACTGACTCATGGACCATAGTAGGAAGATATGTTTGGGTTAATTACCATAGGATTTTCCCTCAACCTATCCTGAGAAAGGGTGGTTGAGCATATAGAGTGTCAAATTTCATCATATGTGGCATGCTACTATAGATGGGGTCGTAGTTATTAGTTTCATATAAGTCATTCTTGATCTCCTAGGTTCACCTATGTCTAGTGTATTTTGATGTTTGAATTTTTATTTAGATACTTGTAGTCCTATGTAAATTTCCCTTGATATATGACTGACGTGGAACTCTGGTGTGGTGTTTATCATGGAAAGTGAGGTTTTAGTTTCCTAACTTCTATGAAAAAAAAAATCCAAAGAAAATAGGTTTCAAACTCTTTAGTACCAATTTTAAATGAAATCATCACTTTCCCCTTGAAATAGTATCGTAACACATAAGGTTATAATCTAGTTTTTAAAATGATTAAGTGAAATGGATTTTGCTTCAATTTTGAGTAAAACCAATTTAAATAAATATGTTAATATATTTTAGTTCAAACTTAGAATTTATGTTTCTTTAATTTTAAATGTAGTGCATTGGGGAATAGAATATTGGGCTATCGTACTGAGTTTTGATACTCACACCTATAGCTCTTTTTTTAGTTCTTGGGCTGGTTATAGCTTGGGTGCATTCTCCTTGGGAGAAGTTTTATCGTTGGGTTAGAGAGTGACTCGTGAGGTCACACTGAGATATTGGATGTACCATTTGTTTAGTTTTGTTTTCTTTAGTTCTTGTTTTTTCATTTCGTTTGATTTATTTATTTTGAGATTATCTCTTTTATTTCCACTACATTGAATTATTTATATTGGGAGAAATCATTCTGATTTTCACTCTTTCAATGCCCTGGCACTAGTTTCTAGCCTAGGAGGATCAGGAAGGCTTCTTGGGCCTTGCCGCGAATCAGTTCGGGTGAACAGTTCAAGGTCGACCCGGGTTGGTTCATGACAAAATGGTATCAGAGCCAGGTTGGCTCTTAGTGGACCATTTTTTTACAGTTCCCTTTTTATTTTGGAATATCAAGGTATATGTATTAGTATTTTTAAGACTCAAGGGGTAGGTGTGTAAAGAACATCGCGAACTCATGCTCGTTCTGATCCTCGGGTTCCAATGGGATGTCAAGTTTTGTTAAGTTTTTTGGTCCTTTAGGGAATATTTTGTGATTGGGATAGGACAAGGGGAGTTGGATAATAGTCATTGTGATCCCGCACATCCTGGAAATCCATGTGGATCTTGGGCCATGGTCCTATAAGGCTCTTATTGTCAATTTCATGTTTGGAATATGGCCGCCAACCATATGGTCAAATCACCCACCAACACTAGTTTTCTTTTTGAGTTGTTTTGAGTCTCCTCTGGCATCTGAATGGTTTTATGAAATGACATGTATATATTTTGTACTGTTTTAAATGAAATGGGATAAATTATTGTTTTTGTAAAATAAATTTGTCTAGTTTTGTCCTTGGGGTTCATATGGGTGCTCACATCCATAGTGTTATGTTTGAATATGAACTGTTGTCTGGTATGGTGGATGGATGCTTGAAGTGGAATTGAATGATTCATGTGTGTGAGACTCTAAATAATACCAATGGAGAGTGTTTAACCCACCAAAATTAATTTAAATTAATGATTTTTCTCAAAAAGTAATGTTTGGAGGTTATAATAACTTGATTTCTTTTATTTAGAGCATGTCACTTATGCGGTGTTTGATCTTGGGGATTTTTATTATTGAGTTGGACATTATTGGCTTATTGAATTTTCTTTTCTGGAGGTTTTCCGCTTGAATCATTGATGGGTGATCATAGTGTGGTTGATCAACCAAAGGATTTTATGATTGAGTTTTGGAAGATAGATCTACCTCTCTTTTATGGCCAACCAGACCCTTTTGTAGCGGAGGAGTGGATGAAAATGGTCGAAATGGAATTTAACCTCATTGAGTTTCCCAAGTCATTAATGGTATTGTTTGAAACCTTTATTCATAAAGATTCACCATGTATGTGGTGGAAGTCAGTGTCTTGGAACAACCATTTTCAAGATCTTACTTGGGAGTTTTTCAAGGCTTTGTTCATTCGTTAGTATTTCTCCAAGAAAGAAATGGTGAGAAAGGGGGCGGAGATGTGTTGTCTGTAGTAGGATGGTGGATCAGTGTTGGATTATTTCTAGTGATTTGTGGAGATTGTATCTTATGATTTAGGGTATTCCACATATGAATTCATGAAGGCTCGGCGTTTTAAGGTGGTTCTACATCCCAGTCTACATTTGAAGTTGTAAGAGTCCAAAATAACTTTGTTTGCTGATGTGGTGAGGCATAATTTTCATGCTGAAGTTGTGATGGTAGGATTTCTCAAAGTATTCCTTCCTAATTCAATTCCTAGGAGTAGTGGTGATGATTATTTCAAGGAGGTAAAGAATCAATTGAAATTTTAGGGAGAAATTCATGGAATCAATATGCCACGGGAAATTTCATCAAACTGTTCGGAGAGATAGATCCTCATGTACTATCACTGTGGAAAGTCAGGTCACAAAAATTCGTTCTATAAAAAGTTCATAGCCCTGCCAGGCTTGTGGACACTTGGGTCACTTGTGGTGATTCTGTCAGGGTGTCGTTATAAAGAGTCATGGAGGAAATTCTTAGAAGTGATGTGTTGTAGGGTTTTTGTTTAAAGTTTCTTTTGTAAGTTTCCTTCCATTGTAATGGGTCTTCTGTCAGGGTAGTTGTAATGATGGTGTTTTTGGTTTTTAAATATATGGGAATTTTGTGGGTCTTTTGATGAACTATAGTCTTCAATTCCATTTTTATTTCATTTCAAAATTTTGTCCTTTTATTTTTTAAATCAAAAGATGTATGTTTCTTATTAGGATTATCATAACCTAACTGCGAGATAGGAGATGCTTCATCCATCAGAGCTCTAACCAAAAGGCCTCAGAGTGAAGCTGGTGTGTAGTCAGGAACCCTGGAGGGGTTTAAGTATTTTGGTTAATTCTGAGCCAATATTGTTGTGGTGAGACAATTTCAATGTTTCTATTGTGGTTTCTCCATCGTTTTAAAATTCTTCTTGTCACAAAGAGATCTATAGACTTATCCCTCAGGCAATGTCAGTAATTGTGCCTTTTTTGGATATGTGTTTCAGATCCGTGTCTTTGCATGGAAAACCCCTGGGATTCAATTGAGGTTTTTCTTTATGTCCATCCCAATGTGAGGAGTCATGAGTAGTTTTCATCTATAGTTTCTTTGACCCAATTTTTGATCCCATCTCTCCCCGCCAATGTGGTTAGGGTGTTTGGGCTGTACAGAGGTTCTTGTTTAGCTCTTGTCCCCTTAATATATGATTATGTGTTTTAAATGTTCTTGTTGTGTTTATTTTATCTTGTGTAAGGCCCAGCTTAGGTTTAAGTTAGATTTCCATTTTTCAGTGTATTGGTTGGTTCTTAATGGTTGGGAGATCCACAGTGGGTCTCTTTTAGTTTTCTCTTAATCCCTTATCAGGTTCTATTCGAATTATTATAGTGGGGAGTCCATTCAGGCCTCCCCTTAGTAGGTGATCTATTTCTGTTAATTAGGATGAGTCCTATTTGTGGTCAATGAAATGTTCTCAGATTAAGAGGTGGGCTCGTTTTCATGTGAAATCCTTAGGCATTGACCAATCGACTGAAGGTGTTGTGGATTTCCGGGTGACGAAAGGATTATGGTGGGGAGAATTGCCATACTTCGGCATGTGTGATTAATTTATTTTGTTATTTATTTTCCTTAAATAAATATTTTGGGGTTCAGGTTCTATCCCGAATGATATTTTTGAATTTATGTTAAAAAGTGTGTGTTTCTGGTTGACGTCATTAGGTGCTCAGGAGAAGCACATTTTGGAATCCCGTGCATCTTTTCCCAGGCACTGTACGACCTTCCCATCTTTCAAGAAACAAATTAAAATTAATAAATTTTGTAATTAAAATGAATTTTAATTATTTTTTCACTTATATTTTTTATTTTTCTTAACAATTTTATTATTATTAAAATGAAATGTATACTTTTATTGTTTTTTATTTTTAAGTTATTATTATTATTAGAATAATTATTATTATTGAATAATTAGAATTAAAATTATTTTTTATTTAGTTTTACTTCATTTTTAGTGGGTTTTAAGAAAAATAATTAAGGAAACTATAATCCTCACTCCATCTCTCTAATCCCCTCTCCCGATCATCCATCCCCTTACCCTCTACGTGGCATGTAGCCCTCACCTTGGTGTTCCCTCCACATTGTTGGTGTTGCTCCCTTTTCCTGACATCCCATCTAGCACCACCTCAACCTTCTTCTCCTCCCAGCACAATGGCCCAACCTCCTGATCTTCCCAGTTGTGCATCCCACCTCATCCATCCTTCTTACAAGTGGCACATCCCCCTCGTCTCTACTTCTCACCAACGTCACAACACCCATGGCTGACCCCCTCGAGTCAGTGCGGTCCTCCCCCATTTCCAACAACCCCATGTCTGGCTCCCTCTTATTTGGTGTTCACAACCCAACCAGACCTCCCTCAGGTTGCGACCCCTTCTTCTGGTTCCTCACCCTCTCCTGACCGGCAAGCACCATCCCGACATCACCCTCCACCAATGCATTTCCTCCCCATCAGTATATCATCCTACCTACTATTTTATTCTTGTTTTTCCCTTCGTTTCAGTTAGATATTGTGTTCATTTTTTATTCTTCTTGGTAGGTCTAGGGTTGTGGAAACCTCTTCGAGTAAATTAAACATTGTGTCATCTTTCCACCTTGAATTTGAGGTAGGTTTTCCCATGCACATTCTCTTTTAATTTATGAAACTCTAAATTTTTTTCTAACTTTGTGTACATGTTAAATATTTTTGTGAAACCTTCTGTTAAGTTTTTTAGTATACAGTCAATGTTTGTAGTCTTGTTCGATATGGTTGTTTTGTGCATATAATTTTTAAGTAGTATTTTTGGTGAAAAAGTAGATGTGTTTTGGTGTAGAATCTTGTTGTGACTTTTGTTGATGTTTTATAAATTACTCAAAAATTTATTTAATTATTTGATTAGTGATATGTATGACATGTAGTGTTTCTAGGGTGTGCTTTCTTTTGAAAATAGATTTTGATTGTGTGGTGTGTTTTGTCGAGTGGTGAACACCAGGTGTTTTACACACATGGTTTGTAAAGATGAAAACAAAGGTTTAGTAATTTAAATAAAATTATGGCATTAAAATTAGACTTCATATTTTTTTGAGTTTTAAATTGAAATTTTTTTATTAAACATTGCATCCCTTTTGTTATTTATAAAATGTCATAAAGTATTTTAAGAGTAAATTGTGATGTAAAATGAATTTTCGGGTTTTAAAAATGTATCCTCTACACACGGAACAATGTGTATGGTTCTTTATGTGGTTTCCCAAATAGTTTGGATTTTACAAAAAGTGTATATTATGTATTAGCATGTTTTTGGAATTTTAATTAAAAATTGTTTGGTCTTGAGTGTGTAATTTGATTATATTAAAAATAGTTTTAACAAAGTTTTGTTGAGAGAAATGGAGTGATTAAACCTCTTTTAGAAATGTGTAAATTTTACCTTTGTTAAAAGTGGGTTTTTTAAATAGTGTTCTAGGGCCTGTTTGGACACTTTGGAAAAATGATGTAATGTTTTTTTCATAAAACCCTCATTGTATGTTCCTTGTTCTTTGTGGACATGGAATGGTTATGATTTCCTTAGTGTATAATCCCTAAGTTACATTATATGGGTCCCACGGTTGAGAACCCTTGGTAATCTATTTACTTTAAGGCATGATATATATCCTTGGGGAGACTCGAGGTGAGTCCTGGTGTTAATTATTATTATAAATATAGGTTTTGATTTGATTCAAGGTGGAATATGATGGGTCTCCCCCTTTAATACGAAAGAAATTGTAACTTGGCATATTGAGGGAATTATTTGAGACAAGAGTTGCACTTGTAGGTTAGGGTACTGAACAGTGGCACATAGTATGTGAATATGTTTGGGTTAATTACTAGGGGATTTTACCTCATCCTATCCTGAGGAAGTGTGGCTAAGCATATATAGCATTAGATTTCATCGTATGTGGAATGCTACTATATATGGGGTCGTAGGTATTAGTGTCGTCTGGATTATTCTAGATCTCATGGATTCACCTATGTCTAGTGGCTTTTGATGTTTGAGATGTTGTTGAGATACTTGTATACCTATTTAAATTACCCTTTCTATATTACTTCCATGGTACTCTGGTGTGGTGTTTTTCATAATAATTGTTGTTTTTTTTCCTAATTTCTATGAATTTTTTTTCAAAATCCAATGTGTTTCAAACTCTTTAGAGTCGGTTTTAAAAGAAATCATCACTTTCCCCTTGAAATAGTATGGTGACACTTAAGGTTATAAAATGGTTTTGAAAATTATTAAGGGAAATGTATTATACTCTTATTTTGAGTAAAAACAATAAAAATTCATAGTTTAATATATTTTAGTCCAAACTTAGAATTGATGTATCTTTAATTTTAAAGGAAATGCATTGGGGAATAGAATATATGTCCAGTATACTATGTTTTAATACTCACCCGTATAACTATTTTCATTTTTTAGTTCATGTGTAGGTTCCATCTTGGGTGTTTTCTCCTTGGGAGATGTTTGATCATTGAGTTGGAGAGTGACCCATGGGGTCGCACAGAGATAGTGGTTTTTCTGTTCGGTTAGTTTTATTTTCATTAGTTCATGTTTAGTGGTTTTTTTCCATTTATTTATTTTGATTTGATGTTTATTATTTCCACTACATTGGATTATTTATATTAGGTGAAATAATTCCCATCATCACTCTATTTATTCCATGGCACTAGTCACCAGCCCAGGAGGATCCAGAACGCCTCTTGGGCCTTGCCACAAATCGGCTCGGGTAACCAGTTCAGCATCAACCTAGGTTAGTTTGTGGAAAATCATATGTTAAATATATGATTTATACCCTATATGTATTATTTACAAATTTATCTTGTTCACATCCATAAATATTGGTTATTTCACAATCCTTATCATTGATAGGGTAGTAGGTTCTTTTCTTCCAAGATCATAAACTACCTTATTCACCTTTCTAGGATAGTGTTGAATTGAGAAATCATAGTCTTTAATTAACTCCAACCATATTCATTAACAAGTTTTCATACACTTCTATTGGAATATATAATTTAAACTCTTTTGGTCAGTATATATGTCACACTTATCTTTATAAATGCAGTGTATCCAACTTTTAAATGAAAATATCACAGTGACTAACTCTAAATCATGTATCAGGTAGTTATACTCATGGAACATAAATTTGTATGAATCATTTTCTATCAATTAAAAAAATTCATGAGTAAAAATACATATACCATTATTTATAAGAATAACTATATAATACAAACATGTCTCTACTTGATGGTTGTCTTAGTACATGTGTAGTGATTAGACAGTTTGTAAGATCCTAAAATATTTCCTCATGTTCTTTCTTCTAGATATGCATTACCACATTACATGTTTTCATCAAATTGAAATTCATTCCTATGTTAATAATAAATATATATATATATAGGTTATCACCCACACCCTTTAGATGGTTTATAACATGGTTTATTTGTGGAATCAGAAATACCAAATAGTTCCCACATTTGTGATGGGATTCAAAGCTACTTCCCACATGCCTTTGGTCACAAGAATTTGAAAAAATGATTCTTAGGAAATCACATTAGTCCCTAGGATGGTAGTTTTGGATCATTTCACTTTTTAGGGGGTTTATTAACATCTCTTGGGCCCAATTATAAATTTCATTAATGTTCATGAATACCTCTCAAAATTTGATATATGGATGATCACCCTTTACCTTCACAACCATTCATTCCCATATACATATGTGAACATATGTATGCATTAGTGGATCTCCTTTAATGAATACATCTTTACATATCAAAAGTTAACCATTAATGGAACCATATTTATGTATTAGAGGTTCTCCAAAACATTATCCATAAATAGGAATATTCTCTATTTTCTTTTCTTTACTATTTTTTAATTACATTATTAATTCATGTAGTTAGGTGCTATGGAATTTATCATCGTCCAGGGAGATAGATGGTGTTTCGATATTGGTATTGAACACCTGATGGGGCCACCTATGTATCGTCATGAAAGAAATCGTAATACATGTAGGTTGATTCCACTTAAAGGAACAAGTCGTTATTTTAAAGGTAATGTGATAAGGACAAAACTATATAGTTTAACATCTTATGACAAGGAAATCCATGTTAGAGGTTATTATAAAATACCGGTGTGGGGATTACACATGAGTGGCCTTTTATAGTTGATCCTTCAGGGAACATGGCTTTATGATATTGGGTTGATCTTATAAGAAATATGACCCTGTAAAGATAGATCTCACTAAGAATATAGCCTGATGAGAATGAGGAAAAAAGGATCCTATTGAAATATAGCCTTCTGGGTGAGTGAATGATATTACTGGGAATGTAAACCAATAAATAGGAAAATGGATTGACGATTCTGGGTTTAAACATCAATTATTTGTTCTACATATCCCTTCAGGATGGGAATCAAAGACCACATAGTTTGGATGTGTTGGGGACTAAACCTATGAAAGAGTCCCATGCATGGTATTTTGATTATTCAAGTGAGAATATCGACTTGAGTCCCTAAGCCTACATGAGTCATGCTTAGTGTGAGAAATAAGGAATGGTATTAGATATGTCATGTTGATAATTGGTTTCAAAAAGGACTTAAAATAGAACTATAAGACTATGATTTGACTTACTTATTCATCCACTGATAGACGAGGGAGTGGATATGGAATGAATGAGGGGTATATAATCATTCTATAATGGCTAGAGGATTACTTTATGAGGGATTTAGAATTGAATCTTTTCCTCATCCACTAGTGTATCAGGGGAATAATATGGTAGGGTTTCTAGGAAGAAAGACTATATGCTAACTCCATGAGGGATTCCTATATGGATATATCTCCATATGTTTTCCCAAACACCAAATTGGGGTTTATGCATCCTGTGATTAGAACACAGAAGATACGAATTTTTCCATACTCCCTTCACATTTTATCCATATTTTTTAGGCTCCTGTAGATACCTGAACAAGGAATTCTCATGCCACTCCCTCCAGGAATAGGTTCCTTAATACCAAGGGGATTCATAATTAAAAATACCAAAAGTAGATTACCTAAATTAGAGGTTAAGTATGGGATAAATTTTTCTAATAGAATTTAAGATCAATAGGGGACACAATTGTGTGTCTAATACCCTTATCACAAAATCCTTGAGACCTCAATGAATTTCTTAATTTCTCCTTCATTGGGTATTTTTGTTGTTCAAAAATAACCATTATGATACTTCACAAAGGGGCTAAAATGAAGAAAAACTTTATGATGATGAATGTTGTTAAGATAGGAGAGGTAAATACCCTAAAGAAACCCAATTTTTCAAACTATTCTTACTGTATGGGATGAGAGATACAGCAAAGGGAATCTTTTGGAATGGATGTATCTTCAAATAAGGGATTTTTTAATAAATGAATGTATCCCTTTATAGATTACCTAGTGTGTCCCCCATTTTTAAAAGGATTCCATTTATATTCAAGGTTCAAATGACTCATTTTCTGGGGTGTTTTATTTCTTCTATAGTGATTTAATTACTTATGGTTTGTAGTGAGCTTCCTAAAATGTAAATTATACTCTTGATATTTCTTCTTCCCTACTATTTTTCTATAACACTCTATGGGTTCAAATATGATTCCATATATGTATTTTTCACTAAGTGACTTTTTTCTTTAGTGGATACATCATGTATTTATAGGTTGTGTAAGAAAAATGGCTTTCCAAAAATGCCCAACCACATAGAATATCTTTCATTATGAAGTGAGAAATAATCAACTCATAATCTAAAAATTTATTTTGTTTTCAAGGGATATTGAGTGTCTGCATCAAGCTACAATTGATATTAATTTATAGGGGGAATCAATTGACTTCCTCATGAAATTAATTTTTTTATTTTTAGAGTGGATTATCTGCCTCACACTATTAATGATTTCCATTTTT
The DNA here is from genome assembly GCA_963277665.1 of Viscum album. Lineage (NCBI taxonomy): Eukaryota > Viridiplantae > Streptophyta > Magnoliopsida > Santalales > Viscaceae > Viscum > Viscum album. The sequence goes on from OY728130.1 coordinate 1,152,361,746, forward strand.
TATGGGCTTTGATGCATCTGCCTCACACAGCTAATTATTTTCCTTTGTAATGGACATTGATGGACCACCTCTAACCAACAATTATTTTCATTTGTGGTGGGGGGGGAGAATTATTCCAAGGACTATATTTCGAAATGAATTCTTAAAGTTTCATGAGGAAAAAACTAGTTTATTTTTGGTTTCATGTCATTTTTAAGATTTACCCTCATTATGGTCTGTCTGGTTATGTTATTGGATTTTGAAATTCTCTCAATATTTTTCACAAACACTTTGTATAATTTTCATTCCCAACAATTTCCCCCTATCAGAATGAGGTATGGTCACAATGAAGAGTAGTTTATTCTGTATAAGAAACTCATCCCTCTAGTGTACTTCAGAGTGTATCGGTGGACTCATTGGATATCACACCATATATAAGGTATTTCATGTTGGATAATATGTCAATTAGTTATAATCAGTTCCTTATAGTTAGATCTAATCTTTTAAACATGGTTTCTTCCATCTAGTGATCAACCGTTATGATGGACCTTTTCCATGTACTAATTATATGATTCCAAAAACAATTATTCCCATTATGTAAATTATGCATTTGGAAATCAAATGTAAGAACTCGAATCATTGTTTCAGGTATGTTTTCCTTTTATAGTCGTTTTTAAAGAATAGGGGAAAATCTGGAAATTTTCAGAGTACAAGTCGTGTACTTTATGAGTACACACTGTGTACTTTTCTCCAGTGCGAGGTCGTGTGATGGCCATGTCTGGGCCACACACATGCCCGTCTGGGGTGACGTGGAGGCCGCTTAGAGCGGAGTACGAAAAACAAAGTTACACGCTGTGTACTCTAAAAATACACGTTGTGTACTTTTCTTTTTTATTTCATTAATCGGACCGTGGTCACGACTTAACACTGTTTTTGTCTTCTTATCCGCCCATGTTTTCCCAAAGCATCCGAGGAGGCCGAATATTCTCCGAGCCACCAATCCATCACTGTCTATATGAATCAAACACTGTTGGTTTCAATAGAATCGCAGTGGTGAGTTCTTGGTTCTGTTTTAGCCTTGTTTCATGTTTCCTCCTCGTTTTCAAGTTATCGTGGGTTGAGTGTTTTGGACGTTTTCTCAGATCTTCAACATTCTAAGGAGAATCAATCATCTTGGTTCACTTATATCGATATCTAAGGATCGGGGTAGGTGGTTTTTTCCCTATGTTGAATGTCTTTGAGTTTTGGTTGCAAAAGTGTCGGATACCCATGTATCGGGTATCGCGGGTTTGGGATTTTGATCCTATTATTTAATCTCCTTAGATTTATTGTTAGATTATAAGTAATTGATACTATTGAATTCTTGGTAGCATGTTTGAAGATCACCCCATGGGTGTTGTTTTTCCCTGTTTGGATGTTTATCGTTGTTTGGCACCGTTTGCCTGTGAGGCAAACCCTATTGCAATTGCTATTTTACTTATTATAACTGCTTGCAGGTGTTTCATGTGGTTTAAATGTTCTTTATGCTTTGTAGCTATTGGGCAAGTAGCTGTTGATCTTACTTAGGGCTGCTGACAGTCGATTACGCTCAACTGGACTGCTCAGGGTGGAGAAAACATGGTGTTGGAGATTAAAGAGGGAATATATGATTAAGTGCTTCCCTAGAGGGTCGGTTGGTTTTAGTTTTGTATGTAGGACCTACGGGAATAGGACTTTGTGCTTCCCAAGAGTGTTCTTAGTTTACACATGTATCGCGACCATGGGAGGAATTAGACGTAAGTTCTTTCTCAGAGAGTCTGTAGTAATCGTTGCAAGACCATAGGGGAATTGACATAAGAGATTCCCAGTGTGTATGTGCCTTGTTTGATTACTGGACTATAGGGGTCTGCTAGTTTGAGCCACCCGGAGAGTCAGTGTGATTTTTGTTTGGTTGGTTGTGACGAGTCCACCAAGCCAAATAACAAGCTTGGGTTTGAACTGCTTGTGGGTTAGGTAGTCTTTTAGTTACCAACTATGTTACTTGTTTTAGCTTGGAATAGAGAGATTTTCTAGATTCCCTGGTTGTTTAATTATAAGAAAGTGAATATTAATTGGTAGGATTTCTACTGGTGTACTCTTAGTTCATTACTGTATTTATTTCCTTTACTTTTTCTATATTTCTCACTGACAGTAGGGCACAAATCTTATGGTGGTTGCATACTGGGATTAGTCTCACACCCTGTTTGGGTCCTGTTTCTCGGCCCAAACAGATTATATGGTTGCAGGTGTGGATAGGGATTGTGGCCCATCCACATCAGGTACTCGATTGCTGGTTGGAGCTGGAGAGCATGGGATCGGGCTTTGGCTCGCGATGCTGTTGGAGTTGCTATTTACTTTTAGTATTTGGTTTCAGTTGTATTTCAGCATGTTGTTTTGTTTACTTATTTCCATAGACACATGTACCATAAAGCATCATTGTTATATCAGACATTTCTTCTACTTTTAGTTTCAGTTGATGTGTGTTATTCCTGTTTCTGCTATTGTGTATGTTAGTTCTTCCACTGTATACTTTACCCAATGAGGGCATAGTTTCCCCACTGACTCACCAAGTCCCTCACTGCTAGTTGGTAGCCTCTGGCATTTGGGGAAACACACTTGAGGTCATGTGGCGAACCGGGTACATGGCACCAGTTATGAGGCCTCTGATTCGGGTCGTTACAAAGTGGTATCAAAGGAGGTTTTCTTTATTTTCTATTTCCTAAATGTTTTGCGACAATATACAAGGATAGGAAGGAATGGGTAGTTAGTACTTAACTGTGCCCGGGAGTAATTAACCCATGTACAGGGAAAATCTATATTACCCTGTAATTGAAATTTTCAGTTTTTGCAAGTTTTGTGGTTTATTATATTTCCTCGTTGCGTGATGCACATGTTTTGTGCTGTTACAGTTCATATTATTTTGGTTCTATTTTGTTGCAACCCGATGAGATGAGGGTATTCCATATCATGCATCATATAGTTACTGGTTAGGAAATCACATGTCATGCCTTTTTCCATGTCATCTAGGGTGCATTAGAGATTGCATGTTGTTGTGATAGATGTCGTGATAGATTATGCATGATGTTTTGATAGTTGTTGTGATAGACATATGGCTATGTTGATAGGGTGTTATTTATTTTTGTAGTTAATTTATCATGGATGCCAAACTTTGGTCTTAGAGGTGTTATGGGCCCTCAAAGATCGGAATTTGTCGGATCGTTGGATTGTTATATTGTTTACTTAGTGTATACATTGTTATGATGCTAAGCTTTGGTTCACGGGGAGTATGGGTCCCTACGGATCTGAATTTGGAACATAGATGTTTTTTTTTCAGTGTTTCTGGAGTTTGGTGCAGTTTCTGAGCTACTACCCGGAAAATCCCAGAATTCATGGCGTGTATTTTATTAATACACGCCGTGTAGTTTTAAGTTGTGTTACTAACTGTTTGAATAGAGACATGGGGTTGTATAAAGTCTTCAGGGACACGCCGTGTATGATAAATACACGTCGTGTAGTAGTCAACCGTGTAATCGGCCGTGTCATTAACAACATGGGTCGGGGACGCTCATGTAGTACACGCCGTGTTTTGTTTAAGAACACGCCCATGTAGCCTTGTTCTAGGTACCCGGCCATGTCATGAACAACACGGGATGGTGTTATCTTCTCCTATACACGCCGTGTTTGTTCGGAACACGCCATGTAAGTGTCTGCTGTGTAGCCGGTCGTGTAACCTGCTACACGGGTCGCCGAACCTATCCAGTACACGCCGTGTCCTTAGTGAACACACCGTGTAGTTTTGGATTAACAGGACCGTGTAGTTTAGCCATGTAAAGAGACGCGGGCAGGGGAGTGGAGTTCAAGTACACTTTGTGTGTTGGAACAACACGCTGTGTAGTGTGGGGTGTTACATGACCAGTAGTTGCAGAAGTACGCGCCCATGTGAATGGCTTTAACAAACACGCCGTGTAGTTTAAATACATGTCGTGTAGTCGTGTTTTGGAAAACTTAAGTGTTTCTCTCTCCTATTCCCATTTTTTACCTTTGTGTTTCTATCCTTGTAAATCTTAATTATGAGGTGTGCTTTTGACCTTTCATGGCTATGGCACCAAGACAACCTCCCGTTGCAAGTCAGGAACTAGGCAGTGACCATACGCCTGATATGGCAGACCAAGGACTACCAGTAGTTCTACTGATCGTTCCGGACATGGAACCTACAGTGATTCCAGAAATTGGTGCCGATGCTCAGTTCAGAGAGGGTTTCATGAGATTCATGCAGACCTTCTAGAGAGCTTAACATCTTTCCCCATCTATGGCAGAGCTGACGCGGGTTTTTCTGCAGCATCATCCTCCCACTTTAACCAAGGATGGAGGACCTTAGGCTGCAGAGTCATGGATGGAAACCACGCTTTCCATCTTCGAGCATTTGGAGACACCCTCAGACAGAAGGGTGGATCTCTCGATTTACATGTTGCGATATTCAACCAATAAATGGTGGGATATAGTTTTGCAGGAAGGGCACCAACGGATTATGGCTTAGGACGAGTTCCAGCATACGTTCTACGACTACTTCTATCCAGTGACACTAAGGACCAACAGAGAAAGAGAGTTCATGAACCTGCAGCAGGGTACTCTTTAGGTTATGGATTATTCCTCCCGTTTCAATGAGTTACAGTGCTTCACTCCCGTTCTGGGAAATGATGAACTGTTTTTGGAAAGGAAGTTTGAGGATGGCCTCAAGCCAGAGATCAGATCGTAGGTGAACGTATTCCAGTTGACTTATATTACTCTGATAGTCAACCAGGCGTTGAACACTAAACAAAATTTGAGGGAGACTGGAGCTGTTGACCAGGGCGGTGTAGCACCCAAGGATGATTCATTTCATACTGATAGTAGGAAGCTCCACCGAGAGTCTAATCGAGGTGACTTGAGGAATATAGGTATGTATTCTGGTTGACGGGATCTCCCTTCGGGCAACCAGGTGGTATGCTATCAGTGTGGAAGGAGCGGGTATAATAAGCCTCAATGCCCGAGAGACCCAGTAGAGTGCTGATCTTGCGGCAAGATGGGTCATCTGCAGTGTTTTCGCCAGGTTCTTCTTACAGCGGCTAGTGAAGGAGGATCTGCTTCTACTCCTCGTACAGGAGCAGGATTACCAGTTCCGCAGCAGACTGGGGGTTGGATTTCTTCAGGTCGTTCAGGCCCGGGTAGAGGTCGAGGATGCAGTGGTCAGGCTCAGGCAGGATCAACCCAGGGATATCAGGCTGCTACATAGGGTCGCGGTACTAGCCAGACATTTCGGTAGAGAAGATTCATCAGAGGTGAGATCCTAGACATTCCACAGTTCGAGGTACGACCTTAGTATCCTCAGTTTTATCTTCTACACTTTTCGATACTGGAGCTTCTTATAGCTTTGTTTCTTTTCACACTTTGGAGAGCCTTAGACTTACTGTCTTTACTTATGAGGATATAATGACACTAGACACCCCCTTTGGACTCAGAACAGCTAGTGTGCGTCAGTGCAAGGAGTGCCCCATTGAGGTTGGTGGGTGTCACTTCGTGTGGGATCTTTATGTCCTTGAGATGACGGGTTATGATGTCATTATTGGGATGGACTAGTTAGTTTCCTTCCAGGACATTGTCGACTGCTATCACCGAAGGGTGAGTTTCACATCACCGGAGGGCGGATGTTTTCTTCACAAGGGTGAATGGGATGTCCAGGCGAGCAGAGATGGACTAGAGCATCATGGTTTGGGTGGTGTTACGGCCCATATTTCTAGTTTATATATAGATGACCAGGGGACTTCTCTGATGAATTTTCCTCCGATAGTTCATCTATTTCCGGATGTCTTTCCAGAAGACTTTTCAGGGTTTCCTCTAGAGCGAGAGGTAGACTTATCTTTTGAGCTTGTGCGAGGAGCAGCACCAGTATCCATACATCATTATAGGATGGTGACGCCTGAGTTGCAAGAGCTCAAGAAACAGTTGGAGGAATTGTAAGAAAAGGGTTTTATCTGACCCAGTACATCCCCTTGGGGATCGCCAGTGTTGTTTGTGAAGAAGGAAGATGGTACCTTACGGCTGTGTGTGGACTATCGGAAGCTGAACCAGTTGAAAGTAAAGAACCTATATCCTTTTCCGAGGATTGATGATATTTTTTATCAGCTTCGGGGAGCCAGGGTGTACTCAAATATCGATTTGAGATCTGGCTATCATTAGTTGCATGTCAGCCCATCTGATATACCTCTTACAGCCTTTTGGAGTAGATATGGTCTGTACGAGTACTTGGTTATGCCGTTCGGTCTCACGAATGCACTAGCAACCTTCATGGAACTGATGAATAGAGTTTTCCATCCTTATTTGGATTCTTTCATGGTGGTTTTCGTGGATGATATCTTGGTGTACTCTCACACTCGACACGATCATGCTACCTATCTTGAGATCGTATTGAGTACACCGAGAGAGCATTAGTTATATTATAAGCTCTCAAAGTTCCACTTATGGATGGATTATATTCACTTCCTGGGTCATGTCATATCATAGACAGGAGTATTAGTAGACCCAAAAAAGGTGACGGTGGTGGGTACATGGAAGCAGCTGAAGAATTTCATCAGGGTACGGAGTTTCTTGATGCTGGCTGGTTACTACAGGAGGTTTATACAAGACTTTTCACACCTAGAAGCACCACTGACAGGTCTGACCAAGAAGGGGGTGAATTTTTTATGGTCATATTCTTGTGAGTCAACTTTTCAAGAGCTGAAGGGGAGGTTGACGTCAGCACCGATACTGGTCTTTCTAGAACCGAGAAAGGGAAATATTGTTTCCTGTGATGCTTCAGGTATCGGGCTGGGAGCTGTGATTATGTAGGGATGTGGGGTCGTTGCTTATGGGTCTCGGTAGTTGAGGCCACACGAGAGGAACTACCTTACACACGACCTGGATTTGGCTGCTGTTGTTCATTCCTTACGTTGTTGGAGACACTCTCTGCAGGGAGAGAATTTCGTGGTATATACTGGCCACAAGATCCTCAAGTATATCTTCGCACAGCGTGACTTAAATTTAAGACAGCGACGGTGGGTTGAGTACCTGCAGTCTTTCAACTTTGAGCTTGCCTATACGCCTGGGAAAGGCAATTCTGTGGCAGATTCACTAAGCAGGAAGACTCAGTTATAGGCAGTTTAAGAGGCCAGCAGCAAGTGGCAGCTTATGGCCCTATTCTCCAATATGCACTTGGAGGTGCACGACAGATAGGGACAAACCTTTCTCTATTTTGTGGTTGTTACCTCTACTTTACTTGATCTAGTATGGATGAGGCAGCTATCAGATTCAGAGGGCATAGTCCTGCGGGAGAGTGTGTTAGGAGAGAACCCTCTTCCTGGATAGACAGTGGGAGAGGATGAGATCTTGTGTTTCCAGGGACGTGTATGGGTGCCAGCAGACATATGCGAGGAGCTTATGCGGTATTTTCATTCCTCATTTTTGGCTGTTCATCCTGGCATCACCAAGATGTATCATGATCTACATCGCCAGTACTGGTGGCCAGGTATGAAAAGATACGTTACTGGTTTTTTCATGAGATGCTTGACTTGTCAGCAGGTGAAAGTAGAGCATCAGCCACCAACATGGATTTTACAGTAGTTACCCATTCTGGAGTGGAATTTGAACGATGTCGCGATGGACTTCGTGACTGGTTTGCCGAGGTCGCCTCGAGGGAACGATGTTGTTTGGGTTGTCGTCAACAGGCTTACGACGGTTTCTCACTTCTTACTAATCAAGGAGACCTTCAGTGTTGATGATCTGGGATGACTTTACATCCGAGAGATTGTACGTATGCATGGAGTTCCACACTCCATTGTTTTAGATAGGGATGCGTGCTTTACTTCTCGGTTCTGGTAGGGGCTTCCAAGGGATTTGGGCACACACGTACTTTTGAGCACAGTATACCATCCCCAGAATGATGTCCAGTCCGAGCGTACGATACAAGTTCTTGAGGATATGATCTGAGCTTTTATTTTGGACTTTTTTGGTTCTTGGGACAAGCATATACCTATTGTGGTGTTCGCATACAACAACAGTTTTCAGGCGACTATTCAGATGGCACCTTATGAGGCTTTGTACGGTAGGCCATTCCAATCACCTTTATGCTGGCTGGAGGTAGGAATGGAAGATTTTCTAGGACCTCATCTTGTTCAGGAGACCTCAGAGTAGATAGAGTTGATTCGAAAGAGGATGTCTATCGCACAGTCTCGTCAAAAGTCTTATGCTGATCAGCAGAGATGACCTCTGGAGTACGATGTCGAGGATCAGGTTTTCCTACGTGTCGCACTGAGGTTGGGACACAAGAGGATCCGGAGATAGGGTAAGCTTTCATCGCGGTACATCGGTCCTTTTGAGGTGTTGGAGAGAGTTGGGTTGTTAGCCTATCGGTTTCAGTTACCTCAGAGGTACCGGGCTATGCACGACGTCTTCCACGTTTCCCAGTTCCGACTTTACTTTTCAGACTCGTCTCATGTCTTTCAACCTGAGGAGGTTGAGCTTGAAGCGGATGCGTTGTTTAAAGAGCATCCTATCTATATTTTCAATCATAGTACAAAAGTTCTCTATGGCCGGTCTGTTCCTCTAGTACGTGTGTTGTGGCAGCACAGTCGAGTGCAGGACGAGACTTGGGAGCGGGAGACCGATGTACGATCGCAGTAGCTGGAGCTTTTTGGGGTTTATTCTTCTATGCCTCACTAGGGAAATTTGAGGATGAATTTATTTAATGGGGTATGTTTGTAAGAACCCAGATTGTCGTTTCAGGTATGTTTTCCTTTTCTGGTCGTTTTTAAGGAAAAGGAGAAAATCTAGAAATTTTTAGAGTACACGCCGTGTACTTTATGAGTACATGTCATGTACTTTTCTCCCACGCGAGGCCATGTGTTGGCTGTGTCCAGGCCACACACACAGCCGTGTGGGGTGATGTGGAGGCCACTTAAAGCGGATTACATAAAACCAAGGTACACGCCGTGTACTTTTCTTTTTATTTCATTAATCGGACCAGGGTCACAACTTAACCCTATTTTCGTCTTCTTCTCCACCTAATTCCTCCCAGAGCGTCTGAGGAGGCCAAATCTTCTATGATCCACCAATCTATCACTGGATATCTGAATCAAACACTGTCAGTTGCAATAGAATTGCAGCGGTGAGTTCTTGGTTCTCTTTTAGCCTTGTTTCATGATTCCTCCTTGTTTTCAAGTTATCGTGGGTTGAGCGTTTTGGACATTTTATCAGATCTTCAACGTTCTAAGGAGAGTAAATCATCATGGTTCACTTGTATCAATATCCAAAGATCGGGTTAGGTGGTTTGTTTCCCTATGTTGAATGTCTTTGAGTTTTGGTTGCAAAAGTGTCGGATACCCATGTATCGGGTATCGCGGGTTTGGGATTTTGAACCTATTATTTAATCTCCTTAGATTGCTTGTTATCTTATAATTAATTGATACTAATGTATGCTTGGTAGCATGTTTGAAGATCACCCCATGGGTGTTGTTTTTCCCTGTTTGGATATTTATCACCGTTTGGCACCAATTTCCTGTGAGGCAAACCCTATTGCAATTTCTATTTTACTTGTTATAACTGCTTTCAGGTGTTTCCTACGGTTTAAATGTTCTTGATGCTTTGTAGCTATTAGCCAAGTAGCTAATGAAGTTACTTAGGGCTACTGATAGTCGATTATGCTCGACTGTACTGATCAGGGCTGCAAGAACCTAGTGCGAGAGATCAAAGAGGGAATAGACTATTATGTGCTTCCCTAGAGGGTCTGTTGTTTTAGTTTCATATGCAAGACCGACAAGAATAGGACTTTGTGCTTCCCAAGCGTGTTCTTAGTTTACACACGTATCGAGACAATAGGAGGAATTATATGTAAGTGCTTCCTCAGAGAGTCTGTAGCTATCATTTCATGACCATAGGGGAATTGACATAAGAGCTTCCCAGAGTGTATCTGCCTCGTTTGATTACTAGACTATATGGGTCTCCTAGTTTGAGCCACCCGAAGAGTCAGTGTGATTTTTGTTTGGTTGGTTGTGACGAGTCCACCAATCTAAAGAACAATCTTGGGTTTGAACTGCTTGTGGGTTAGGTAGTCTTTTAGTTACCTGTTGTGTTACTTGATTTACCTTGGAAAAGAGTGCTTTGCTAGATTCCATGGTTGTTTAATTAAATTAATGTGAATGGTAGTTGGTAGGATTTCTACTGGTGTACTCTTAGTTCATTACTGTATTTATTTCCTTTACTTTTTCTATATTTTTCATCGACAGTAGGGCACAAATCTCGTGGTGGTTGCCTACTGGGATTAGTCTCACACCCTGTTTGGGTCCTGTTTTTTGCCCAAATAGATTATATGGTTGCATGTGTGGAGAGGGGTTGTGGCCCTTCCACCTCAGGTACATGATTTCTGGTTGGAGCTAGAGAGCATGGGACTGGGATTTGGCTCACAATGCTGATGGAGTTTCTATTTACTTTTAGTATTTGGTTTCAGTTGTATTTCAGCACATTGTTTTGTTTATTGCTTTCCATAGACACATGTACCATATTGCATCATTGTTATATCAGACATTGTTTCTACTTTTAGTTTCAGTCGTCGTATATTGTACTTATTTCTGTTGTTGTGTATGTTTGTTCTTCCGTTGTATACTTTACCCAATGAGGGCATAGTTTCCCTACCGACTCACCAAGGCCCTTGGTGCTAGTCGGCAGCCTCTAGCGTTGGGGGAAATACGCTTGAGGTTATGTGGCGAATTGGGTATAGGGTATCATTTATGAGGCCTCGGATTCAGGTCATTACATCAAATTATTCCCATACTATAAGTACATAAGTCAAATATAAATTTTAATATTATTAGTTTCATGTAGCATTCTATTTTGTCCACAAATCACTTAAGTTTCTATATATTATTTTCGAATTTTCCAAACTTCCAATATTTTTCTTGGTTACCATTAATTATAAAATCTCTATTAAATTTTTAAAAGATGTACTGGAGCTTTATGAACTATCTAATTTCATGAATCAATTCAAGTGGAGAATTGTTGTCACTAGAAATGTTGAGGTCTTCCCTCAATATCATATTATACCTCAGGATGGGATCCCGAAAAATCTTCCTCCACCCAAGTTTCAAAATTATCCATTGTCTGGAAGAGTTAAACTATAAAAATTTGGGTTCTAATATGAATCACTCATTCTGATTACTAGTCAATTATTTCTATCTTCTTGGTATTTGGGTTCCTTAAATTGTGTTAAAGAGAATATATCTATTATGGGTCATATAATCAAAGAGTCTATTCATGGAAATTTATTCATTTTGAATTTATCTTCATAGAATCAGGATAACCAAGACATCAAGTATATGCTCCTACAACCCACCACTCTAGAATATCCATACATTTTTAATCTTTTTTAGGTTAATTATAAGGGATTATGGAGTCAAAAATGGTACTTATTGTTTTTAAGGGATTTTTTGACGAATTGGTCTATGATATTTTAGTACATAAGAGCTGTATAAAATTTTCTAAGTGATTGGAATTCATTGTTTTATACAAATAAATGTGTATTTACTAATGTAAATTGTATCCACCCACTAGTGTTTTACTAAAATTGATCATCCACAGGTGTTAGAACACCAACACATTCCATCTACCACATGGTGAAGTAGGGATTACTATATAGGATATCTGTCAATAGAAAGGAATCATGATCCTTGGGGGATGTAATATGTCTTCCTAATTTCTAATAATAGTTATTAGGATCCAAAACATATTTCTCTTCTAGTGATAAACTTATTAACTATGGTTTAAGGTCATTATAAAAATATCTTCATACTCGTTAAATTATCATGTTCAGTAATAGGGTAAAACAATTCTCATGACCTAGTGGACAAAGGGAAAGTTTAGGAACATCAAGAACTAACATAATCAAAAGTATCAATATTTTTAGGTTTTTTACAAGGATACACAAAAACCTAGATCAATATACCACATGGGATAACAATATTGGAACTGATGCAACTTCATATCTTCAGTTAGTGGGGTTTTTTCCAAGTTCCTAAGAGTATGTATTTTCCCAACCTCTAATTCCGATTAAAGTTATAGGGTTTAAACCTTGATGATGGAAACTAAATTGGAGTAAGTAAATCCCATTAAATTATTTTTTCCAACCCTTTCTTATATTTATAGTGTAACACACTAATATCTTAAAATAACATTATGTTCTTTATCATAAACAACACACAACACCAAGCTTAAGCAACCCTTGAAATATTAATATTTAAATGTCATATTTATAAAATAAACATTAAATTATCAGCTATGAATTGGATTAATTAAATTATTAAATATATGTAAATTTCTTACTCAATAAAAATTTATTTATTTATTTTTAGGTTATGAACATTAAATTTTTACTCAATTCATTAAATTCTTCAAACAATAGTTTTTGTTCAAAAATGATAGGTATTAATGTTTATGAGAATACATTATAATTAATTTTAGTACCATTTAAAAAAATTATTTTATAACGTGAATTTCATTTTTTAATCCTCATATCAGATTTATCTTATGATGAAATTTTGGTAATTTTATAAAAAGATTAATTTTCAGTGAATTGTGAAAATATTGTTTTTGTAAATTTGTTTTATTTTAAAACTATAATTTCCTTTCTTGTAACATTATGATGTGAATTTTATAATTAAATAATATAGTGCTCATTTAGTTATAAATAATATAATTAATTACATATTAATCGTTATTATAATTGAATTTTTATACATCCATTTTTAGTTGAGCCTGACATAATCATGCTCCCTTATATAAGGTTTTGAATATGAAATCTTTCACCACTGACACTAGTTGGCCATTGGGATTTACACACAACATCCCAAATTTAAAGTGTTCAAATGATGGAAGACTCACCATCTCGAGTGATGGTTATGGTGTCTCCCTCCCATTATGATATATAGGGTATAAAGACTATTGTGTGAGCTTATAGGCTTGTTCAGACTGGTTATTGACATATAATTTATGCCTTAGTCCAACTAGTAACTCGTATTCTAGGTATATGGAAAATTATGAACACACATACTTGGTTCATATAGTTGGACACAATATATAATTATACTATATATATATATTATTACTACTATAGAAATGAACCATTTAGACATTGCTCCTAGAAATGACCTAAAGCATGTAGACCCAACATGTGTCCTTCAAGAACTTGTGGGGGCTTGTTATTTATGAATTCATCTTGTTGATTAATTAATTTTAACTTCATAATCTTTATCAATGATCACTTCTTGAATTGCGCATAGACACTATTGGTTCTATCCTACTGATATTTTTATCTCACACCCTACTTGGGATGCCTTGGTACCTTATTAGATTATCTGTGTATAAGTATTGATATGGGAAAGGGCCCAGTTACAGGTTGTTGATATGATTACCTATAGTTGGATCTTAGGACTAGAGGAGCGAACATATGCTCAAGATTCTATTGGAGAATATTTTGTTATTTTTTTACTTATTTTATAAAATGATTGTTTGTTTCTTCCCCTCTTAACTATTTGTATATCAACACACCACAAATCCATGTATTGAAACTTCCATAGAGGATTTTGATTATATTATCAGTTCTTCAGTTTCATTTATTCTTTCACTACTTATTGATTTTTGTTATTTATATATGATTTCACCACTACTTTTATTAATCTATTGTATCCAATTTGACACATGGATGAGTGGATATAGTCTCCCCATTGTACCACCTTCACACGCTCACTACTACTTGACAAACTCTTGCGTATAGGGAGGCGTGTTTGATGCCATGGGACCCATCAACTCAGGGAACGAGTTTATTTGATCCTGTGACCAGAAATTACAAAGTGGTATCAGAGACTTTGTGTTTATGTTGTCTTACTATTTGGGTTTTAGATTGGATAATATGAGTTAAAGGGATTTGGAAATGACTTTATGTGTGGTTATAGCTAACCCATGTGTAGGGGAGACCCAAATTACCTGAGATTGATAATTTATTTTACTGATTATGCCATTTATAGTTGATATGAAATCACTGTTTTGCGACAGACTAGTTTTATAATGTGATTGATATTGGTATCATTAAAAATATAATTTCTTTACCATGTCCAGATGAAATGAGGGCATTGCATCGGTACATGAATCATCATAGGCACAACATGAATAATATGACATGAATATTTCCATGTCATATCTATTGTTAGCTCACATTTCCCTATTTCATATTGATAGTGCCTTGACATGTATTGAATTATAGTGTCACTTTTTATAGGGATTGGAAAACAAAATTGATGCTGAAAGTGCCTAAATTAACCTAACAATGTTTTCCTAAATATGTTAAAGAAGACACCTTAAGTAGTTGATTATGGAATGTTGAGAGATGGATAATTATTCATATGAGATTTAATGTTTTATGGTGTGGGTTTAGTGGATTCCATATTATGGTTCATAAATAGTATGGGCCCTTATCGATTGGAAATGGTAATCCACAAAATTCAACCATTTAAATGTGTTTATATATTTTAACGAGCACCAAATTATAGTAAATATGAACCTTAAAAAAAGAACACACATCTTATATATATATATGTATATGAAACTACGACATAGACCTAAACCCAAACATATTAGTGGTTTGTGGGGTATCTATTACATTCTTATGTCCTTTTTAGTTCCCTATACCATCTAGAACTGTCTTTTTGTGTAGGCAGAGAGACATCATCATTTCTATATGATGTTTTTATATAACTAAAATTCACTTTATTACACATTAATACATGATTTGTTACATTAAAGTATACAAAATATAACCTTGAAGATAAATATGTATATTTTATTTGGGAATTGGGTACATAGTATAACATCATGAACATGGGATACAACAGCATTAATAAAAACTTCCTTAACATGCCTCTAAAACTCCATGGCTTCTAAAACTTCACGGGATAACCTGGGAACATACGTAATAATGGGGTGAGCTATAAATACCATTAAGTGAATAATCATGATATAAGGAAAAACATTTTATAAAATATAAACATCAATAGGTAATAAAATGAACATGAATATCGAGGAATGACATAGCATGATAATCATAACATGGGAAATGTGGAAAAAACTTAAAACAATTTATCATAAAAAGTTCAAGGATAAACCACCAATACATAATGGTATAAATAGTCTTATAAAGGAATCAAGTTCACTAACTATCCACACATGATGTCTCATGAGACTAAAAATTACCAAATACACTGGATTGCTATATAATTCTGGGTGCACCCGTCACTTTCATTCCATTCTCATGCTTAAGTGTTCCACATAGCTCATATAAAATGGATTCATTAATAAACATATTTTATTCCATAATAATCCATTGTGAAATATATACATTTAAATCCCAATTAAAAGAGGTAAAAGTGTATAGAGGTGAATACCCTTGATATGAAATGGGTATGGTATTCACTACAAAATAGTTTAGGCATGAAAATAATGGTGAAACTTCAACAGCATAATGGAAACACATAAAAATTCATAAAATGACTTGATGAGAGTGAAAGGTGTCTCTCATAATTTGGAGCTAAAATTACTAGTGGGGATTATATGGAAGAACATATTCCATCATAATTAAATTAAGATAAAGGAAATAAGTTAAATAAGATACTTCAATAAAGAGGAGAAACGAAATGATATCTTACTTGAGTGTGTGACTCCAAATTCATTGGAGGGGATTCTTGAGATCTTGGGGGAGCCTAGCGAGGACTAAAGAGAGTGGATGGAAGAGTGTGGACATTATCTGAAGAGTTTTAGTGAAGTTTAATGGAATCCTAGGTGGGTTAATATAGGAAAATAGTGGGTTTCAATATTATTTAGTTTTTGGATTCTATATAATAAAATAACCAAAATCACAAACCATCCCATGGTTTATGCCAAATGGTAGGGGTTATAATTATTTTATAAGTTCAAGGGACAAAATTGATAAAATAATACCCTTTCATATGTGAAGTTGAATCACACTATTAAAGAAATGGTTTCGAACACTTAAAATATATCAATGGTTTTGGAGGATTTATAAGGGATTTATAAATTTAATCAAATAATCATAAGATCGGAATACATTAAAGATAAAACATATATTTTTCCATGGATACCATTTATAGTATTAATTACTATAATGTCGCAGCCCAGGTTCCATGGAACAGTTCCGTGAACCGGAGCACGACATGACCTCAAGCGCAACACCCCATATGCTAGAGGGGGTCGACTAGAAGCAGGGGTCCATTATAGATCATGGGGAGGATATAACCTCTTTTTTACAGTAAAAACAGATGTAAATAATAAAAAAATTGGAATCATAAACATAAAAAAATATCAATATCTCATCATAATCAAACAATGAAATACATTGTTAAAACTGAATTATAGATATGTTGTGCTATGTATGTGCCAAGTGTAAAATGCAACCCAAACGTAAATACACTAACAAATCTCTAGTGGGTCCCAAACCATGTTTGGTTCCTTCATCCATGCTCCATCCCAACTTATCCATCTAGCACATGGCTCTTTCCCTTATCCTATCCAAAAAACACACAGTCTATTTATGTACTAATCACGCAGCCCGAGTAGGGTGTGTGTACAACTCCGTAGATCACCACCAATGGTGTCAAAAAATTCATTAAATAAGAAGTCTATATAGTTCTATAAAGAAATAAGCATAGTTAAAAAATAAATAGTTATCACATTATCATTTATTCTTTATTTAACCACATTAATTACAGGGTTCTCAAGGATACTCATGCCTCAGTACTAGCTTTGGCTCCTGCTAGAGCACAAAATTTTTTTCCAGGTATTATCATATCAAAATACCATTATTACCATTCTTTAATTCAATGAATGACCATGTTACCATTCATTGAGACACACAATTTGGATAACCACATTACCATTGTTATTTCTTAATGAATTACCATGTTACCATTCATTTAACCACACAATTTCGATGCCCATGTTTCCATCCTATACTCACAAATGAATAACCATATTACCATAAATATAATCACACAATTTGGCTAACCATGATATCATCCATTTAATTAAATAATTCGGATGACCATGCTACTGTCCTATATTAACAAATTAATGACCATGTTACTATTCGTTTAATCACACAGTTTGGATGACAATGTTGCCATACATTTAATCACAAAATTTGGATGACCATGTTACCATCGTATATTCACAAATGAATGACCATGTTATTATTCATTTAATCAAACAATTTGGGTGACCAAATTACCATCCTTTAATTCATGTTGAATGACCATGTTTCCATTAACAAATGACACATTAGAATGACCATGTTACCATTATTTAAGTCATAATTAATTCAAAAATTAATTATCCTCACCAATTCCATTAATAATTAAATAACTAGTTAAACAAAGAAATTCCATTAGTTAACTTAACAACTAACTAATCACAGCAATAAGATTATTTAATTCAACCCTTAATTAATCACATCAATTTATCTTGTTTATTCATTAATTAACTAGTCACATTGATTACTCTAGTTAAGTCAACAATTAACTAATCACGTCAACTATTATTGTTTATTTATAAATTAACTAATCACAATAATAATATTAATTACTTCAATAATTAATTAATCACATCAAATACATTAATTAATTCAACAATTAATTAATTACTTCAACTCCATTAATGAATTAAACAAATAAATAAAAACAACAATTACATAACAAATTAAAAAATTAGTTTATCACATAAATACCCTAAATTAATTTCCCCAATTAATTAAGAATTTCAATACCATTAAATAATTCTTAAATTAATTAATAAATATACACAAACTCAAATTCCCATAATTAATTTTATAATTAATTATCTCATTCACAATCTAAATAACTCATCAGAAATTAAACAATTAAATACCTTGAATCATCTAGCTCAATATCATATAATTAATTATATAATTAATTATATCAAATCAATAACTCAATATCACATAATTAATTCTAAAATTAATTATCATAAATTAAAAACTCAATATCAGATAATACATTTTACAATTAATCATCTCAAATCAAAAACTCTACATCACATGATTAATTGTACAACTAATTTACAACTCAACAACATGTAATTTATTATACAATTATTTATCTCAAATCAACAAATAATAATCTCAATGATCCACATTATTTAATTCACCAATTAATTAATCAAATTCATTCAATTGTAGCATCACAACAATCCCAACTAATTAAGTCACAAATTAATTAATCCAATTCACTCAATCACATGATCACAATAATATCCATGAATTAATTAGCTAATTGATTATTTTAACTCATTAAGTTGTATTAACACAAAAAATAATCACTAATTAATTTACCAATTAATTAATCTAACACATTTCCTGTTAAATAATCCTATAATTAATTAACACATAAAATCCTTCAATCGATTTTCCAATTAATTTTCCACGTCAATTCCATTAATTAATTAACAATTAAATAATCACATTAAATCTCTTAAATTAATTTACCAATTAGATTCCAATGTCACATTCCATTAATTAATTCATAATTAATTAATATTATCTGGTCCCTTCAACTAATTCTCCAATTCATTGTCCACATCATATTCCATTAATTAATTCCCAATTAATTAATCCCTTTATTTAATTAAACAATTAAATAAACACGTTCCTCCCATTAATTAATTGGAAAATTAATTAATCCCTTTATTTAATTCAATAGTAAAATAATCTCATTGATCACATTAATTAATTCATTGAGTAATTATTTCAAACAAACAATCACAAAAACGCATATATTTAGTTAATAAATTAATTATTTCATCTTAATCCAATCAATAACCTCAAATAATTACTCAATTAATTTTTATATATTAATCAATTCAATATCCCCAATTAATTCATAAATTAATTATTGTCTATACATCAATTTAATAATCATAACAATCTATGATAATTAATTCTACAATTAATTATCCCCTTTTAAAAAATTCAATACAAAAATAATTAATCCATCCATTAATTATTAAATTTCAATAATCTCTATCTCTCCATAATTAATTCAACAATTAATTATCCAAAATCGTAATTTCATAATCTCATAACTATTTTACCAATTAATTATTCATGATCTAAAATCCCAATATCCCAATTTCACATTTCCCATAATTAATTAATTCTAAAAATTAATTAATTTAATCAAGAATGCAATTTATAAACATATAACATAAATTCTAAAATTACATAAACATATTTTTAATAGTCTGAGGGATTTTAATTCTAGACCACATACCTCATGAATAGTGATGAACACTTGCCAACTGATAATCCCAATTTTAGGTGGATCCATCAAGAACGTGATGAAGAACACGGGCTAGATGTGAAACCTAAATCCATGATTAAACGAAACAATATCTCCCAACATTAAATCTAGATACAACTAGCCTATATCTAGATTCAATAAATCTAGATCTGGATCCAATAATCCTAGAACTAGATTTGAAAAATCTTCATCTAGATCTAATAGTGGAGGAACATAATTATGTTATCAAGGGGAGAAAAAGAGATATAAACATAAAAAAGAAGAACACCCATACCCAAAAGGTGCGAAGATTGTCTACGATCAAAGAGGGTGGTGTGTGGAGGACCCTCGGTCTAAGGTGGAGGTGTGTGGAGGGGCTTTAGTTAATGACAGAGGTTCGGTGGAGGATCTTTGGTCCATGGAAGAGGTGCACAGGGATTATGTTGTAATGAAAAGAGGGTTAAAAGGCCCTATTGTAGAGAATATATGAGTCTGGAGGCTTACACGACATTGGATACCTGTTTTTAAAAATATTCTTGTGATAATTACATGAAGTAAATCATCATTTCACATCATGGAATGATTTGTGACTGATTTCCCCTTTTCTTATGGACATACCATCAAACCATTTAAAAAACATTAATTAAATATTAAATGTGGTGTAATCTAATTTTGTGATATGTCAAAATGTGGTGAAAGACCATTATAGGGGGTGTAATCTACCATTGTGACATTTCTTCCTATGGTGAGTAACATTTATAGGGGTGAAAATGTTTGAGGTTGAGAATTAATTTAATCCATGAATTAAATTCACTTGGTCTGTCACAAATAATTAAAAGTGTTCTTACCTAGAAAAATATAGAATCTAAAAATCTCCCTGCCTTCTAATATCTTGTCCTCAAGCTATACTCCCAAGAATCCCTATGAAATGTTGGGTTCATACAGTCTCCCCAACTCATAACAGCTCATCCCCGAGATATAATCCGATGGAACGATAAAGTTTTTAGTAAAAATGTTCAGACCACAGAGCCCGCACATTCACTTCTCTCTCCCACATTTCCTTCTGTACATTCCCAAGTTTCCACATCATATAAAATATCATCACAGTGTTTTCCCATAATACCTTCCCTTAGTAACCCAACAAATATGTCTAGTTCTCCTTAAAGGACACATCATTCACAAGATCAACTTCCTAGAAATACCAAATTCATTTCCCAACTCATTTTTTACAACAACCACATGAACACAATCCAACATTATCACTTAGCCTCACCATCAAAATATTTTGTAAAGGACATACATCAACCACCTCCAAGGCCAACTCATCCTTTCTTTGAGAAATTTAAACATACAACTTATAGTTTTTTCAATGTCATTCTTCATTTTTTTACTCCACAAATCTTCTAATAAAATAATTATCCCCACCTTTAGATAATTGAAAACACAACTTGTTAAGAAACTCAACCACCATAGACCATGGCCCCCAATTTTAATCAACCTCTTGTCCATCCTGAGAACCCCATATGTAAACTATAGTTGGCATACATCGCACCATCCAACTCCACATATATAACACATCATTACCACAACTCCCAAGAGGCCCCATATCTAACTAAAACACAATTATGTATCTTGGTTTAAATCTAGAGATTTCTTTTTATACCCGGGATGTTGTTAAGGTAGGGTACATGATCTTCACAAATAAAAATTACACTAAGAGTTCATCGATTAACGCCACCACAAATCCTCCATTACTAATTTTACCTCCCCATATGGAAACACCTTAACACATTGAAGGTCTCGGCCTTCCCTACCCACCAATAATATCACTTAATTGATCCAAATCTAGATAGTCATTCACACAACTAATAAATGAGTTCTCAAAAATATGGGATTATAACTTCCCAAACAACCCACATGAAGTGTCAAATAAAAAAATGAATGATTTTTATTTTACAACATTTATCATAGTTAACAAGATGGATTTACACAAAACCATATCAATTATTTCACACTTTATCCTACTGCACTGTCAAAATTGAGGCACGATCACTACCCTCAACCATCCTACACCTAGGTCAAGGTTAACAATGGTAAACACATTATTCAATTTTTTATCATTTAAACACTCATTAATTCTCATATTTCATAATTTTACAATCTTTATCAATTTCATTTTACATGATATTTTTAGTTAAATTTCAAAACTTAGGAAAAAAAATTCATGTTTAATAACTTACCCTAAACCCATTTTCCTTTTCGTTCCTACAATGATTCATGTTAAAAAATAATCCTAAGTTCCCAGAATAATGCATTCAAACTCAACACTGATTCCATTTAGGTCCATGAGTCAAAACTCAGAAAATATAATCAATAATCATATCACACAAGAAGTGTGTCACCCAAGGTGAAATAATATTCAACTATAACAGAAAAAACTATAACAACAATCCCACACTGGGCACTTGGGTTCTCCCCCATACATGGTGTTGCTACTCCCATACAGGATCTCAAAACCATGCCCCAACTCTTCTTAGTCTCTTGTATTCCCTTATTATATGGTAATACATAATAATAAGGAAAGATAATTGGACCTATAATACCACATTGTAACATCCCGTCCTGTGTTCCATGCAACGGTGCCCCAAACCAGACTTCAACATGACCTCAGGCATGCCTCCTTGTATTCCAGAGGCTATCGACTAGTATTGAGGGTCTATTATTGATCATGGGGAGACAATACCCGCATTATTTTTCATAGTAAAATCCATCAAAAATAATAAAAAAATCATAAACATAATTGGAAACAATATCTATATATCATAATAACCAAAGCATGAAATAAAATTTTAAAACTGGAAAATGGATATTTCATACTAAGTATGTGCCAAGTGTCAAATGAAACCCAAATGTAAATACACTAAAAAATCCCCAGTAGATCCTGAACCACATCTTGTTCCATCATCCCTGCTCCATCCCTACTTAGACATCTAGCATAGGTCCATTTCCCTTAACCTATCCAGAAATCACAAATTTTATTCAGGTACTGATTAGGCATCCCGAGTAGGGTGTGAGTACAACTCAATAGGCCACCACCAATGGTGTCTAAAACAAATACATTCAATAACAAGTGTATGCAGTTATATAAAGAAATAATTACAATTTATAAATAAATATTTATCACATTATCATGTATTCTTTATTTAATAACATTAATTCTTGGGCTCCTAAGGACACCTGTACGTCAATACTAGCTTCAGCTCATGCTGGAGCCCAAACCATTCCCTGCATATAATCAAGTCATAATACCATTATTACAACTATTTAATTAAATGAATGAACATGTTATTATTAATTAAATCACACAATTTTGATGACCATGTTACCATCCTTATTTAAAAATTAATGGCCAGGTTACCATTCATTTAATCACACAATTTGGATGTCCATGTTACAATCCTATATTCAAAAATGAATGAACATGTTACCATTCATTTAATCTCACAATTTGGATGACCATATAACCATCTATTTAATCACGTAATTTGTATGAGAATGTTTCCATCCTATATTCACAAATAAATTTCCATGTTACCATTAATTTGATCACACTATTGGGATGACCATGCTACCATCCATTTAATCACAGAATTTTGAAGAACATGTTACCAACTTATTTTTGCAAATGAATAAGAATCTTATAATTCATTTAATCCCATAGTTTGGATTGACCATTTTAAAATCCTTTATTTCATGATGAATGTCCATGTTACCATTCACACATTACACATTAGAATCACTATGTTACCATTTGTTAAATCAGAATTAATTCAACCATTATTTTTCCACACCAATGCCATTACTAATTCAAAAATTAGTTAAACAAAAAAAACCCTATTAGTTAACTGAATAATTAAGTAATCACAACAATAACATTAATTAATTCAACCATTAATTAATAACATCAGTTTCTCTAGTTAATTCATAAATTAACTAATCACATTAATTACTCTAGTTAATTTAATAATTAACTATTCACATCAACTCCTATAGATAATTCATCAATGAAGTAATCACATTAATAATATTAATTAATCCAAAAATTAATCAATCACACCAAATATATTAATTAGTTCAAAAATTAATTAATTACTACATTTCTATTTGTCAATTCAACAATTAACAAAACACATAAATTATATCACTAATTACATAATAAGTTTATCACATAAATCCCATTAATCAATTTCCCCAATTAATTAATCATGTAAAATTCAATTAATTAATTCTTCAATTAATTAATCAATATCTACAAACTCTAAATACCATAATTAATTATAAAATTAATTATCTCATTCACAATCTCAACAACTCATAAGTAATTCTACAATTAATTACATTTAATCATCTATCTTAATATCATATAATTAATTCTACAATTAATTATCTAAAATCAATAAATAAAAATAATGTAATTAATTCTACATTTAATTATCATAAATTAAAATCTCATCATCACATGATTAATTTTACAAATAATCATCTCAAATCACCAACTCAAAATCCCGTGATTAATTATACAATTAATCAACTGCTCAATGTCACATAATTAATTCTATAATTAATTATCCCAAATCAAAAAAAAATTATCCCAATGGTCCACATTAATTAATTCACCAATTATTGATTCCAATTCACTTAATTGTATCATTACAAAACCCCCATTAATAAATTCAGAAAATAATTAATCCATTTCACTCAATCGCATCATCATAAAAATACCCTTTAATTAATTCACCAATTAATTAATCCAACTCATTAAATTGTATTAAAACAACTATCCCTAATAATTAATTCCTTAATTAATTAATCTAATAAATTTTCCATTAATTAATCCTATAATTATTTAAAACATAAAAACCCTTCAATTAATTTGCTAAATAATTTTCCACATCAATCCCATTAATTAATTTGGAATTTACTAAACCCATTAAATCCCTTCAATTAATTATCCAATTAATTTCCCGTGTCACATTCCATTAATTAATTTATAATTAATTGATCATATTCAGTACCTTCAACTAAGTCTCTAATTTGTTTTCTCTGTCACATTTCATTAATTAATTCACAATTAATGAATCTTTTTATTTAATTCAAAAATTTAATAATCCCATTACTCACATTAATTAATTAATCATTTAATTTATACATTTGTTTATTTAGATAATTAAATAATCTCATTGATCAAATTTATTAATTCTTAATTTAATTAACTCAGTCCTAAAATAAAAAAAACCCAAATAATTAATTTATCAATTAATTATTCCAACTTAATCAAATCAATAACCGCGATTAATTCTAGAATTTATTTTTATATCTTAATCAATTAAATATCCCCGATTAATTCATAAAATAATTGTTCTATCTCCATAAATTTAATAATATTAATAATCTCTAACAATTAATTCTACAACAAATTATCTCATTTCACAAATTCAATATCATAAATATTAATCTCTGCATTAATTATTCATTTCAAACAATATCTATCTCAACATAAATAATTCAACAATTAATTATCCAAATCATGATTTCATAATGTAATAATTAATTTCCAAATTAATTATTCATGACCTTAAATCCAAAAATCTTAATTTCACATTTCCCTAAATTAATTAACTTAAAAAATTAATTAATTTAATAAATATTCCAATTTCTACACATCTAATATAAATTTTACAATTATATATACATATTTGTAATCAAGACTATGGGATTTAAATTTTAGACCACCTACCGCAAGAATAATGATGAATTCGTACCATCTATTAATCCCAATTTGAAGTGAGTCCATCAACAACATGATGAAGAACATGTTCTATATCTAAAACCTAAATCCATGATTAAAAAATCATGATCTGTTAACCTTCAATATTGATCCAATGGGCCAACATTGAGATTCAAAAAATATAGATCTAGATCAAAGAATCATAGATCTATACTTAACAAGTATATATCAACATCCAACAGTGGATGAACATCTTACATTTTTATGGAAAGAGAATCATAAGAGAGATAGATCTTAAAGGAGAAGAACAACTATACTCGAGAGGTGTGCAGATGGTCTTCGGTTGAAGATGGTGGTGTGGGGAGGAGCTTCGGTCCAAGGTGGAGGTGCATGGAGGAGCTTCGGTCCATGTAAAAGGACCAATAGGGGATTTTTGTTCCATGGTGGAGGTTCACAGTGATTATGTTTAAAATAAAAGAAGGTTCCAAGTCCCTACATCATTGGAGAGGTGAGTCTAGAGGCTTATGTGATGTTGGATATGTGTTTTTAAGAGGATAATTGTGATAATTACACAACGTGAATCCTCATTTCATTTCAAGTAATGAGTTATAAAATATTTACCATTTTCCTAAGGGAATCCTGTCAATTCATTTAAAAACATTAATAAAAGGTTACACGTGGTCTAATCTAATTACATGTCATGTAATCTAATTACATGTGGTTTAATTTATTTAAATGTTATGTAATCTAATTGCATGTGGTGAAATCATACACATGGTTTATTCTAATTACACATGGTGTAATATTACAGGTGGCTAAATATAATTACGTGTGGTGTAGTATAATTTTGTGACTTGTTGACACATAGTGAAAAACAGTTATAGGGGGTGTAATCTACTTTCGTGACATGTCTTAATGCGGTTAAAACCACTTATAAGGGGGTAAATTTTCGTGGTTCATAATTAATTTACTTTGTGGATTAAATTCACATGGTCTACCACAAAAAAGAAAATTGTTTTTTACCTTGAAAAAGATATAATCTTACAATTACTTCACTTTTGGGTCATTATGAATTCGTAATACACAAAGTATATTTATACCGTATTTAATTTTTACATATAAAGATGATTGTCTCATTAAATTATGAAAAATTCACCAATGGATAACTATGATATTCCGGTTCCAAAAAAATATTCATTTTATCTAAAAAATTTCTAAATATGTTCGTTTTCACTTTTAAAATATTAATTGACATTTATTATGAAATGTGGAGTTTTTTTACAATAATAGTCCTTAAACCCATATAAAAATTACATTTTACTTCATAAAAGTTATAAGCTCATTTATATTTAATAAAAATTACATAATAATAAATTTTTTATAATAATTTTATTTATTTCAAAAATCCATTAATTCATCAAAATGAATTCCTTAATTGAATTTAAATATTACCCAAAAATACTATTTGGGTTTTATTATTTGAAATAAAAATCATTTCTAAAGTGACCATAATAGGTTGATAATATATTCATCATTTTATAAAAAATAATTTACATAATCGTAATTCTAGGGTATTAATAAATTTCCCTTTAATACGTCATCAAATTCCCTAAGATTAAGGTGTGTGATGATGAGACTTTCGTGGGGAGGTTCGGTGGACATGGTTTGGACTGTGATCTTGATGATCTTGAACTTATCCCGTAAATGTTTTCGTACATTCTTATGTAGTTGGATATCAGTTTTTCCTTGGTCAAGGGTTAATAATAGTGATGTTATCTCCCTCATTAACTCGAATAAATGGGCATCATAGGGTACAATCCTACTGGTTGAGGTCTTCACAACCATTTTCTATGTCAATTCAATTTTTTAAAATCCTATATTTATACTATTTATGTGAACACCATTAAAAATATATATTATCAATTGTAAATATGAATAAAATTCCTTTAAATTTTATATTATATAATAAAATTACCAAATTTGAAGTTTTTCTATATCCATATTACATAATAATTCATTTAATAAAATTTCAAGGGGAATTTTATTTATAACAGTTCAGGTGATTAAAATCACCCCCCAAATTTCTCCTTCAAAATCATTATTTCTCACACTAAAATAGATAAGGGTAACTCTATTTCATCACCTCCACTAATTCCCATGTCACTTATTTAAACATTTGGTTTCTCTATAGCACTTTTACCAGGTATAATGTCTCGTTTTGTAGAACTTTGTCTCTATGATCAAAGATCTTCATCGGATCCTCATCATACGAAATTACATTATCCAACAATACCACCTATGTATTGAGTTCATGTGATGGTTCTGGTATATACTTCTTAATGATGGATATATTGAATACATCATATACTTGTGGTAGGTTTAGTGGGAGTGCTACTCGATAGGCCACTTCTCTTATGTGATCAAGGATATCAAAGGGGTTGATGTATCTTTGACTAAGCTTTCCCTTATTCCAAAATATCATCAAATTATTCCATGGGGATATGGTTAGGAATATGATGTCTCCAGAATCAAACACTAGGTCTTATCGACCATTTTCAGTATAGTACTTTTGTCGACTATAATAATCCTTGATGTGCTACTGAATTTTTCTAACCTTTTTCCACCATTTATTTGACCTTTTCAGGACCTAGAAGTTTTCATTCCCCATCATCATCCCAAAGTGCATGTTTTGTTTACATATTCCCATAATGATCTTCATAGGGAGACATTTTAATGCTCTATTATAAACTATTATCATAAGATACCACAACCAGAAGAAGATTTTGGTCCAATCCTTCTTTAAGTAAATAGATCATTCTCTTAACATGTCCTCAAGTGTCCTGATAGTCCACTCAGATCAGACATTATTTTAAGGGTGATAAACCATGCTAAATTTTGCATCAGTATTCAGAGTGTGTTAGAGAATCATAGAGACCATAGAGGTTAATCTTAGATATTGATCAGATACAATCGATAATGGTGTTCCATGCAGTCTCACCACTTCTCTGATGTATATCAATGCAATATGACCCAGTGAAAATTCCTCTAACATTATGACAAATTGATATATCTTTGTAAGATGATCTGTAATATCCCATATAGAATTGTTTCCCCTTGATGTCTTAAAAATACCCTTGGAAAACTCCACGGTGATGCTTTCACGTTTCCTTGTAGGTATGGGTAATGGTTACATCACCCCCTTGAATTTTTTTTCTTTTCTCTTTTACGTGATTACATACAAGACATATTGATGTATATTTTATGACCTCCTTCATATTAACCCTCCAATAGTGTTGTCAAAGATCTCGATACAACTTTGTGCTTCCTGGTTGGATATAGAAATTCAAACAATGTGCATCAACCAAAAAATCCCTCTTTAACTCAGTATTTGATGGTACCCATAGTCTTGACCGAAATCTAGGAAGTAATTTATTAATATTTAATATATATTTGAGAATTTTGTGAGCCATATATATTTCACAATTCTCCCTAAAGAGATAATGTCGCCATATTTTCAAATAAAATATCACTTCATCCAACTCCAGATCATGTGTTGGGTAGTTATGTTCATTAACTTTAAACTTCCTTGAAGCATAGGCTATGAATTTTTCATTCTTCATTAAAAAATAACCCAAGCCATTCTTCAAAGTGTAACTGAATTCCCTAAAATCCCTCAACTTATATATATTGTGAGAACTGGTGTAGTAATAATCCTCCTTTTCAGTTTCTTCAATATCTCTTTACATACATCATTCTATGAAAACTTGACTCCCTTCCAAGTTATCATGGTTAAAGGGTTTGAAAATTACAAGAAATGTTTCACAATTTGACAATACTACCCAGTTAATCAAAGGAAACTAGGGATTACTATCATAGATGTTGGCATCAAACATCCTTCCATTGACTCTATCTTTGAGGGGTCTATGGATATCCCATTTTATGTGATGATATTACCCAAGAATGATACTTCCTTCAAATAGAACTCACATTTTTTATAATTGGAATAAATCTTATCCTTTCATAAGTTCGTTACTACAATGCTCAAATACTCCTCTGGTCAACCATGGTTTTGGAATATATTATAATATCATCTATAATTGGAACCAAAAAATTTTCGATCTAATATATAAGAATCTATTATAAAATTCCATGAAGAGTGTTGGAGCATTACTATGCCCCAAAGGCATCACTGTGAACTTATAATGCTCATACCTTATACAAAATTTTGTCTTGGGGATATCATCCTTCTTCACCCTAACTTAGTTATATCCTAATGTTAGATCTACCTTATAGAATTATTGTGCTTCATGTAGTTGATATAAAAATTCATTAATCTATGGAGAAGGATACTTGTTCTTTATTGTGATCTTGTCGATCTCATGATAATTCATACAAAGGCACAATGACCCATCATTCTTCTTGATGAAGAAGAATGGTGTTCCCCAAGATAAACCACTTTGGTGTATGACCCATTTATCCAGATTCCCATGTACTTTTTTCTTCAGCTCCTCAAGTTCCCAGATATCCAATATATATGTATTCATGGATAATGGAAATGTACCTAGTATAATTTTGATTAAAAATTCAACCTCTCATCTAGGAGGAAGACCATGATGTTTCTCAGGAACACATCATTATATTCTATCACAATAAGCATGTCTTCGAGGATGATTCTTTCCGTAGACTCAATCATTTGTGATATATACACTTTATCATAGTGAAATAATATATATGCTTGATATTTTGGTGTTAATGATGATTCATCGTCCCCCTGAACTTGTAAAAAATCAGGTGATGATTCACCATACAGATATTGATTTCCTTCTAGCGACAATTTATATTGGATCTAAATAAGTAAAGCAAATCCATACCCATAATTTCATAAAATTCCTCTAAAGGAAGTGTGACATGAGACACCAGGATTTTCATCCCATATATTATGAAAAGGGAGGATTTATATACTTGGGATGCAATAATTACCCCATTTTTTTCACTGATAACTCCACTTCTATGATTTTTTATGGTTTTTGAATAGTTCTATTGAACATTTGTTATAGGAATTAATGAATAGTACTAGAATCAAAAACATAAATTCCCTATACATGAATAACTAGTATACATGTCACCACTTCATTTTCAGGATCCACCTTAGTAGTTGTGATGGAAAAAAGCTCACTCTTACAACCTTGGAGTTTTTTGGTTGTCTCTGAAAACCCTTGGATTAGTGCATTGGATTATAAAGTGACATGGTTCATTGTAGTTGTAGAAAAGAAAAATGTGTTATGGTTTTATTAAAACATTCCTTTCTTCCCTCAAATTAATGGGTTTCTCTTATCAGAAATTGTTTTCTAGGTTCCCTTCCTTCCCACACCTAAAGAATTTCCTCATCCCCCTTATTTAATATCCAGATTGGTTCTTTCCAAACCTTTGATAAGTGGGATCATAAAATTTATTGGAACCATTATATTTCCCATTCAGTCCACTAGAAATATACTCCAATTTTAACTTATTATCCTTATGATTCCCTTGGGATTCACCAATAACTATTTTAACTTTGAGGTAACATTAGATAATTTTATCATAGCTATGAAACACTCATATCCTTAGTGATTTTGATATACTAGGTTTCAGAAAAATAAGTAAGAATTAAACCATGAATTTAGGGACAACGACAAAGATGGAGGCATATCATGGAAGACTTGTGAAGTTTCCCTCATATGCACTGATAGATTCATCATATTTTTTCTTGAGGGAAATGAAATGCCTTTTTATTTTAAGTTGGAGAGTGTGAAGAAAATATTTATCAAAAAACATTTTCTATAGTTCCTTTTTCCCCATCACTTTGATCTCTTCTTCAGTATTCATTTTTTTTATCAATATCCACCATTGATCATCTTCTCTCTCCATACGATAAATAGATAGTAAAACCTTCTCTTGTTTGAATCATTTAAGGAATTGGGATATCATCTCAATGAATTTGATTCATAGTTTCCTGAATAAGGGATCGATTCATCTAATGAAAGTTGGAGGCCTTTGTTACATAAATCTCTCAATCCTAGATTGTTCTATCTTATGGGGATTTTGGTGTTCTTCAAGGTCTAGGTTTCTATTTAGTATAAGAGTTGTCTAAGAGCGTATCATTACAATGTTTTCGATTCCTTCCCCCAATAAGTTGGGTATCTCATTGGGGAAGTCATCACATTTCCCATATCATTGATGTTTTACCTGATTACTTCTATTATTTATGATCATTGGATATAATAAAGGGGAAATTAGAGATGATTATTTTTAAACTATTGAACACGTAAAGGTGTAATTTAATGAAATTAGAGGCATAACTTGTAACCTAGATTTATTTCCTTAACTGATGAATTTATAGGCTTCAATATATGATATCCATGGTCTATTTTCTAACATATATTCTTATGGGTATTTCTTTTTTCCCTTAATAGTGGTTTGAAATGAGATTAAAATTTTTTCAAATCATATCCCTAGAAAATTTAAAACCATGTGTGCAGTAAGGCTTGTTTTCATGTACCAGGTTACACCGAGTGAGGCCCGACACACCTTGATGGGGTTATTACCCCTAGGTACATCTTCACTAGAACCATGTCCACTTATAGTATCCAAACAAGGATTTATTTTCTTGATAAACCAGTTACATTATACTTACTAGAATTTAGGTATGTTTTCTTATACATAGTCTTATCACTATGGATTTCTCTATAGTTTTTAAATCCTAATCCAAAAAATAACTTAAATATTCCTATGATACCAACAATAACAACCCTTATATTTATATCACATTAATAGATTATTTATTACATTACGGTACACATAATACATCCTATAAGATCAATAATTCTAGTGTATTTTGGGAATTCAATACATAGAATAACATTTTGAACATGGGATACAATAGCATTATTGAAAACTTCCTTAACATGGTTCTAAAATTCCATGGCTTTTAAAATTGCACGGGATAGCCTGGGGTCATACAAGAGAAAGGGGTGATCTAAAAAGCCCAATAAGATAAAAAAATGGAATAAGGTAAAAAAAATTAGATAATTTCCATATAATTGGAGAATAAAATGAACACGAATAATGGGGAATTACATACCATGATAGTTATAACATGGGAAATGTGGCAACAACTTAAAACACTACACCAAAAACATAGGTAGGATAATCCTCCAAGTTGTCTTGGTGAAAAAATTACTATAAATTAATCAGGTTCATTCCATATCCCAACAAGGGGTCTCATGAGACTAAACATTACTCAATGCATTGGAGTGCTATATAATTTTGGGCACACCCATCACTTTCATTTCATTCTCATACTTAAGTGGGACACATAGATTATACAACATGGATTCATTCATCAGCATATTTTATTCCAATATCAAGGAATGTGTAATATATAAATCTAAGCCCCATGTAAAAGTGGTATAAGGGTATAATAGTTAATAAAAATGATATTATATGGGTATGGTATTCACTACACAAATGTTTTGGCATGTAAAATCATGGTGAAATTTCAACAGCATAACAGTGTCACGTGAAAATTTATAAAATTATTTAATTATAGTGAAAGGGGTATATCATAATTTTGAAATCAAAATGGAATTAAAGGGATATTGAATAACATAAAACATCATAGTAAAATGATGTTAAAAGATATAAGGTAAATAAGATACTTGAATAAAGAGGAGAAAGGAATAAATACCTCAGTTGAGTTGGTGATTACAAATTCATGGGATTGGATTATTGAGAAATTTGGGAGATTTGGGAGGACACAAAAGAGTGGAGCATGCAGTTTGGACTTTCTCTAAGGAGTTTGAGTGAAGATAAATGGGATATTTAGGGGATTTATATAGGAAAAAAGTGGGATTTCATTATTATTTAGTTTTTGGACTCTACATAATAAATTAACAAACCCCACACACCATCTCATTGTTTTTGAACATGGTTTATACTAAATGGGAGTGTTTATCACTATTTTATAAGGAAAAGGTCAAAAAATAATAAAATAATACCATTTCTTATGTGGAGATATGTCATACACTTAAAGAAAAGGTTTTAAACCCATAAAATATAATAATGGTTTTGGATGATTCATAAGGGCTTTATAAAACTAATCAAATAAACATAAAATCACAATATTTTAAATATAACATATATATTTTGTTGTGGATAACCTTTTTAGTATTTATTACATCACTTTTGGGTCATTATGATGTTATAATATACAAAAGAATATTAATTTGGTATTTAATTTTTACCTTGAAATTATAGTGTCTTAAAAAATTATAAAAAAATCATCATTGGAACATTTTGACATGTTATTTCCAAAAATAAAATTATTTTTATATAAATAATGTTCTGAATATGTACTTTTTCATTTTTTAAATATTAATCAACTTTTATTGAGAAATTATGGGTTTTTTTATAATAATAGTTTTTGAGCCCCTATAAAAATTACATTTGACATCATGAAAATTATAATATCATTTATATTAAATACATGTTATTTATTAATGAAATTTTATTAAAATATTTTTTAATTTAAAAATTCATTAATTCATCAAAATAATTTCCATAGTTGAATTTGAATATTACCCACAAATACTATTTTTGTTTTATTATATTAAAATAAAAATCATTTATAAAGTAACAATAATTGGATGAAAATAAATTCATCATTTTATAAAAATAATGGAAATATTTATAATGCTAGGGACTTCATAAATATATCTTTAATACACCATAAAAATCCCTAAGAGTAAGGTGTGTGACGATGAGACATTCATGGGGAGGTTTTACGAACATGGTTTGGGTCGTGATCTTGATGACTTTGAACTTCTATCGTAAATAGTTTCTCTCTTTCTTAAGTTATTAGATCTCAATATGGGATTTGTTAATTGAAAATATTAGTGATGAAATATCCCTTGGATGCTATGATAAACGGGCTTTATTATGTGTGATCCTGCTAGTTGAGTCCATCACATCCATTTTCTATGACAATTGTTAAAACCCTATATTTATACTAATCTAGTAATCACTGTTCAATAACTATATTATCAACTATAAACATTATTAAAGGTAATTTAAATATTATTGTATATAATCAAACCAAATAAGTTCATGCAATTTCTATATCCATAATACAAAGTAATACATTAAATTAAATTAAAAGGGTAGTTTTATTTATAACTGCTTCGGTCGGTGCATTTTACTCCAATCCTGGTTTTCTATATGAAATTTGGTAAGTTGTTAAATATATTATAAGTTGTGTTTATGGCATTTTAGTTTCATTCTGCCATGATTTCCTTTGGTTGTATGCCCTAAAGGTGTTGATGACCATGCTTTTGAGGTGGTGGGTCATGAGCTACCAGTGATTCCTCCTATACTACCATTTGTGTTACCTCTTCATGTTCTAGATATGGGAAGTAACACCCTATTCTGAGTAGGTTTCCAACATCTGTTATAATCAAAGAAATATGTTGTTCAACATTCCCCAACTATTATAGATTTTAACTAATAGTTTCATTAGTAGCATCCTACTACCTATTCAGGGAATAGCGGACCAGACGCTTCAGAGTCATGGATCAAGGCTACATTATCAATATTCAAGAATCTAGAGACTCCTCAAAAGATAATGGTAAAATTAGTTATGTATATGTTACATGATTATTCTAAGTGGTCGTGGGATGTGATCACCTAGTAGGATTAGCATCATGATATGTTCTAGAAATATTTTTAGACCACATTCTATGATTACTTATTTCCCTAGACCCTGAGGGCTAAGAAATATTGAGAATTCATGAACCTACAGTAGGGGATCATGTCAGTTTTGGAGTAATATTCATATTTTATACAGTTTAACTGGTTCACTCCTAAACTAGTAGGAGATGATATTGTGACAACTGGGAGATTTGAGTGTGGCATGGTATTCTTCCTCTCGTCGCAGGTAAATATTTTCAAGTTGACTACCATTTCTAAAATCATTAATCATGACCAAATTATAGAGTGGAACTTGATTGAAGCTAATGGTGTGAGTCGTGGTGGTTTAGTTCCTAGAGCTTCTAGTGGTTCATCTTTTGAGAGAAAGATGAATTTTGAGGCTAATTATGAAGGTAGCAGCAGTCAGGCCCCTCACATAGATATTTTTCTTCTTTGTCACTATTACAAGAAGCTGGGACACACGAACCCTTAGTGTTAATGGGATTCAATCGATTTTAGAGGATGTAGATGGATGGGGAATATATTGTGCTTATATGGGCCTTTCCCTTGAATTCTTATAGAACATGGATCTACTCCTAATCCTTAATCTGGAGTGGGACTAGTAGTATCATTATAGGAAGGGAGCTTGAATACAACCAACCAATCAGGCCGAGGTGATGGTCGAGGTATATGTGGTCAGGCTTATGATTCTCAACACCAGTGGAGTGAGATTTCATAGGGAAGTTAGGTAGTAACTTGGGTTCACAGTACAAGATAGTTACACATAGTCCAGCCTATGCTAGGGGAGTAGAGAATTGAACCGTCCATAATTCGATGTACTATTCTAGTTGCCTCCACATTATTTTTTGTTTTATTAAATATAGGTAAGTCTAACTCCTTTAAATTTGAGACAATTATGGAACTTATATTCCTTGATATCAAACACTTTCATGGGGTTATGATGCAATATACTATCTAAGGTATCTGATCATATGGTTTATTCCTTTTTAAGGACAATCTACTAGATATAGGTGAATATATATTCATGTGGAATATTTTCATCCTCAACATGTCAGGTTTTGATGTAATCATCCTAATGGACTGCTTATTTCCCAATCGAGACCATATTGACAGGTATCATCATAGGTTGAAATTTATATCACCATGTGTAGGTAGACATGTGCATAAGTGAGAGTGGAATATCAGCGTGACACGATCTGGACCCGAGAAGCAGAGGCAAAGTAAAGTGACAACGTTGATCACCAGAATTTACATGGATGATCAGGGGTTATGAACCATTGTATTCCCTCCTATAGTAAATAATTTTAGTAACATCCTTCCAGAAGATTTATTTGGTACACCTCTTAAGAATGAGGTAGAATTTACCATTGAGATTATTCCATGACTATCATCTGTAACCATTCCTCTTTATAGGATGAATCCCAAGGATCTTCTGGATCTCAGGAAGCAATTAGAGTATCCTGAGGTTGATGGATTTATAGGCCCCAACACTTATCTATGGGTTTCACCAATTCTTTTCTCCAATAATGCAGATGGTGCCAATATGTTCTATGTATATTATCATTGGATGAACCAGCTCAAGGTAAATAATCAATATCCAATACCTAGACTAGATAACCTCTTTGATAGGCTCTAAGGAGATATGGTGATTAAAGGATAAACTTGTGGTAGGGCTGTCACAAGGTGCATGTAAGGTCCTCATACATACCTCACATGTATTTTAGGAGTATGTATGGTGTATATGAGTACCTATTTATGTCGTTCGGACTCACAAACACACCTATAGTCTTTATGGATATGATGCATTGAGTTTTCCACCCATATCTTGATTCATTTAGGGTAGTCATTATTGATATATCTTAGCATATCCATGATCCAGACATGACCATTCCAATAATCTTGATATCATGCTGAACACTCCAATAGATCATCATCTATATACTAATCTTAGTAAATTACACTTTTGGATAGATAAATTCTGCATCATGGGTCATATCATCTCGTTGTCAGGAGTTTAGTAGACCTAGAGAAAGTGAGATATATAGTTTCTTGGGAGTAGAACAAGAAAATATTTGAAAATCAGAGTTTCATGGGACATTCAGGGTATTACAAATGCTTTATCAAGGATTTCACATTTCTTTCTACCACCACTTATAGGATTTATAAAATCATGAAGTTAGTATGGTCAGAAACATGTGAATCATCCTTTTAAGAGTTGAAGGGACTATTGAATTTAGCACCATTATAGATTCTTCTAGATCTAGGTAGGATTTATACTATATAATATGATGAATTAGATATCGAGCTTCGAGTTTTTCTAATATAGGATGACTGATTCATCGTGTATAGGTATCATTAGCTAAGGCCTCACAAATGGAATTACCCGACGCATGATCTCAAGACCACTACTATTGGGCATGCCTTAAACTATTTAAGTCACTATCTACTTGGAAGAATTTTGTTTTATTCATTGATCACAAAATCCTCACGTAAATATTTATACAATATAATCTGAATCTCAGGAATCATAGGTGGTTTGAGTACATATAGTTGTTTGATTTCTATATTTCCTCTACACCTAGAAAAGGAAATTATGTTGCTGATGCTTTGAGTTAGAGAAACTAGAAAAAAGTTGTTAAGGAATCCATTGGATAATGGAATCTTATGTCCTTACTCTAATGGATTCAAATTAATGTTTAAGAGTATCAAGGTTATAATATTCTCCCAACCTTAGTCGTGACATATTCTCTTCTAAAATGTGTATGAATGAGATAGTTATCTGATCCCAAAGGCCATGTCCTAAGGGAATGTTTCTCAGATGATGATGCATATTCAGGATGGACCATGGATGGGGATGATAACTTATTGTTCAATGGGATTTTATGGGTCCCAGAAGACATTATATATGGGATTATGTGGGAATTCAATGCATCATAATTGGTGGTTCACCCAAGTTTCACCAAAATGTACAAAGATATATTTTTCTAATATTAGTGGCATCATATGAAAAGTGAATTTTCTATGTTAAACACTCAGTCTTACACATTTCATCAAGTGAAGGTAGTACATTAGTGTCCAGAAGGGCTTCTATAGCCCTTTTCTATCCCTGAGTGGAAATGGGAGGATTTTTCAATGGATTTCACGATTGTTCTACCATGTTCAGCTCAAAGAAATGATATATTTCAGGTTTTAATTGAATGTTTGAAGAATTTCACATAAGTTTTACCTTTATAAGATACCTTCTCAGTGGACGAGCTAGGATGATTTTATGTCAGGGAGGTTGTATGTCTTCATAGAGCTCCACATTCAATGGATTTATATAGAGATTACATATTTACATCATGGTTATAGAAAATGTTGAAACATTCCTTGGGTACACAGGTTCTTTTGAAGAAGGCCTATAACCTATTAAACAATGGGCATATAGATCGTATGATTCATGTTCTAGAGGGCATGATCTATGCATGTGTCCTTGACATTGGGGTTCCTTAGGGAAAAAAATTTCCCTTCTTGTGTTTTATTATAATAACAACTTTTAGGATACCATCGAGATGGATCCCTATAAGGCCTTATATGGTAGGCCTTACCAATCCCCTTTGTGCTGGATAGAGGCAGAGAAGATAGCTATCCATAGACCACATCACAAGTAAGAAATTGTAGAGTAGGACCAGCTAATCAGAAATATCATGATTATAGCTCAGTCCAGATAATAGTCATATGGAAATAGATGTTGGAGACCTCTCGAGTTCGAGGTAAAAGAATGGTTTATCTTGTGATTCTCACCTAGGTTAGGCCACATGCATATTTAGATATAGGTTAAGATCTCACAGAGGTTCATTGGAGGCTTCTAGGTTGTGAAATGGATCAGACTTATAGATTTCTAGTTGAAACTTCTTTAGATATATCATTATATACATGATGTATTTCATGTATCTCAGATTTGATGATATCATATTTACCTGCCACATGTATTTTATCCTGATGAGTTTGAATTTGATTTGTATGCTTCTTTCAATGATTGTCCAATTCGTATTGTGGACCAGAGAATGAAGACACTCTGAGGTAGGTCAGTTTATTTGGTACAGGTGTTATGTAGCATAGTCGGGTATAATATGAAACCTGGGAAAGTTAATATAATATATGAGCACAATGGCCAGAACTTTATGTTGATGATACCTATTTACCCTGATAAGTCCAACTCAGGACTAGTTAATTTATGGAGGGGATGTTGTGATAACCCATATTTTCATGAAGGTACTGATCATTATTGTTTAAATTTTAATTGATTAAATGTCCCTTGAATTTATGCATAATCATGTAAAGGTGGTTTCGAGTGTGTTTGGGATCATTAGGATATTGAATCCCTGAAATGTGAAGAAAAGACTCATCCACATTGTTATAGAAAACCATGTGGTTGTAGATAGTGGAGACCTATAGACCACAAGGTTTCTCTAAAACTATAGGACCCTTAATGCATTTCCATGCATTCCAACTGATATTAGGTATATAGGATATTTTCATAGTATGTGCATGGTTAGAAAAACTCTGTGCATAACCATGTGATATACCCATAAGTAGAAATGAATAGTGAATGGTTGGCACATGGTTTGGCCAATCGTACGGCCAAACCATGCACCCTTTATTTTGATGTAAAATTGAAATTTGTCCCCTATTTAATCTAATAACCTATTTCTTTCTTCCCACCTCCTCATTCTAGTAGACCAGCACTGATTCTTCTCTTTTAAGACAAATTAATATTCTATATATGATTTGAGATAACTCTTCCATATGATGTCTGATTGTTGATATGTCAGATGCATTGGATCCATCTTAGTAAGCTCTCCTAGTCTATTACCTCTTTTCTAAGTTTATCTTCATATCTGTCTCACTACTTAGGTGTAAGCTCATTTTCCATATTTTTTTGGTAATTAGACCATTTCTCAGATCCCTTCCAACTTTTTTCAAATCTGTGGCCAATATCGAGCAATGAGTTGTATACAGCCTTAATGTAGGTGGTCTCATCATTATACACATTACTTTTTTCAATTCGAAGCTATGTTGTTGAGTTGCATGCTGGTTTTTGTCGATCATCCCCTTTTATTTGGTTTCTTTATATAAAATTGATCATCACACCTTGTTATAAACATATTGATCCTTTTTAGTGAATTATAGGTGGTTGATCTCATTTATGTGTGCTCCTTGGGTGTTCTATATAGTGTTAGACATTTTTTTGGAATGGTTAAATCCCCAGAACACCTTCCTCTCATTTTTCATGGACATAAAATATGTTTTTACTTGAGATGTGAGGGGTTATAAAAACTGAATAACCTCATAGTTCTTTGTATCAAACACTAATTGCAATTCCCCATGAGAGAAATTACCTTCTTAACCTTGTATATTTCTAATTTCCTCTTTGATATTTGTAAATTAAAATTTAATTTTAAGGGAATTAAATGGATTTGATTATATGGGATGGTTCATGCATGATGGATATCTTACCTTAATTGAATTAATTTATATAAATTGAATGGAATATGACCGGTGTTCTTCCTTAATATAATGAAATAAAAGTATTAAATGAAATATTTTATTAAGGGCGGTAAGGCCATGCTATTTTTTATGCCTTATTAAATGAACATTATGAATTGAATAGCTTTGTTTATCTAAATGGGCTTGGTGAATGAGATGCATGAGATATAAATTCCTCATACCAAATATATATATATATATATATATATTTGATACTCCTTAATGTAGGTTCTGATATAATGGTAAGGGTTTGGTTGAGTATGATGGAATCATGATCCCTTACATCGAGTGTTGAATATGATATCTCACATCACTAACACTTATTGGTAATTGGGATTTATATTCCACATACCATGTTTAGAGTTATTTCATGATGGAACAATCACTATCTTGAGTGACGGTATTATATTCTCCCACTCATTATGAGATATAGGGAATGTACCCTATTTCTTGAGCATATAAGCTTGTTTAGATTGGTAATAGATGTCTAAGTTACTCCCTAGTCTAGCTAACAAATAGTATTTAAGGTATATGTCCACTTATGACAGCATGTACATGGTTCATATATCTAGATAGAATATATAATAATATTATAATAATATTATTACTATATATAGAGAGATACTATTCAGACATTCCTCCTGACAATAATCCGAACCAGGTAGACCCACCAGGTGTCCTTCAAGGACATGAGCATGTTGGTTATTTATTTATACATCTTATTGATTAATTAACATTACCAAAAAAAATTAGCTATGAGAACTGCTGGGATTGTGCATAGACACAATTGGTGGTGGCCTATTGATATTTTTATCTCACACTTTACTCGAGCTTCCTTTGGTACCCAGGAAGATTATTTGTTTTCATGTATTGATAATGGAAAGGGAGTAGTTACAGTTTGTTTATAAACATACAATAGTTTTATATTAGAAGAAGAGAATTGAGAATACACTTGACATGCTAGTGGAGCATCATTTTTTATTTTTATATTCTTGTATAGAATGATTTTAGGTCTATTCCCCTATTCCCTTTCTTTATTTTATCATTCCATTCATCCATGTCTTGAAACTACCATAGAGGATTTTGATTATATTATCAGTTCTTTTGTTATATTTTTTATTTTGTTGATTACTTATTCTGTTAATTTATATATGATTTTGCTACAATTTATATTTATTTTTTGTATCTGATGTTCCACTCTGATAAGAGGATTTAATATCCCTACAGTACCACCTCCACACCCAATATGGTAGTCGGTATTCTCTAGCATATGTAGAGGTATTATTGAGGCCATGTGACCCACCAGATCTGGGAATGGGTTCAGTGGATCTCTGGTCAGAACATTACATGGTACTTATAATGATCGAAAATTAATTTTTTAGAAAAAATCGAATTTGTCTCCTCTTTGTTTGGGAATATTTTTTTCTAAGTCTATATATAATTTAAAATATTTTAAAAAATGTTTCATTATTATCTTATTTGTATTTAAAGTAGTTTTAACCATTTTTTAGTTTATATATAAACAATTAAATGGAATATTATTTTCATTTTATGAAAGAGGAACTTTTGAATGTTATCAAAAATGTGAAGGGGGATTGTGTTATAACATAGTCGGAATGAAAGAATTTTCTTATTTTCAAGAAAACGCAATGTTCCAAAGCTTCCATTACAAGCTTTCATGGTTATTTTCAAACATAATGTCTTTCTTTAATATTTGGTTAATGTTTATTTTTTAAATAAGTAATTTAAAATATAAAAATGGTATTTTCTTCAAATAATATTATAGTGATAATTTAAAGTAATTTTCATCTTTTATAACCTCATTTGATGTTAATTATTATTTATAGGGGATATGATCAGATGATAAAATTTTAATTATTTCTCTGGATGGTGCATGATTATGATGATAATATTTTTACAATACCCATTTTTTCCAGGGTTAATTCTATGATGAAACTTCTGTGAGACCTATTTTTTCACAAGTAATA
Source organism: Viscum album (assembly GCA_963277665.1). Taxonomy (NCBI): domain Eukaryota; kingdom Viridiplantae; phylum Streptophyta; class Magnoliopsida; order Santalales; family Viscaceae; genus Viscum; species Viscum album. The sequence continues at coordinate 1,152,404,213 of OY728130.1, forward strand.
TTATTAATAAATGTTTATGAAACCTATTTCCTTTGCATGTGTTATAATATGACGAATTCTTTATTATCTTTTGGAACACGTATGTATGGTGTTAATTAAGATATGGGTGTTATATAAATTATATATCCCTCTAATGTATTGGTTATAGAAATATATCTCTAGAGATAACAAGGAGATGAATTAAAATTTACTTGATCCACGATGTGAAACAAGTCAATGTGATTGACCTACAATAGGTTCCAGTAGTGATGCATGATTTATTATGATATGTGAAATACATAGGAATGCCTAGTCCCCATTTATTTGATGATCTTGGTAGTTAATATTGACATAATAAATGGTTTTTATAACTATATTTGTGCCACAATTTTATAACATAAACATATGATTCATGATTTATTTATGATGATTTATCACTCTTAGGATTCTTGTATTTTGAAATGAAAATGATTTATTCCATGAATCACAATTTTAATCTATTATAGATTAGGTGAGAACTTTTTAACTTATGATCATGAACTCATACAATTATTCATATATTGTGATTTATTATTATCATCCATTAATATCTCACATATTTACCCATATTGAGAATTTGACTTCACCATTACTTATGTTTACATTCCCCTAGTTATGAAGAAATTATTTAAGTAGAGAATGTCAATAATGGTATAATGTAAGAAGAAAATTATGATAGATGATAAATACTATACCTAAATGAGATTTTTATGGATCTAGTATCTAAATACACTAATCATTTATGATTCTAGTTTGGATAGTAATTTCATGTATTTAATATCCATTAAATAAGATTTAACATCAAAGAGTGAAAATTATGGGTTGTTATATTGGTTTCAGAGAATGGTTTTGATAATATTGAGATATTATTATTATATAACTTTAGTGAAAATATTAAGGATAATTATAAATATAGGATAATATATTAATGTTTTGGTAAATAATAGATTTTGTGGTTTTCCATAAAATGTATCCCTATCTAGATACTTCAAATTGGTTTGGTTTTGGCATGGATGAAATTAGGGTTTATAACCCCATTAAGATTTGGTCGAGTATATATAATCCACTATTATAGTACATGGTGAGTTTTACCTTATTGTGTACCTTGTTTTACACTCCCTAGTGATATGCCTTGGTTACTTGACATTTTAATTATAGATCATTATGAAGGATTTGAGTAAATGGTGATCATGGATGACATATGTTAAACCTATGGGGTCATAGATTAAAGGAAAATGTGTCATGATTTTGTCTTCCATTAATTTATTTCTCTATTATGTGGTTTACCACTATAGTTATAATTTTTTACATCATACCCTAAGCTTTAATTCAATGGATAAAATCAGAAGAAACCATGTTAACATTGAATGTGATGGTAAAAGTTGTGATTTTGAGAAACCAAATGAGATAATGACTAGATTGAAAGTTATTATGATTATTATTAATTAGTTATCACAGTATATGGTTAGAAACTTTCACCTCAACCAACCCTCTGAAAAATAGAAGAAGATAAGTATAATGTTCAGTGTGAACTCAGGTGGTGGATACCATGTATGAAAGAGGATTCAGCTTCTTATATTCCATGAATGAGGGAAGAATCACTCAATATTATGTCTTATAGGAATAATAATATGTTTTATATATGGAAAATAGGGGAATAAAAGGAATTAATTACAATTTAAAAATGAATATTTCAATGAAAGAATATGAAATTCATCCTAAGGTACCATTTATAATTGAAAGTCATATGTCTAGAGAACATGGTCATTATCTGAGTCATTTCCCTAATATAAGATCTAACTCATAGAATAATGAAGGGAAAATTATATTATAGTCATTGAAGTGAAATGATTTAGATATTTATACATCAGTATTTTAGAATTAGGTTATATAATTGTTATATTAATGACATTCTTGTTTCAAGATTCATGAAATGTCTAAAGATTATTCTACAATATATTTTCTTAAAGGATCTATAATAATATACTGAATGGTACTGATTATTGAGAAAAAAAATTAATACTAAGTTGATATTTTATAGAAAAATACATGATTTAGGTAAAGATAACCCTTATATTATCATGATTTTTAGAAAATAGTTTTTAATTAGTATAAAGAGTTGTTTGATTTTGATAATGTAAATGGTATAGTATTGATGACTTGTGAACTAATTGGTGATATAATTAAAAAGTGGTTTATGTTATCTTTTATAGAGTTTACATATTTTTTTTGATTTATAGAAAATTTTCAATTATCTATTATTTTATTTAAGGAATGAGGATAGAGATAATTTTTTTGAATCATACAAGTTTTAATTATGGTTTGGTGGTAATTCAGGTTATTACCATGTTTCAAGCTATTCACATATTTGGTATCAGAGATTAAGTGCTACTTTATTTATTAAGAGGATTAATTTTAAGTTTATTTTGAAAATTTAGTGACCTCATTTGAAAAAAAATTATATTTTGGTTTTGTTGAGACATATTTTGGAAGGGTATTAAGGTCATTCATTTATGGAATGATTCAAGTTAAATTTTGGGTGTTATTGTTGAGGATTTAGATATTAACATATGATTTATCACTGTTGGATAAATTGTACTATCCATTATTGTTTTGTTAAGTATTTTGATAATGAAAGAATAATTTTTTATTATTTTTTTGATATTATGATCTCTTAAATGTTACCTTTAGTACTTCTGGAATGAAAAATTAATCATTAATATTCATTCATTAAAGTAATTGATATAGTGAGATTTGATAGAATAATAACCAAAGGATTTAATTGTGCATATGAAATTGAAAGAAATAATGTAAATATATTTTATTTTAATATTTATCATGATAGATAAAATAATCCCACAACATTAAAAAATGATCTTGAAATAAAAATGGTGTACATCTACCTCCACTTTTGGTGAATTGATGGTCCTTCCACTACTCAAAAAATTTATTCTATTGTGGTCATTAACTTTATCATGACCATGTTCCCTATATTTATATATTATTACATGTGAATTATTTCTCTACTCCATGTGTAGATATCGACTTCCCTTGAATGTTATCCTTATCTATGGAGAAAATTATTTTTTACCTCAGATAACGTTTAGGCTACTCACATTTCTTATTTAAAGGATTGTTTGTTAACCCTCTGTATGATGTGATTTTTTAATGAAGGTATTTTCAAATATTGAACCATATATGACCATGATAAAAGTTTTAGGGTGAAATTTAATAAATTTTTGGAAAATTCAACACCCCTATATATTAAAAATAACCCTACATTTGAGGGATTATGCAACACGCAACATTGAGCTTAAACAAACCATGAGATATTAATATTAAAATGTTATAGTTATAACTGAGATGTTAAACTACTATGTATGCATAGTATTAATTACATTACAAAATATATATATATTTCCTACTCAATAAATATTTATTTATTAATTATTATGAAAAAATAATTCTATTTTTAGTAAAGTAATTTTCTTTTTCAAAAAACATGTTTTCCTCAAAAGTTATTTTTGTTAGAAAATATTACAATTAATTTCTAGGAATTTTTTAAATAGAATTTTATTAAATGAAAAAAAAAATTAATTAATCATATCAAAATTATCTTAGCATGAAATTTTTATATTTTTATGAAAATAGTGATTTTTCAATAAATAGTGAAAATACTATTTTTTGTATTATTTTTTTAAAACAGTCATTTATTTTCATTTCTTATTATAGTATTAATTTGATATAAAATTAGAATATGTATAATTTAGTTATAAATAATTTAATTTATTACATATTAATCATCATTACACTTGATTTTGGTTTAAGTTTATTTTTTGGCTTAAAAATCCATTTTTTCTAAAAAAGGTTTTCCATTGCGTTTTATGGATTTATATTAAAATTAATAATAATTTGTTTTACTTATAGGGATTATATTTTATGTAATTTTATTGATTTTTGGATTTATAAAGTCAATTTTATCCTATGATAAATTTTTATTGATTTTTTTGAAGTTTATATTTTATTGAATGGTAGAAAATACGGTTTTTACATAATATGGTATATTTTATGATATCATAAAGATATAAACATGTATTATAAATATATTATAATTTTATAATAACTCATTTATTATGATATAATAAATATATCACACAAAAAATATTTAAATCATATTAATCATAATTTATTTCTTCATAAATAGGAAAATCATTTTCAGTGCTGACGTTGTGCTTCCACGTGGTTGGGAAAGTCGTATTTAATGTCCTAAAGAAACCATCTAATAAGGAATAATTCATGCATCCATTTTTTTAATAAATATGAATTATAATTGATTATATTTATGTATATATGCATTTTTTGAGTTATATAACAAGTTAATTATCTAAATTATGGTTTAATGCTTACGCATTGCTGGAAAATTAAAAGCAACATATTAAATAACATACCATGACATAGATGTGAGTAAATAAAAATATTTAAAGAATATAAATGTTTCTAATGAGCCTAATTTATTATGTTTTATTATATTATTTATTTCAATTTTTTAATATATAGATTTAACATAAATTCTTACGCAATGTCGACATACTATTTCTTCAAATAATGGAAAAATAAATGAAAATATTTAAAGTAATATATTTTTGATGAATTATTATGTTTTATGAATATATTAGATAAATATAAAATATTAGAGATGTCTAAAAGGATAATATTAAACTTAAATCTCTCTATTTGTGTCTTTAATGTCAAATTAAATGAATAGTGTCAATGTTGACATTAATAATATTTTTTGAAAATAATATATTCTTAAATTGTCTAAAAATAATAAAATTATTCAAATATGAAAATGTAGATATTATAAGAAAAATAATTTATTTAATTTTACATTTACAATCCAATTTTTAACTTATAATTAAAATTAAAACATTAAGTTTTAAATAGTTGTTACCACGGTAAATTTTAAAAATGGTTAATGATGGAGTTAATAAAAAATATATGGTTTAAAATGACACAAACACATATATAAGTTACATTTTATGATTGTATTTTTACCCTAGACACTTTTTGGGTCAATTAATTTCCATTTGTAAAAATATTTCTTGATAATGGATTTATTATATTTTAATCTTTTATGAATTTCCAAGAGTGCTCTTCCCCTCACTTATAAAAGGGAACCCCTTATATTTTTTCATTACACTGCATTCAGACTTATATATAAAACATACCCTACCAATTTCTCTTATACGGTTATGTATATATGAAGTATAAGATCAGGTCTTTTTAAAATAACACACCAATATTCCTTATTAAAGCATCTAAAAGAGGCCAACTGAAAGAGATTTAGTTTTCATACCTGAACTCTTTCATTTTATTTTTTATTCTACATAATCTAAATCTATGGTATTCAAACAATAATAAATTCAGTATAATAAATATACTATAACTTTATTATGATCATTTAAACACCATTATCCACTATTTATCCCATCAAATGGTAAATGAATTTTTCATTCAAGTGTACATGTGGATTACCAACTCTACATATAAAAAAAATTAATTTTCCATAACCAACTTTAATGCATAGTTATTATAATTATATTAATGTTTATAAATAATATATATGAGATAATTATTCATATATAATTATAATATCACTTCTAACTTCTTACATTCCAATCATTTGTAAGATGATAATGTCGCTCTTGTGTATGTGTGGACTACCACCTCTATAAAGCGGTGTGATTTATTTTTCATTTTAGTTAAACATGGATTGTAAAAACAATTATATGTAATGAATATATCTGATATATATGGTATAAAATTTTTTCTATAAATTAGAAATGTAATTTACCATTATTTTTTCCATCAGTCAGAAAAGTGAAAATATTATTCAAGCATATTTACAGCCTACTACCACCATGAATAGTGTAATTAATTTTTCTATTTATATATTTTATGCATGACTAAAAATATATACAGTGAATATTTATGATATTAATAAAATGAATACAATTCATTATATTATGAAACCATGATAAAATTATAAGGACCATGACACCCAAACCAAAACATGAAGTAAAAAAAACAATGCGCTTTTCACCATGAACTATGATTTTAATAAAATATTATTAAACAATATTTGATAAGATATTGAAAATAAATAATATATGGAATGATATATATGATTATGGTTTTGGGATAAATTTATAATAAATATATATTAATTATACTAGTTGTTCAAATTCATACGGAAGAAGAGAAGACTTGAGGTAAGGGAATTATGTTTCTATACCATTTTAATTTAGATTATTTATACATGAATATTTATTGAGAAAATTATATGATAAATACTTATTAAATCCAAAAAAAATCTTCTACTATGGTGATTCATGTAATTTTAAAGTAATAATATCATTTTACATATTTGGTACATAAAATGATCGTAAAAATGTTTTTAAAAAATAGAATTTATTTCTTTTTTGGTCGGGTATATTTTTCATTTGAAGATTATATTTTCTCTAAAATGTTTTCAAAAATGTTTTATTGTTATCCAATGAATATTTAAAGTAATTTTTACCCATATTTTACTATTTATAGAAAAAATTAAAGTAATATTCTTATTGTCTTCCAAAAGAGGTACATTTTTCTTTTACTAAAAATGTGAAAGGAATCTCCTTTTAAGATACTCGATGTGAATGGAATTTCCTACTATTATGACATAGAAATTTTTTAAATATTAATGTAATTTTTTTCATGGTAATTTTTTTTAAAAAATTCTCTCTCATATTTTGGAAATTTTTTAATTTTAAATAATTAATTTCAAAATAAAAATTTTATTTTCATCAAGAAATATTCCAATGGTCTTTGAAAAGATTTTTCATCTATAATAACATCCTTTGATATTAATTATGGTTTAATGGGTATATTATCAAATGATACCATACTTATTGTTTATCTAAATGGTTTCAGATTATGATGACAAAATGTTTATGAAACCCATTACTTTTTCACAGGTTATGCTATAATGAAATTGTTATGAAACTTGTTTCTTTCCACGAGATATGTTATGATAAACAATTTATGAAACTTATTTCCATTCACATGTTATAATATAAAAAATGACTTATGTTCTTCTGTAATGCATATAGATTACTTTTATTATGCGATCATTGGGCCTAGAATTATATATCCCTCAAATACAATGGTTAAATATTCATATCTCATGAGATAATTATGGTATGCATGTCGATGTGCTTGATCTATTATACGATTCATGTTCATGTGCATGATCCATTGTGGGATGTAAGTGTGGATGCCAAACCAATTATTATATTAAAAAAATATGGATTCAAAATCCACTATCATTTAATGGTCTTGATAGTTAACCATGATATATGAAATGGTTTTTATACTTATGTCGGTGCCCTTATTTTATGAAATGAACTTATGGTTCATGATTTATTTAAGATTATTTATCAATTTTATGATTCTAGTATTTTTTAATGATAAATTTTTAATCCATGAATCATTATTCTTATCCATGATATATTGTGTGTGAATTTTTTTTTTATGATCATGAACTCACAACCTTATCCTTATATTATTCTTGATTATATTTATAAATCGATATCTCCCATGTTTAACATTACTAGTCACCTGACCTCAAACTGTTTAATGTTTTTGTTACCTTTTTTATTAAGAAATTATTTATATAGGTTACATAAATATTCATACAAAATGAGAAGAAAATTAGGATAGATGATGAATAATGTACCTATATAATAGGTTTTTTATCTAGTCTCCAAAGACACTAAACCTTTATGATTTGGAATAGATTGTAATGTTTTGTATTGAATAATCATATGATAAGATGTAATATCTATGAGTAAAACTTTTGGGTCTTTATATATAGTTTTTTGGTCAATATACAAGATGTATCATCTCTGTATCACCTTGGAGGGAGAATCCAATTTTTATATGGTTTGAGAGTGGAACACTTTTGATGCTAATAATATCAAAATACTGCAACAATTATACATTATTCCTTTCTGAATTATTATAGAATTGTAATTTCACTCCCCCAATATCCTTATATATTGATACCTTTGTTGAAATATTGAGGAATCAACTTGGTTTTTTATTGCTTTCTGGGAATCATGTGATTTTTACGGGGCTAAAAAAATTTAATAATTTATAAAAACACTAAAATAATGTTACTAATTAATTAAAATTTAATAATAATTATGTTTGAGTTTGAACCCACAAATATGATGAAAATAGTTTTTAGGTGTTTAAAAGATAAAGTTAAAAATATTTTAAGAAGGGGAAAAAATCGAGTTTGATGAAAGAAAGTGGTAAATCTATAAGAATATTTGGGTTTTGATTATCGATTTAGAAAAGTGTCATTTGTTTTTAAAGAATTAGGTTTTATATGAAATTTGTTTTATAAATTAATTTTATTTTTAAAGTATTGTGTTATAGTCAATATGAGGTAGATCCAATGGTCATGGTTTCCTCTCCTCAACTCAATAATCCGGGTTTTCCCATGGTTATAAAATTTATTGCACTATTTAATCGAGTTATTTTCTATGTAATTTTTAAAACTAATTAACCTAAATGTGAACATAGTTATGACTAATTTAGGATAATGAGTTTCTCAATTTAAATGGGATATTTCTAGAATAAAAAATAAAATAGCATGATAAAATAAAAATTGAAAGATTACAATTGGAGTTTATGAATGAAGTAGTTCAAAGAATGAATAAAGTAAGAAAATACAATCCAAAAACACCTTCCCCCTTTTATATACATCATTTTGTAACATAAAAAGTGTCACCCACTCATTATAGAAATGATTGAGTAGTGGGGAATGATAAATTACATACAAAACATGAAAGAAATTGAATATGAATAATGGTGGAGGGCTCTACAACAGTGTAGCAACTCACCCCAAGCTTTGGTAACCTGATCAATCCCTGTAGTAGTGGGTTAACCCTTTTTTATAGACCATTAGGGTGCTCATGATGGATTATATTGTATCCTAAATCTGAAAAAAGGTATATATGGTCAACCATAGTTTTAAATGGTGGTTTAGGTCATAAATGAATGTTTCCATCAAAATTCATGTCAAAGTATTCATCATTTTTCCTCTCTGGGGTGTTTTACAACATGAAAGTAACTTTAACACCCTAAAATTTGTGTATGTCTTCTCCATTTATTATTTTCATGACTTGTTTTTACTCATTGAATTCTTTTTCATGCCCTAAATTGAATTTTCAATCCTATAATTGACTTTTCAGGACCTGATTTCATTTTAGTCCCTAGTTTGACATTTCATCACATAAAGTTTTATTTTCTTGTAATTTCACTTAGTATCATATTTCTTCATAATTTAATACCCCTAGAATCATCCTATGATCATCCTCTCTCATGGAAAGGCATCCTTTTGGGTAAATATTAATTCATTTGGATCATCTCACTCATTTTTATGCATTATTTGTATCATTATCTAAAGGAATAAATAAATTAACATGTGACCAATAATTAATCATTTAAATTATAAAAGTAATGCAATTTTATATAAAAAATCATGCATGAAATGTAAGACTCAAATCCCCCCACATTTAAATTCAGACTTTTTCTCAAGGGTGAAATCTCAAAATACTACAAAGGATACTTTCCAAAGCATGATTTAAAATATGTATTAATAAAATTATTTGATCTTTTGGTGAATCAAATTTTAGATTATAACACATGAAAATTTATCAATGCATCACTTTTAAGTGAAATAAATCAAACAATATTTTACATTTCTTATTTTGAATTATTAAATCCTTTTCATTAGTCCTTTTTTATTTTTTAATCCATTATTATTATTCATTCCATATATAATTTACAAAAATTTAATTTTTTCACTCATTATCATTGTAACATATGTAAGTAAAATTATGCACATACCTCTGATACATGTCACTTACCATATGCTTTCAAGGCATCTGACATACTTACCATGTGAAGAAAAAATCACAAATAATCATGTGGGATTAATAATTAGGATCAAATGACTTTGACGATTGGGGATGATATGTAAATGATGTAAAATAATAGAATCTCAAAAATTATTTTTGACTCTAAATTACTTTGCATGATAATCAGAAATAGCTTAATGGAAAATTTTTCCCATTAAAAAAGTTATTTTCCCTTCCCAAAACTCAAAGCAGTTTTCCGAGGAAATGAAATTTATTGAATAAAACACCCTTTTTATTTTATTTTATTTTATTTTATTTTTATCATATCTTTTTTTTAATTAATGCTAAGAAAAAATATCATTTCACCACCTAGCCACATATGATCATAAATCATCATTCTGGAAATACTGATTTTTGTTCCTCCCAATACACAACCCATATTTTTTTGACAGTGTGGAATGAATAAAATATATAAAAATCATGATATTATCCTCTCATATCATAAGAAATATCCCCTACAATTTTACATTTTGATAAACATTTCAATTCAACATTGGAACAATCCCAACCATGCTTATTTATAATATCATAAAAATGATAAAAGGTAAGAATGGGTAAAATAAGATCCTAATGTTTCTCATTTCATAATAAGGATGTTAAAGGGTTTTATGGGATTAAAGAGGATTAATTTTAGTTGGGTACATATATTAAGGGTAAATAAAAAATATGTCTCAATCATATTAAATGTTATTTTTTATTCATAGATTTGATAAGATTCCAAGAATGTTCTAGATGTTAACATACCCAAGTCTCTTAGGAAATAAAAAATAAAAATAAAGGTAAATATTAGAATAAATAATATCTTGGGAATGAGACGAATGGTTGGAAAAATAACTCATGGAAATACATATGAATAATTAAACCAATTAAAGAAAATATCAGAAATTCAAGGAAGGCCAAATCTCATAAAATTTTCATTTACAAAAATTAGAGAGTCTCCTTAAAAATTATTTATCAAATCCAAACCCACATGTTATCTCTACTAATTATTATTCCCATTTTTCTCATTAAAAATTACAAATAATGAAATTTAAAAACATGGAATGGTAATAATAAAAAATAGTTTATGTTTAATAGATGATTTTATTAAAGTAAGAATGAAGGAAATGAATAAAATTGGTAGTTAAGATTTATAAAAAAATAAATGTGGGTAATATAGTAGAAAAATAACTAATTTAAATTCTTAATAATCTTCTAATTATGCTTCAAACATAGACTATAGATGTTTTGCAACACTAGGTTTACAACCAAAATTAGGTTCACGGTGTGTATTGACCTTACATCATGAGCTAATATTTCACAGCATCTATTGTTTAAAATAGTATAGTCAATTTTTTCATGATTATTACTAGTTCTTTGATCTTATACCTAAAAAATAAAAAATAAGTTAATGTGGAATTATTTCTTTAATGACTTTTTAAAATATTTTGTGGAGCTTTTTCTTGCACCTAAAAAAAATAAAGAAATAAATCCTAAGAAATATTTTTACCACCTGAAATCAATTTTTTTATTTTATTTAGCTTGAACATACCTTTTATATCATTTGATTAATAATTAATTATATTACACTTAGTTGATAGCCTGAAATGGTCATAGTTGTGACCTTTCCTCATAAATCATCCCCTATCGTTTGTATGAAAATAGCTTCTTTCTTCCTGTAAGAAAAACTTTCTCAATTTCCATCATGTCAGTCCACTAGCATTTATTTAAAAATAATAAACTAAATGGAAGGTTATTTTTCATATATACCTACTGTCCTTTCATTAATTTGGTTGGATTGGTCATTCTTATAATATCATAGGTATGATTCCTCATATTTTCTTTCTTGTTTTCTATATCTTTAATTTGAATATCCTCTTGTATAGTAGAATCCAATTCATGTACACCTTCAATATAAATAATATCCTTAACATCAGGTATGTTTTCATACACCCACTCATCATTCTCTTTCATATTATAATTTTTCATCACAAGATGAATATTGAAACTTGCTTATTTCCCACTCTCTAACACAAATCCCTACTTCATATATTGATTAGTTTTCTTCTAGTTTCTAAAATGGTCTTCAAAGAATAAGTGGATTACTATATTATTCCATGAATAAAATTAATAAATATACCATAATGTATAATTTATCTACTTTTAATATTAATTTTTCAATGAACCCTTGCGGGTACATCACTCTAGAGTCTACCATTTGGATTGAAACTCTTTTTGTCTTCATATTTTTTTGATGAGGTTTTTAAACGTGTTGTATGACATGATATTCACACCTACTCCTGAATCACAGAGTTATTTCCTAATTTTTTTAGAACCAATATAAATATGAATTAAAAATATACCTTTATATTGTTGTTTCTTTAAAAATTATTTCGTTATTGTTGTCGAACACTCCAACATGAGTGGTCTGGTGAGAATTTCCTCCAATTTCTTCTTATTAGTCACCATATATTTCCTGAATTATGAAAACATTGGCATGTTGGTGAGAGAAACATCAGAAGGGATATAAAAAGTAATTTTAAAAAAAAATTAAGAAATTTACCTCATTGGGAATCAATTTTCTATTATGTTAGCAAATCTAGAAAATACAGCCTCATCTCTTACTACTATGATTTTTCATTTACTTATTCCTTATCCACATTCTCTAATTCATCTTTTTCATGTATCATAATAGAATTAGGATCATATGGTGTTTTTTATCCACTTATAAGAGTGGTATCATTCATGTATGAATGGGGTTCACTTCTAGGAATCTTGGTAGTAACCCACTTTTACTCTCTCAACGTTTCTATAAAGGTTTCCTCACATTGACTTAAATGTTTCATTCTATGGCCTTCTGATCTCTTGAATCATTTCTAGGTTCATTGATTGATTCTCTTTGTTCCTTTTAATTTTTTTTCAGTTATTTAATAGTATTCATGATGGTATTAATTAATGTTTTTATATTCTCATCTAGTTTACAGACATGGATCTTTTGTGATGGTCCTTTTGTTACTTGAAAATTCAGCACCCTATGCTTATAAAAATGGTGTTGTTATGGTATTTTTTCAACTAAGAAAATTATTACCCAGATTTTAATCAATATAATTATCTTATTCAATGTATTTACCTTGGGGTTTTGGATTATATCCCATAATTTTATCTATATTATTCATAATTGATTACATTTTCCCCATCATCAATCTATTATTTTCAATCAAGTGAATACCTCTTCATGTAGTAACTTTTGTCTTCCATTAGAATATTTTGTACTCCATCTATTCTAGTAAACCATAGCTCTCCTTAGTTGAATTCTTCATCAATGTCCCACCAATTGTAGAATCCATAATTGACTTTTTCAATTGTGTAACGCCATAATATAAGGTTTGAATTAGTAACCATGTTTATATTACATTATGTTGTAATTTTCTAATTATTCTTTAAAACACACTCATTATCTATATATTGATTCATTCTTAAACTGATAAAATTTTAGAAAAACTACCCTCATTTCTATGGATTTTTATGGAGTGAATAAGAAGTTAATAAGGTATATTTTTAACTCATCCCATATACTGATGGAATGGTCTGGAAAGATCTATATCGATTATTGAAATCTCTCACATCAATAAGATTAAAATAGTAGATTCATTACAATATTTATTAAAACATTGGAGAATTGTATGATGTCACAAAGCTTGATGAAACCCCCAAGATATGTTTTTGGATATTCATGGGGGCCTAGAAATGTGTACCATATTGAATATCATATGGATAATCACAATCGTTATCTCAAAGTTCAAAGTGGATACTGGTGGTATGGGTATTATTGGTTTTGAAACAGTATCTAAAGGTTTTTCACAATCCACTAGCACTAATAGTCTAGTATATCTTTATTGTGCTTCTCTGATGAATTGATTTATCTTTTTCCCTTTCCATATTCATAGTTTTTTTACTATTTCTTAGGCTCTACTCGGTTTTAGGATCATGTTAAAAGATAAATTTTCCTTTTGGACCATGTGTGGTGGCTATACATTATATTTATAAAATACTAAAATTTCATCATGAAACCCCCAACATAATATAGGGAAAATAAATTAAATTAAATACATGTTTAAAAACTAAAAAACTAAATTTCAAACATCCCTATAAATAGTGAAAGAAATATGATTACCAATGTTTTGTCATGAGTTTTCTATTCAGATAACCAAAATTAATAATTTATAAAGAGACTCATATAGTGTTACAAATTAATTAAAATATAATAAGTATTAAGGTTGATTTAAGATTCAACAAAAAAAGTTTTCAATTTTTAAAATAAAAAAACTAAATTTATTAGAAAAAGGGTAAAATGGGATTGTTGAAAAAAAAAGTTATAAAGAGAGTGAATAAGTATATTATGGTTTTGATTATCAATTAATAAAAATATATTGAGGTTTTTTAGATTTATGGTTTGGGTGGAATTAGCTACAGAAATTAAATTGATTGTTCATTTTTTGTGTCATATTCAAGATGAGTTATAACAAATGGTCATGTAATCCTCTACTTATTGTAAAAACTCCATTGTCCCTTCGTCGGGTAATTTAAGGCATTGTAGAATCAAGTTTATCTAGATATAATTTTTAAACATTATTACCATAAATTCAGATATATTCTTCCCAATTTTAGGTAATCTTTTATGTAATATAAGAAGGTTCTTTTCATATTCAAAAATCAATGGTCATGATAAAATAAAATAAAGATATTGGAATTGTAATTTAGAAATTGTGTAAATCCAAAGTAAGATTAAAATTAGAAAACATCATCAAAACCCACCTTTCATATTTTATCTACATCACTCTAGCACATGAAGGATGTTACCCCCATAATTCTAGTAATAATGGAGTAATAGGGAAGGATAAATCAAAAATAAATCATTAATGAAAATTGAGATAAAGACTTATATAGAACTCTATAGTGGTATAGAAACTCACCCAAGGATTTGTTCTTTAGATCTATCTTGGTATTATCATCTTGGTCCAATGTTTATAGATCTTTAGGGTGCTCATGTTTGAATAAATTCTCCCATAAATGTTTCTAAATGCTTAATTGTGTCAATCGTAGTGTTAAATGGTGGTATGAATCATAAAAGGAGGGTTTTGTCAAAATTTATATCGAAGTAGTTGTCATTGGTCCTATCTAGGTTGTTTTACATCATGAAATTAACATTCATAGCATAAAATTTGTATCCCTCTACTCTTTTTTTTATTTTTATGGATTTTTTTATGACTTGAATTATATTTCATGTTCTAAATTGAATTTTCAATCCCTAAATTGAATTTTCAATCCCTATATTGACTTTTCTATCCCTAAATTATTTTTAATCCTTGAATTGACTTTTTATAAATTGAACATATATTTTCTAGTAAATATGTTCTATTTCATCCTTCTTCTTCAGTTCTAACCCCAAGAAAAATCCTATGATCATCTCCATTTTTTGTAGAAATCTCAATTTTCCCCCTTATCTCTCGTTTACATACATTATTTATATCCTTCCATGGATAAATAAACCAAATAACATTTCTCCAAGAATTAATAATTTAAATTATATACATAATGAATTTATATATTTAAATTAATTCATAAAATGTTTGTACCAACTTTAATTTCATTCCACACATCGTACCTTCCATAATAATAAAATAAAATGGTAGGGGGAAACAAAAGAATGTCCATACATCATCTCATTTCAATATGGTATTATACAATCTCAAATATATTGAGTAGTGATTTTTTAACCATAAGAACCTTCTATATTTTCATGGAAGTTTGTATGTTTTCAATGGGTGTCATCTGTACCTCTTACTAGGATTAAGAGGATGTGACATAAACTCATTCTCCTTTAACATTGGATAATTTTTATGTGTGATTATACTGAAATTAAAATCATATTACCATCTACTAGTTTTCCAACTAAATTATCATGGGAATATTCTAAATAATATGTGGAGATTTTTCTAGATAACATATTAGTAAATATGGTTTGGCTTGAAAATAATCTATTAAATTCTCTAATACCCTCACTTTCCATATTTCAAGAACTAGTTTTCAAGATGGAAAATCATATGGCCAAACATTTGAAATATTATAGGGAATTTTTTCTTCAATTACCCTTCATATCAGGAGTATTACATACCCATAATTTTCAACCAAATTTACTGGTTATATTACTGATAATGATCTCACTATGGTAGTTCCAATTATTTCGTCAATAAGTGTCACACTCAGAAACCTAATCCCAAATGTTAACCAAAAATCAATGACATAAATTATTTCCAAAACCATATTACCAATTAATTCAAACTTACCTACGGCGAGCCATATTTTATAATATATAGTTGTAAATATTATTAAACATAGCCTAGATCCCAATGTTGCACTCGAAATCCAGGTTGTTAGAATATGTTCTTTGTTCAATGTTTTTACTGTTACCATATAGACTAACTTGGATAAAATTATTGATAAGATATAAAGCCACCATTTACTAATTTATGTCTTTAGTGCATGTGGGTTTGACTATCAACACTTTCATACACTCATTCATCATGTTCTTCCCTCGTGGGAGGATCTTTCATCCCGAGAATACGACAACATCAAATTTATATTTCTAACCATCACAAAAAATATTTATAAGATATTACAATAGAGCTTCGCCATTTAGTTTTTATGGAATCACAACTCCATGATTAGATAGCTATGAAAACATTATAATTGCAAGAGTATGTGAATCATGTAGAAAGAGTAAGGTCATAATTATCATCAACAAATACTATGTTGGATGCCACTAGATGAAAAATCCAATAGTTGAGTTCTTATGTTATAAAAACAACCATTTAGAAAGTGGAATATGGCCAAAGAAATAACCTACAACCATCCCTCAATAATTCTCATTAGGTGTTTCATTAGATTTTATAGACAATACTGGTCAATGTTTTTTTTTTAATTTTTTTATTCATTTCTTTGTACTTACAATGTCAATGAGAGATTCGAGACTATAGATACATCACCTATTTATCCTTATGATAAATAAATGACTCCTTTTTTCTTTTTCATTATATCTCTTTCCTATTAAATTTTAATGTTTTGAAATTTAACATCATGATAACACAAAACATCTAACCACCGAACAACAATATTAGTCCTATTTCTGAATACATAAGTTGAAATTATTTTTTCCTAGGGTGTGAATCGTGGATGGATATAGGAATAATTACCATCCCCAAGACACTAAAGTTTTCCGATTTGAATGAATGACCTAGTTTCATTATTTTTCATATTTTTTCTGGTAGTACCTGAATAGTAGTCTTAGGAATATAAGATATTAAAAAATCTAACTTTTTCCTAAGTCATATGCCTTGTAAGCATATCTTGGGTATTATTGGTAATATATGGTGAGACCAAAAATAATTGTGTATTTTTCTTTATTTCCTTTAATTTTTCTAGGATTCCTCTTATGAAGGCTAGAAAGCATGGGATTCCCTTTTTCTTAGGCCTCTAATTAGAGTTTTTAAGCTAGATGAGCTATATGTCTCTTTCTTTGGGAATTTTAAGGTCATGAATGTTTTGTTGATGGGGTTTAATGTTGTATAACATTAAACAATAGTTGTTATATTTTAAGATCATATAACATTGACCAATAACTTTCATTATTTATGATTATGTATATTTTACTAGTTATTGATACACTTTAAAGACTTATATCCTTAACTGGTGGTTTTTTGTACCAATAATGAGTAAGATACACAAGTGTGCAATATCGAGGATTTTGAATTTACCTAGAAAATTGGATTAAGGAAGATTTTAATCGTAACCCATTATTTTTAGTGTCAATTAGAAATGAAAAATTGTGGGAACATAATAACCATTAGAAATTGTGTAAAACTAATATTTTACTAATTCTAAGGAGACTAGTTTGAGTCTGTTGTCTATTACCACACTCAGTTCATGGACATCAAATGTGGTTTAGGTAAAAATTGTGGGAGTAGAATGAAAATTTCTAATATCATAAACTAGTATCACACTCATTCAATTAGGACTAGTGGGAGTAGGCTGGTTGTAACTATACTTTTTTATCCATGTTACCAGTTGTTCTATGATATGGAAACCCAAGAGGCCTGATAAACTCGAGGCATGTAAGGTCTTGAATCATACCTCAGAGATATGATGTGGGTTCATGGATAATATTAATACCAAAGAATAATTCTCACCCTTGGGGGAATGTATCACTATGTTTGGAACATATACTCAAGGTGAGAGGATTACATTTTTAATCAATCATACAAAAGGTGTGTGCATAGTTTAATGTCATAGTGTTTAGACCATTGAAATGGGAACAATAACCTGAATGGATTTTACCAGGAAAGGACTATCTAGCATCTTTTGAACATGGGGGATACATTTTAAGTTGTAAGATTGGGGCTCTCAGGACTGGGGTGTGGAATTTGATATGTATATAATGAATGACTTCATACATTTATTTAGTGGAAACTTATATTGTGATGTATCTCAAGAATATAGATATAAAGAGACTTTCTATTGAGGATGATGATTTATATGGTTAATGGTAAATATCAAGTGTTCATATTATTGGAACCATGGTCTTCAATGCATGAATTGGAGTATGGTTTGTGTTTTTGGTCAATACACAGTGGAAGATCAGAATGTGTACTAGAAAAATGATCATACAGTTCAAGCAGACAACAGTATAGAAGGTGGCACCATTTCCCAGTGTTTGCCAAATTTTTGGGCCTGAAAATTGACAAATGGAGAAAAGTGTTTTTGGAAAAGAGACTTGCACATTGTGTACTTGAAGGAGAGGAAAATTACGTGACATATGTTTTTCAAGATCAGAATATGGAAAAATGGCAAAGGGATAGGGTCGCGCAAGTTTTGGGCTAGTCGCGCAAGTGACCTGCGCGCTGAGAAAGGAATTGTGCGCTGATGCCGGGGAGGTTTGGAAACTTGCACGCCGGTTGTTCTTCATGATAAGAACATCAAATTATGGAAAAGGAAAGTATGTAGTGTAAGTATTGCTTGGTTCGTGCAAGTGAGTTGTGCAATAGAGGCTAGGGCGGTTGGAGCTGCGCACTGGGACTTGCGCACCGTGAGAACACTTGCGCGCCACTGCACAGGGGGTCCAGTTTCCTATAAATAGAGGACCACCCCCACCTCATTTGTAACAAAGTTCAAGACTTAGAGATTTTTCTAGCTCTCGTCGTGCGAGTGGTAGAGTCGTGTATGTGGTAGTTGGTTCATGCAAGTAGAGGCTGCGTGACGGTTGTTGGCTGCGCGACCAATGTAGTTTGGGAATAAAAGGCGCAGTGTCGTGCAAGTTTGGAGTTGAAAGAGGTAGTGTGGTGCAAGTGGTTTAGTTTCACCTGCACGCCATTTTTTTACCATGCAAGTGACTTGCGCGCCATACTTGAAACTTGCGCGCCGGTCTTGGAGAAGTGTGCTAGGTGAGGTTGTTGTACGCCGGTCCTTTTGGAGTTGCATGAAAATTGGAAGATTTCCCAATACCTCTGGTACAATGTGGGATTAGTATACGATTGAAATTTGGACTTCAACAGAGCATCTATATTCAACAAAGGATGCATTCTTTTGCAATGATGAAGAGACCTTCACTTCTATACACTGAGTGGGACTTCACCAAAGGCAGTGAGCCAGGGGGAGTCAACGAGAGTGACCCGAGGGACGCAGTGAGATATCCCTGAACTTTTGTAAAGGCAGTGAGCCTAGGACAGAGTGACTATTCCCAAACATTTGTAATCCACAGCTAGTTAAGATTAGTGGAATGTGGTATGACCTAAAACTTGTCGGTGTATTCTCCTTGGATGTAGCCCTTAGTGGTGAACCAAGTAAAAAGTGTTGTGTCTTCTCGGTGCATGTGAATGTTTTCTTTCTGATCATATTCATCATACAGGTTCAACAAGTTCCTATTAATGTGGGAAAAAGATCCATCACATTAAAAGAAAAAAATTTCACCCTGATTAACCCCTCCCCTCTCAGGGTGTCCCGAGGTCCTTCAAGGGGTATCAGAGGGTAGAGGTGACTGGTGTTCAATCTGCCCTTTGTCATCATGGAGAATGCAGTCAATGTCAGGGGAGTCACTCTCTTCGATGGAAGTAATTTTAAAATTTTGAAGAAAATAATGGGATATCATCTAAGATCCCTTGGAATGGATGTTCTGTTTTCCACTGTGTAAGGTATAAATGTCACTGATCCAACAGGGCTGGCTATGACTGAAGTAGACAGGAAAATTCTTGATACAGATGCTAAAGCACAGAATGCACTCATTGCATCCCTTTCTGATCAGATATATCTAAAGGTAATGAGTTTCACCTCAGAAAAATCCATGTGGTAGGAACTCGAAAATATTTATGATGGAGATAGAAAAGTGAAGGAGGAAAAATTACAAGTTCTACACAATCGGTTCGATGATCTGAAGATGAATCTAGATGAGAATTCAGACCCATTCTTCAATCGAATTACTGAAGTCATTGGAGCAATTTGGGGTCTCAGTGTAGAAATCAAATACATTGGTATAGTAAATAAAATATTAATAAGTCTTCCACCTCTGTACAATGAAAAGGTGTCAGCCCTTGAGGAAAGTGATCTTTCCAAACATTCTCTGGATGATCTACTAAGCAGCTTGGTAGCATATGGAATGAGAGTCAAACCATAAGATGCTATGACTCATGTGAGCAAGGAAATGGCATTCAATGCCATGGATAAATTGAAAATTTCAAAAGATAGTAGTGGTGAGGATGATGAATAATAATAAATTCTTTCTCTCATTGCAAAGAAGTTCCAGAAGGGAAAAGTGAAATTTAAAGGGAAGTTACCTCTCACATGTTTTCATTGTGGAAAAGTTGGGCACATTGCCTCTCAGTGTTTAAGAAGGATCAATGATGAAGATAGTGAAGATTAGAACATCAAGAAGCCTCAAAAAATATTTTTCAAAAATAGAGACTTCATATCTGGAATGAAAATACAGAGGAAGAGTTTTTTCTGTGAAGAGGAAGATGAGGATACAGAATTTTGTGAAGAAGAAGAACCTGAATTTAAAATGGGAAAGCATGCATCCATGATGGCTACATTTGAAAAGTCAGAACCCTTGATCAATAAAGACACAGATTATCAGATTACTTCTAATGGTGATTCAAAGACTCAAATTAAGGATGCTTTTTCTAAGCTTGAGAATAAATGCAAGAGATGCAATAAGTGGAAGGAATTGGTGGAAGAATCATCAGAATATGTTGACGAGCTTGAAGAAAAGATTGAACAACTAGACGAACTAGTGAGAGTTCATCCTTCAATCCTTGAAAGCACAGATGATGTTGTGGAACTAAAGCATAAAATTTAAGAACAAGCAAATGTCATAAATGACCTCTCATCCAGACTGGAAGATAAGTCCAAGACTGTTGATGGACTTGAGGAAGACGTTGTTACTCTTAGAAGTAAAATTGAATGTCAATCAACGAAAAATGAGGGAAAGAAGAAAATTCATTTTGGAATATTCTTAAATGCAGAATTACTAGCAAGAGCCAAGTGTTGTTCAGATGGGGTTGGAAAAATCATAAGTGATAAAAGACCCGCTTGAATGGGAAAGAGTAGAATTGGCTGTGAAGCTGAGACATCAACTGCTGGAAGTAAACAGAGCCAAAAGAAAGATAAGATGAAAGTTGGACATGCTGAAACATTACCTGAAATACTGAAAAAGAAACCCTCAATCCAAACTAAAAGAAGAACTGAAAATTATCCTCAAACTTTCTGAAATGACAGGAAGTTCAACTATTCTCCGAAGGAAGAAGGCATGAGGAAACATTCAAGTGAAAAGACATTTCCTCTCATTAAGTTTCAGTTCTATGGTTATCTGGTCCATACCATGTCATACCGCGAAGAGGCAATGAGCTACTTGAATGGGGAAGATCTGGGAAGCCAACAAAGAAGACCGATTTCATATCCTCCATATTATAGAATAAATAGCTTCTATGGTTACTGTTTTAACTGTTCTAACTTTGGCCATAAAGCTATGTATTGTAGGCAGAGGTACGACATGAGAAATTCATACAACACTCAAAGACGGGCCATTTTTCATCCTCCTGATGGTGTTATTCTCACAAACGTGTTTTACCCTCTGGAAGAAGATTATGGGTATGAAGAATCATATTATGTTGAAGAAATTATAATAAGGCCATTAGTATCATATTATCAATCTAATATCTCATGGAAAGAAAAGAAGAAGATCGAAAAATCCAATCTTGAAGAAGTATCCCTCAAAGCTACAAAGAGCAGCAGCACCTGGATCCGTGATAGTGGATGCTCTTCCCATATGACAGGAAATGATGACCCTTTGAATAACATTGAAAATAAGGTTGATGGAATAGTACGGTTTGGTAATGATGGAGCTTTAAATATTAAAGGTAGTGGGAATACTGCTCTCACCAACAAAGAGCTGAAGAAGACTGAAGTTCTTTATGTGGATGGTCTACGCCACAATCTCCTCAGTGTAATTCAACTCTGTGACTCAAGGATCATAGTAACCTTTAATAAAAAAGTTTTTACTATAAAAGGAAAAACATGGAATTCTCTTATAAAAGGTTGTAGAACAGATGGAAACTTATATCAGGTTGACAGCAAAGTGAACTCCTACTATTTGTCAATTGAAGAAGAAAACAATTTGTGGCATCGAAGGCTAGGGCACATTAACCCACAAGACATGGAAAAGATATATAAGATGAAGATATTCCTGGATATTCCCATTCTAAAATATGAACGGGAAAAGTCTTGTGATGCTTGTATTCGTGGGAAGTTGGTCTGTAGTTCATATCGGCCAAAGAAGAAAAGGGCATTGCATCTTCTTGATCTCATTCATATAGATGTTTGTGGCCCAATAAATGTTGCTAGAACCCATGGATAAAGGTACTTCATCCATTTCATTGATGATTATAGTAGAATGGCTTGAGTAATGGTGATTCAGAGGAAGCGATAAGTACTTGATTTTATGAAAGCTTATTGTCGGATTGCCAAGAATGATAAAGGATGAACAATAAAAGTTATGCGATCTATCAATGGAGGGGAATACACATCCATTGAGTTTTAAAATTACCTAGAATAACATGGAATACAGCATGAGGCAGCTGATGTGAGAACTCCACAACAAAATGGATTTTTTGAGCATCATAATTGACAGGTCAACAATATGTCCAGGAATATGCTGATCGTGAGTGGTATCTCTCGCCATTACTGGAAGGAAGCTGTTGAAGCTGCAGTGCACACTCAGAATCGAACAGGGCTTTTATATGGGAGAAACAAGGACACTATATGAATTGTGGCATGGAAGGGATCCTTCATTGATATACTTTCGTGTTTTTGGAATCAAATGTTTCATTCGGAACACAGAATGAAATCAAGGGAATTTTGGTGAAAATGCTGATGAAGGAATTTTTCTTAGGTATCCAATGAACAGAAAAGCCTACAAGTGTTTCAAAAAGTGAATATGAAAGATTTTAGTAAGTAGTGATGTTAAGATAATTGAATAGAAAACCACAAATGACTCAAGGACTTCATATGCTGATGTGATAAAAAGTGGGGAAGAAAGTGAACATGGAGAAAATACAAATACAGAAATAGAAGAAGTTGTACAAAACACTCAGTAGTCACATCATGATGTTGACTCAGAAGAAGAATCTGAAGAAGAAACTGTGGATGAAGATATTGCAACTGAACCTCGTAGGAGAAATCGAAGAGCTGAGATTGATCCATCCAACATAATTGGGGAAAATAATGCACCCACATAAACAAGAAGGATAAGGAATAACATGCAATCTGTATTTATGTTATTTGTCGAGCCATCCTCATTCGAAGAAGCTGCAAAGAATGAATCTTTGGTGAAAGCCATGAATGAAGAATTAGATCAGATTGACAAGAATCATACATGGGATCTTTTCCAGAGACTCGAAGTTCATAACGTGATTGGTACCAAATGGATGTTTAAAAATAAGTTTGATGAGCATGGAAGTTTCATCAGAAACAAGGCACGGCTGGTATGTAAAGGATACTCTCAGATTGAAGGTAACGATGTTGAAGAAACCTTTGCTCCAGTGGCTATACTGGAGTCAATCAGGATTTTCCTTGCCATGGAACTCCAAAGAGGATATAAAGTATATCAAATGGATGTCAATACAGCATTCTTGAATGGTGTACTCTAAGAAAAATACTACATTAAACAACCAGTGGGTTTTGTTTTAAGTACTGATGAAACAAAGGTCTACAAACTGGAGAAAGCTCTATATGGTTTGAAGAAGACGCCACGGGTGTGGTACTCGTTGCTGGATTTATATCTCTTGAAGCTGGAATTCAAAATAGGAGTAGCATATCACAATCTCTATGTGAAGAATTCTACAAAAGATCAATTCATGGTTATAGTCTAGGTTGATGATATCATATTTGGTTTCAGCAGGAAGAAATCAGTGGACAAATTTTCCAACCACATGAAATCAGAATTTGAAGTGTCTACGATTGGGGAGCTCACATATTTCTTGGGGTTGCAGGTGATTCAAAAGAAGGTATACACTTACATTTCTCAGGAAAATTATGCAAGAGAGCTGCTAAAGAAGTTTAATATGAAAGAATCCAAACCAATGTCGACTCCGATTCCATTTGGAACTAAACTTGGAAATCATGAGGATGGGTCCCCTTTTGATCCCACCATGTACAGGAGGATCATTGGGAGCCTACTGTACCTGACAGCGACATGGCCATATATTGTCTTTGCCACATGTATTGTGACCCACTTTCAGAGTAATCCAAAAGAGGAACATATGGCGGTAGTAAAAAGAATCATGAGGTACATTCAAGGTACACATAACTTTGGGTTATTTTTTGCTGCAGGTAAGGACAGTGAATTGTCAGCATTTTCTGATGCTGACTGGCTTGGTGATGTAGTAGACAGAAAGTCCACTAGTGGTGGAGCCTTCTATATTGGGAAGAAATGTTTTGGCTAGTTGAGCAAGAAACAAGAAATTACTTCTCTTAGGACTGCTAAAGCTGAGTATATCTCCACCAAAAAGGCATGCACTCAACTGTTATGGATGAAGCAACAACTAACAGATATTGGTGATGAGGTGAAGCAACCAATGGTAATTTACTATGATAACAAGAGAACAATTGATCTTACGAAGAATCATGTTCATCATTCTCGTACAAAACATATTGAAATCAAGTATCACTTTATCAAAGAAAAAGTTGAGAAAGGAGTGAATCGAATGGACCATGTGGGAAATGATGAGCAAGTGGATGATATCCTGACCAAGCCACTATCAGTAGCTGTGTTTGAGAAGCATCAGTTGAACCTCAGTGTTCGGCCACCTCCCAGTGCATAAGGAGGTTACGAATTTCCCCTCTCCCTGTTTATGATAACTGTTTTTATATTTTTATGGATGTGATGCAGGTTTATGGGGGAGATACTATCCTGGGGGAGTATGGTTTGAGCTGAAAAGTGAAAAAATTACCAGTCTTTGGATTTCTTATCAATGGGGGAGACAAGAATAAATTCAAACATGTTCAGGCAAGTAATGCTTCTGTGATGAGAAGGATGAGAATTAATACATTGGAATACATTGGTCATGTAATGCTTCTTGGGCGTCATTGAGAATTCCAAAACATGGGAACCCAATTCAAGTATTCTCTCTTGTTTTCTACACCGAGAATTTCTCACATAGACTTGTAGTGTTGGCTGAGTTGATTCTTGCATTTTTGGTTTACATGTGGATGGGGATCTATTGAATTTATTCTCTAATTTCCAACAAACCCAAAGGGGGAGATTGTTGGAACCATGGTCTTCTATGCATGAATTCGAGTATGGTTTGTGTTTGTTTTCAATCCTTAGTGGAAGATCAGAATGTGTACCAGAAAAATGATCATACAGTTCAAGAAGAAAATCGTATATAAGGTGGCGCTGTTTCCCAGTGTTTGCCATATTTTTGGGCCTGAAAATCGACAAATGGAGAAAAGTATTTTTGGAAAATAGACTTCTGAACTGTGTACTTGAAATAGAGTAAAATTGCGCACCATATATTTTTCAAGATCAGAACATGGGAAAATGGCAAAGGGATACGGGTCGCGCAAGTTTTGGGTTGGTCGTGCAAGTGACCTACGCGCCGAGAATGGACTTGTGCGCCGATGCCGAGGAGGTTTGGAAACTTGTGCGCCAGTTGTTCTTCATGATCAGAACTCCATAATATGGAAAAGGAAAGTAGGTCGTGCAAGTATTTTTTGGGTCGCACAAGTGATTTGTGCGATAGAGGCTAGGGCGGTTGCAGCTGCGCGTCGGGACTTGCGCGCTGTGACAACACCTGCGTGCCAATGCGCAGGGGGTCCAGTTTGCCTATAAATAGAGGACCACACCACCTCATTTGTAACTAAGTTCAAGACTTAGAGATTTTTAAAGATCTCATCACGCAAGTGGTATATTCGTACAAGTGGTAGTTGGGTCGCGCAAGAAGAGGTTGCATGCCGGTTGTTGGTTGTGCGACCAAGGCAGTTTGGGAATAAAAGGCGCAGTGTCGCGCAAGTTTGGAGTTGAAAGTGGCAGTGTCGCACAAGTGGGTTGGTGTCACCTGCATGTTGTTTTTGTACCGTGCAAGTGACTTGTGCGTCATTCTTGAAACTTGCGCGTTGGTCTTGGAGAAGCGTTCCAGGTGAGGTTGTTGTACACTGGTCCTTTTGGAGCTGCACGAAAACTGGAAGATTGCCAGATACCTCCGGTGAAAAGTGGGATTAGTATATGAGTGAAAGTTGGACTTCAATAGAGAATCTAAATTCAACAGAGGATGAATTATTTTTCAATTGTAAAGATACCTTCACGTCTAAAAACTGAGTGGGACTTCATCAAAGGGAGTGAGCCAGGGGGAGTCAACGGGAGTGACCCGAGGGACGCAGTGAGCTATCCCGGAACTTTTGTATAGGCGGTAAGCCTGGGACTAATTGACTGTTCCCAAACCTTTGTAATCCACAACTAGTGAATATTAGTGGAATTTGGTATGACCGACAACTTGTCGGCGTATGCTCCTTGGACGTAGCCCTTAGTGTAAACCAAGTGAAAAGTGTTGTGTCTTCTCTGTGCATGTGATTGTTTGCTTTCTGTTCATATTCATCATACAGGTTCAGAAAATTTCTACCAATGTGGGAACAAGATCCATCACATTAAAAGAAAAATTTGTCACCATGATTCACCCCTCCCCTCTTAGGGTGTCCTGGGGACCTTCACATATGTAGTTCTATATAAACGGTGTAGTATTTATAGTCCAAAAAGAGGTATCATTCATATTCAAATGATCATGTCACTAATATCTAAGGATATTTTTTGATGAATTGGATTTACTAATACATGAAGTTTGAATTATGAAATTAGATGTATAGATTGTATGATAAAAACATTTAGAATAAAATTTTCCATTGATAGGAATTTTTTATCCCATTAAAATGTCAAGAATAAGCACCAAATGTCTCTTATAAGCTCATTTCTCATAGGATTTTTGACCAGCGGCATGATTTGGGGTCCATGTATCACCACGTATTATATTGGAATTAGAATGAAGTAACAATTAAATCATTAAAATAATTTACTCTCACACATATTTATGAGATGGGAGTCAAATTATGTCTATAAATAATATATTTCATGATAGTGTCTCGTAAGTCGAATGGGATCATACATAGGATGGTATAAATTCTTTATGGTAAATATAAATTTCATGTCGAAGAATTCCCACATAGATCAAGTTATCATGCAAGGGATAATTTTTCCAATGGAAGTAGTCCCATATGAGTTTTTTAGATTCATACATGTTGTAATTTCACCTCACAATTTGACATCTTGTGGAGAGGATGGTGACCATGTGATTTAATGTCTTGTGGTAACAATGTGGGTGATTTTTAGTTTATAGTCTTATTATTGGGACTAATGATTGATTTAACATGGGTCTGATCTGCATGTGAAGTGATACAACTATATATCTATACTACGTAAAGAAATGACCCAACATAAATGAGTAAAGGGTCAAGAACCAAGATATAGTGACTGAATTTGTAATTTTCTTTTTGAAAATGGAAATTTATCACATGTTATTTTCACAATTTTTAGCTAGTATAATAGTATAAGATCTATAAATCACCACATATCTCATAATAATGGGAATCAATCCATACATAGTTATTGTAAAGTTATGAATCTATAATAATATATCTCTAATATTGGGAGGGGGTTTATATTTTGTGGTTCTACCTAGAATAAGGAATCCAAGAATCCCAATGTATCTCATCAGAATGAGGATCAACCCATGGGTATTTATAAGAAATTTGATTTTATAGATCATTCTTATATGTAAGGAGTAATAATAAATATGAATGAATCCACTCTAAGTGGTTTAAGGTCATGTAAAATGACACAAATAATCCCTTACTTTGGTAATGGCATGATTTTATTATGAAAATCGAAATAATCATTTGAAGTATCCATGATCGAGTGATTTATTCATTGTCTAAGGAAAAATTGTAAATTAGAGTGTTGTCTAAATTGTATTAAAATTTCATTCAAGGATTATTTATGATATACGCCACATGATTTTCTGTCTAGTGGATATGGATTTTAATATCATGTGGTCAAGATGAAGGGTTACTACATCTTAAGGTCAGAAAGATTTTAACAGTGGGGGTGAAATTAATAAAAAATGAAAAACAAACTTCATGAATGGTGGGACCTATTTGGATATAATTTCATAATATTAAACCTCACTGATGTGGAATAATTTCATGAATGGGCCCAAGACGTGAGGTATGGGTCTGTTGTGACCAAGTTTCTTATTGAAGATCAAGGTTGCTAAAAGTTATTATAGATAATTTTGTTAGGAATATTATAAAATTATAAGGGGATTTAATTTAATGACCAAGATAAAAAATATCACTTTTTCAAGATTTACAATAATTATGAAGAAATGAAGATGTGATTATACAGATAAAAATATATAATTTTTTCTTAATTGGTTCCATCGGATGATGTTTTTTACACTAATGTTCATAGAGTAGAGTTTTTGGTGAAGAATAAATCTATAGATTCATTTATGTTGTTAAATATCATAATATTTATGAGTATATAAGTTCCCTTATTTATATATTACATTAAAAAGAGGAGATTTTGGTTTGATTTTAAAATGGGATAAAACATTTTTGTGTACAAATTACATGCTGCAAAGATTTATGAAGGTCACCATATAAAGCCTTATGAAGAATAAAAAATTTATGAAGATTTTCTGATGAATTATTCCTAAAATAATAGATGTCCTAAATTTTATCATATAAAGTTTTTCTTCCAGAGTAACCCACATAATGGTATATAAATACATTTTTTTAAGGTTAACCTCACCAATGAGTAAAGGTCTTCTCATTATCCAGGTGTTTCTGAAAATAAGAGAAGTATCCCCAGGTTTATTTCACAATATTATGTGGTTCCATGTTCCAATATTCAATGTGGTAATGTTATAGAGGATTATATATTTTAAATAGTTATCAGTTATAAATTTTATAATATGTTGATAAGAAGAGATTTTTTAATGTTCAAAGGGAATTTTTTGGGGAATGACATCACACAGAGATCATTAGATGAAATTTATCAATGGTCTCTATCAAAGTTGATGGTATGGACCATTAATTATGTTGTCAAAATCAATAATGTTTTATTACATTCTTTTTTTAAATTCATGGAGTGAAGTTTCTTTAGGAATATTGAATGAAGCTTTCTATATCATATAATAAAGGCATCTAATCTATATAATTGAATGAATTTTTTTCATGTAAGTCATTTTATGGAGGTGTATCAGAAATAAGTCATGTTATGAAGTATTATTAGAATGACCTATGGTATAAAGTTTTACATGAATAAATATCTTTGGGAAGATTTTGAAAATATATCTAATATGATGATGTAGATTTTTTCATTCAATATCCCTAATATCATGGCGTAAAATTGTGATATTTACATAGTTTTAAGGATTTTTAAACAATTTAAATCTCACGGATTTTTATGGAATATTCTCGAAAGATTGAGAATCATACTTCATTTTCAAAGTGAAAGGAGTTTTTGAATTTGATTTTTTATTGAGGGAGAAAATTAAATTGGGTTCCAATATTTAATCCTTCAAGAATGCCTATATAAATGGTTTTTTATACAATCAAAAATATGTGAGACATTATTCGTATACAATGAATTGGGGTGAAGAACATCATAAATGGAAAGTAAATTGGATAGAATTTTTTTTAGAAACATCGGACAATAGATTATAGAAAGGATATTTCTCTTCAGTTGGTATCAGATTAATGACATGCATAAATAATCTAATGAGGATTTTGTAGAGGTTGAAGTAGTTTTTTAAAAGTTTCATCATTCAAAAGATACCATAAATATTTTTCCAATTAGTGTTAGAGTTTTTGTACTGATAACCAACTATTTATACTTTGATTATATGAATGTACACTTATTATATATTGTTCATTGTTCTGCATGACTATAATATAATAATGTCCTGGAATATTTGTTGCATTAATAAGGTCATGGCAGATCCCCACTATGATGAGAACCTTGAAATGCTATAACAATATTCTTAAATAAAGTTCTATAGTTGGATGAAATACTATGATAGGACACATAGTATATATACATCGATGTGTGCGTACTCTTAAAAAGACGAGAATCTCTCTCATGGAGTTTTCACTTGGTAATCTCCAAGATGGGAGATTATGAGAACAGACCCGCCAGTAGTAATTCTGCATGTCTTGGTGTCATTGGAAATTTTTATCTATGAGTGTGAGTAATGGTCCTTAGACTGGAAGATTATTATAACTCATGTCATGACTTTCACACTTAGATTTGCTAACAAAAACCGTTATGAACACAGATGGTGGGAAGTAGGGTATGTTGGGTGTGTCACGAATGACATGTTGTTAATGGATAAGTCAAGGAAGGATTTTTCTCTTCTATATTTATGGAAGTATATATCTCGAGCCCTTTGATTGAAATATAATTGTTGCCCAAATTACATGGCCAAGGTGTCACAATGAGTTTATTTCTAGAAATCAATGAATGACGGATCAAGAATATAGGTTTATGACACTACCATGACACCTACTTGACGAGATATTGAGACAAAGGGATTAAATTAAACGTTAAGTTTTCGTATGATGTAACACATCAATGTGGCATCAACTTCTTTCTCTTGGGTTCCTTTCCCCATTTCTAGACAGTAATCTTGGACTTTAGGCAAGCCCACCTAATGCCAACCAGAAAGAAGCCTAGAGGGTCACACACTAAGTGTATCCAAGTATCTCAATTAGAATAAATATTATTATCGTATGTGGTTTAATAATTATTCAAGGAAGCCTAAATTTTTTTAATGCTAGAGGATTAATAAATTTAAAACAATATATACACACCATGTACATTGAATGTACATGCCATGTAGTTTTCATTTTTGAATGGAAAAGAAAAACAAGTACCCATCATGTATTAATGATTACACACCGTGTTGTTTTTTCAGTAGGGATTTTGAGAAAATAATACTATTTTATTAAATGATATTTATTATAATCAGTGTGGGTGTATGTCAAGGAATTAATTATTCGACATTGGGTTTACAATAAGATTTAATTAAATAAATAAAAAAGTAACACGTTTATTTATTTTCATAACTCTATATCCTTAGCATGGGTGCATGTAAAGGAATTAATGATTTGACATGGGGTTTTAAAAAAGATTTAATGAAATAAATTAAATCCATAATGTGTTTATTTATTTTCATAACTCTATAAACTAAAACCCGATTATAAATATCATCACAACCCCAACCCTTTTCCCAAATCATTGTGCACAACAATTCTGGAGAATTATCTCAAGTCTGAAAGAAATCCTTACTCCAAGAACACTCTCAAGACTGAGAGAGAACCTCATCCATTGGATCAAGCTAATCTATGGCATACAATACAAGCAAAGACTTCTCCATGATAGCACCTAGAGATTCCTTTGGTGACGCCCAGAGATATGTGGTGCACATGTAGATCACCGCTAGATAAAGTATACACTTGGATTTTATGATGCAATGATGAATCACATCGGAATGTGATCAAAAATATCAACGAAGAAAGAACGCCAAAAAAGGTACTTCTTTCCAATCAATTAAATTAATTATAATCAACCAGTGATGATCCTTTTTTGTGGGTCCAGGACTATTATTCTTCTTTGTCTATTTCTGTGATTCGATCTGTGGAGTGTGCCATTTATCGTCGTATTGATCCCAAATTGATCATTGCTAATGATAAAAATCTATGTGATCACATCCACCCATGAGCTTCCATTGAGCCTAGGACCTTCAATTAGTATCAGAGTGGTGACAACATTTATTATAGTTATTTAATTTTCATTGATAATTTGCGCATTTATATTTGATTTAATTCAACATAAATTATTCTATAAAACTGAATGAACGAGATCTTTTTGTCCTCCTTCATTTCATGATTCACATCACAGAAATGACCTTTTAATTTTAATTTTTATTAAAAAAAATGAGGTACTCATCTAGAGGATCTGCTCATTCTATCTGTACAACACAAGAATACACGGCGTGTAGTGAAAACTACATGCCGTGTACTTAGGTTCACCGAAACGGTACTGGTCCACCAAACCATGTTGTGTGAATTGAGCATACCTATTTTTTTAATACACCTTGTTGACCAGAACTGAAAGGTGCGTGGAAACTGGAATAAACGGTGTGTATGTTGAATCAATATGTCATGTAGTCTGATCCAGCCCAGGTGAAACTATGTACAAGGAGAAGCCGTGTACCGCGTACACAGGATTTCCAGGCCAATAAATGCATAACAAGTAAGTACACATCGTGTTATATTAATCTACATGTTGTATACTCCAAAATTTCTAAAGTACAGAAAACACGCCAAATCCCCCGGTGTGTACTTTGGATAAATGGTAAAAACAATACACACCGTGTAATGTAGCCTACACCCTGTGTACGTTCAAGAAATAGAATTTCACCAGGTTTCCTCCAAAGTACAAAGATTTGTACAAGAAATATGGATAAGAATAATCTAAAGAAAATTATTAAAGGAATTTAAGATAAAAAATTAATTAATTATAAGATCGTAATTAATTTAATTCAAGCACGACTTATCTTGAATAAAAGAATGATTTAAATAATTTGAATACTAAATATGCGTAAATGTAATTGCATTCTTTGGATGATCATGATCTAGAAAAAAGACCATTTTTGTGTGTATGGTTTCATTTAAATTAACTTAATTTAAATTCGTTGGCCTGTGATCCTTCTTCCAATAAAATGTAGCACCTGCATGCCCATGGTTTCTTTAATGTAAACCCCATGTAATGGAGGATCTCCCAAGCCAGAGGAGACGATTTAAAATCTGAAGCTGAGGAAAACCCAACTTAAGAAGATACAAAGGTGGATCGGTGGGAGTTGAAAAACACAAACCATTGGATTCAAGGTGTTTTTCCCTAGGTCAGGGTTAGCTTATCAAAACTGCTAGATAAGTTAACCAATAGAAATTCATGATCATGCCATCTTATTTTATTTATGTCTGATTTCATGGTTTATTTTTTATGAATGTTTTGTCATGATCACGTAGTTAATGAAATTAACAAGCATGCAAAGATGGAATAAAATAAAAACCGAACTATGCTTAAACATTATCAGAATAAGGTTAATCACTTAAGAAAGAATCACTTAATATTAACGTGCATGTGATAATGAGAAAATAAACATAAAGAATAAAATCCCTAAAATACCATATTAAGTCAGACCAAGACTTCCATTACTTTTTTAAGGGAAAGACTTAATAAAACCATGTGTTTGACCAACCCTTGTTGGGACTCTTACTTTTATAAAGTAAACTATTAAAAAAATTTGGGTTTACTTAAACATTTTACATCAAGATGAGTAGCCCTTTCTAGAATTGTTGTAAAATGGAGGAAAGTGTTGAGGATATCCCAGTCATGATTTCATGATTGGGGAGTCCACTCAATAGATTAATGAATTGTCATCTCACAGTTGGCAAAGACCGGCCTACCTAAGTACCTTTAAATAGCTTGTCCAACCCTTGTTGGTGTTATGCTAAGGGTAATGTGGATCATTGCCACTATAATACCAAAGCAACTTGGAATTACAAGATAGATGGTGGGGG
Organism: Viscum album; assembly: GCA_963277665.1. Lineage (NCBI taxonomy): Eukaryota > Viridiplantae > Streptophyta > Magnoliopsida > Santalales > Viscaceae > Viscum > Viscum album. Next base: position 1,152,438,544 of record OY728130.1, read on the forward strand.
CAGTTGGGACATGATAAAATAGTGGGAGAATTAATAAATCCATTTATTGTTTTTCATAAAATGTAATCAAAAGGTATTGATAAATCTGCTATTTAAATTTGAAGATTAAATATGAAAAACATGTCAACCACATTTTCTCTGCAGTCAATTATGGATAAAGAAAATACCCTCACTAGTAGTAACTTTTAGAAATGGTATAGGCACCTTTAGGTAATCCTACACCATGAAAAAAAGTTTTACGTGCTGGAGTCCTCACTTCTTGATTCGCCTGCCCAAGGGGCGAGTGATGAAGATTTCATGGTCTAGGATAAACATTTGAATAATGCACTCGATGTTCAATGTTTGATGTTATCATCAATGTCTAGTGATATTATGAAGTCTTAGGAAGACATGGATGCTTATATCATGCTCAAGCACCTCCATAGTCTATACCAGGAGAGAGAAAGATAGAAAAGGTTTGAGATCCCCAAGGCTCTATTCCAGAGAAAGCATAGAGAGGGCTCCCCATCTGGGACTCATGTAGCCAAGCTCATTGAATACATTGAGCACTTGGAGGTTATAGGGTTTGGACTCCCCAAATAACTGGGTACCGATCACATTATTTCATCACTCCCCCAGATCATCTCTAACTTTGTTGTAAATTTCAACATGAACAAAATTGAGAATTATCTATCTGATCTTCTTATCCTCATTTTCCAAGTGGAAAATGATATGAAGCATGAAAATCCTTCTACCTTTATAGTGAATAAAATAAAATGGATGACAAAGAGCTTTAAGCCCAAAGCTTTTTCAAGGCCTTCCATGAAAAGGAAGATCAAAGGGGAGGCAAGAGAACAGGAGGTTGTTTGTTTCACATGTGGCAAGAAGGGCCACTAGAAGAAAAACTTCAAAAAGCCAAGGAAGCAAGGGGAAGCCTTAGGTGCATTTGTTATCAAATGAAATATACCTATTTCTACCAATTGGGTATTAGATACTGCTTGTGTACTCACATCTGTATCCAAATATAGGAGCCAAGTAGATTCATAAATATTGACCAAGGAGAGGTGGATCTGCGAGTAGCCAACAGAGCTATACTCGCTTCTATATCTATCGGAGACTACCACCTCACATTTCCTACTGGGATATTCTTGGTATTAAAAGGATGTTATTATGTACCCTCTGTAACCAAAAACATTATTTCAGTATACATATTAGATACTGATGGATTCAACTTCATGTTTGGAAATGATTCTTCCTACTTTTATAAAGATATCATATGTTTTCATAGGGCACATTTATATAACGGACATTATGTGTTAGACTACACAAAGTAAGTAATGGAAATCGATGAAAAATTTAATTCACATGAATCATACCACACCCAACTTTGGCATCACTGTCTAGGTCATGTTAATGAGAAATGTTTGAAAAAATTAAATCAAGATGGGTATTTAGATTCTTTCATACTAAAAAAACTTGGTGTATTTCATGCATGTCTACAATGAAAAATGAGCAAATCCACATTTAGTTTGAAATTTGAAAAGGCTAAATAGCTTCTATAATTAGTTTACACATATGTCTGTGGACCATTTCCAGATGAAGTAAGGGGTGGGTTATTCTACTTTATAACGTTTACTGATGATTTTAGTAGATATGGATATATTTGCTTAATGAGGTATAAGTCATATTCTTTTGATTGGTTCACAGAATACAAGAATGATGTTGAGAACCAGCTTGGTAAGAAGTTTAAGAAACTCTGTTTAGATAGAGGAGGATAATATCTTAATCAGGACTTCATTGAATTCTTATGGGAGTTTGGGATTCTATCTCAACTCACTCCTCTTTACACACCTTAGTGGAATGGTGTAAGTGATAGTAGGAACCAAACATTATTGGACATGGTGAGATCAATGATGAGTCATACGAGACTTCCAATATCCTTTTGGGGATATGCGTTACAAACAGCAGCACATATAATAAACCAAGTACCAACTAAATCGATAAATGGTATTCTATATGAGTTATAGAGTGGACTCAAAGCCATGTTATCAAATTTACATGTGTGGGGTAGCGAAGCATTTGTTAAGGCCTCTTCAGGTAACAAACGTGCACACTGAGGCACAAAGTATACCTTTATAGGATATCCCAAGGAAACAAGGGGATATTACCTATACAACCCTTCAGATAAAAAGGTTACAGTGGAAAGACATGCCATATTCCTTGAGAGGGAGCACATATCCAAAAGAGATCAGGGGAGTGAGATAGACTTTGATTAAGTGGAGGATAATGATATACAGGAGTTGGTACAATAATAGATTCCACAAATCCCCATGGAAGAACAATCTATTCCAGAAACACAAGAACTGAGTAGGAGCACGAGAGAGGTGAGAGAACCAGAATGATATGGTTTTCTTGTCACTGAGGATGGTGACTCATTATTGGTTGATAATGATGATCCTATTACCTACAAGGAAGTAGTTGAAGTCACAGATGTTGCCAAGTGGCAAGAAGCCATAAGTTCTAAAATGGATTCCATGTACCAAAACCAAGTATGGATTTTGGTAGATCCTACAGTTGATGTAAAGCTTGTTGGTAATAAATGGGTATTCAAGAAGAAACTAGATATGGAGGAACAAGTCTGTATCAATAAGGAACGATTGGTTGCAAAAGGTTTTATACAGCATCAATGAATTGACTATGATGAAACCTTTTCACCAGTTGTGATGCTGAAATCCACCAGAATCCTATTTTCCATTGTCGCTTACCATTACTATGAAATTTGGAAAATGGATGTCAAAATAGAATTCCTTAATGGGAACCTCCAGGAAGATGTCTACATGACACAACCTAAAGGTTTTGTGACTCCAAAGGATTCCAACAAGGTATGAAAGTTGCAGAAATCCATTTATGTATTAAAGCAAGCATCAAGGTCATGGAACATTCATTTTGATAAACCCATAATGGAATTTCGAATTATTAGGAATGAATGTGAGCCTTGTGTCTAAAAAAGGTTTAGTGGAAGTGTAGTTTTTTTTCTAATAGTATATGTTGATGACATATTACTAATTGGAAACGAAGTACCTATCTTATAGTCAGTTATAAAATGGTTGGATAAATGCTTCTCTATGAAATACTTGGGAGAGGCGGCATATATTATTGGGATCAAGATCCATCGTGATAGATTCAAGAGAATGTTGGTCCTGAGTCAAAGTACATACATTGACAAGATACTGAAGAGATTCAGTATGGAACAGTCCAAGAGGGGATTGTTTCCAGTGTCACATGGCATTCATCTTTCCAAGAAAATGTGTCCTTAGACACGTGAGGAAATAAATAAAATGGTATGGATCCCTTATGTATCTGCGATTGGGTCAGTAATGTATGATATTCTATATACAAGGATAGATTTTTCTTACGCATTAAGTTTGGTAGGTGGATATCTAGCTGATCCAAGAGACCTCCATTGGATGGCATTCAAGACTATCATTAAGTATCTGAGGCATACTAAAGATATGTTCCTGGTTTTCTGAGGAGATGAGGAACTAGTCATCAGAGGACATGTATATGCTCATTCCCAGACTGATCAAGATGGAATGAAGTCATGGACTAGATACATATTCATTTTGAATAGAGGTGCAGTTAGATGGAAGAGCTCAAAGCAAGGTGTGGTCGCATATTCTACAGCAGAATCTGTGTATATAGCATCTTCTGAGGTAGCTAAGAAATCAGTATGGATGTGAAGCTTCATCCAAGAGATGGATGTAGTACCTAGCAGTAAATATCTTATCACATTCTATTGGGTTAGTACTACAGTGGTGGAACATTCAAAAGAGCAAAGGTCACATCAGTAGACAAAGCACATACTTCGGAAGTGTCATCTCTTGAGGGATTTTTCTCAGAGAGGTGAAGTTGTAGTGAGTAGTATTTCCACGGAAGACAATGTGGTGTAACCCTTGACTAAATCCTTGACTCGGCAGAAAAATTATCATCATGTGAGGTCTAGCAGACTAAATGTCATAGTTAGTTGGCTCTAGTCCAAGTGGGAGTTTGTTGGAGTTGGTTTCCTAAGAACCAATTATTTATACTTTGATAACATGAATGTACAATTTTTATATATTGTTCATTGTTCTGCATGACTATAATATAATAATGTCTTAGAATATTTGTTTTATTAATAAGGTCATGGCAGATCCCCGCTATGATGAGAACCATGAAATTCTATAGAAATATTCCTAAATAAAGTTCTATGGTTGGATGACATACTATGATAGGACACATAGTATACAGACCGTCATGTGTGAGTACTTGTAAGAAGATGACACTCTCTCTTGTGGAGTTCGCACATGGTAATCTTCAAGATGGGAGATTATGAGAACAGACCCACCAGTAGTAATTCTGCATGTCTTGGTGTGATTGGACATTGCTATCTATGAGCATGTGTAATGGTCCTTAGACTAGAAGATTATCATTAACTCATGTCATGACTCACGCACTTAGATTTTCTGACAAAAACCGTCATGAAGATAGTTAGCGGGAATTAGGGTATGTTGGATGTGTCACGAATGACATGTTGTTAATTTTTAAGTCGATGAAGGATATTTCCCTTCCATATTTATGGATGTAGATATCTCAGGCCCTTTGATTGAAATAGAACTGCCACCCAAATTCCATGGCCATAGTGTCACGACGAGTTTATTTTTGTAATTAAAATAATGGAGGATCAAGTATATAGGTTTATGACACTTCCATGAAACCTGCTTAATGAGATAATGAGACAAAGGGATTAAATTACACGGTAAGAACTCTTCTGAGGTGACACGTCAATGAGGTGTCAACTTCTTTCTCTTAGGTGCCTTAACCCATTTCTAGAAAATAATATTTGACTTTAGGCAATCCCACCTAATGCCAACGAGAAAGAATCCTAGAGGGTCACTCACTAAGTGTATCCAAGTATCTCAAGTAAAGTAAAGATTATTCTTGTATGTGTTTTAATAATTATTCAAGGAATCCTAAATCATTTTAATGCTAGAGGAAATATAAAATAAAAACAAGATATACATGTCGTGTGCATTGAAATTACATACTGTGTAGTTTTCATTTTGGAAAGGAAATAAAAAACAAGTACATGTCGTGTATTAATGAATACACACCGTGTAGTTTTTTCAGTCTGGATTTTGAGGAAATAATATTTCTTTATTAAAATATTTTTATTATAATATGCATGGGTGCATGTCAAGGAATTAATGATTCATCATGGGGTTTTCATTAAGAGTTACTGAAATAAATAAAATGTGTAACACGTTTATTTATTGTCATAACTCTATAACCTTAGCATATGTGCATGTCAAGGAATTAATTATTTCACATCGGGTTTTCAATAAGAGTTAATGAAATAAATAAAATGTGTAATGTGTTTATTTATTTTCATAAATCTATAACCTCAAACCTGATTATAAATATCCTCAAAACCCCAACACTTTTCTCTAATCTTTGTGCACAACAATTCTAGAGAATTCTTTCAATGCCAAAAGAACTCCTTCCTCCAAGAACACTATCAAGACCGAGAGAGATCATACTTCATCACATCAAGGCGATCTAAGGTAGAAAACATAAGAAAAGGCTTCTCTATACGAGCACCAGAAGATTCCTTTGGTGACGTCTAGAGATACGTGGTGCATGTGTGGATCACCACTAGAGGAAGTCTACACTTGGATTCTGTGACACAATGACGAATCACATCGGAATGTGATCAGAAATATCAATGAAGAAAGAGCGCCAAAAAGGTACTTCTTGCCAATCAATTAAATTAATTATAATCAACCTATGATGATCCTCCTTTGTGGTTTCAGGACTATTCTTCTTCTTTGTTTATTTCTATGATTCGATCCATGGAGTCTGGCTTTTATCATCGTAATGATCCCAGATTGATCATTGCTAATGACAAAAATCCAAGTGGGCACATCCACCCACAAGCTTCGGCTGCACCCGGGACCTTCAATTAGGTGGTATTATATTAATAAAATGTAGATTTGAACAGATTTATTGTGATATTGAAGTAGTTTTAGTCTAGAAATAGGAATTATATGTAGGTTATTAGATGCTAGTTATCTGAAAAACTTATTGTATGGATAACCAATCACACTAAATATGTTTTTCTTATTGTGGGTTAAGAAATTGAAGATGATGTTCTTGCAATAATTACATGTGTGAAGGAAGTAAAAGTAGAATAGTAACAAAATTCTAAATGCTATTGGTGAAGGTTTCAAATTTTTATTACAAAATAGTTTTCAGATACTTTATCTATAAAGAGATAACCCGTAATGGTTTTTTATTATGGTACAAAGTAAGTGAAAGGATATTCCCGGATTGTTGTAACCACATAAAGTGTATTTTATTCTAGTAAATTGTGTGGTATTGGATTACATCCAAACCATGTCAAGGTCTAAATACTTTTTTTGAGTAGTGAACCATTTAATTTATTGTTTTCTATTGGTTTTTCTTGTTTACTGTATTTAGAAAAGTAATATCTTATTATTAAGAGGTGTTGGATATTTCGTATTGTTGATAAATATAAAAAAAGTATAATTTATTCACCCCTCCCCCTCTTAGTGATCATAGAGATCCTAATTTCTCCTTTCATATGGTATCATAGGGACGTTTTCCTTCATTATCACTTTGTTGAATTTTGAAGTAAATAGAAATTTCCATGGATTTTCATAATTTTTTAAATAGGAAATGGATTCTTGTTTTCAATGGAAATAACTATCATATCTAGAAATATAGAATTACTCATTATCTCATGTATCTTGGTTATAATGTTCTTGATGCATATATGTATGGGCTTCCATGTCATGTTTATTATGTTCCTCTAATAGTTAATGATAAGAAAAATTTCTACAATGATGAGCAATCTAAGAATTCTATACATTTCTCACACTATTAAAGAGATTTCTTATATTTAAAAGAGTTATAAAAAATAATGTAATCAGGGAGAAGTTTAGTAATATCTAGGATAGAAATATGATAGAAAATAATGCAATGTCTAAAATCTATAGAATAAGAATAAAGATCTTATGATTAGTGATTATGAAACTATTGGTGACTTCTTTGAATGTGTTAATGAATTTGTAAGAACCATAATATTTCTAGGAGAGAAGTGGGAAGAATAAACATTTATTGAAAATATATTATAAACTATTCCAAATAACTTGGTGCCAAAATTTCATCACTAGAAGATAGATACCTTGAAAATATATATTTGGATGACTTGTGTTGACATCACCTATTTTGATAATCCCAATTATGATTTACTATGCATTGATAATCCTAGATAATGTTTATCCATATAATAATTAGTCTTTCAATCTATGAAGTCATATTATTAAGTTGATAAACTATCAAAATGATCATTGGTTTTTGTTAATAAATGGTTATCTGTATTTATACTTGTTTAGAAATGTTACTAACTCAATCTCAATATGATTTTTATAGAATAGATAAGTCTTGAGTGTTGAGTCTCTGTTACAAACCTACTGGTACATAGCCTACCAATAGACAAAGTACACCAATATGCACAACGGCTACCGATAAGGCTAAGTACACCGGTATAAAAGTCTAACGATATGAATAAGGTCTCAAGTATGTAGATAGTCGCCGTTACACCAAAGATACTGATAGAGCAAGTCTACCTATATGAACAAGTCGACTGATATAGGCCTACCGGTACATATTCTACCGATAAGTAAAGGTCACTGATGCGTAGTTACCGATACAAATAGACAAACATACAGCTACCAATATGAAGTCCACCGATACAACTATAAATTCTACTGATATCAAAGTCTACCGATACTGACAGACTGACGGCTACCGCTACAAAGTCTACCAATACACGAATGCCACTAGTAAGAAAGAGTTACCAATAGAAAGAGTTGCCAATAGAAATATTTACTGATATAAAGAGTTACCAATAGAAAGAGTTAACGATAGAAATAGTTACCGATAGAAGGATCTACTGATGGAAAGAGCTACTGATACATAGAGCTACAGATATAGAAGAAATACCGATACAAGCTCACTGATACTAAGTGATACCAATGGAAACCAAGAATAGTTTCTCTAAACTCTATTTCTATTTGTTTATTTAGAAATGGTCATATTTGATGATTTTAATGCACTTTATATTAATTAATGATAGTGGTTGGAATTTCAGGAACCATACCTCGTACCTATAAAAAGGTAATCATTTCCATTTTCAGAGCTGAAGATATAAAAGGGAACCTCAAAAGCAACCAGGGAGACATACGCATATACACAATATAGAGGTGATATCCTTTCACTCTCTTACTTGAAGAACAATGGACATACACGAGGCCATTCATATAAGAAGAGAACACAAGATGAACATTAGTCAAGGAGTGAAGAACTAAAATGATCTCTTCATGCACTCAAACTGATCAAACTGAACTTGAAAGTCATGGAAGCAAACGACACTATATTTTTAGAAAAAAACCAGAGAAGGACTCAAAAGCATTTCTGATTAATCAAAAGGAGTCCAGAGAGGCACTTCAAATCACTAGTTCATTCTAAAATCATATCTACTCTCTCTTAGTGATTCTTTTACTTAATTTTTGAGTAGTGTGTGTAATCTGTATATTCCATACACACACTGTCTCATGTGATAAACTGGAGGATTTATTAATCCTCACACAAAACGTATATAGCTCCCTTGTATCCCACTGTGAATAGTTGTGGAGGTCAAGTAGGACCTGGACAGCCTGTGTGCTATTGTTTTTATTTTCCCACGAAGAACTGTGTTAGAGGTAAGTGGACTTGGATATTCTATGTACTATTGTTAACCCTGATCCAGGGCGTGGATCAAATTTTATACAAAATATTTGAGAGTACTAAGTCTCAGCTTGAGACTAAACCTCTTGGTTAAATCTACTATGCTTGTTTGTTCTATTTTCAACTATATTAGATATTCCAATGCTAAGTACTTTGAAATATATATCTATTTTAAAGTTACTCTTCTAGTTAAACAATCAAGTGTTTATAACTTTTGTTAGTCAGTAAGTTAGTTTCAAATGCTAACTAATCTTCATATTGATTTAACTGATAAATAATCAATCTCATGAGAAACTAATTGAAAACTTACAATCTTTATAAATTAACTACAGTTTAATTTTTATTTAATTTGGGTTTTTAATCATAATGTTTTTAACAGAAATTTTAATTGGAACACAATTCACCCCCCTCTTGAGTGTCTACTCCGACCATCATTTGGTATCAAAGGATTTTTTTTGTTTATAAAGGACTTCAAAACACTCTATTTTTCAACTGTGATTTTATTTGTATCTTAAAGATCCTAAATTTCTATTAGTTCAAAAAAAATTCTCTTTAAATATATTTTCTAAAATATAGTTATGGATAGTAGACTAGAAGGTGCAGCTACCAACATGCCACCTTTCATTAATGGTGTTAATTATGCCCAATGGAAACTGAAAATGAAAATTCATTTAGAGAGTATGATATTTGATATTTGGACTTCAATAGAAACTCAGTTTAAGATTCTAGAAACTGAAAGAACTACATGGGATAAACCTATGAAAACAGCTTACAATAATAATTGTAAAGCTATGAATTCCATGTATTGTGCTTTAGGATATGAATAATTTAATCTAATATCTTCTTGTAAAACTGCTTATGAAATCTACGATACTTTGGATATTTCCCATAAGGGAACAACCAATGTTAGAGAAATGAGATTGAAAACATACACTATTAAATATGATAATTTTAAAATGAATCCTGATGAACCTATTTCTGACATGTATCTCAGGTTCAATGAAATTGTAAATACAATGAACTCACTGGGAAAAGTTATTCCTGCAAAAGAGCAAATCATGAGGATATTAAGATGTCTTCCAGAAAGATGGAGAGGCACATCAATCTCCATAATAGAATTGTGTGTCATTAGTTCACTACTTGTTAAGGAGATGATTGGTAAGTTAATGATGTATGAAGAAGAGCTAAAAGTAAAAAAAGAGTAAAATGACGAACCTAAGAAGAGATCAGTGGCATTTAAGTCTACTACCTCAAAGAGAAAGGACAAGGTGAAAGTTCACATACCAACTAAAAGCTTGAGTAGTGATGAGAGTGCATTTGATAGTGATGCAGAGATAGCTCAAATAGATAGGATATTCAAGAAATTCTATTGGAAGAAGAAATTATTCATAAAATAAAACTACAAAAGACAATATAACAACAAAGGTCATTGAAAGAAGGATTGGAAAAAGTCCGATATGAGTGATGAAATTGTCTGCTATGAATGAAAAAGGAAAGGACATGTAAAAGAATACTGTCCAAAGTTAAAATTCAAGAAGAAATATGACTACAAGGACAACAAATATAAGATTTCCATGAAAGAAACTTGGAGTACTTTAGAAGACAGTTCAAGTGATTCTGATTCCACTCAGGATGAAGAATCTCAAAAACCTAATATGTGTTTCATGACAAACACATCTTAGGTAACATTGGATACTCCTGCTTTAAATTCATATTATTCTGGAGTTGATTCTGTTTCAGAATCTAAAAATATTTCTAGTGAAGAATTTATCGAATATTGTAATATGCTAGAAGAAACCTGTAATGAATTGAATGATAAGTATAAAGCCTCAAAGAAACAAAATTCATTATCTAGCACTGTAAAATCTGCTCTAGAAGTAGAAAAGGAAAAGAATGCTCGACTGTTAAAGGAAAATACTGAACTAAAATTGTCTAATTAGAAACTTAGAAAAGACTTAGAGAAGTTCACAAATGGAAATAATAATCTGACTCAAATTCTTGGAAAACAAGTGGCACTAAAGTACACTAATAGTTTAGGATTCCAACCTAGACAGAGACAGATTACAAAAATTAAGTTTATTCCAAAATCCGGACAGTGTACTGCCAGTTCCAACTCTAGAAATTCCTAAGTCTTAACCGGATATTCACGTAGTTATAGATCAAACAAAGTTTATATTTCAAAAACATTTGAATCTATTGATTATATGAAACCCATGAGACAAATCTGGGTACCAAAAGTTTTCCATGCTAACCTGTCTGGACCCAAGAAAATCTGGGTACCAAAATCATTTTCTGTTTAAACCTATTTTTTAGGAAAATTGCCTAAAGAGTTCACACAAGAAGATATGGTACTTAGATAGTGGATGTTAAAGGCATATGACTGGATATTACACATTTTTAAAAAGTTTAATCAAAGTTGATTGAGGACATGCCACCTTTGGTGATAATTCAAAAGGAAAAATAATAATCTTAGGCCAGATTGGTAACATAGATTCAGTTTTAATTTCAAAAGTATAATTTTTTGATGGAATTAAATATAATTTGTTAAGTATTTCTCAGTTTTGTGATGATGGTTTCAATGTTAAATTAGAAAATTATTCTTATAATGTTTTTAGTTCTAAAAATGTTTTGGTATTTTCTTCCTTAATAAATGAAAATGTTTATGCTATAGATTTAAATTCTTTATCCAAACAAAAGGTTACTTGTTTAAATCCTTTTTATAAAGAGTCTTGGCTATGTCACAGAAGATTAGGACACTGCAATGTTCATTCACTTAGAAAACCGACTAGGAAAAATTTTAGTTAAAGACCTACCTCAGCTAAAATTCCCATCATACAATGTTTGTACTCCCTGTCAAAAAGGAAAGAAACAGAAAGTTTCATAAAAAATAAAAAAATATTTTTCAACTTCTCAACCTCTCGAGTTGGTTCACATGGAATTTTTTGGACCTTCTAGAGTTTCTAGTTTAAATGGTAAGCACTATGTTTATTTCATAGTAGATGACTTTTCTATATATACATGGGTATACTTTTTAGTTCACAAAAGTGAAGCTTTATCTTACTTCATTAAATACTCCAAGTCTTTAGAAAACCTAAGTGGACTTAAGATTAAAACCATGAGAAGTAATCATGGTCATGAGTTTGAAAATCATGAGTTTGAATCTCACTACTCACACAATGGTTATAGTCACAACTTTTCTGCCCCTAGGACACCTCAACAGAATGGTGTAGTATAAAGAAGAAATAGAACCCTTTAAGAAATTACAAGAACTATGCTTAATGAGTATGATTTACCTGTTTATATCTTGGTTGAAGCTATGAATACAGCTTTTTATATTATAAATAGAGTCTTTATTAGACATGTTCTCAAAAATACCCCATATGAATTGTGGAATAATAGAAATCCTAAAGTGAGTTACTTCATATTTTTGGGTTGCAAAGTCATTATTCTTAATAATAACGATAATCTTGACACGTTTTCTTCTAAAAGTGATGAGGGAATCATTCTAGGTTACTCCATAACCAGTAAATCTTATAGAGTCTTTAATAAAAGAACTAAATGTGTGCAAGAATCTATTCACATCAAATTTGATGAAACTGATACACATGAACCTAAGTCTTCTCTTGAAAATCTTGAAGAAGACATGTCTATTCTGGACCTTAATGAAAAAAATAGTGAACCTGTTTTAAAGACAACCAGTTCTAGAAATATTCAAGAATCTGCTCCTGGTGAACCCTAACCTATCCTACTTTTACTAGATCAATTAGGATTCTAAATAATAATCTTTTAGATGCTGTTGTTGGTAATCTTGATAGAGGGACACAGACTAGAGATTCTCTTAGAAATCAGTTTGAACATCAAGTCTTTCTTTTACATTTGGAACCTAAAAATATCAATCATGCAATCAATGATGAATTTTGGGTAATGGCTATGTAAGAAGAATTAAATCAATTTGAAAGAAATAAAGTCTAAGAATTAGTTGACAGACCTAAGGACACTTTAACCATAGGCACTAAATGGGGTTTTAGAAACAAAGTTGATGAATCTGGAAATATCATTTGAAAAAAAGAAAGGCTAGTTGCACAAGGTTATAGTCAAGAGGAAGGAATAGACTATGAGGAAACCTTTGTACCTGTAGCTAGACTAGAAGCTATTATGATTCTACTTGCCTATGTTTCTCATCTGAATTTTAAGTTATATCAAATGGATGTTAAAAGTGATTTTCTAAATGGTTTTATAATTGAAGATATTTTTGTTGAACAAACACCTGGATTTACTAATCCCCATTTTCCAAATCGAGTTTTTAAGATCTCTAAAGCTTTATATGGTTTGAAACAAGCCCCACGATCTTGGTATGATAGGCTTAGTAATTTTCTTATTTCAAAAGGTTTTTCTAAAGGGATTGATGATCCAACTCTTTTTATTAAAAGAATTTCCAAAGATGTTTTGATAGTGAAAATATATGTTGATGATATTATTTTTGGATCTTCTAAAAATTCTTTATGTACTGATTTTTCAAAGTGTATGAAAAAGGAATTTGAAATGAGTTTAATGGGAGAACTCAAATACTTCCTCGGATTTCAAGTTTTTCAAAATGAAAATGGTATTTATTTAAATCAAAGTAAATATAAAAAGGATCTTTTAAAATGTTTTGTTTTAGATAGTATTAAGGAAAGTGATACAACTATGAGAACTATTTGTAAGTTGGATGCTGATGAAACTGGAAAACCAGTGGATCAAACAAACTACAGAGGTATGATAGGGAGTCTGCTTTATCTTACTACTAGTCGACCAGATTTTATGTTTAGTGTGTGTATGTGTGAAAGATTCCAAGATAATCCTAAAGAATCTCATTTACATGATGTTAAATGGATTTTCAAATATCTTAAACATACTACCAATTTAGGTTTGTTTTATCCAAAAGGACAATCCTTTGACTTAATGAGTTATTCAGATGCTGACTTTTTTGGTTGCAAGTTAGATAGGAAGAGCACATCTGGAACATGTCATCTTTTGGGAATGTACCTAGTATCTTGGTGTAGTAGAAATCAGAATTCTGTTGCATTGTCTACTACTGAAGAAGAGTACATTGCTACTAGTAGTTGTTGTGCACAAATTCTGTGGATGAAACATACATTATTGGACTACGGATATCAGTTTAGACATGTCTCTATAAATTGTGATAACACTAGTGCAATTAACATATCTAAGAATCATGTGTCTCACTCTAGGACCAAACACATTGATATAAGGCACCACTTTCTGAGAGATCATTACCAATAGGGTGATATTAATCTTGAATTTATTGGTATCAAGCATCAATTAGATGACATATTCACCATATTATTAATTTTAGATAGGTTAGGTTACTTTAGACATGAGTTAGGAATGATAGACTTTGTAAGTTAGAAACCTCACCGTTAGAAACCTCACCATTAGAAACCTCACCATTAGAAACCTCACCATTATACCTCACTGGTATGAACCTCGCCTCTATACCTCCCTGTTAGTGGACCTCACCGTTAGGAATCCTCACCGGTATACCCTACGGTTAGGATTACGTTTTTTTTAACTTTTGTATCTTTAGCCACTGGAATCTGTATCGTTTATATTTTACTTATTATGTTTTATTTATTTATTTTGTGATTCCTAAATGATAAAACATAAGTTTCAGCCTCTCTCAATCTACCTTTAACCCTTTACCTTCAAGCCTTATCTCCCAAAATCTTCAAACCCTAAGCCCTGGATTCGAAGAATGGAAAGAGTAAAGAGACCATCAGTCAGTGAGAAGGATGATGAGCCGAATGATAAGAGACTCAAAGGAGAGTCTAGTAGTGGAATTGAAGTGAAGAAATCAACAAATCCACATCTCATTCAAAGGGAAATAGTAGTTGAGAAAGTTCTGTGCACGGAATGGTTGATGTCCAATAAGTCTTTAGTTCTAGAGGTATTGGAAGATCAAAAATGGGTAGAATGATTCTCGAACAATAGTGGTCTTTATTATCTAAATCTAGTATAAGAATTTTATGAATTTGTTCATTTTCAGAAATTAGAAGCTGAGAACAGGATGATATCAGTAGTGAATGGAAGAATAATATCCCTTTCCTCTATTGAGTGGCCTGAGTGCCTAAAAGTTCCACATGAATAAGAATTTGGATGTTTCTCTAAAGTAGTACCTCCTACAAGTGACATCTTTGAATATGAAGTGGCTTTGGAAAAGTTAACAGGAGATGGTACACCAATAAAAGTGGTTTCTACATAAATGGATGGAGAGAACCTATTACTGTTCAAGTTCATCCACCATGTGCTAAGTTCAAGAAGGGGGGACTTTAAAAATCTGAAATACCAAGATATTTCTTTGCTGCATCTATTAAGAAGCGGTGTTAAGGTCAATCTGTGTAGACTTTTAATGACTCAAATTGAGGGTATGACTAGGCCCAAGTCAAAGACCAATGATTTATTCTTTGCAAAGTTAATTTCGGTTATGATCAAAGTGAAGGTAGTAGCTGATTCTCAGGATGAGACAGTAGTGGTAAGGAAAAAATTTTGCATCACAAGCACTCTTTATAAATACCTGAAGATCAATTGGAATCCATGGAGAGGAGAATGGGTCAGTGATGATGAGAATCTATATGATAGGTTTAATCCTGTGGACCATCCTTTTAGGCCTAAGGATGTGAGTGATCCAGTTCTAGGACCTGATGAATAGGAACCTCGGTATAGTGAAGATATTGATGAGGAGGATACTTCTATAGCTGATGGAAGGGATCCAGACTTTCCTCCAAGTCCGGTTGCTGAAATTGTATCATATATAAAAGAAATAGCCTTGGAAGAGATAAATGAACAAGAAACTATTAATGAGAAAGACCAGCCTGCTCCATAAAATGAGGAAGAAGAAGAATCTAAAACTGAATCATCTTCTTTTTCCACCTTGAGTCTGAGTCCATTGATTGGAAATACTGCTGTGGTAGAGGCTATTCTTGTTGAAGTCGACAGACCTGTACCTTTTCTTGAGGATCCTCTTGTTGTTGGAGATATAGAAATGGTTTTGGAGGACTCTTCTAAGGAAGACCGAGTTGTTGAAGGTGATGTTTCTATACATATACAAGAGAATGCACAAATTGAGGGGGAGAATCCAACTAGACTAGGAAATGTTTCAGTAGCTAGTTGAATTAAATACTGGGAAGAAGACCCATGTTTTGTTGTTTGTGGGTTGGACTATCCAGATTCTGAAGTTGAGACACCCATGAATAGACCACAAGTTAACTATGATATCTTTTCTAATTTTCTACCTGAGGTTGTGGTAAAGAAAGCTGATCTAGACCAGTTGAAGTTTGATCTTAAGACCTCCTTTGTTGAAGAGATAAGAAGAATGGAAACCTCTTTGATTTCATCCATTCAATATGTTATGAATGAATCTGTGGCTAGTATTGTGACGGAACGAGCACCTGTAGTTGTGCCTGACAATCTAGTTACTAAGGGTGATCTTGAGTCTTTAAAAGTTGAGTTGAAGGATACTTAGACTGCATCTGTTGAATATTTCAAAAATTTCTTTGTTGCAGAGATGATCAATATGGAAAAATCATTAGAACCTTCTCTCGGGTGTATGGTTTCAGGCCCTATGACAGAGATGATAAATGAGATAAGAGTATTTCATTCTCAGATTGAGAGCTAGATAGGAGATGTTGTTTCTTTGAAGTAGTATGTTTCCTCTCTAACTAACTTGAGTAGTTCTCAAGATCAAATGAGTGGTGATATCAATTTCATTAAAGTTGTATTAAGGCAATTTGTGGATGTTTTTGAGGGATTTCAGAAGTCAGTGGAACAACATGTCAGCACCCATGATTCTCTTGTGATAAAATTCATAAGTGGGATGACTAAATCTTTTAAGGAAACAATTGCCTTTACTATTGTACCTCTAACATCTACAATACCCTCTTTGGATATTGATCAAATTTGAGCTATGCTAAGAGAAGATATTGGCTAGTCTTCTACCAGTGGCTTGGTAGATTCTGCTGTTTTGACCCAAGTGGTGACTACCACTAGGGATATCGGGAAAATTGTTCATCATTTTATGAGAGAAGCCACTACTTCTCAGAAAGAGGTAAAAGACAAAGTGGATTACTATTTCAAAAGGGTTTATACCAAGAATCATCTCAACAACCATTTCAAGATTATGTTAGAGAACATGAAGCTACCCTCAGTCTCTCAAAATTTCAAAGAACAAGTCAGCAAGCTTAGGGATTTGACGCCAGCTCTAGACAAGTTTATGGAGAACAAGGATGAATTAATTTCTGCTATGGAAAGAGAAGGAGGGATAATTATGGACATTAGGAATCTATTACTGCCCTTTTTTCCTGTAGACAGTACTCCTGTCATTGCACCTCCAACCCTGCCTGCCTCTACTCAGTCTGCCTCTATTCCTCAGATGACTCTAGTTCATGCAATCTGGAGCCTCACTCCTATCATCAGACAGAGAGCTACCCACTACCGGCTAGGAACAGTCTATGTTTCTCAACCTCCAGCAGTACTTTCTGGAATTTCCAAGCCTTCTACTAAAACTACCCAGCCTGAATCTACCTCTGAACCCCAAGCCAAATCCAAAGTGGACATTCAGGAGGTGGATTTATTAGTGGCTAAGACCTTTGATAGAAATCACTTTTACTATTTGTTTCAATTATGTATTTCTCTATATCTTTTTCCTCCAAAGAATATATATTATCTTACTTTCTTTTACCTTCTGTTCCTTCTCTCATTTTTTGTTTCCCAATTTTTTCTAATCCCAAAGGGGGAGAAATATGAGCTTAAGAAATATAAAGAAAGGGGGTGAAATAATATAAAGGGTGAGAAATATGAGTAATGTGAGCATAACTTTTATATGAGCTTAAAATATTCTACCTCTAGTACATTTGTTTTCTATCCTTGATACAGTTGTATCACACCTCTGGTACATTTATTTTATAATTTTACCTCTGATACTTTTTCATGTTCTATTCTATTCTATGATACATTTGTCTTATAATTCTAATACATTTTTTACTTTTGATACAATTGCTTTTAATACTATATCCTCTGATACATTTAAAATATCACATTTGAAAATTTCATTACTCACACTGAGAAATAAAAACCATTGTACTTTATACCAATACATTAATGACCATAAGTTGTGATTATCAAAAATGGGGAGATTGTTGACCTCACCTTTTTTGATAATCCCAATTATTCTTTACTATGCTTTGATAATCCCAAATAATTTTTATCCTTATAATAATTAGTCTTTCAATATATGAAGTCATATTATTAAGTTGATAAAATATCAAAATGATAATTGGATTTTGATAATCAATGGTTATATGTGTTTATAATTGTTTAGAAATGTAACTAACTCAATCTGAATATGATTTTTATAGAACAAATAAGTGTTGAGTGTTGAGTCACTGATACAGACCTACCGGTACATAGCCTATCGATTGAAAAAGTCCACTGATATCCACAACGACTACCGATAAGGCTAAGTACACCGGTATACAATTCTACCGATATGAATAAGGTCACCAGTATGTAGATAGTCACTGTTACACCTAAGCTAATGATAAAATAAGTCTACCTGTGTGAACAAGTCGACTGATACAGGCCTACCGGTAAATAGTCTACCGATAAGTAAAGGTCACTGATATGTACTTACCGATACAAATAGACAGACAGACAGCTACCGATATGAAGTCCACTAAAACAACTATATAGTCTACTGATACTTACAGACAGACGGCTACCACTAAAAAGTCTACCAATACATGAATTCCACCAGTAATAAAGAGTTACTGATAGAAATAGTTAGCGATAGAAATAGTGTTTGATATAAAGAGTTACTGATAGAAAGAGTTACCGATAGAAAGAGTTACCGATAGAAGGAGCTACCGATGGAAAGAGCTACCAATATATGGAGCTACCATTATAAAGGATAACAGATACCGATATAGAAGAACTACTGATACAGGCTCACTGATACTAAGAGTTACCGATGGAACCAAGCACAGTTTCTCTAAACTCTATTTCTATTTTTTTATTTAGCAACGATCATATTTGATGATTTTAATGCACCTACTATTAATTAATGATAGTGTTTGGAATTTCAGGAATTGTACCTTGTACCTATAAAAAGGTAATCATTCCCATTGTCGGAGCTGAAGATATAAAATGGAACCTCAAAAGAAACCAGGTAGACATACGCATATACACAATAGAGAGGTGACATCCTTTCACACTCTTACTTGAAGAACACTAGACATACATGAGGCCATTCATACAAGAAGAGAGCATAAGCTGAACTTTATTCAAGGAGTAAAGAACTACAATGATCTCCTCATGCACTCAATTTGATCAAACTGAACCTAAAAGTCAATGAAGCAAATGAAACTCTGTTTTTAGACAAAAATGAGAGAAGGACTCAGAAGCATTTTTGATTAATCAAAAGGAGTCCAGAGTTCCATATAAAATCACTAGAGCATTCTAAACTCATATCTATTCTCTCTTAGTGATTATTTTACTTAATTTTTGAGCAGTGTGTATACTTTGTATATTCCATACACACACTGTCGCATGTGCTAGACTGGAGGATTTATAAATCCTCACATAAAACTTTTATAACTTCCTTGTATCCCACTGTGAATAGTGGTTGAGGTCAAGAAGGACCTGGAAAGCCTTTGTGTTGTTGTATTTATTTTCCCACGAAGAACTGTGGTAGAGTTCAGAGTACCTAGATAGTCTGTGTACTGTTGTTACCCCCGGTCTAGGGTGTGGATCAAAGTTTATACAAACTATTTGAGAAGACTAAGTCTCATCTTGAGACTGAACCTCTTGGTTAAATCTACTGTGATTTTTTATTCTGTTTTAAACTATATTAGATATTTCGCTGCTATGTACTTTGAAATATAAATCTATTTTAATGTTACTCTGATAATTATATTAGCACGTGTTTATAACTTTTGTTATTCAGTAAGTTAGTTTTAAAATTTAACTAATCTTCAGATTAAGTTAACTGAGAAATAATCAATCTCTTGAGAAACTAATTGAAAACATATAATCTTTATAAATTCACTATAGTTTAATTTTTATTTAACTTGGCGGTTTTAATCATAAAGTTTTTAACATAAATTTTAATTAGAACTCAATTCACCCCCCACCCCTTCTTGATTTTCCACTCCGACCAACAACTTGTGTACAACCCTCATCACCTATAAAATGATAAGATAAAAATTTATTAGAAGCTTATAAAATGAATATGAAGACATTTTCTTTAAATCTATCAAGAATGAAAATTATAAGAATGTTATTGAAGAAAATGAACTTTTTGACTCTAATAAAAAAGGAATGGTTAGTAAAAAAATTGATAATAAAATTTCTTGTTTTCTAAAAATGTTGTAAATAAGAATTGGAATGTACAAAAGAAAATTACCGTTGAAATGTTTAGGTTGTGAAGATATTGGTCATTTTACTGAAAATTTTCCTTGATGAAATTTATGAAGATGAAAGAAATTCTGGATAATCTTTTACGAAGAAGGAATACATATCCAAACACTATTTTAAGTTATTATATAATAAGTTCTATAAATACAAGTAGAGAAAAATTTCATCTAATGTTGAGGAAGATGATAATAGTGAAGACTAAGCTGAAAAATCCAATGATGATGTTAATAAAAAGTTATTTATTGAACAAGTGAATAATTGAAGTTTCACATGTGATGAATGTAGTATATCTAAAGAGGATGAGACTCGAATAAAATTTAAGTTGAAAAAAGTTTAAATAATTTCATGTAAATAATTTATTACTTCAAAGGGATAACAAGATATCGAAGAAATAAAATCTTACATCAAACAATCGTAAATATTTATTAAAGAAAAATACGTGTTACTAAAATATATTGATAATATTAAGACATTTACTAATTAAAATGAAATCCTCAATATCATACTTGAATTAGTGTTAAAATTAAAATTGAAATACTTTGATCTTATTAAACAAAAAATAGCTAAAGATGAGCATGGAATTACAAGCTTCCAAAAATCAATTACAAATGTTGGTGAATGTTCTAAAACAATTGACCTCAAAAATATAAAAAACAATTTCCTCAAAGGTTGATAAGAAATATTAAATGTTTAGAAGAAAAATAATATTGATAAAATCATGTATGTAACCAAAATGAGTAGAGTTGAAAAACCTAATGCTTCTAGATTTTCAATGACTGAACTAATGGAAATAAATAGTGGTGATTCTTTTTAGGATTATATGAAGTATAATATGAAGAATAAATCTCAGAATATAAAAACCTTTGGGTTATAATAAAGTTTCAAAGTGGAAATTAGGAAAGGAGATCGAAATCATGTATACAATGCTGACATTATGGAATTTATATAGGGAAAAAATTTAATGGTTACTTCTTTTATTTTGGGGGATTTATCCATAAAAAATATGCATTAGTTCAACCATCAATTTTTCAGAGAATATAAGAAAAAATTTAGATATACATTTAAGGGGATTCAACCCACTCATTGAAGACAACCTGAGAAAGATATCTTGAATATTGAAAATAAATTTCAGCCCATGGAAAATATTTCTAAAATATGTGAATATCCAATACATATTGAAAAAAGATCTATTTTCATGTTACTGGTACTATAATGTTTGTACAAAAAACCTCGAAATATATGTGTGGGGAAAGAAAAAGAAAAATATAAATACATAGTTATTAAAAATTATCTCATGTCTATAAAAGGAGAGTAGCCATGGATTTTGTATAGAAGGTGTCCTTCACATATCATATAATATTCGAATATTTTGAATAATTTTAAATATTTTTAAAAAGGTTAATTGAATTTTGACGATGATGATCCACTTATAATCAAGGGTTTTAGGTCTACTATTGTTTCTGAATCTTTCATCGGGGCGTGCACATCTGTTTGATCGATGACGACAAGGACGCACTGGTTGTTTCCCTGCATTCTTTCTTTCCAAATTTGG
This sequence comes from Viscum album, assembly GCA_963277665.1. Taxonomy (NCBI): domain Eukaryota; kingdom Viridiplantae; phylum Streptophyta; class Magnoliopsida; order Santalales; family Viscaceae; genus Viscum; species Viscum album. The sequence continues at coordinate 1,152,460,391 of OY728130.1, forward strand.
GCAGCATCTCTTCCTTATTTAGGGACATTTTCTCCATGATTGAAATGGGATGATGGGATGTCGGTTCCTCCTTCCATGGATTCCTCCTCGGAACTCGTTACCTAGTTCGAGTCTCCCTTATAGATTAAGTCATGGTTCGTGAATCTCGTTATCGGTGCCATATCATTGTGGACACCAATTAATTACACTACTTCCATAAGGACATTCCATGGGGTCTTGACATGGTAGCATCCTTCTGTCGGAGTAGATGACAACATCAGGCATGTCAGGGCATCTTTGGATGCATGGACATTGGGGAACCTGTATTTTTTCCCATAAGAGGGCATCTCAAGGGCGCAGAACCCGATGCATCCCATGCTAGTCGCGGGGTATCTTATGCCGGAGGAATGTCTTTGAGGTTTTCCTCAGCTTCTCATGTTTAACACAGGGTATTCCGCGATTTTAACATCTAACAAAGACTTTTATGCCAAGGGCCTATATTCTGAGGTTTTCCATAGGCATCTCATGTTTAACATGAGGTAGACCGTGAGTTTAACGTCTTGTAGAGACAGGATGAGGGTGATCAGAACATCCCATAGAGACAGATCATATTGGTAATTCCCTAAGAGGGAACACCTGGAAGGTTTACTAGGTGGATGGATCATAACACTCAATAAGAGCATACCCCAGATGGTGTGTCCCATAAAGTGAATATTTTACCCCGTGAAGGCTGATCTGGACACCACTAAGGGTGGATCAGGGAGTGTGCACCCCTGAATGGGGGAACACCAAGGATTACCATTGGCTGGGATTGAACCTCCTGGAGGTTTCCTACCTACCCTATGTAGAATACATGGATCAAAATCCACATAGTTCAAAGGGATGATGAATCGGGGTGTACACAGGGGAAAACAACTCGAATATATACAAGGTCTTCCACATGGATAGCGGCCCAAGTACTGCTAGGAGCAGTGGGGAGGTGGATGACAAGATCCCACCAGAATGTGGTAGCCTGGGTAAAAATCAAGATGGATGATGGAGATTTTAATGAAGTGGAGGGATAATGAGATGGAACTGACGTAAGGATGGTGGTGATGTTGGGCTTGAGCCTTGAAGAGACTTCCTGCGTATCCCTGTGGTAGGGAATCAATGTCCACATAGTTCGGTAGGGCGATGGGACACCTAAGCAGGAGACCTGTGAGAATGGACGCATGGATGGGATATAGAGGAAATAGAACCTCCAGGTTGGGTCATGACCTTCTTAAAACACATAATCTCGAGTGATAGATCAGGATGAGACATGAGTGATAGGATTGAACCTCAGGGAGGCTTCCTATGTATCACCATGGAAGGGAATCAAATTACACATAGTTTATCTAAAGATAGATTACTGTTGATTGGGGACTTCAACAACTTACCATCGATTGGGGGACTTCAACAGTTTACCACCGAATGGGGTTGACAATGGCTTACCACTGAATGGGGTTGACGACGGCATACCTCTGAATGGGCTTAACAACAGCTTACCACTGAATGGTGTTAACAATGGATTAACACTAAATGGTGTTGAACCTCAGGGAGGCTTCCTACGTAACTTTTCTAAGAGACAGGGATCAAAATCCATGTAGTTCGAATGGGAATAGTTTAACGTCTTGCAGGACGAAAAGGGGTGTACATTTTAATACTATGTAGGATGGGAGTGGACCGACGTGAAGTGGTTCGGACAAGATGGAGAGTGATATTGAACCCCAGGGTGGCTTCCTACATACCTTGGCTTGAAAAGGATCAAATTCCATGGATTTCAGGTTGGTGTGGATGTCGTTTAACGTCATAAAGGCCGAAAAGGGGACATGTAGTTTAACGTCATACGGGAAGAAGGTGGTCCGACGTGAAGGGAGTATCAACTATTAGTTATTGGGAATGAACCTTAGGGAGGATTACTACATACCTTGCCTTGGAAAGAATAAAATTCCACGTAGTTGGGTAGTGGTTTGGTGCACTGACGTGAAGATGGTTGGGACCAATGGGTGTTGGGCTTGAACCTCGGGGAGGATTCCTACATACCTTTCCTTAGAAAGAATCAAATCTCTCATATTTCAGGAGGATTTTTCTGCACCGATGTGAAGATGGTTGGGATCAATGGGTGTTGGGATTGAACCTCAGGGAGGCTTCCTACATACCTTTCCTTGGAAAGAATCAAAGACCACATAGTTCAGATGGTGGGAACCAGCGTGAAAGGGGTCGGAACAAATGGGTGTTGGGATTGAACCTCAGGGAGGCTTCCTACGTACAATGTCTTGGCAAGGTTCAAAGTCCACATAGCTCATGAGGAATGTGGGGCTAACACTCTAAGCTTCCCAAAAAGGTTTTCATGGTCGATACTTACTCTAATCTCACATGATTCATGCTCGGTGCGAGAAACAAGAGGCAGCAAAGACCTTAAAATCACATCGTGAAAGGTGCATCTGTGGGAAGTGAAGTGGGGCTTACACATGGTTAGCAGCCCAAAGAGGAAATAGGGGATTACGTGTGGTTAGCAGCTCGGGTGCCGCTATGGAGTTGCAATGGTGGATGGGTCTTACGAAAGGAAGATTCCCGGGTGCTGCTATGGAGCGGGAATGGTGGATGGGGCATAAGCAAAGAAGCTACTCGGGTGCTGCTTTAGAGTGGAAATGGTGAATGGGGCTTAGGCAAGGAAGTTGCCTATGTGCCGCTATGGAGCAAAAGTAGTGGGTGGGGCTTACGCAAGAAAGCTGCCCTAGTGCCATTATGGAGCGGTAGTAGTGGATGGGGCTTATTCATTGAAGCTACCCAGGTGTCTTCCTTTTGTCTGGCCATGAGGGCATCCTAACTCATTGGTAGGTTGAGTCATATAGTTGGGGTCTACACTTATGTGCTAGTGCACAAGAGGTATAATTCTAGGGGCATTGGAATCAATCCGAACAAAGGGAGATGAAAATTTTGAATCACATTCTTGACATTTGTAATGCAATGAGGATGGCATGGCGATGAAGGATAACTACTGACTGTGTTCAAAACACATCGTCCGTATCACATTAGCCTAAAATGGGAACAAACAAACGAGGGTCAACTTTTGACCATGTTCGAAACACAAGACCTAACTGAGAGTGTCGTCCAAAGTCTTCCGGGGCATTGGCCTAGGATAGTAGGTGAGCCGAGGCAGCATGGGACCAGTCCGTTAAGGGGTCCCTTTAGACATGGAAGAGGATGAAGATCCAAATGAAAGACACAGAAAGCATGGGGTGGAGTGGTGGAATGCTCGAATGTCTTCCAGTGCTCGTGAAATTATTCAACTATAATAATGGCATGAGGCATCTTATGCTGAGCACATAAGGAATCATTTATTTGGAACAAGAGGTATCCTATTATTTAATAATAGAGAATATTACAGTTTATAGTCATGTAGAGAAAACTGCTGTCATCTTATTCTTGGAGCATAAGGAATCTCTAATTTGGAACAAGAGGCCTCCTATGTTTGGAACATAGGGTGTAGTACAGTTTAAAGTCATATAGATAGGACTGTTGGCATATTATTCTTAGAGCATAAGGCATCTCTTGTTTGTAGTAAGAGGCATATTATGATTTTCATATAGGGTGTACTGCAGTTTATAGTCATGTAGATAGGAATATTTTCATCTCATGCATGGAGCATAGGGCATCTCTTGTTTGTAGTAAGTGGCAACCTATGCTTGGAACATAGGGTGTACTACAATTTATAGTCATGTAGGGAGTACTATTGGCACCTTATTCTTGGAGTATAAGGAATATCTTGTTTGGAGTAAGAGGCATCCTATACTTGGCACATAGGTTGTACTATATTTTATAGTCATGTATAGAGGATTATTAGGAAAAAGGCGCCTAGAAATGGTAGGTGTAGGGACTTATGCAACGGCGGCCATTTCTGGTTCAACCTGGAATAGGAACCAAGTGATAGGGTTTGGATGGGTTACTTGAGGAATGGTTTAACTCAAGGTAATTGGGGAATTTATGAGGATAATCTCAACTCATGACATGAGAAATGAACCAAGAAGAATATGTTGATTGAAAGTGTTTCATTGTGTGCGGAAGAGCATCTCAAGTCATGGTATTCCATAGGTGGAAGGTGGGTGCGCATAATGGTGCAATGTAAAATCCCGATGTCCCGGTCCAAAAACATCACGGTGCAACTCTCCATTTTTCATGGTGGTTAGTGACAGTAGCAAAGGGACCAGCCCTGAGGGTCGGGACTGTAGACTAGCAAGGACCCTAAGCAGGGGTGCGGGGTGCAGCCCCCGCGGTATGGACTGGTGGGTGTGAAGGTAGGATCTTTTCAACGAATAGGTCTTCATGAAGTATCTTTGTGGAGAAAAGTGGTTTTTGGAGCATGGGGTCTCGCGGAGAATCTTCCCAAAGGAAATGTGTTCGCGGAGCATGGACTCACAGAGCATGGACTCGCAGAGCATGGACTCGCAGAGCATAGACTCATGGATCATAGACTCGCGGAGCAACATCATGAAGGAAGCTACTCACAGAGCATGGACTCACGGAGCATCTTCGAGAATAAATCTACTCGCAGAGCATGGACTCGCGGAGCAGCTTCGCAAAGGAAGATACTCACGGAGAATGGACTCACAGAGCTGCTTCGCGAAGGAAAGAGGAGCTCCACCAACTGGGAGATCGGCCGCCCAAGGGGTGGAGTGACCCGCTGGTGAAGGGGTGTGAGCTGCGTATTTATAAGGGAGAGGGGTGGTGAAGCAGAGCCCACTTGGCGCAAAGACAGAGCTCGCTCTGTGGTGGGTTTTCAAATGTTAAAGGGGTTAGCGGAGAATCCTTCCTCCTTTCCCTGCGGTGGATTGCGAACGTCAATGGGGTTTGCGGTGGATATTTCCTCCTTGCTCAGTGGAGGGTGCACGAACATTAAAGGGGTTCACGGAGCATCCCTCATCCTTGCTCAATGGCGGCTTTGCAAAGGAGTATATTTGTGCCAGTTCGGGGCCCTGGGGGATCCAATAAATTTCCTCCACTCCGTGATTGTGGACGGAGCTTCACGAATGGGCTCAGGGAACTAGTTTTCCCTCCCAACTTAAAATCCCCATAACTCTTAATTGGTAACTCCATTCAGGCTCTACAACATATCAAATAGAATCTTACGAAATGGGATATGCTCTTGAATCATTTTTGGGAGCATTTGAAAAAATTTAGGGATGCATTTTCTAGTGTCAACAACTATCATTGAAGAAAAAAACTAAAATCCAAATGAGCCTTGTTTTTTGATATGCTAGAATAAAACATGTTAATTTATTAAAAACATATTTATAAGGTAAAAAACTTATTTTCAAGAAATATGGTTATTTTAAGATTATAAAAGATGATAAATCAGCTATGATATTCCAAAAAACCAATCAAAAACCTTGTTTCAAATTAGTATACCGGAACATTCATGATATCTAAGCATAATAGATGAAAATCAGAAATGTATTAACAGGAATAGAATATATTTTAGAGTAATATGAGTAAAATAACAAATAGATAAAGTATTCATGATATTACTTACATGAAAAAAACAAAATATTTGTGTTTTCCCATTTTTCGTAAAGGGAATATTACAAACATGGTATATAATAAATCTGAGATACGTTCAACTTGCCCCTTAGAGCTGATACATTCTGACATTTATGGTCCAATGAGTAAACAATCAACACATGGATATAAGTAATTTAACTCTTTCATTAATGACTTTACTCACAATTCATTTATTATTTTATTAAAATATTTATCTAAGGCTCTCAAAAAAATTAACTGTTTCTGGAGAAGAGTAGATAATGAATTTGGATATTCTATGGAAAATATATAAACTAATAATTGTGGAAAATATATAAATGATAATTTCAGATATTATCATGAAATTTAAGGAATTTTTTATGGGTTTAGTGCACTATTCACATAATAGTATAATGGAATATCTGAAATAAAAAAAATATAATTTTGGTGGATATTTCATCATCAATGTATGTTGAACATGATAGTTATCAATATTTTTTAGGGAAGCTATCGGAGGGGTGGTTTTTGTTCAAAAATAATGTTTTTATAGGTTGGAATCGTATATTAATCCTTATGATATGTCTTTATCATATGTATTACAAATATACCGCATGTCAAAATCACTTAAGTGTGTTTGGGTTTCCTTGAATTATAAAAATCAAGAAGAAAAATCATGAAATGTTTGATCATAGATGTATTTATGGAATCTTTCTTGGATACTCTTCTAATAGCACAAGATATATATGTTTTAATAAAAAAACAATAAATATTATTTACTCTATATATATGAATTTTATTGAACTATAAAATAATAATTTTTGATATCCAAATATAGATATGCAAAAAAGGGAAGATTAGGTGGTTTCAATTTAGAAAAATGAAACATTTATTAATTGTATTAATAAATTTAAAGTGGTTCATGATGAGGATTGTAACTCAACTATATCAAGTGATGAGGAGAAACATATTTTATCTCATCCTAGGCTATATAATTGATATAAATATCAAAAAAATCATTGGTGGTAAATAATAACAAGTTCAAACTATATGAAAATTAAGGTTAGTTTCACACACTTCATTATATTAAAAACTTGATACAAAAGATGTTAATGAGAATTTTGATCATCAAGAGTTGATTGATGCTATAAATAAATTGTTAGATTGGATCAGAATAATTTTAATTGGGAACTTGTACCCAAATAATAATAATAATGAGATAGGTATAAAATTTTGGTTTTGAAAAAATTTGAATGATAAATGTGAAGTGATAAAAAACAAGGCACGACTTGTTTGTAGTGGTTACTCAAAAATTTAATGCATTGATATTTATGAGACTTTTTCTTGAGTTGAAATATTAGTGACTATTATAATATTTATTTTTATAACTTAACAATGAAGATAGAAAATAGTTTAGATGGATATGAATTCATATTTCCTTAATATAGAGCTCGATAAAGTAGTTTATATTGAAAAATTGTGCGTATTTTTTTATGGGAAATATGAAATTTAAATTTCTAAATTCAAGAAATATTTATATGGTTTGAGGAAATCTATGAAATCATGGTATTCCAAATTGGATACTTTCTTAAGTAAGTTGGATACCATGAATGGAAGAGTTGACAATAACCACTATATAAACAAAAATAAAGAGGTTTCCGTTATTGTGATCATTATATAGATGATATATTTCACCTAGTAATGATGAAGAAACATATAATAATATTTTTGAGGTGATAAATATGGTATTTTAAATTTCCATGATCAATGAAATGAAATATTTTCATGGATTAATAATATCACAATATAATAATTATATTTTTAAATACCAAGAAAAGTATTTTAAGGAACATCTATGGAATTTTGACATGGAATATTCAAAACCAGTTTTGACACTAATTTCAATGGGAACTATGTTGTAAAAATATTTTTAAGAAAATTAGTTCAATCCTATAGAGTTTAAGAATTTGGTTGGTTGTTTTTTATATCTAACAGATTCAATTCCAGATATAGTAAATGATGTTACTTTGCATGGCATGTATCAAAGTGCTCCAAAAACAACTCATGTTGTTTATGGAAAAATAATTATTAGATACATGAAAGGTACAAAATATTTTAGGATAAAATATGACAGATCAGTAAATATTGATTTTTTTTGGTGATATAGATATATATTGGGCATTAACTGTTGATTAAAAAAGACCCACATTTTGTGGAGTTTTATGTTTTGGAGAATTTTGTGTGAGTTGGTACACAAAGAATCAAATTTCAAAAATAGGATACATGGAGAAAGATTAGTATGTATGTTCCACTCAATATTAAAAACAAATAATGTTAATAGTGACATTATAGAAAGATTTTTTGGTAAATATAAAGTCGCCCCTTCTCATCTTGTCTTTTAATAGTGTATTTAAGGGGGATAGAAATGTAAAATATCTCTATACATTGGTATATGCTTATGATTTTAAGGAATAACATATATTCACAGGAGGCCATAAAAGGTTTAAGTTGTGATTTCAATATGTGTGAACTATTTTAATAATTTTTTTAGTGGTTAATGGGGAATAAAATTATTCAAAAAAAGTTATTTTTTTAATGAAGCTCAAATTTTATGGAAAATTTTTCTTATTAAGTGTATATAACTTCTTATGGAAAACATGGGTTTTTAGTAGAATGAATATTTTTTCTTATATTAATTTCTCTCAAGTTTGATTATAATTGTTGGATATATTATAAATTTATTAAGTTATAATGTTTCAATGATTTATGTTTCTTGATTGATAAAAAATCAAAAGGGGGATATTTGAGGAATAATTTTTTTGTTTGAGTTTTAAGGTTTCTGGATGTTTTTATGAATATTTTGTTAGTATTTATAAAATTTTATAATTAATTTTATTTCTTTCCCATTATAAATCACATAACTTTGTTAATAATTCCAAAAAAGATGAATGAATGGAGATATGATCAAATATAGAAGAAATTATTATGTTTTTCAGATTGAATCCATCAAATGAAGTTCTCAAGAATAAGGTTCATGAAAAAGAATTTTCAATAATGAATAAATCTAGAAATTATTTTTTATTCTTATAATTATTAATATTTATGACTTATTAATTTCCCATGTTACTAAATTAAGTATAAAGGATGATCTTTTTGTTTGATTTGAATGGTGTAGAAAATTTTTATGTGTGAAAATTTCTTATTGCGAAGATCTATGAAGTTCATTGAATAAAGCCTTCTAGATAGAATAAATGTTATAAATTTTACTGGATGAAGCCCTCAATAGATAATAGATTTCATGATTTTAATTGGATATAGGATGTAGTCCATATTCCTCCACATAAGTGTAAATAAACACTTTGAATAAGGGTATTCACACTACTATATAAATTTCATCTCATCAACCTGAGGTTTCTAGATATAGTACACATCGTGAAGGATTTATTTTCTAATATTATAATGTTTCATGTTCCAATTTTCAAATATATTGAAGTTATGGAAGCTGATGTACTTAATGGAGTTATTAGTTAGGCATGTCTCAATATTTCAATTAGAAGAAATATGTTGAATTTACAATGGATATATCCAAGGAATGGCATCAGACAGATATCATCGGATGATGTTTTCAATGGTATTGGTTGAAGCCCATAAAAAAGACTATTTATGAATTTTTCAAAAATTAGAAAGTTTTATTATGTACATTGTGTAAAATATTTAAGTAAATATGCTTTATGATGATCAGGAAAAATTCTATATTTCCTCGAATATAGGTTTACATGTAATGGAAATGGATTATTTTTTTGAATGAAAGATGCTAGATGGAGGTTCATCGAACAGAAGTCATGCTATAATGTTTTATAAGATTAACATGACTTATAAATTATCAGCGGACCAATAATATTTGTAAATATTTCCTAAATATATCTAATATGATGATGTTGAGATATTCATTAAGTGTTCCAAATATCATGGAGTAAAATCATGAAACTTATTGAGATTTAACGTAGTTTTAAGAAGATCATTCTCATGGATTTTTAGGGAATTATTATTTAAGTCTTAAGAAGAAACCAGTATTTTTCAATTGACTGTAAGTTTTTTTTAATTTTTTTAAATTTAATGAGAAAATAAATTTATATTTTAATATTTACCCCATTTATTTCACCTACATAAATGTTTTTTAATACAATAAAAAATGTATGAGACACTATGTATACATGAATAAGTGAGGTGAAGTGATCAAAAAGTGTAAAGTCTATCAGAAAGAATTGTTTGAAGAAACATCAGAGAGTTGATTATTATATAGAGATTTCTCTTAAATTTTTAGCATACAAATTATGTGAACAAATGATTTTACGAAGTGTTTTTAGAATTAATAATAGTTTTGTTGGAGTTTCATCATTAAAAAGATACTAGAAATTGTTTTCTTATTAGGTGGTTTTGGACTGACAAAATGCAGTGGTGAATGGATAAATAGTTTTATTGAAGTGAATTCAGTACGCAAAGAGCAACTAGATTCATTTTAATAGATTTAGGTTACTATAAAGACTCATCAGATGGATATAATTTTCAAATTTTGATCCAACTAGATATATGTTCTTACCAACATTTTGGATAGAATTTGAAGAATTTCTTAGAAGAAGTGAAAGTGTAAAGATTATACGAGCAGCATAGCAATAAAATTATAGTTCCTTTTAGTGAGGGTTTATAATAGTTGTCAAAAAAATATTGGTCACACATTTTATCTTTGTGGACAACACATGCACTATTGTATGATATATGGCAACATAAGTGAAAGGATATTTTCTGCTTCTTATGACCACATAATGATCATTGTTTTTGTGGATACTAAGGTAATTTATTATTTTAAAACCATTATATAGAATATATTATCTTTTTGAGTAATAATCCATTTATATATTTATGGTTATATGGTTTTTCTTGTGTTATTGTTTTCAGAAATGTAATAACACTTTGATAGGAGAAAAGTTTTGTTTCACAATAAAAATAATATAAAAATAGAAGATCATTGATTAAACCCCTCCCCCTCTAAATGATCACACCTATCTTGATTGGTCATTTTAGACATCATTATTTATCTTATGAATTGGCATCAATTCACACATATTTCATAATGGTTGTGATGTGGGAGAGTGATACTGTAAGGGGAGTTCCTATTAGGAAAGCGATAGAGAAATGAATAGTTTAACATTGTATGTGGAGTACGAATGGTTTTCCATGAAGATTAATTTATTATGATAAAGATGTTTGATATTAAGTTTTACATAAAATGGTGAGGGAACAAAATTACTATATTTTAGTACTGCATATCTCTAACCAATAGTTATAATGATAATTACCTAAATAGGGATTATGGGATAAGGATGATCCATTATCTTTTGAACATGAAGAGATAAATTATAATCCACTATCCTGGGGATCTCATGTCTAAGGTGATATAATGGTATAGGTGTATAAGGATGATATTCAATATAAGTTGTTCATTTAAAGAGTCATATTAGCATCATAGTATTCATATTCAACATATATCATTCCATCAAATTCAGATACTCTTATTACCGGTAGCCAAGGATGGTTTGTGAGGATATGAGTTTCTCCAAACATGAAGTGTAGTTTATGAAAGGAAGGTTTTATAAAAGAAATATATAATAATTTATACTTTATCTCACCATGACTAGATGATTGTAATCCCATTGATATATTGATGTGAACCTTTACATGGATCTCATAAGGGTTTCCCTTATAACACCCTTTGTTTTTATGAATTATTTTATTCAAATATATCAAAATTCATTGATGTCTTGCATTGCACACGATACACCCTATTAATAATTATTTAAATAAAACCCCATGATTAGATTACAATACATGAAATACTAGTAATATCTTATAGTGCATGCAACACAACATTTGTCTTGTTTTAAAAACAATACTGAGTTCTTATGATATATTGCATTACAGGCAAGAACGTGTTGTAACAAACTAAAATATCATTATTAAAATGTTTTTATAATTATCACCTATCTATTTGAATGGTACATATAAATAAGATTAACTAAATTATAAAACTATTTTTTATACATTGTTAAAAATGAATTCCTCAGTTTTTAATTAATATGAAGTGAAAATAAAAACCAATTGAATATAAAGTAACTATTTTTATGTAAAAAATATTTTTATGCCCACAAAAGCATTTAATATTAATAAAATAAATTATTATATATTCATGAGAGATATGAATGAAATTTATATAGTTTTATTTAAAAAAACATTCATCTAATAAGTTTGATATCCAAAAAATATGAACAAATCCAATTTTTTGGCATAAACAGTTGTATTACTCTAAAAGGTGTTCTTACCGCGTTTTAATGGCATACTTTTTTAAAACAATTTTTGGAAAAAAATCATTTTAAATAAAAAACGTTATCTTTTAAATCATAATATAAAAAATTACTTCGGGTTATTTTTTGGTTTTTTCTAAGAAGTTTCATTTTTTGATTAATATTGAAAAACACTAAATTCTAATGGAAAAATAAATTTTCCACTAAATTATTTATATAGTTAAATTATATTATAAATTAATTTTAAATATTATTTAGATAAATTATAAATATATTAACACAATTTAGTAAATTTTAATAAATTTCAAATATAAATAGGATATAAAAACATAGTGAATTGTTGAACATTTTCACATTAAAACCCCACTTTTCCGTTTCATCTTTAGGATAACTTTTAAATTAATTTCAGCTACTTCTGTTACTAGAATTTAGAAAAATGGATTCCTTATTTTTAATAATAAAAATTTATAATCTCCAGTAACTTCAAAATATTTTTTGACCAACAATATTAGTTAAATCAATTAAAATTAATTAAAACTATTAATGTAAAAACGAGTTTACATTGTGGTTAAACTTTTATCCAAAGAGGGGAAATGAACTATAAACCTATCCAAAAATCCATTGGATGGAAAAAAGTAGACCATATAATCTATTTTATATAATATGGAATATTATTGGTGGCATATTATGTAAGGGATACCCCTAAATACTATTTTCCAATTTGTATTTAGAAGAATGTCACTCCTCAACTATAAAAATGCACTCCCCCCCCCCCTCAATTATTCACACCCCTCAATACTTTTATCTCAGACAATACCAGACCAAATAATCGCCCAAAATCACTCCTATCATACTAAAAGAATCAATTTGGTCATAAATAAAACCAAGGATGTCTTTTGGTGTAAACCAAACAGAGTTACCCAAACAAGTAGTAACATTTTTCAATGAGAACTATTGCCTTAATTATTTTCCCACCATGTATATTATCTTTATTACATTTTTATATAATAAAATAAGTATACTAAATATAATAATATTTTTTTTTTACTTTTTATACTTACACCTACACACAATTCCTTCAAATTGGATATGTAATCTTCGTTTATGTGTATAGCGAACTACCGCCTCGCGAACCGGTATTGTTCATTCATCCATTACCACCACTCATGGTTGGGAATAATGATGAAATTAAAATTTTTATAAGAAATATATGATATTTATGATGCCTTATTATTTTTTAATTATTATATAAAACAAACCTTCATGATTTCCATTTTGTTGGAATACGATAACTTGGTCTGTGTACGTGTGGACTACCGCTTCCTCAAAGCGATGTTATTCATTCACACTTTACATGAAATGTATTAAGGATTCCTTTAATAAGAATATTTTAAATATATTACATAATAATTATAATGTAATTATAAAATATATATATATATATATATATATATCATTTACTTTCGTTCTTTCAATACAATAAGAAAATGGAAACAATGGTAATGCGTACGTATGGCATACCATCAGCATGAACAGTGTATCTCATTTTATATTTCTATATTTTATAGATTATTATAAACAAATATATAATGGATATATATGATATTTATATAATGGTTTAAATTTTGTATAAAATTAAATCATGATCAATGAAAAAGGACCAAAAATAATAAGTCAAAACATTTATGAAAAAGAAAAGTGGACATTACCAAAAATGTAACATTAACATGTAATTGTAAATAAAGTGGCATAAAATGTCATAATAAAATAATATATGGTTAAATATAAGAGAATTAGGTTTTTTTAAAGATTTATAATATAATTTTATTTATTATACTTGAGGTTTTAACGTGTATGAAAAATTTTAATACTTAAGGTAACAGTTTTCTCGTCTCACATTTATTTTTTGTGATATATATGATATATTCACAAATTATTATTATTTTGTGGTGTATATGCATACCAATGAAAATTTATTTCATGAATTTAATTTATCTAATTATATTATAAGTTTTAATTTATGTTATTATTTCATGTGTCTCATGATTCAAAATTTACACAAGCATTAAGGGGATTTCTAGTCTCACTTTTATTTTTGCAAGACTTGTTTCATATTGACCACTCATTTCATTCATGTGGTCAATATAAGGACCATGAATGTTTTTTATTATTAATATATTAAAATTTATGGTTATTAACCAATCCATTTTATTATCTCTCATTATGAGTTTTATGGTTCTAAATTTACTAAATTGCTAATGTTTTTATTTCTCAATTTTCCTTCATTGAGACACATGTTGTATTATGCACCTATATTATTTTAATAGGATTATGTAATTCGAATTTAAATATTATAAAATTAATCTTATTCATTAAATTTTATTTTAATATTCATGTAACTATATCGTCTAATAGGTATTTCGATTCAAGGTTACCAAAGTGGCAAGAGTTAATTGCTACAATCTCATCATCTGCCAGAATTGTTTGTGATTATACTATAATTGATGAAGCATTATGATATATATCTCAATAACTCTCTTGTAATTTATTATAATATAGTTATTCAATATATCTTTAAGTATTGTTACCATTTTTCACTCTTTGGTACTTAATATGATAAATAAAATTTTTTTATGAAAATATAACATTTTCTACCTCTTTGGTCATAAATATTTTTTATTCAAAAACCATATTGTCTAAACATGTTTAAAAAAATGTTTTCATATGATATTTTAAGCTAATTTTTATAGAAAATTATTTTAAAAATGTTTTATGTTTTAAATTGTTGAATTTGTTTCATATATTCCTTTATAAGTAATCAAGTTCATTTTCAAAGAAAATGGTTTTCAAAATGTTTTATATTTAAAAAAGTATATTTCAATGAAGAATATATATTTAACTAAAGAAATGTTTTAAATGAATTTTAAGGAATATTTTATAATTTATAAATATTTTTTTCAAATAAAAGTACTTTGAAAATGTTTTATGTTTTAAAAATTGATTTTCAAATAATGGTTATTTCCTTTAATAAATTCTTCAAGTGATCTTTCAAAATCCTATTCTATATAAGATAAAATCCTTGGATGTAGTTTAAGATTTATTTGGGATATAATCCAAGGAAACCATTATAATAATTTATATTGATGGTTTATTTTTATTATGAAAAGTTTCTTATGAAACCTGTTTCTCTTCCGTGGGTTATACTTGTATAACACACTTATGAAACTCACTTGTATTCATGGATTATTCTATGATTAAATGAATATGAAACCTATCGCATTTCCATAGGTTATAGAAATATAAAGTGTTTATAATACCAATTCCATTTCATGGGTTATGATATTATGAATGTTTATGATCTTTTGTCACATATATGTTTGATTTCATTATGTGGAGGGTGGGATATATATCTCCCACCAGTGTATTAGGTATCTATGGATGACTCATGAGTATATATGTTATGTGTGAACCTGATTTTATGTTCATAATTATAAGAGTGAGCCATATTACGTGTTCAAAATATTATGTGTGAACCTAATTATATGTTCACAATGTTATGAATGGACCTGGTTTCATGTCCATAAGTTTATGTGTGAACCTGATTACAAGTTCACAATGTTAATCATGAACCTTATTACATGTTCACAATATTATTCATAGACCTAGTTATATTTCTATAATTTTATGCATGAACCTGATAACATGTTCTCAATATTATGCATGGACCTAATTAAACATTCACAATGTTATGCATGGACTATGTTTGATTCCAATAAGTTTATGTGAAGGCCTGATTTCATGTCCTTAACCTAATGAGTAAAATTTTATTCTATTTACGCATGTTCACAATGTTATAAGTTGATGTGTATTTGAAATGTGTATATATTATTCAAATTTTAGGCTCTCATGATTCATGTTCTTTTATTTTATTATGATTTTTGTCTTATAAATTTTCAACCTTTATCCCATGATCAATTTTTATGATATTTGATATGTAAGGTTTGACCATATAATGTTACGCTCATGTTTACATACCCTTATGTTCATGTTATTCTTAAATCATTTATTTACCATTAATGGGGATCTGATTTCACCCTTAATTATGTTTCATTTCCCTAAATTATTATGAAATTTTTTAAGTAGGATTACTATATGGGAAGATCCTCATGGGAAACATTGATGATCTTTCAACAAGTTATATGATTGTCTTCCCAGTTTTCAAAGACACTAAATATTTGTGATCCTTGGGTATGTAATTTTTTAATGTACTAAAAAATCATTTAAAATGATGTAATATCCATTTATGTTATGAATGGGTCACTACAATTGGTATCAAATAAATTTTTTAGTCAACCTTCGGAAACTATGATGAAAAAACTTTAGTTATATCCATGGGGATATTTCTAAGAATTTGTCTAGGGATGTCTCTAAGGATAAGTATAAGGGTGAGTTTAAGTATTAGAAACGTACTAGAATTTTTGAAAAGGACTATGCGTGCCATTTCTAAGAAATTGCATCCATGTATGGATAATACAAGTGGATGTGTCTCTAGAATAGATGTATATAGGGGTAATAACCATTAATTCAACTTGTTTTTCTAGACTCGATCATGTACTAGTACATGACAACGAGCCTTGTTGCACACCTAGTTTGACACTCCTAGTATATTTTCTACAGAAATTCAAAGAATATTAATGAACTGTTATGAATTATTTAAATATAATATGAATATTAATACTCTAAGATAAATATAAGGTTTAATAGATTAAAGAATTATGTTCTGTGATTTAGACAGCCTAGGAGTTATTTTTCATGATTATGTGGTTTTACACTATGATTAGTATTGTTCACACTGTGTGTTTTAGTTTTAGTCAATGGTTGGAAACTAATGGAATGATGTTAATGAGGAATTAAATGGAAAATGTATTGATTTACCTCTTGATAAACTGAATGTTATGGTAGAGAGAATGAAAAACATCATTGTTAATCTCACACAAATTTATCAAGATATGAATCATGGTGAACATCTAAATGATAAAAGGAGGTAAAAATGTTATGCTGAGTACATCATGAGGAAACTCCCACATTATCTAAGTTGTTTTGTAGACCCATTAGTGGATAAGTAATGGACCAGTACCACAAAAAAAAATATTTTCCCTTATCTAGTGTTTATTTCATGAAAAATTGAATCTAGTTGTCTATTATTTGTAAGGTGAGGCAGATCAATGGTGGAATCTTATTAATAATATATGGGGAAAAAATAAATTTACTTGATTATGTAGTATGAGTTTAGAATCTTATATTTTTAATAATTAGTTTTCTCACATTCTTCATACAAAAATAGAGAAGGAATAACAAGATCTTATGAAGAGAGATAATAAATCAGTTGGGGCCTATGATGAAAAATTTACAAGAGTTACAAGATACTCTTCTAGTATTATAATTCATCTTAAAATTAAGGATGAATAATTCTTCAGTTCCTTGAAACCAAATATCCTAAGGGAGTTATCCATAAGGGACATTTAATGCTACGAAGAAATTTTTCAATGTTCAATAAAACCATAAATGAAATCGAGAAACCATCCTAGTTTTTTTGATAATAAAGGGAAAATGGTGTTTCATTGAAAATCCACTGATATTTCACATTAAGAGAAGAAAAAGTTTCAAACTCATAATTTCTAAAACTGTGGGAAATAGAATATTAGTAAGTTTCTGAAAGGAAAATTATTTTTTTTCAAGTGTGGGAAGCATGGACATAAAGTGGAAAAATATAAAACTGATGTGAAGAAAAAATTCAATTAAATGACTAGAGAGAGAGCTCATTAGAATGAACTAAAAAAACATAAATGTTTTCATTGTAAGGAGTTCAGTAATTATGATAATCAATTCCCTAGTCCAAGGGATAATATGAATTAAAACCCGCAATAACCTCTAATGAAAAAGGATAAAGTGAAAGATTATTAAATCACAATGGATGAATAAAATAATGAAAATTAGGTCATGCTTATCCTCCCCTTAATTGGAAATTTGATTTTTGATTTTGTATGAATAATAACTATGAAAAATATAATGTTTCATCTATTAGTGTTAAAATAAATTCCCTAGGATATGTGGAGATGCACCATTATCGCTCGGGATGGGATCCACGCTCAAATATCATAAAATCATTTAAGGGACCCTATTTCACGAAGCATGGTCATGCGTTCCCATTGGAATCGTGACCACATAAATGAAGGTTATGGAACTCCCATGAGTCTGACACCCTCCGCGACCGCACCAATGAAATTTATGGATGGCTCCGCAAGTTTGACAGATCCTCTGATGATTGTGAAGCCTCTTTATGATTTTTGGTGCACCAGTGAGAATCAAGAGACCCTATATCTTATAAATATCCATCTAACACCCCCTAAAATGTATGGTTACTTAAAACTTTTGAATATTTAGTTCCCCTTTTATGAATCATTTGAAAAATACAAACTAATTGTAAAATGTATCACATGAGGTACTTGAGCATCGCGATCCTCCTTTTCTCCTATTCCTATTTACCCATGCCTTTTTTAATGGAAGGAGACCTTTTGGGTTTCTCAAGGCTTTTTAGTGCATTACAACTTCTTGAATCACTCTTCCATTGATAACGGACCCCATACTAAGGAAGGGTCCCCATGCTTCATGAATCCCATTACATCATGAATCCACAGTTATCCAGGAAGCATTAGAGCTTCATGAATCTCCTATCAACAGATCCCCTAACATCACGAGACCCTATTCTATGTGTCCCTCCAAGCAATAATATAGTTATTTCTTAGTCCCTCATGTGAGGTACAATGTTCCATTGATTGACCACTTTCTTTTCATCATAGATACGCTAATGGATTCTGATTTTCAACAAATCTATGCTAACATGGACCCCATGACTGACCACTCATCCACCACCTCCCGTAGGAAATTGTTTGGGTCAATCACTACCCAAAGGTGTGGGTATTATATAAATGTAATTATAAAGGGGTAAGGAGTGATTCCTCCCTATTTGAGTTGTAGGGAATTAAATTATCAAGCACCATCATCATAATGACATGACGTTATACTATAGTCTCACCTCATGCAAAGGACATGGGGTTCCATGCTTCGGGAATTCTCTACACCAACTCATATTCATGGGAGTGATGGAATTAGATCCTACTCACATGGAATGAGATCTTCTTTGGGTAGATTCTATGAATAATCCCCACACCATCGCTCACTGATGCATCTTTTATTATGAAACTATATCTTCTACTAACTCCTCTTGTTTCTCACACTGAGCATGAGTGGCATGATCTTAGTTGTTAGTAGTGACTGGTACACCCTTCTTTCAGTCATCCCTCCTAGATTAAGCGCCATGTCACCCATCCAAACTAAAAAGGTTTTTATCCTTTTCGTCTAAATTGGGTATGTAGAAAGCCTCTCTAAGGTTCAATCCCAATCACTGGTAAACTCAGGTGCTCCCTCTTGGGGATTTACCCTCATAATGTGAAATATTCCCTTTATGGGACACAACACCCTTGTATTCACCTCTAAAGGGTGTTTTGATCCATCCACCATCACCCATTTCATCCACCATCCACCCTAATTTTTCCATAGTCTGGTACATCCCAGTGTGATCATGACATGCAACCACACCCCCAATATTTCATATATGTTGCCTCCTTAGGTGACATATCCCCAATATGCATCCCCTTACATTTTTAACCATGCATAATCCCCAACATGTCTCTAGGATACTAACCATGCATAATCCTAGAATTCATTTAGAATGTCAACCAAGAGTAATCCCCATCATGTCTCCAGGAAGAAATCCATGTATAAGCCCAGATTTCATGCCCCATTCTAGAACTATGTTGACTTTGACCATAGAATTATACACAGGATATGTAGGAAGCCTCCCTGAGGTTAAATTCCATCATCCATTCACATTCTGGTCTTTCCCTCTAGTTTCCATCTCTCAAGAGGATCATGACCCAGCCCAAAGTTTCAAAATCCTTTAGGTCCCCATCCATACGCTCTATTATCATAAGTTTCCTTCTTTAGTGTCTCATCCCCCCATCTGGACTAGATGGACTCTGATCCCTATCTTCTAAATAGGGTACATAGGAATCCTCTATGAGGTTCAATCCCATCACCCCTCACACTCCATCAATTCCATCGATTCCATCCCTTACACTTCATCCATATCCATATTGATTTTTAACTGATCCACCACATCTCGAGGAGATCATGAAATCCATTTGGGTCATCTTAGTGCATAATACCCATTCATGTCATTGCTTCTCTCTGTATAACATGGGATGATAACCATTTATAAGCCCTATACAACCCATATTCATCCAACCAAGAGTGACCTTATTGTGAAGGGAAACTACCCATGTTTAAGACCTATTCACCATAACCTTTTAGAAATATGTGGGTTTTTATCCTTGTATTCTACACATGGTACATAGGAATCCTCCCTAAGTTTCAGTCCCAGGTAATGGTAAACCATGTTGTCCCTTCTCTGGGGTACACCTCCCTGATTTACCCTCAGTGGTGTCCATATCAGCCATCTTGGTGTGAAACCTTCTCTTTATGAGACACACCTTCCTGGGTCCACTCACATTGGGTGTTATGATCCATCCATATGGTAAACCATCCATGTGTTCCCTCCGAGGGATCAACCTCTCCGATCGATCTCCATGCGATGTTCTGATCGGTATCATCTCATCCTTATAGGACATTAAACTCATGGCATATCCCATGTCAAATATGGGATTCCTGGGGAAAACATCAAATGATATACCTCTATCATAAGATACCCCACGATTGATATTGGATGCCTTCGGTTCAATGCCCTTGAGAAGACCTCCTATTATAAAGAATACAGGTGAACAATTTTTTAGCACTAAGACATTTTGTTGATGCTCAAAGTGACTACTCTCCTAACTGAAGTTTTCGGACCAGACAATACCCCTTGTAATTTCTATAAGGAAACAACTTAATTAACCAGTGTCTAGAAAGAGATGTCCCCATGAATGATTTTCACAAACTATGATTCAAATCTATGGGAGATACCTAGACTATGAGACCACTTCCATGGAATAATCCATGGTAGGAGGAACTGAAATCCCATCATCCCATTTCAATCAATGATCTAACATCACTGAGAAAGTGAAGAATTACACCCACCTTTGGAAATAGGGAATGTAAGGTAAAAATGCAGTCTGTCAGTGAATGAGCAGACACACCCTGGCTGAAAGTGTTGGAAATAGAAATGGCGAACCCAGTGTGAATGTATTCTCCACATTGGGGGACTAGTATCATTATAGTCATCTATTCAATAGACTGTGATGTTACTAGATTTAGATATCCAGCACCAGGTCCCACTACATAAACAATGGTCACGGTGTAGAACTAGCCAGTAGTTGGGGTAGTTGAATGTTGAGCATCTCATTTATTACATTGTCAGTGTGGATCTTTCTCTCCAGTCCTAGAAGATTGGATTTTTCAAATTAATTTGAGATTACCTTCCATTTATTTGTATTGACAGTTGAATATTTACTCCTTAAAGGACCCAAACTACAGGATACCACTCACCCAAATCCCACAGATGTAGGGGGAGGAGAAATTTTGATCCAGAAATTCAGTGTGACCCAACCACCTCCATGAGATCCATGGCTTCATCAGCTATCAGGTGCATATTCTTTATCTCACCCTCTGATATCATCTATATGATGGTGATGTACACCCACATATGATAGAACGAGTAGGAGGGAGTCATTCCCACAAGGTACATGGCACACCAAGGATTGGAGGCTTTGTGCCTCACCCTCACTACCACCACCAAGGGCCACATGGGGAGACCCTTCTCCCCACTCTGGCTTCCAATCAATATTGGACTCTATCCCCGAAATGATCTTTTTATTCACTCCCCTACCCCCAGGAGGTAGGGGATGCTTGAGTCATCTTGGTGATGACCATAGCCCAAGAGCAAATAAAGAGGACTCCCACAGGGCCGCATCAATGCCACCAGCCGCCATCACTTTGGGACAAGGAGTATGGGGAACATTCCCCTTCTCTTCCAGACCCATTCATACTCACCAGACACCAATTTAGGGCTTGTTATTATGAGGATTCCTTTTAGGGGGCATCGTCTTCAACAGTTGGTGGGGCCCTTTCCACCCCCCGGAACATTCCTCAAAGTCCCCTCTATTAAAGATCTAGGACTCCTCTACACCCTGTTGGGATTGATCCCTCGTATCACATGAGTTGGGTTAACTCTCTCAGCCACTGGTGTCCTCAACAGCCACTACGACCTAGTTTCTGATGTTTAGACTCATCATGAATTAAATCCTCGTGTAGTCTCTATCCAATGTGGAGGTCCCCCGTTATCATACCCAACATGGAGGTCCTCCCCATGTTCCCAACAATAGCCAAGGTGTAGGTTATCTCCACCTTGTAGACATTCGGCACAGAGGTCCTCCCCATTCTTATGGTTCCAGATATGGAGGTCCTCCCAGTGTCTCGGACTAGTGATGTGAAGGCCCACCTCGTTTCATCCCCAGCTCTAGCTGATTCCCCCTTGATTTTGAAGAAACTGAAGAGGATGTGCTACCAGCTCCATCCATAATCAGTATAGAGACCCTCCATGTTATATCATTGGTAAACATTATGGTCCTCCCCATGTTCGTCTTGATCCGTGTGAATGTCCTCATCGCACCTCGACCCACCAAAGTGGAGGTCCTCCCCACCCCACCAACAACTGACGTGGAGGTCCTCCCCATGTCTCTAAAAACTCTAGTATAGTTCCTACCACCCATGTCACCATCCATCCATGTAAAGGTCCTCCTCGCCCTGTCCACAACCAAAGTGTAGTTTCTCCCCTCTATAGTGACAACTGATACAGAGGTCCTCCCCATGTATCATTCAACATTTTCCCAGCTAACCCCCGCACCTCATTTCACCAATTTGGAGATCCTCCCCACTTCAGCATCAACTAAAAGAATTAAGGTAATATTTATACAAAAAATGGTCCTTTCCCTAAAGAATCATCCTTTGGAAGAAGGGTGAACCATCACCGCTGAAGGAATGACTCTAGAAAGCACCGAGTTGTGGGGAATCTAGTCTTCTTCTCAGATTATGAAGCCATGTGGGACCCAATGAGGGATCCTTACCCCCAGTCTTCAACATCAGATTCTATGATAGGATCCAGGTAGGTGAAGGTCATTATCCCATAAGGTTATGTGCACCAGATCCTTGAATACCTTCACATATACATCTGGTTGGAGGAAGATTTGGATCTATTCCAAGGTCTTATCATTCAGACACATCTGTCATCAACAGCTCTATTATCTACCTCTAATTGAGATCATGGATAGTGTTTTGGGTTATGATATATTTCCATTACCCATTGGACTCACATATAATATTTTTTTCCATGGCACATGAACCAGTGTTCAGTAACCCATCCTACAAGGATGTGATGATGCGGTTGGCACCACCACCAAGATACAAGTCATCACAGGTTCATTTGTCTATTAATTAAACAATCTCTCCACTAGACATTCCACCACCACAGTGGACCACATCTATGTCGTTTATAGCTTCTAAACTAGTGCCAATCAGATACCAGGGAATCCAAGAGTTAGGAGCCACTTCCGAGAAGGGAAGCTTGTGAGATACTCTCACTGATTACCAGCTATTGGAAATGGTTTGGGTGAATTAATCTCCCAACATCATCATTCAGGACTCCCTCATCGAGGAATAGGTTCTTTGCTTCCTCTGGACCATCTAGATGACCCATTTCCACATCCTCAATCATCACTTGCTCTGGACAAAGAGTCAAGAACACTTTAATGATATCATCTAGAAATTACACAAAGTTGAGTTAGTAGTACTCTCAGTGGTGCAGCATCCTGCATCACCTGATTACCATCTGATCCTTCACCGCCAATGAGTACAAATATTTACAATTATCTCTAGGATCGGTGAATAAGCATCCCGACATGTAAAAGTATATGGTTGGGTGTAGTATACTGCTCTCCACTTTAGTCACATCAAATGGAAACCAGATTTACATGGTGATATCAAGGACACTTCAGGTGTTTTCATGGTGAATATGACTGAGGTCACATTTCCCAAGGGATGGGAGATCAACATAAATTATTTTTTTTAATGGTTGGGGCTGAAGCCTCATTTTTATTATTAATGAAAATCAAAGACCTCTTTTTAACTGTGTAAGGAAGACCCATTACATAGCCTGAAGGCCCAGTGGGCTTGTAGCCCATTACATAGCCCATAGGCCCAATTTTTTGGCCCAATTTCCTTTCTATGAATAGTAACTCATCTGCTACAGTACCCACACAGTGCCCCGCTGCTACAGTGCCCTACCTCCACTACAGTACCCACCAATTAATAGTATCGCCACTACTACAGTACCACTACAATAACCTACGCCCAATGGGTTTTGAACCCCCATTTTTCATGTAGGATTATGGGGTGCTTACCACTAAGCCAAACCCCAACTACATCAACATAAATTATGATGATTAGGATTATCCTAATAGGGTGGCTCATCATATTCATAACCCTCTAGGTTTTATCACTCGGCTTCAGGGGAAGAATCATGTCCTATAAAACCCTCTTCATTCTTACCTATTAGTTGGAATCCTGATAAGGGTTGGGGACCACTAAAGACCTTGGATCTTCCTGATGTTGCGTATAGGTTAGTGGATTATTCAGCATTTATATCTTTGTGAAAACATATTGTAGATCAGCACTAGATCATCAATGAGCTTCGTTCCAAGTGATTCCTAGATTATGGTGATCCATAAAAGGATTATACTCCTCCTCCACTAGCTCAGTCATGGAAGTCAAATATTATTCCTAGAAAGTTTCCCTAACTCAAGCTCCATGATCACGAATATCCAGATAGAGATAAAGTTGTATCCTATGTTTAGAGAGCAAAATATGCATCAATGAATATTCTCGAGCAGTATGAAAATGCCCCACGATATCTAGATCAGCATGTCTAGCAGGCCGATCTATAGATTATCCCATGAAATTACAGTCATACTTATCATGATGATGAGATTGTCAATTACCTAGGGGTCAGGAACCCTTATCCAGACAAAAACCCCTACAAGGATGACCTAATAGCTACTCTTACTACTTGTCTTGAATCCATGTAAACTTGATAGGTGGCGATCCCACCTGATGTAAATTCATATCCATCATGGGTGGACAACAAGAGACCACCCCCAGATTTTGGGAATCCAACCTTCACACCCTTAAAATAAATGGGTGACCCTCTACAACATCTATCCCACTTTATCTCAAGGTGTGGACCCATGTTGGGAACTCTAAATTTGTACAAGGCTTCCAAGTTATAATGTTTCATTTACACATTTTAAGCACATGTGCTTTTCTGGTACATCCAATTACCCATTAGATCCACCATTGGCTATATTGATCTTCATTTGTATTTTTTCTATCGGTTCAGCTCTACCACCTTCGATATGAGTATATACGACCTCTTCAAGTGAAAATAATGGTCATATGAGTGTGTTGGATACTTCATTGCTAGGTGGAACGGAATCACATACTCTCTTGACATGTTTCTAACTCAAGAGAATATATTGACAACGTTCATTAGGAATGTCAGGACTGAATTAGTCCCCACCCTCATTACTCATAATTTCCTAATTGGATTCATGGATTTCAATAAGGATCAATTCCTAGAATAATTCCTTCAATAGGCTAAGAAGGAACATACCGTGTTTCCCCCATCCCTTACATGAAGTGTAACCAAGACAAATATTATCACCACAGTGAAGGTAGGGGATACAGAACCACTAGTGTTGTTTCCGGTAGAACCTCTCCAAGAACCACCCCAGCAAGGAAAGCAACCTCAGAAATCTCTTTATCATTTCTTTCAGAATAAACAAGAACCTCCCTGGTAGGCATCACATCATAGATGAAAGATTTTGGTTTTGATACCACATCTTCCACCACTATCTCGCCTAAATCTTGCTCCCATGGATCCCCCTCTAGACACGATAAACCGAACATATTCCTTATCATATGGAAAGGGTCTCGGTTATTTCCACATCACTTTGGTTCAAGGATCCCTAAAGCTCACCAAATATGGAAAGACTTCAGAAGTTAACCTAACTAATCTCTTTGACTACTTTCCTTACCATAGGTTCATTGAAAATACCATTAATAAATTTTATGTGTTCAAGGATTTTCTCCAGGCCTAGATAGACAATGGTGTGATCAGGTTAGGAGAAATCCCAGCATAAGTATGAGATATATCTATTGATACTGATTGGGATAGTGAAGGTTTTAGTGAATGGAAACAATTATCCAACTGTGATTCTCAAAATTATGATTATTGGTTGGTTTTCAATGAATTTTCTAGCTCCCATGGCATCATTTGTGCCCTCATAGGCCATCCACCAAAAGTTGTTGCACCTCCTTCAGTAGTTGCTTCTACATCCTCCTCCCAACCCTTGATATCTCATAAGAGTAGGAATCGACAGCGCAAGGGAATGCAAAGTCCACTGTCGGTACTGAGCCTATCCTGTACACCCGGCGACTTCATTCCCCCAGAAATTTGAATCACACCCAAGGTATATCCAATACCAAGAGACTCCACTAATGATGATAAGAAGTGTGTGTCTATGAATACCATTAAGATTTTGGATCCCTACATGTTCCCCAATGAGGAGAAGTATCATGAAAACCCTCTAAATATCCATGGAAAACTCCATCAAAGAAGAATCTAAGTAAAGGAGAGCCACTGGAATACTCAGTTCAGTTATCCATACTAGTTCATGCATGCCACAGAGACAAGACAACAGGCATTTTGCTGAGATCAACAGGCATAATCCTTCCAACCCCCTTCTCTAGATCCTCCATCAATGTTGACAGTTCTTGTTAACCATCCAGAACTACTGATGTCCTGTCATGATCATCCATGTTCAGTAGGGTAATAGTCATCGAACAATTATCCAGTGGTGATTTTTGGTAGCCTGTCAAATTAGCAGAATGTTGCAAGAATGAGCTGAAACTATGTGGTTCTTCTCATAGTTCCCTCTATGATTCCCACCACAAAATGACCCCATTGCGAGCATAAATTTGTGCCTGGAATGGAATTACGATGTGTTGAATCATCTAACTATAAATCCTACCAAAAACTCGATCCTTGATGCCCTCCTTATGTCAAAAGGTATGCATGAAGCCCTTTCAGAATAATTAAAAACCCCCATTCAGTATAAAGAATAATTTGTTGCAACTGATACATTCCATGTATAGTATGTTGAGAAGTCAGAATTCTAGGTTTTCATATCTTACTCCATACAAGATGATAGTTCTCTTGTATAGGGTAACATCTTACCATTTTACATCACCAACAAATTCAATGGTATGGAGGTCGAACATTATATCAGTGAAATAGGTTATGGGATCAACCTTATCCTGACCCAGACACTCTACAGGCTGGGACTCTCTAATGTAGATTTGAACCCCTGTGGCCTAAATATTCAAGGTTATGACCAGATCAAATAGAGATCGTGTGTCCAGATCATTTTAAAGTCCTGGTTTGACAGTCTAATAAAATATATAGAATTCATTTTTGTCACACATGACACCAGTTAAAATGCATTTATGGGTATTATATGGTTCCATATTCATGGAGAAGTCCCGTTTTCTTATTATCAATGCCTCAAATACCCCTCAAAGGTTGAGTAGAATCCCTTCAAGGTGATGTTACTCCCTTTCCATATTATGAATTTCTCTATATTGATATGTCTTCAGACTAGAGAAAGTAAAATCATGCTCAAAAAAATGAGGTTGATAAAACCTCCTTCGATGGAAACCCATGGATAGTCATGGATGATGGATTTTCCTCTTGATTAACTAGTCAGAAGCCATGATAACAGACTTGGAGAATTGACTTTTCATTTCTGAGAGGAAAGGGCTCCATGTATCCCACTTCAAGGAAAGCTGAGAGGTTTCCTCGTATTCCTACATGTGTTAAGATCAATTAATACCAAAACCCCCTAATACTTTACGATACTGAGACATTCTCCCAATGGATAAAACTATCTATCAGAATATCTTATTCCACTGAGATGGATTAAATCCTCACTAATCATCCCATCACCAATTCATTGAAATAAAGCATAGACCCATTTTTCAAAGGCCTGATGGAATTGGATCAATAGATTTTGTTTTTTCTACATGGTTTCAATGATGTATGAGTCCCCTGATGATGTTTACATTGCCACTCAATCTTGTACTATAATTCCTCTAGTATTAGTAATCTCAGAGTAGTTTCCTAATTTGGATGCTTTCCCGACCTGAGTTGATGAAGAATCTTTTGAATATTCTCCTCCCACATTGGAGGAAGGTTTCTCCACCACCATCGATGAGTTGATATAGTTGAACCATGGTACCAAGGCCAATATGAGGCCAAATCTGATTAGTACATCCATGCTTGTAGAGGAACAATAGAAGTATATTGACTTCTTGAAGTAGCATCATGATTTATTTTCTTGATGATATTATGTAATTCTAAGAATATACCCTTAGGTCATTGTCCTCCATCTTGGCCTCCCAATGTGTCATCCCAGGTTTAAGTATCTTTCTATGAAGATGAACCCCTGTCATGGTTCCATGGTTGAGGCTGAAGTTTATAATATCGTTAAATAAAACAATATCAAGGAAGATAATTACCCCAAGTGGAAAGCCAAAATTTTTCCCATCAGAAAGGAGAATGGAAAGATCAATGTTTTTATTGACATTCAGGGTCTCAACTACCACTTTATGAATGATGATTTTCCCTTCCACTAATGAAGCTATTGATTGATTCCACAGCTGGGTTCCAGTCCCTTTCATTCATGGATGGGTATTCTATGTACAAACAGATATGGATGGACATAAATATAAGTAATATACCACATTTAGGGCACCACAAGGTACTTTCTATTATTAGGTGATGCATTTTTCTCTGTATAATGCAGAAGCCACCAATCAGCATTCCATGCACTACATATTTAATCAAATCATTTAGATTCTAGTGGAGTGTTATGTTGACGATTTGGTGGTCAAATTATTCCAACATAAAGACCATCTTATTGATTTTGAGAATGTTTTAGGCTTCCTCCACTACCATTAGTTGAAGATGAACCCTTGAAATTTGATTTCAGAGTGACATAAAGAAAGTTCCTTGGTTTCATTTTTAGATAAAGAGTCATCGAGATTGACCTAGATAAGATCAATGAAATCATCCATATTCCTCCTCTAAGAACACTATGGGAGCTCTTAGTCCTTCAATACCACTTATCCTACATATTTCTATTAATCGTGAATATATACAGAAAGTGTAATACCTTTTATAGGATCATAGAGAAAGTTTTCATATTTTAGTGGGACGAAGAGTTCCAGGATGAATTTGAGGAGATTAAGTCACACATACTACAACCTCTAGTTCTGATGACACCAATCTCAAAGAATTCTTTGGTCCTCTATGGGACTTCCCTGGAATGATCCCTTGGCACCCTAATCACCCATAAGGAAAATGAAGAGATAGATAATAATCTTCACTCTCTCGGTTATATGCACCTAGATACAGAATCCAGATGTTCTCCCATTGAGAAAAGATTCCTTTCATTGGTTTTTTCAGTGTAGAAGTTATGCCACTATTTGCAGCATCATGAGATATAGGTGGTTTCCCAAATGGATGAGCTAAAGAATATCATTAACTGTCCTATGTTGACTATCTTTCTAGCATACTGAGCAATTATTCTTCTGTATTTTGACATTAGATTTGTTCTACAGAAGTCCGTAAAGGTTAAATCACTAGAAGACATCATGGTCGCTCATCTTCCCCCAAGGAAATTAATTTGGATGTTGAGTTCCCAGATGAGTCTATCCTCTCAATGGACCAAGTCATTCCATATTGAAAGATTCATTTTAATGGTGCCTCCTGGATACCGAAGGATAGAAGTCTCAATGGCCTCAAGCTCAACAAAGTGGGTTTCGGTTATCTTTAATCACACCTACATAGAATGATATACATTGTGTGTTTCTATTGTCATAGGGTTGCACCAACAATGAGTCATAGTATCAAACAATCATTATTGTTCTTGAGATGTCTCTTGAGATTTATGTTTCCCACATAAAATTGAAGGGGGAATCCAAGATTTTCATCAAACAAATTAACAGTGACTACATCAATAAAAATATAGAGCTCATTCCCTTTCTCAGTCATGATCTCTATCCGATAGTACTAGTTCCCTTATCAACCATAGGTGACTCATGTTCCCCAGTAAAAATACATTCAAGATGATGCCCTGGTCTATTTTTTCACTTCTCTCATAGATCCTAACTAGGGTGATCTATTCATTCATGTGGTCCATCAAAGATTCATCACCACTATCAACTCAGATGATGATGAAATATAGTAGTTAAATCACCTTACCACCAGTGCTTCCACATCTGGTCCTTCAACCCCCCCCCCCCCCGTTGCAAGATAATCCTCTGATTGGAAATCTCCCTTAATTGATTATCTTTAACATGGCACTCTCTCATCAGATAGATATGAACAATAGTAAATTCACTACCATGCAGTTCAATTTACCCTTCAAAGTGGATGCAACATGAAACATACACTCTATAAATGTGGGTTTGATGGTAGTCTATCCTACTTATTTAAAATATAAGAGATTCCATGGGTTATGAAGGAATTCAATGTTGGGTCATGCGGTTCCCATCAAGCTTGGTTGAAACTCTCTCACCAGATCTAAAGGATGGTCTACTTCTATCACACCATGGTTCATGACTATATCGAGTTCACCAAGAGATTCCACACATGTCAAATCCATGCTAATATTGTGCATCAACCACCAGATCCCGTCTACACAACAAAGTACTCTAGGCCATTTTTTCTCTTGGTACTTGATGTCATGGGACCATATTCACCAGCAATATATCTCCAATGTAGGTTCATTGTGACTGCAATAGATTTCTTCTCAAAGTAGGTAGAAGTGGTCCCCCTTAAGGATGTCAAGGTATGTTCTATTGTTCAACGTGTGAGCTATAAAATTATTTATGAATTCAGTGTACCTCAAAATATTATCACCAATAATGGAAGCAACTTCAGGGTGTCTGAGCTAAATAAATTTTATGCCAAGTACAAAATCTAGTCCAACAACACTCTTAACTATCACATGTAGGAAAACAGACAGGTTGAGGAATTCAAAAAAACCATCTTCATCATTTTTCATAATATAGTGGGCCATAACAAAAAAAACATTCTTGACAAGATCTCGAATTCTCTCAGGGATTATCATATGATGACCTGTAATTTCACTCAGGAGACTAAATATTCCCTAGGTTATAGAACAAAGGCAATACTTCTCATTGAGATTAATTTTCCATCACTCTGTACTATTTTCTAAGACTAGAAGATGATATAAATGATAGAATATGTCTATATAGACGAACTAGATTCCCTCAATGAGAACATGATCTGGGCTTTGTACAATCTAAACTGGCACCAGAGTAAGATATCCAGAGTGTTCAATATGAAGTTTCATCTTCACTCTTTCCTCTAGGGTGATATGGTATTGACTCTAAGGATTATAATGATACCTGGTAGTATGCCACCAATGTTGGATCTCAAATTTGAATGGCCTTAAATCATTAATAAGGTATATCCCAATGGTGAATATTCACTAGTCTTCCCGGATAGAGAGTGCATAACTCCTTTAACTAATGTTGTGTTCTCCAAGAAGTACTTCGCATGAGCAGAGTTGAGCATTCTACGTGACGTTAAACTTCACGGACATTTCCAACATGATTTTAAACTATATTTTAGCAACCTACATGATGTTAAACTATTCCCTGCATCCTTCCTGACATTCAACCACTACTACAACATAGCTACAAGACACTAAACTACACACCACTAATGGTCTCTTTCACATGACCTTAAAAGGAACACTCCTAACATTCCAAGAACATAATGTCAAACCAGGAAAAAATTCCAATATTTATGAATTTAATCTGTGTGTGTGTTATTATAAGGAATGTGCTATGAGAATTAGGGCCTTCATGTCCCTCATTCATGTTGGGTTTCTTCATAGATCCACACTTCATATTTCTTCTTTAGAATTATCATCCTATAGTATGAGCTCTACGGCCTTAAACTATGATCTCAAACATCCTATTTTCATAATGTTAAACTACGTAATAATATTTATCTAGTCCATATGATGATAAACTTCACAGCACCACAGTATTCTCATTTAAGAGGATATCACCATATGGCTTTGGTCACCTAACATTCCATCTTCAATAACAATATGTGGATTAATTCACATCCTCATGGGATATATAATGACTCTTAGACATTTTGTATTCTTGCCTAGCTGTAGGACCTCAACTATTTTGGAACCATGTCCTGAGTTTTCCTTGAGAATATTTTGTGTGGTGTGGGATTCCATGGTCCTCATTCATGTGGAGTTTTTTCCACTCCACACACTTCACCATTATGATAAATCTCTTTCCCCAATTTCCTAGTTTCATGATAATAAACTACATAACAATTCATGCCCCAACTGCAGGATTTTAAACTGCAAATAATTGATGGTCCTTTCTTCATGACCTTAAAAGGAATGTGTATCACATACCTACAACATGATGTTAGACTCTATTTCAATATATTAGTTACATTACAATAAATTTTGTAATGTATTCATCCTTACTGCATGATTTTAAACTGAATGGATATGTCCATGCCACATGACGTTAAACTGGGAACCCATGGTCCAAACTATATGACCCTAAAATAGGATCTTGTGGTCCAAGAAATATAACCTTAAACTATTTTTGATACTAGCGTATTTTATCTTGAGTTTAGTTGGGTCATAACACTAACATGATTTGATGTGCAGGGCGTGAGACTTAAAGTGTCAAGTTCCACATAGACATTTACCAAAGCCATATCCACACTTTGAGTCTTTATGAGTTCATATTTCCACCATATTTCATATCTGGAAAGACCCTTAAAGGTGATTCTCTCATGATACTTAGGCTCACCTCCCACCTTGGGATAAATCCCTAATGGATTTTTGGAAACAAATAGTATATAATGTGTTTTTAATTTGGCCAACATCTGATTCTAATTTTTCAAAACCCACCCTTGACATGTGATGTTTTATACCATGTGTTACAAATATGGTCAACATTGGTCCTACCCATTAGTCTTCCATTCCATGATTTCGATATTAGAACTTTCAACATTCATCCTCATCACTTCCCTTTGTTCAAGTGAAACTCTAACACCTTTGGTGTTTATCCTCCGTGCATTTGTTCACATTGAGTGGGAAGGTTAGTATTATTGAGATATTATCAACCCATTATTTCCTCACACTTGTTGTTCACATCTAAATGTGATAGTAAAATCCCAACACTTCTCCTTGTTTCCCACACTTTTCATGGATCACATAGGCTTAAAAGTTATTGGTATGGTTTGTACCTACATAGAAGAGCCACACATACATTGGTCCAAAATCTATGACCTTAAACTAAGACCATGCGGTCCAAGAAATACGACCATAAACTATTTGTAATACTAGGTTCTTTTTCCTAAGTTGTGTTGGTTCCTACCATTGACATGCTCTAATGCTCTAGGTAGAAATACTTAAAGTGTTGAGTTCCACATAGAAATTTCCCCTAAACCATCTCCATAGTTCTAGTATTTTTGGGTTCAAATTTCCACTATCATTCAGATCTAGATGGACCCCCTAATGGTGATTGTATCATGCCTCTTCTTCTCACCTCCCATCATGGGACAAAACCCCAATGAAGTTTTGGCAATAAATAGTGTGTCATGTTTTTCAAATTTGGTCAACAGTTGATTATTCATTTGTACACCCCACCCTTAACTGGTGATTTTTTGTACCCTATGTTGTGAGTATGATCAACATTGGTCTTTCCCATCAATAATCCATTCCATTATTTGGACCTTGAAAGTTTCGATTTACATCCTTCTAAATTCCCTTTGTTCTAGGGGAATTCTAACGCCTTTTTTGTTTCTCCTTCTTGAATTTGTGCATGTTGAGTGGGAATGTCGATATCATTGAGATATTATCAACTCATAATTTCCTCACCCTTTTTGTGCACTTCTACATGTGATATGGAAATCATAATTCCACTCCATGTTTCCCACACTGACTATCACTCATGTGAGATTTGGAGTTTTGGGTAGGGTTTGTATCCACATAGAGAAGTTACATGGTATTTGGTCCAAACTCTATGAACTTAAACTAGGATCACCTCTAGTCCAAACTCGGTGGCCTTAAACTAAGAGCCTCTTTATGATTTTTTTTGAAAATGTGTTGTGTGGTGTGGGCCTCATTCGTCCTCATTCATGTTCGATTATTTCACCGTGACATACACATCCCTTTTGGGGTACCTCTACCACAACTAGAATCCCTATCATATGATGTTAAAATGCATGGATTATTCCTTTCATACAACCATAAACTATAAAATTATTATCCTTGACACATAATAAAAAACAGAACCGTGTTTTGGGGATCTCATCTAAGAGTAAATTACCCTTAGAACAAGTCACTTTGAACTTTTTAATTTCAATATCCCATTTTTTCAATCCCTTGAGCACCACAAACCAGTTGGATAATGGATCACCTGAGGTACTTGATCATCATGATCTGACTTTTCTATTGTTCTTATTTATCCCTACCTAAGGTGTAGATACCTTCCGCGAAGGCCCATTCCTTTCATGAAAGAAAGAGAACCTTTGGGTTTCTTGTGGCTTTGTGGAGCATTAAGCCTTTGAAAATAACTCTTACATTGAGTAAGGAATCAATTCAAAGGTAGGGTCCCAATGCTTCATGAAACCCATTCATAGAGAAGCCTTAGTTCTCCAAAAATCTTCATAACTTCATGAAGCCCCTCTCAGCAGAGCCTCATGCTTTTTGATACAATTTCATGTGTGGCCCTTCAGGATTATATGTAGTGATTTATTGGTCCCTCATGTGGTGTCCCATTTTACATTGTCCATCCTATTTATTTTTATCATATGTAAACTAATGTATTTTTTCCCTTTCATCATAGCTATAATAACAAGGAACCTAAGACTAGACGCTCATCTTCCACCTCTTGTTGGGAATTTCTTGGTTCATGCCCCACCCATAGGTGCATGTCTTACATCTATGTAATTCCAAAGGGTTACGGAGCGAGTCCTCACCATATGATATATGGAACATTAAACTTACAAGACCCATCATTATAAAGACATGACATTAAACTATAGTCTCATCCCATGAAATTCACATGGGGTGCCATGATTTAGGAATTATCTATGCCCACTAATCTCAATAAGAGTGATGGAATTAGATCCTTGTCGCATGGAATGATATCTTCTTTGGGCAGCTTCCATGGGTAAGCCCCACGCCATCTCTTGTTGATGCATCCTTCATGACATGACTGTCTAGTCTACTGCCTCATCTTGTTTCTCAAACTAAGGATGACTCACATGGGAATAGAGTTTAGTAGTATTTGTGACGCCCTTGTTCTGAGAATCCCTCCAAGAGTAAGCCCCATGTCACCCATCAAAACAACATGAGTTTTGATCACTGTCTTCTAAATAGGTTACTTAATAAGCCTCTTTGAGGTTCAATCCCAACCACTGGTAATCTCATGTGCTACCTCCTAGCGATGTACCCTAATGATTTGACATATTACCTTTATGGGACAAATCCCCCAAGATCCACCTCTAAAATGTGTTCTGATTCATCTTCCATTACCCATTTCATCCATCATCCACCTTGATTTTATCTTGGGCTACCACATCCCAGTGAACTCTTGAAATTCAACCACACCCCCATATTCCATTCTGGCTGCCTCCTTAGGTGATGTTTCCCTAATATACATCCACTTAGGCTGTTAACCACGCATAAACCTGAGCATGTCTCCAAGATTCTAACCATTCTTAAGGCCCATCATGTCTCCATGCTGCTAACCGTGCATAATCCCTAGCATGTCTCCAGGCAGTTAGCCATGTGTAAACCTCGATTCCATGCCCCATTCTAGATCTATGTGTACATTGATCCTTGTCTTCTAAAAATTTTACATATGAAGCCTCCTCAAGGTTCAATCCCATAATCCATTCCAATCATGATCTATCCCATGAGTTTCCATGTCTTGGTATAATCAAGACCTAGCCTAGAGGTTCTACTTCCTTCTAGTCCCCATCAATATGCTCCATTCTCACAGGCTGCCTTCTTAGGTGTCTCATCCCCCCATCTAAACTACACGGACATTGATCCATATATTCTAAAAAGGGTATGTAAGAATCCTCTCCATGGTTAAATCCCATCACTCCTCACACTACATCAATTTCATCATTCCATATCTTACACTTCATCCATATTCATCATGATTCGTACCCAAGATTCCACATCTTGGTGAGATCATAACAACCATCTAGGTGAATTCCGAGTGTAACCCCATTCACTTCATTGCTTCTCTCAGTATCACTCAGGAAGATAACCATTCATAATCCCCACACAACCCATATCCATCCAACTAAGAGTTATCCTCTTGTAAAGTAAATCTATCCTTGTGTAATCCCCATGCACCGTCACCCTTTTTAACTATGTGGGTTTTGATCCTTGTCTTATACATAGGGTATGTAGGAAGCCTACCTGAGATTCAATCCCTTCTAATGGTAACCCTTGGTGTCCCCTATTAGTGGAACACCTCCTTGATCATCCTAAATGGTATCCAGATCAGCCTTCATGGTGTGAAACCTTCTCTTTTTGAGAGGCACCATCCAAGGTCTGCCCCCATTGAGAATTCTAATCCATCCATCCGATAAACCATTTAGGTGTTCCCTACAGGGGATCAAACTCTATAATCCATCTCCATGGTATGTTTTTATTGATATCATCTCATCCTCATAGGATGTTAAACTCGCAGCCTACCCCATGTTAAACGTGGGATGCCTGATGAAAATCTCAAAAGACGTGACTCTAGAATAAGATACCTCGTGATAGATCTGGGTTTCCTCGAGTTCAATGCCTTTGAGAAGACCTCCTATGAGGAAGAATACATGTGACCAAGGTCTTAGCTCCAAGACATGATACAAATGCTCAACATGACTACTCACATAACCAAAGGATGATGTCTTGCCAAGACTCCTTGTAAATCCCTGAAAGAAGTAGAATAATTAACCGCTATCCAAAAATATATGGCATTGAGACTGGGTTTCATGAACATTGACTCAAATCTATTAGATACACCCATTCTAAGAGACAAATTCCAAGGGGAAATCATTTGAAGGAGAAACCCACATCCCATCATCCTGTTTTGATCAAGGACCATGCATCATAGAGAAAGTAATGAATGTTTCCCAACTTTTGAAGGCATGAATGCAGGGCACAAATGTGATACTTCAGTGAACCAATGGACATGCCCCGTTGAAAAGAGTTAGTAACATCATCCTTTAGTGAAATTAAATTTGATTGTATCCCTCTACAAGGATTCTATATAAATAAAACCACATTTTATATTATATTAGTAAAAGGATGGACCCAAGTTTCCAATGGAAATGTTTTTGGTATTTGATAAGGTATTATTTAAGGAATAAATGGGGAATTTTATTTGGAAGTGTTATAAGGTTAAACATTTATAGAATGGTTTGAGTTGAACTTTTTATGAGGTTTTAGAGATTAAATTATTATCTCACAACATAAGGATTTATTCGTATTCGATAAAATGTGATAACCATTTTGTTGTGATGGAATAACCTATAATTATATTTATGTTTCTAATGATCTATTATTTCTTCAAAAAAAATCAAATTCCACATCAATTAAAGGATTAACAAATGAAGTGGAAATTGATCGAGGAACAACAAAAGGGTGATATTGTTGATATAAAATGGAATAAAATCAAGTAATTATATCTCATTGGGAAATTTCATCAACTTTTAGAAAATTATCTTGAAGAAAATATCATCCTAGTACCATCATTTTAGATGAATCAAATGGTCACTTAGATACCCACATATTTATGGTTTTTTTATAGTTAAAATTCTAAGGATCACCCACTTTCTTGTTATTAGTGATATTTATCACTCTCTATAATTATTTATGCCTTTCTTCCCTATAAAAATGTTCACTTATGTTATTCTATGTGGAAACCAATTTATGAGTAACTTTGGGTAACTGTAATGTTTCTAACTCTCAATTTTTAAAGGATGTTTTAGTATAGATTTTTGTGATGTGGGTTCCTATAAAATGAAATTTCAATTATAAACCCTTTTATAACACCGAAAAATCTCTAGGGAGAAATTCATTTTAAGTGGGGTAGAATGTAACAATATAGGGTCCAGAAAAATCCACAAAGGATAACGATGATCCTCTTTCACTCAAGGGAGATTCTGCCCAATTCCCCTCAAAAGGGATGGGAAAATGGGGACAATAATCAAGGATGGTGAAGGAGGAACCGGTCCATGGACCGGTCTAATGTTAACGATGCATGGTTGGTTCCACGAAGCGTCCCTCCTCTGCGAACCATCGCCATTCATGAAACCGAGGCAGAGACCCTCCGCGGTCGCAAAGTAGGATAGGTGCCAACCTGGTCCACCATTCTGGACTGCCCCAGCGGCGAGCTGCATCAGCCGGCCTGAACCACCTCTTGTGTCATTCGTGTAAGGGAGGTGGAGATCCTCCACGGGTGCGAAGCAGGGCGGGCACCAATCCGGTTCACCCACATGAACTACCCCAGCCGCGAGCCGTGGCAGCCGGCCCGAACCACCTTCGCTATCGTTCGCAAAATAGAGGAAGAACCCTCTTCAGCTGCGAAGCACCCCATGAGTTCAGTCCGTGGAGGAGGATTGTTTAATGCCCCGCGAACTTCGGATTGACCAAGTCATCCGTGAACCGGGTTTTCGGTCATGGGCCTCTGCAAAAGGTGTCGCGTCACTGCAGATACATCTCTTTCCCCACTCTATAAAAGGAGACCGAGGGGGAAGAAGAGAAGAGGATTTTGGGGGATTCGGAAGGAGGACGGAAAGGAGATCGATCAGATTCGGGTGGAAGTATTTTGAAGGAAGGCTTTGGATTTCGGAAGTTACAATTCGGGAACTGGAGCAGGTATAAATTTGGGAATGAACTAATAAGGAACCAAAAACGCATAATAACTTGGTGAATAACGAACTTAAAATAAAAAAAAAGAGAAAACCGTGAACTAGGGTCCCTCTGTGGATGAACTCCCCACGGACTAGGGAGTTTATGCCTCTTTTCCGATCCACCGCGCTGCGTAGCACCCTCCTACGCGAGCGAATCCCTGACCGACGAGCCTCCGGCCAGCGTCACCCTTTGCCACCGCTACCTACATGGAACCCTCCACAGACCACCCCGGTTCACGAATCGAACCCGGATCCGCGAACCACCTTGGTTCACGGGATGCCAATCAGTCCACGGACCCTTCTGGTTCGCAGATGGCCAATCAGTCTGTGGACCCTCCTAGTTCGTGGACGGCCAATCAGTCCGCG
Source organism: Viscum album (assembly GCA_963277665.1). Taxonomy (NCBI): domain Eukaryota; kingdom Viridiplantae; phylum Streptophyta; class Magnoliopsida; order Santalales; family Viscaceae; genus Viscum; species Viscum album. The sequence continues at coordinate 1,152,499,874 of OY728130.1, forward strand.
GACACTCCTATTTCACCGACGGACCCTCTAACCACGTAGCGTTTCCCTACGTGAAGTGTGCCAAAACCTTCGAAGTTCCCATTCCCTGAGCCGGATAATATCACTCCAATCCGGCCCGATCCCCTGTGACTCCTTCACTGGCCTACTCATCGGCCCTAAGCTGAAGCCTCCACCAGAGCCACTGGATCCGTGTGGTGTAACCCATGGGTGAACCAGTGCACCATTTAAGTTCACATACCCATGGTAAAAAAGGGGAAAGGGGTTTTCCCGACCCTTGGGCAGATTCCCGAAGCATGTATGGGTCCACATTCCCACGGTAATGCGGGGTCTGAGCCTGAGAACCCCCTTCATGCCTCTAATCACTAAGATGGGGGACTGCACGCTTCGGGTTTGGGAACTTCTCCCCTCCCCAGAGAGGGGGCGACATATCCATCAGAAGGCATCCATCCCCATGCACCTCGGTACTTCCCCGGGTACTTCCTCGGGGAACAGGAGAGGTGATGGGCACAGGAGCACCCCTTTCCCTATCCCGTTGTGCTTTGTCACCATGGGCGTCCAACCTGGAGTAAGCCCCGACTTAATGGGACACCTTTATGCGTAATCCCCACTCCACTTCTCATGGACGCACCTTTCGTAATGTGATCCTCTGGTCCCTGCTGCCTCTTGTTTCTCACACCAAGCATGACTCACGTGGGCTTAGAGTAAGCATCGACCATGACATCCTTTTATGGGCCTACTCAGTGTGTAACCCCCAATCCACACCTTGTTCCTCCTCAGAGTGTAATCCCCAATCCACACCATAGGCATCTTCAGAGTGTAAGCCCCAATCCATAACCATGGGCCTCCTCAGAGTGTAAGCCCAAATCCATCACCATGGGCCTCCTCAGAGTGTAAGCCCCAATCCATCACCATGGGCCTCCTCAGAGTGTAAGCCCCAATCCATCACCATGGGCCTCCTCGGAGTGTAAGACCCAATCCACACCTTGGGCCTCCTCAGAGTGTAAGCCCCAATCCATCGCCCTGGGCTGCGTCATAGCATAATCCCCATGCCCCTGCGAACTACGTGAACTTTGATCCGTGTCTTCTAGGTAGGGAACATAGGAAGCCTTCAAGAGGTTCAATCCCGACCACCTTCAGACCCCTGGGTCCACATTCACGTCGGTTCTCCGACACTCCCATTCGAACTACGTGGACTTCAATCCCTGCCTCCCAGGAAGGGTACGTAGGAAGCCTCCGTGAGGTTCATGCCCAATAATCGGTCGATCTGACTGTCCTCACATCGGTTCACCGCACAACTCCTAGTGCCCCCTTAATTAGTTCTGACTCCTCGAGGTCATTAATCCAACGAGGGATGGTAAACCTCAATCCTAAATGATTCTAAACCCCTGCATTCAGATGACCATTTCCAACCAAGGGTTAAATCCATGGATACTATGTTTGGGTATAAACCAAAGATTCGTGAACATATGAATATGTATTAAATCTATAAGAGAGTCCTGTAACAGGAAATAATTCCCCCGAAAAGGGTTTTATGATCCCAACATCCCATCCTCTCGACGAATGTGAGTTCTTAAGCGTCGCTGGTCAGACCATCCGGTGAATGCCTGCCTTTGTAAAGCAGGTCCATCCATCATCGGATACAGAGCCATTGGGCATTTCGAGGCTGAAACCACAAAACAGAAATGGTGAAACCGACACGAATCTTTAACCAAGCATGACATATTTAACCTAATTCTACCATTTTCCCCCTTTTACTCACAAGGAGGGCCAATCAAGGTCATTAATTGCGCATGCAGTCATGAGATGCTGTTTTGACGGGTTTACTATTTGTATTTGTTAAAATGTTTTGTAGGTACTACCTTCAGAACTCCCTTTGATCCAATGGCATCATGAATGAACTCACAAGTGCGCAATTCAAGCTATGTGATGACCGAGAATCCTCACCAACGGAGGACCCCATCACCCACCCAGCATCTTCAACGCTGGGTCTCAGACGCGTTGATCTGAGAGTAACACGTGATTGGTACTCTCCCAACGGTGGAGGCGGCCATGAACGCCCTTCAATCTGCCAGAACTCGCCAGTCGCCTGCCCAGCAGCGACCGCAAAGGCAGATCCAGACAGCCCCTGTTGCTATCTCCAACTGTTTCAGGAGTCTATACCCAGAACGGGACAATGTGTACCTCCCTTATCCTAGGGAAGAAGATGTGGTTGACATTGAGGACTTCATCCCCACCGAATAGGGGTTCCGCTCAAAGGCCCCCATCGGCAGACGTCATCGCGGTCACACCGCAATTCAACATCCTCGCATCGAGGAGGATGTCTCCCCGAGGATTCAGGCCCACGCTCCACAAGCTCCGGCCCCTCGGACCGCCCGACAAGGGTGGTAGACGTACAATCAGGGACCGGTCATCACCCTGGTCCCTGAGGAGGAGCTCCGCTGCCCAACCATGGAGACGTACCATGAACAGGCACCTACACCTATCCGCTCCTCCCGAGCCCTCCATCCAGACATGACAGCATCATACGAGCCGGCACACATCCCCACCGAGCTCCTTCAAGCCCGTCACTCACACAGGACGAAAATTACCAGGCAGGAACCTCTCCCTGCCCAGGGTCGTGAAGCCCACTAGCTTGACGTGGTGGCAACCCAGCGCCTGCAGGACCAGCTCCTAGCAGTTTCTTCTAACACCCACCATCGCGATATGGTGGGGATAAACAAAGCCCGCCACCCATATGTGGTGGAAAATAATAGGTGGCCACGTCTCCCCACCAAAAAATGCCATTGACTCGATACAGTGGGAAACCAATATATGCAGGTCCAACTCCTTGCGGATGCAAGTAAAGTCAGCAATCCCGATGTGGTGGAAAATGGAGAGATAAACTGGAGTATCCCAGTACAGGGGAAGATTCGTTCACCTACCCCGACACAGGAGAATTGTCAGTACCCACTGACCACCGGAGGACCGGAGCAGGATATTCCTACTCCGATACTGGAATGGGCCTTCATACCCATTCCAGCCAAAGATGTCACTCTACATATCTTGGAAATGATGTAGGAGCATGTATCGATCCAAGATTATATCTTGCAGACTTTCCAGAATGTAATTGCATCAATGGAAACAACAAGGACTCGGGCCCGTGAGCCCGTCTCCCCAATTTAGGTGACTCATCTAAGAGACAAGATAGCCGCCTCGGAGCAGATCTGCATACCTTCTTCAACCCAGGAGGGTCGCCAGTCATATTCTGCGACGCAAGGGTAACCGGATCGAGCAGCTTCACTCGTTCCAACCGGGGGACTCCCATCCATCACAGTGGATGCTCCAGAGTAGGCATATATCCCTGCTAAAATTCAAGATGATCGTTGGTGTATCTCAGCAGCATCACGATACCCAATTATACAGGGACCCAAAGGTGAAGGTCGTTGTCAACAGAAGACGGTCCCGGATACCCATAATAGAGCGCCCCGAACGCGCCAAAGGCAGCCAGAAAATGAAGAGGGAGTTCATGACTCTTCTCTGCTGGAAGTTGGGGTTCCCAACTCTGCTAAGCATACATCAAAGGCTCAGGACCCTACCCATCCATTACCATATTATGGGAGTGGTAGTAGCATTTGCGAAGGACCTCCCCGTAATGTTGCTACCAGCAGCTCTGAAGGTCCTCCCCAGAGCACCTGTGGGGGCCTCCCCCGCGGGCATATAACAATCGATCACGAGAGATCCTCTTTTAATGTGAGTCACAGAAACCCTCCATGTGGCCAGAAGATCAAGCAGCAAGAAGGTCCTCCACTTGCTACAGTCCACCCTGAAGGTCCTCCCCGGGGTATACGCTGCAAACACTCTCCATGCAGTGGGACCACAGATTATGATAGTAGTCCTCGCTATCACAGTCGCAATTGTGAAGGCCCTCCTCGGAGTAACATCTCATCACGACAAGAAGGACCTCCCCTTGTCGCGTCCTGCCCTGAAGGTCCTCCCCAGGGGCTACACTGCAACGACACTCCACGCAGTCGGGCATCAGATCACTGTGGTAGTATTCTCTACCTTAATAATGGAGGTCCTCCCCATATATACGTCAAGCTACGAGAAGTCCCTCCCCTCATTGTAGTAAATTCTAGAGGCTCTCATCAGGATGTATCCCACAGATATTCTCCCTGCGGAAGCTGTAATGGTAGTCCTCGCCATTGTCATAGATGTGATGGTAGTCCTCGTCATCACGGCTGCCATTGCGAAGGCTCTCCCCGCATTGGCCCCAAGAAACAAGAAGGTCCTCCCCTTGTCTTAGTGTGTCTTGAAGGTCCTACCCAGGATGCACATAGAATTTCAAGAAATGATGGACATCCTCACCATGATGGTAGTTGTTACGAAGGTCCTCTTTGTAACGACGCTACGCAGCCAGAAGGTCCTCCCCTTGTTGTGAAATGCCTTGGAGGTCCTCCCCAGGGTGTGCACTGCAAAAGTCCTCTATGCAGTGAAGCATCAAGTAGTAATTGTAGTCCTCTCCATTACGGCCGCCATTGCAGAGGTCCTCCCCGCGATGATATATCATATCGACAGGAAAGTCCTCCCCCTGCCGAATCAAGTACAGAAAAGCCCTCGTATGCCGAGGCACTCAGAAGGATGGGATCAAGCATGTCAGATTCCCATTTAGTTATCGACGACATCCTTCTGCAATCATGAGATAGTCCAAGGCCACGTTCATCCTTTTAACCACCTCGGAATCACCCACATAATGATTCAGAACCTACCGGTCCCACTGCCTTCGACCACATTGGCAGAGAGCATCTCAGTTGGGCTGACCAGGTAGAAGAATCACTAGCGGAGGAGTATGCCGATATGATGCACCTGAGGAAACGACTGGCTAGGGATGATATACCAGTTATGTTTTGGCCTACGGCCACCTCTCAGTTCGACATACCCTGAGAGTTGTCAGAAGAATGCATGCACGGCATCCTCCATAATATATAGACAACCCTCCACCGACTGAAATCAAGCTTCCTACCCTATGACGGGTATTTAGACCATGCCAAGACAATAGGGGGCCTCTTGTGTCACATCGACCTGGAATCTCTTCCTTCATCATGGCAACAGCGACTCGAGAGGCGTAAAGAAAACATGGAGATAGCCTACCTCCGTGCGCTGCACCAGTCGCGCTGCATCATCAGTGACGCTCCGACAGGAGTCCATATCAGGGGATGGGGAGAACATGGAGCTCTGCATTTCACTCTGCTCCCCACCCAGAAGAACCCGTTCGGAATGGTGTCTTGCAACGTCGTCACATCAAGACGACAATTGAGTGGTCCCCCTATTCAGGTAAGGCAACACCCCCAGTAGAGTTAGGCCTTGAGTAAGTCTCAGAAACGTGAGGCCTGATGGGAACAAGCCATTCAAGAACTCCTGAATCAGGCCACCGAGAGTATACAATAGGCCTCTCACCTAAGAGAGTCCAATCAACGATATTTTCCTGCCTCCTCAGAAGGGATTGATCCACAGTTGAATTCGGCACCAAATATGGTTCACCCCTAAATGGGGGCACGTGAGATCAGGCAGGTAGAGATAGCCGCAGCCACTGCCGCAATCCAGGTTCAACCCCAGCCTGCAAGGCTGGGGGAATTTTTTATAACAAATGCCCCCGTAAGACCAATAAAACCGGGAAGAGACTCAATGTCCAAGGAACGGATCCAACCCCATACCTCAGGGCTGGGGGAATTATTACCCCCTCAACAACAACCTCCCCCATGAGAGTCAGTATTATCTCATCTAGGGAGGAAAATTAGAAGAGGAGGTTCTTGTCCTATCCCGTTATTTGAATCATCATCCCCTCCGAGAGGAAGGCGCACCATAAGGTCATGTCAAAGAACTCTCCACGTCACCCTTCGTCAAGAAGTCCGAAGGCAATTCCAGGTCATGAAAGGGAAGGCCAGTAGAAGACGCAGGAGATCCTCTTCCCATTTGGAAGATGACATCTTCTCTGCCACGTGATATGCTTCTATCAACGTCATAGAGGTTAACCCCACAGGTGACACCAGAGATACTACAAATCAAGAGGGATCGGGAGACCATAGTTTCGGTCAGGCTGTGACTCACAACAAACCACCAGGTGTGCACACCCGAAACCAGAGGGACACCCTGAATATGGTCTTCCTTCCAGCCAACCCTCCTCCGCCTACCCCGCGAGCATCCAACAAGGATAAGAATAAAGGACTGGTTAACCTTAACCCGCCTCCTTCTCTCGAAAATTATGAGCCACTCACGCTCGAAGAGTGATTCGCTCGATAGGAAGCGGAGATGAAATAATTGAGGCGGCTTAACACCGATCTACTCTAGAGGAACCACCTTATTGAAAGTGAGTCCCAGGAGGAGCCACATCATGCACTCCCAGTAAGTGCACCTCAAAGACTAAGGTTTTCCATGGAAAAAGAAACACGGTCAGGGCTCCCATCCAACAAGGCGCTCGACCCATCCAACTACCTAAACATAGATTTGGATGAATAACAAGACTTCCCTCCACTCAGGAAGCAACCGGAGTGAGTACACCTAAACCCTTCGAAGGTGCCACAAATGGCACATGCACCCCTGGTGCAGGCCAATCCGGATCCTCAGGCAATGCCTCGGGCTACTCCAGCCCAAAGTCGGGCCCAACAGGAAGTAAACCAGGGTGTCACCAACACCATAGATGCACTAACAGCTCGATTGGAAGCAATGGAAGGTCGACGCGCTCCGATTCAACCAGAGCAGAAACCATACCCGGATTTGGTGAGCAACACACCGCCTCCACCCAATTTTGGGAGCCCTGTATTCCCTATCTTCAATGGATCAGGTGATCCAGAACAGCATTTGATGCACTGCGCATCCTACTGCAACCCTATGATGGGAACTCCAGAGAAAAAAAAGTATTAAAACTCAGATGCTTCGTACGTAACTTGAAAGGATATGCCTTCATCTGGTATAGGAGTCTGCCAGCCCAGTCAATAAAGAGCTGGGAAGACCTTTGGCAGCAGTTCCTTTTCCACTTCAGCTCAACATTGCCTAAAACAACGGTCAGTGATCTCATGAACTTCAAGAAGAGGGAGAACGAGAGGGTCTCATATTTCATTGCCAGATGGAAAGGTCTGACCTATTCCCTGAACATGAAAATGCCTCAAGATGATATGCTAGAAATATGCATCGATAAACTTCAAGATGAGCTACGAACACCGCTCATACTAGTGGAGTGCACCACTGGCTTCCGCCATCTCTCAGCCATTGCCCAGAGAATTGAGGACTCCCTGGAGCGGACTAATTCAATGTCCTGAATAGCCTCGCAGTCTCCGGAGAAAAGATCCTCTAGAGCTGAAGTTTCCGCTGTCACACTCAAGTCGGCCCCTGTGCCCACTCCACCGCTCAGGCCTCCACCGAATCGTCAAGGGCCTCCTATATATCAGCGGCCACCTCTGCCTAAACGGGACGATCATTGAGGACCAAAGCGGAACCTGTTTGAGGAATGGAGACCAAAAATTATACTCGTTCCGAGATGATCAAGTTCGTGACTACTTCATTACCGCCATGAACTATAATTTGATCCACCTCCAAATGTTGAGGAAACCTGAAGAGGTCGGCCGTGACGATAGGACAGATTACTTCCCCTACCATCGGATGTTGGGGCATAGTATCTGAGAATGCTTCGTCTTCAAAGACCTCCTACAAAGGATGGTAGACTCCGGGCAGGTCGATCTGGGACCACCCCCAGCACATGTGGCATGTATCTCTACCACCGAATCTGACAAAGACGAGGGTGGAAAAAAATCACCAGCAAGAAGGGGAAGAAATTTGACAACTAGGTGACTCGGAAGACTATCAAATGATCCCAGGGCATACTCTGAGCTCAACTACAGCAGCTGGTGTTGCCACCAACATCCCCTGAAGCTGTAGAGCCGACAGTATCGACCTCACAAACCTCGACGAGCTGGTCATCTGGGCGTAATCGAAGGAGGAGGAAACAATTGCAAGTGGAGCAGTCTGCGATGGGTCCAAAGTTATTCCTGACCCTGTAAGATTATATGCCCTTGAATTTGGTGCCACGGGCACCGACCCACCAAACGGCACCATTAGGGACAACCGACCAGGTTGACATGTCAGAGGATGAAGATCCAATCTTTGGTTCGGTTAAAGTCATCCAACTTATGGAATCATTCCCTGATGAAGGGTATGGTTACGAACCCGAGTTCCCTACACGAGGAGCAGGGAGGAGGAATTGAAGAGGTAGGGGATACCATGGAAGGCGCAGCCGCGGCTAAAACCAACCTTACCGTTGGACCCTGTCCCAAACCATTAGTATCGCGGAAACATGTGGGAGATCCCTTCAATGGACTCGGCCGGAGAAAGAATGCCCCTCCACCTCCACAAGCAGTCACTCTGGCCCTGTTGTTCTGCGATGCCAACCAGAGGAGGAACAAGTGTCTGGCCGCCTAGTGTGCACAAATAGACCGGCCAGGCCAAGTCCTCAAAACACGAGGACTCCATCGATATCTGACCCCACAACCAGTGCCTCCTCGTTTAATGCTCCATCCCCCAAAAGAACCAGCTAAGACTCTCCCGTCAACGGAGAATCGTCGGCTGCTAGAGCAGAAATACGACATCCTTAAGCAGCTGGCATCTGTACCAGCCAAACTGTCCATCCTGGATGCCCGGAGTCTGTCAGTAGACCTCCGGGAGGCACTAATAGAAGTTTTGATCAGCCCCCAGGAGTTTCAAGCCGAGGTAGCTGCCACCGAAATTTACCGAACGGAGACTGACCCAGCAGAATGCAATGCGGTGATTTCCTTCACCGATCAGGATGAAGATGCCATCATGAAAGGACACATCAGACCACTATATGTGTCCAGCACTCTGAATGGTATTGAGATCTTGAAATTATTTATAGACAATGGCTCTGGGGTTAACCTCCTTCCCCTACGGACACTCCGTAAGTTGGGCTACAGTGAGGACGACCTAATTCCCTCGGCCACAACTTTTTTGGGTTACGACAAGAGCGAGAAAAATCCAATGGGACAAATTAAGCTAAAGACCCATTTTGGTGACCTGGTAGCCCACATGGAATTCTTGGTGGTCTGACAGAGCACAGCATTCAATGCCCTGCTGGGAAGGTCGTGGCTCCATAAGCACATGGTCGTTCCTTTATCCTACCACTAGTGTATCAAGTATTGCGTCAATGGAAAAAGTGGAACATTGCATGCCGACAAGGCCCCTTTCGAGCTATCTGAGTCACATTACATTGACGTCGGGTTCTATGAGTAAAAGAAGAAGAATCCTTTGGTCAATGGTGTCGACTGGATCCCCGCTCCAAATGGCCTGGAAATGGTTCCTGATGACCCCCTCTGGCAGCTTGGTAGAGATTATGTCCTGCCCATCAACCATGTTGAGAGTATGAGTTCAAGTATGGACACTCACTCAAATTTCTTCATAGATTCAACCACGATGGCTGAGCGCGACAATGCAGGAACGTCCGCTAACCCTCGATTTGGGGACGAATACTCGAGTAAGGATGCCCACAACACCTCGCCTCCGGACCCCCGAGAACCCGTGTCAGGAGCTCTCTCCTTATCGGATCAAGAATATGAGGACTTGGGAGAAGAAGAGGGGGAAGATATCATGGATGCACATCTTGTATTTGAGGAGGTTATCTCCACCACGGTGGACGAGCTCAGGGAAATAAAATTGGGTACCGAGGAAGATCTGAGGCCTACCCTCATTAGTACAGCCATGTCCCCCGAGGAGAACAAGGTATATACCTCTTTTATGAGGAAACATTGGGATTTTTTTTACTTTAATTACATAGAAATTCCAAGACTCAATCCCAAAGTGGCGACGCATCACCTGGGTCTTTCAGAAGACCACTAGGGCTATAAACAAGCCGCCAGAAGGACGCATCCCTCACATGCCACCAAAATAGAGGCTGAAGTCGATAAGCTCATTAAAGAAGGCTTTATATGGGAGGTCCAATACCCCATTTTGTTGTCCAACATCGTCCCTGTATAGAAAAATAATGGACAAATCCGCGTCTGCATTGACTTCAGAGATCGCAATCAGTATTTTCCGAAAGATGATTTCCCAGTCCCGATCACCAAATTATTAATCGATGCGACGGCCGGGTACGAGGCTCTATCCTTCATGGACGGCTATTCTGTATATAATCAAATCAAGATGGACTGAGAAGACGAAGAAGCCACTTCCTTCAGGGTCCCTCAAGGGTTATTCTATTATAGGGTCATGCCTTTTGGTCTCAAGAACGTTGGGGCCACATATCAAGGTACCATGCATCGGATCTTTAAACCGTTCCTAGGGAAATTTTTTGAATGTTACTTGGATGACCTGGTGGTCAAGTACAAACAGTGATCAGATCACATGTCAGACCTTGAGACCGTCTTCAACAAACTCTGATAGCATATCTTGAAGATGAACCCCTTGAAATGCACCTTTGGGGTTACCTCAGGGAAATTCTTTGGCTTCGTCGTACGCCATTGTGGAATCGAAGTCGACCCGGAGAAGACAAAGGCTATCCTTGGCCTGCCAGCTCCCCGCAACCTCACTGAGTTGAGAGAATTCCAAGGGAACCTAGCCTATATTAGTTGGTTCATAGCCAACTTGGCAGGAAAATGTTTTCCCTTCACCCGGTTAATGAAGAAGGGGGTCACGTACCAATGGACGGATGACTGCCAAGAGGCGTTTGACAACTTGAATAAGTACCTCTTAAGCCCACAGATTCTCATGCCCCTGGTTTAAGGAATACCTCTCATCTTGTATGTGACATCCTTAGATTGATCACTGGGAGCCTTCCTTGCACAAAAGAACAACTCGGGAAGTGAAAACAGTCTCTATTACCTCAGCAGAACAATTATTGATGCTGAGACTCGATACTCAATCATTGAGAAGAGTTGTTTAGCCTTGGTCTTCGTAGTTCAAAAGTTGCAACATTATCTGCAGCATCATGAAGTCCATTTGATCTCACAGAGTAACCCGCTCAAGTACATCCTCATCCACCTGATGCTAACCGGACGCCTATCCCGATGGGCGGTCATCCTGTAACAGTTTGACTTCCGGTTTGTGCCTCAGAAATCCATCAACGGTCTGGCATTAGCAGACTTTCAGGCAGAGCACCCTTTGATAGGGACCACTGCACCGGACACCAAGCTACCTAATGAAGACATCTTCTCGGTTCGAGAGGAGTTCCCACCATGGGAAATGTACTTCGACAGGGCGTCCCGAAGCCCAACCGGGAAGAGGATGGAGGATCCCAGATTCAACAAAGTGGGTTTGGGGATAATACTTGTGTCCCCATAAAAGGTAGTCTTTCCATATTACTTACTCCTCTCAGAAGGATGTACGAACAATGAAGTAGAATCTCATGCTCTTATTTCAGGCCTAGAACTTGCACTCCAGGCACAAGTAAATCACCTTAAGGTAAAAGGTGACTAGGAACTGGTCATCAAGAAAGTCAATGGTGACTATGCTATTAAAAAGGAGGATATGATCCCCCTGTTTGAAAATGTCTGAGGGTTAATGACAGAATTCTCCACATAACCAACATTGACCTATATTCCCCGGTCTCAGAATGCCCAGGCTGATGCATTATCCAATGCGGCGACAGCCCTAGCCAACCCAGACCGGGATGAAATAGTCATCAGTATTGCTCACCGTCGAATGGAATTTCCATTAGTTCAGACCAAGAAAAAAGAAATCCACGAAGACAGTCCTGTCCCCGAGCCATATGCTCCTACCAATGGCTGGATGAACCCCATTGCAAACTACCTTCAACGGGGAGAACTTCTATCAGACAGGGCTGAATGAGATCAAATACGGAGGAGGGAAATCAACTTTGTCCTATATGGCGGCGCGGGTCAGTAAGAGGTCATATACAAATGAGGCCTCGATGGAGTGCTCCTCAGATGCATTTATGGAGAATAAATTGTTTTTCGTAATGAATGAAGTACATGGAGGAGCATGTGGATTGCATCAACCGGGGACCAATCTTTCCCATCAGGTTCTAAGACTTGGGTACTGCTGGCCCATAGTGGTACGAGACTACAAGCGTTTTACCGAAAGATGCCACTCATGCCAGATTCATTCCAACTTCATACACCAACCCCCGAAGTTACTTCATCAAGCCAAGTACTCTTGGAATTTTTCCATCTGGGGAATGGACGTCGTGGAACCATATCCTCCCACCACAGACAAACAGCTGAAGTATATCCTCATGGAAACCGACTTCTTTTCCAAATGGGAAGAAGCCATACCCCTCAAGGAAGTCAGGGCAAGAAATATTGTCAGCTTTGTGAATACCAATATCATCACCAGATTTGGTGTCTCTCATACCATACTGACGAACAACGGCACCAACTTCTGCTCTGCTGAATTGGAGAAACTATACCACGAGTATGGTATCAAGGCTAACCACTCATCCCGCTACCATGTAGTGGCCAATGGACAGATAGAGGCTTTCAACAAGACCCTGTCCAAAATTCTCCAGAAAATGGTGGAAAAGATAAGAAGTCATGGCCGGATAAACTCCTCCTTGCATTGTGGGATTATCTAACCACAATCTGCATCGCTACTCAGGCCACCCCGTACTCATTGGTGTATAGCACAGAGGCGGTCCTTCCCATTGAACTCCAGCTTCCCTCACTCTGTGTTGCCATTTGCGATCAATTATCTGATGATGATCAGTCATAAAAGTTTCTAGGTGAATTGGAATATCTGGATGAGAAGAATCTGCACACTTTGCACCATCTGGAATTCTACCAGAATCGGATTGCATGATCCTTCAATAAAAAGGTCTGTCTCTGGTCTTTCTTGGAAGGAGAATTGGTATTGGTCCTCTGGACCCCAATGATACCTGGAAAGAAACCTCCAAAGCAGGATCCCAAGTGGGAGGGACCATACGTTGTACACAAGGTCCACTCCAACGGATCATATACCCTGATCTCCATGGATGGACAATTTACAACGACTCCTACCAATGCGATATTCCTAAAGAAGTATTTTGCATAGAAACGAAGAGCATTACATCCTCACCGCATGACATTAAACTGCATGGAGTTCGTCAGAGCAGCATGACGTTTAACTGCAAAGAACCCAATGGTCCAAACTCTATGACCTTAAACTAAGAGCATTACGTCCTCACTGCATGACGTTAAACTGCATGGAGTTCGTCTGAGCTGCATAATGTTAAACTGCCAAGCACCTAATGGTCCAAACTATATGACCTTAAACTAAGAGAATTACGTCCTCACCGCATGACATTAAACTGCATGGAGTTCATCCGAGCTGCATGACTTTAAACTACCAAGCACCCAATGGTCCAAAGTCCATAACCTTAAACTAAGAGCATTACGTCCTCACTGCATGATGTTAAACTGCATGGAGTTCGTCTGAGCTGCATGAAATTATACTTCCAAGCACCCAATGGTCCAAACTCTATGACCTTAAACTAAGAGAATTTTGTCCTCACCGCCTGACGTTAAACTGCAAGGAGTTCATCCTTACCGCACAACATTAAACTGCACGGAATCTAATAATACCCCTCATCTTAACCACAAGACGTTAAACTGTATGGTTGTAGTCCTCACCGCATGACGTTAAACTGCATAGATTTTAGAGAACTACGTACGACTTGATTCCTGCCCTCGTAGGATATGTATTGACGTCGAGATCCCCTATCATGGCCCAGCCACTCCCAAATAAAATTTAAGAATGCTCCCTCCCCCCATGTACGGACCAGACCTACACAGGGTGTATTCATCGTCCTCACCGCATGACATTAAACTGCATAGATTTTAGAGAACTATGTATGGATTGATTCCTACCCTCGTAGGATACGTAGTGACATCGGGATCCCCTATCCTAGCCCAGCCACTCCCAAATAAAAGTTAAAAATGTCTTCTGCCCCCGTGTATGGACCAGACCAGCATGGGGTGCATCCCTTGTCCTCACCACACGACGTTAAAATACACGGACAAGAAGTTTTAACAATGCCTCTCCCCCCGTGTATGGACCAGACCTGCACGGGGTGTACTTCTTTCAGAGAACTACATATGGCTTGATTCCTGCCCTCGCAGGATACGTAGTGACGCCAGGGTTCTCGTCCTGGCCCAACCACCTCCAAATGAAATAAAATGAAAGTTAGACAATGTCCCCTTCCCCCGTGTACAGACCAGCCCTTCACGGGGTGTACTTCATTCAGAGAACTACATGAGGCTTGATTCCTGCCCTCACAGGATATGTAGTGACGCTAGGGTTCCCCATCTTGGCCCATCCCCCTGAATAAAAGATAATAATTCCCTTTCCCCCAATGTACAGACCAGACCGGCACGGGGTGTACTCCTCGTCCTTACTGCATGACGTAAAACTACATGGATATCAAGATTTAAAAATGCTCCCTTTCCCCCATGTATGGGCTAGACCTACACAGGGTTTATTTTTTCATCCTTGCCGCATGACGTTAAAATGCACCGAAAATAATGTTAAAAATTCCCCCTTCCCCCATGTACGGACCAGACCTGCATGGGGTGTGTACCTCGTACTTACCGCATGACATTAAACTGCATGGACTTCATCCTTACCACATGATGTTAAACTGTATAGACTTCAACCATACCGCATGACATTAAACTACACGGACTTCATCCTCACCACATGACGTTAAACTGCACAGACTTCGTCGCAACCCACCCAAGACACATGGAGATGTGAGATGAAGATACTCCTTTCACATTTGGATGAATCCTCTCCACACATCAGACTCCACGACCTGGATAATTATGGATCTTCATAACCACTCATGGATATCGGAAGTGGAAATTCATCAAATCGTGGACACCTTTGTACGACTATGCATACCAGAACCTCAACAGATCTGCATAATGATTTCCCCTGGATCTTCTACCAAAGGAAAGATTTCCACAGGCGACACTCTTCCTAGATCTGAATGCTTACTGGCCTCAGAGCCCCTATACCATACCTCTCGATACAGAAGTTTATGGTGAAGTGGTTTACAAGTTCACTCTCCTTTTTACATCCAGGTGTCGCCAGGGTATCCCTATCTTGCTAGTCTATGTGTCTTCCGGTGGTTCACATAGTGACTTTCATCAACAAACATCAAGCCAGTACTAGGATACTTTCACTCAAAGGACAATTTCAGTGAAGATGTTTCTTGTATACTCGGACACCATTATCCCCACGTGTTTAACTCTGCACTATGAGCGATCACAGATCCTCATAATCATTCACAGCCATCGGAAGTGGAAAGTCATCGACCCGAGGACACCTTTGTACGACTATGCATACCATGTCCTCAGCGGATCTGCATAATGATACCCCCTAGCTCGTCCATCAAAGGAAAGATTTCCTTTGGTGGTGCTCTTCCTAGCTCCATACACTTACTGGCCTCAGATCCCCCATGCCACACCTCTTGATCCGGGAAAACTCAAAGTTGTAGTTTGCAACCTTTATCCCCCACCTTGTTCCAAGTATATCAGAGCATGTTGACCCGGTTATCCTTTGAGTGACTGCAGCAATAGTCACCCAATGGTCTGAGCTCTATGGCCGCTAAACTAGAAGTACCTCGTCCTTACCTCACGACATTAAAATGCATGGAGTGAAGGTACACCCCCATGCACAAAATAAATCAACGCAGGGATCTCTTTAAGCTTTAACAGCAATGAGGGCCGAGTATGCCCGACATGTTCAGACATTTCCTTCCTCGATGATATACTTCATGGCCCGGATAATTGTGGATCTTCATAACCATTCATGTCCATCGGAAGTGGAAAGTCATCGACCCGAAGACACCTTTGCATGACTAGGCATACCATGCCCTTAGCGGCTCTGCATATTGATAACCCCTGGGCCGTCTACCAAAAGCAAGATTTTCCTGGGCGATACTCTTCCTAGATCCATACACTTACTGGACTCAAAGCCTCCGTGTCATCTCTTTTCATCCAAGAATCCCCAGAACCATGATTTACACCATCAACCCCCCTCCACATCTTGGACATGCCAGGATACTCGGGCTCGGTTACATTCTAATCAAGAGCGGCCTTTTTAACTACGTCCTTGTTGTATGACGTCAAACGGCATGGATCACATCTTAGACACTTGGCATAAGGATGAAAAGACCAAGCATTAAACATCCAGGGGGATTCCTCCAACAAAAATCATTTTCACTAGTTTAATAATGCTCCTCTTCCTAACCACATTATGTTAAACTGCACGGTCAATCGTCCATGTTGCACTGCGTTAAACTTCACAACATTGGAAAGAGAAAGAGAAATGCCCCTCATCCTCACTGCATAACGTTAAACTGCATAGCATACTTCAATAATGCTCTTCTTTTTTACTGCACGACGCTAAACGTCACGGTCAAACCCGTTATGGGTTCAATAAGG
The DNA here is from genome assembly GCA_963277665.1 of Viscum album. Lineage (NCBI taxonomy): Eukaryota > Viridiplantae > Streptophyta > Magnoliopsida > Santalales > Viscaceae > Viscum > Viscum album. The sequence continues at coordinate 1,152,516,292 of OY728130.1, forward strand.
AACGTAGGCTTTTCTCTGTCCTTCAGTGCACGGGTCAGACCAGCACAAGCCACCATCTCACACCCACATGAGAAGGGATTACTTCACCCATTATCAGTAAGTTCAGTCTAGACGTTTCCCCCATATCCAGGCACCCTCTCATTATAAACCATACTCTGTACTCAGAAAAATCCGAACTCTTATAAGTCGCCCCTGGTGGTCCCGACTCTCAACTTCCCCGAAGTTGCTTAGCTATCGGGGGAATACAGTCATTGACCTGAGGACACCTTTTTACAACTATGCATACCATGCCCTCAGTGGCTCTGCATATTGATCGCCCCTGGCCCTTCTACCAAAGGCAAGATTTCTTTAGGCAATGCTTCTCTATGTACGCCTCTTGGCCTCCGAGCCCCATGTCTATCCCGGGATTCAGAAACCCTCTGAGTTATAGTTTACCAACCTCTTTCACAACCCTACCTGAATGTGGTGGAACATCTCTGATAATATTACTGAGGACCAGGAGAAGTCGTTCCATTTTTAAATGATTTCCCAGATGCATGACTTGAAACTGCGCCAAGCTTCAACCATCCCTTACGCTAACTAAATGCGTGGGAAAGTGGTTTCCCGACCACCTACTTGATTAATACAGATGTTCTCAAAACCTTTCAGAGGTCACATACCCTTTCCGAGCCACCCCCGGTGGTTTTCATAATTTTCCAATCCACCCATGGTGGTTTCCATGAGCAGGACTTTCATGAAGTCCTATGGCCATCAGAAATGGAGAGTCATTGACTTAAGGACACCTTTGCATGACTATGCATACCATGCCCTCGGTGGCTCTACATATTGATCACCCTTGGCCTATCTACAAAAGGCAAGATTTTCTTAATCAATGCTCCTCCTACCTCTGTACGCCGACATGGCTCCCATGCCTTCATACATGCCCTGTGTGTCATTCGAATCTAAACATGCTCCCTCCACATGCGTCGGAAAAGTATTGAGACATCTTTTAATCAACCAAACCCCATTGGGGACCTTTCCCCACCATATATGGTCAATGTTATTCGACCTAAAACATTAGTAATGATAGTCTTGACGGTGGGACTTTAAACCACCCAAGAAAAGAGGCACAAAGCCCGTTAGGCCGAAAACCTAAAAAGGGAGACCTAAGCAAAAGTCATGCCACACCCGCTGGGTTCACACTAAATGACCCTAGGAAAAATTAGGGTATTGAATGAAAAGACAAAAATTTGTGGGGTTTTCCTATAAAATACTAGCAATAGTCGAACTATTCTCGCTGGACCCCATGGTCCAGGAAAAAGTTAGAGCTCATTTTATTTTTATCAATGGTCCTGGATGTTGATTATTCTATGTTTGGGGAATTAACATATGTAGTGATCATGCCAAATAATTTCTATCATAGGAGAAGACGACAAGATAATTGAAGAGAAATACTTCTTTGTTCCATAACAAAGTTGTTAGGAAGGGCATCCACAATCCGTAGCCTCTTCCAGTGTGAAAGGTTATTACAGGAGGTTTTCAGTGGATTCAAAAAGTTGAATCAGGCACTGGTGAGAATCCTTGATTGCTTGAGAGAGAATCTGCAGTAAGGCCATTTCAGCTTCTGCACCAACCCGAAACTCTTCCGCCTTTTGGGCCGCCTTTGTGCCCACCCTCATTTCCTCCTCCATCTGCCGCTCCCCTTCTTCAATTATGGCGGCAACATTTTCATATTCCTATTGTAGTTGATGTATCTCATTCCTTAGCACTTCCAGGTGAGAACGCTGATCAATAACTTCCCCCTAGAGCCTCGCAACTCCCCCGGTGTTATCATGAGCCTCTATTAGGCAAAGCTCTCGGGTTGCAGAAAGGTAGGCTTCAGATTGGTCAACAAAAAGGTGAGATTCGAAACCACGCAGTCTTTTCTGATCAGTAACCACCTACTTGACTGTCATAAACATCATGATAGTCAAATCCATAAAATCCCAGCAGCATAATAAAATTTTGTAGCTTCGGTAATTTGGTCGGCATCTCGACCAAGGGCGTTTGAGAGATCAGCCTCCAGATTTTCTCCCAAGCCCTTTGGCGAGCAGGCTGAAGACTGGAAAGGACTTGTTTATCGGGCTCGGAATCACTCCCAGACGAGGACACATACATTGGGATGAACTTCACTAAGGGTGGACCCGATGTGGTTTCACCCGCGAACTCTCGTACTACAGAAACTTCACCCCCGGTAATTGTGGTCATAGGCACGGTTGGGTCCCACGACACAATCTCCAGCACCAAAGGTTGTGGTCCTGAATCCCGAGAGTCAATGTATGAGTATCCCTAATTAGAAAATGGAAGGAAAAGGAGTTAGTGGCAAGAGATCGGGAAACTTACTCTTGATCGCCAAAGCGTCAGCATCCTCAAGCTCTGCACTGCTGCGACAGCCACTCGAGGAAGATGCTACATCCTCAAAAGGCAAGGGAGTTCGGGGATCCCTCAGAGGGGTCCAGGACCTAAGGTCATGCTCGAGGCCATCAGCTTCCAAATTCATCCCCAAGTGGTCGCCTACGGAGACCAAGATCGGGGAAATCACTCCCCTGGTAAACAAGATAATGGCCCGCTCTCTGTTTCCAACAACTGGACTAATGGAATGCTCTTCCTCCATCACAATGGGATTCATTGGGTCTGAGGTGGCTTGCCCCATCAGATTTGGAGGCCCATCAGTGATCATGGGCACCCATTTTCCTCCGAAATAGAAAGGGTTGTTTGATCAGCAAGAGTCTTGAATACCAGCAGTTCCTCCTCTGATGTATCTCTGACTAATGAAGGTGGGAGTAAAGCATCCATATCACTGTCCCCTCCAGCAGGTCCCTCCATTTTGTCGCGCCCAGGTATGGCTATAGGAGATTCCATATATGGAAAGGAGGTAGAAGGTATGACCGCTTGGGTAACCACAGCCGGACCCCCGAGTGGCCCTGCACCATACGCCAAAGAAGCTAATGAATGGAAGAGTTAGAATATGAAGGTTAGAAATTAATCAAACGGGAATTCATGATTACCCGGCATCTATTGTCTGAGCCATTCTGATAAATGGAACACCTGTTGCCGTCGCTGGATCTTCCTAGGGGATAGTTCGCCTAGAATTCTGGGAGGTGCTGGAGGAGGGAATACACTACCTGGGTCTGCAATGGTCACTTCCATGAGCTCAGCTACGCCAGGGGACCCCTCCTCGATGACCCCCATGAGAGAAAGCGCATGATCACCTGCTGCGGTACCACGGGGAGTATACTCTGGAGAGGTAATTTCCCCCTAAGATTCTTCAGCACCCTGCACAAAGGGGAGAAACCTTAGAACCTCCACAATAAAGGAGGAAGAAATTCAGAATGGGCGAGCAGAGCAACCTCATCTTCAGGGTCGGACAGTTCAGGATGTCTAATCATCATGGACACCCGGGCAGACCCATAGAGCCGGTTTCGGAGTGAGCGCACATATGCATCCATCTCCTTAAATGACGCAACTATGTCTCCCAAGTCCTCTTCCAACTGAAGGTGTGGCAGATCAAAGATAACCCCAATACCTGGGAGCTTGAGAGGACTCGTTTGGAGTGATTCTCAAACCTCTTCATCTGAGCCCCTGGCCCTCAGGTCATCCCAAATCCTCCATGCGTCTGGGAATGCGGCCATAATAGGAATGGCTAGCCTGGAAGGATCGACTTGAGAGGGCCGGGCAGCGGTAGGGACTGGTAGGGGCGCTAATGGCCGTATTTGTGTTCCGGATCTCACCATCACCCTAGAACTCTCTAGGGATACCTATGGACAAGGCCACATATATAGGGAATGGAATTCCATTGCTTCAGCCATGACAGGAAGATCATCTAAATCATCTCCCCTGAAGAGTGGTCAATTCCTTCCCCCTCCTCATCGGTCTCCGGGTGCAGCATGGCCTGGACTCGGTGGGTTAATACTGTGTAACCCTGGAGCGCATAAATATATGCTTCAAGATCTTAGAGATATCGATTGACCCACTTTGGGTCCACATCATAAAGGATGTCAATGGGGGAAGATATGTAACCCAGCCCGTAAAAATCCACTTCTGATTCCTGAAGATACTGCCACAAAGAATGGGGGTACTGGCCTCAAAAGGATGACCGACCTTTGAATTCGGCCCATTGACCCCAGGCTGTCAGAAAGGCAGCATCTGCAGGAATAACCACCTCCCTTTGGGCAGCCTCAAGGGAATGAGAGGATACACCTCTATCTGTTAAAATCTTCCCCCGGAGCACAGGACCAGTAGGATGGTGAAGGACTTTGCCCGGCCTAGTTGAGACATCATACCCCTTTCACTTAATGTTTCCCTTTGATGGATTGGAACTTGAGATAGTAGGCACCAACATCCCTAGCTAGCCATTTGGGTATGATTGTACCCAAGAGTCATCATAATTCTTGGATAAGAAGGGCATGGAGTCTGCAAGCGTGGTGGTCATAACCTCACAGCCGGTATCCTCCCGGTTAAACATTAACCACAGTTGCCCGAACACCATTAAATGACGATTCTCATGGCCACCATTAAGTGTAGGAGGACACAGTACCTGTACACAGCCAAATTGGCGCCCGAATCGGCCAGGCGCATTCCCCTCGCAGATCAATTCCCTGCCAATACAAGCTACCATAATACACTCTCAGAGGGAAAAGAGGTAGCCCCGCTTGCTAAACTCCTATATTATGGTGTTCGTGATTGCACCAGTTGGGGAAGAGAATATATGTAAATTAAAATGATCATAACATGAGATTCGACTCGATAACAGATGCATGTTCTGAACATTCTGTTTATTATCCTTCTCTTGTGTCACCCACTCTTCGGGCATAACACCGTTGGTCAGTTGCAAGTATGGCTAGAATGTGGTCCCTGGAATCTGAAGAGGGTTGATGAAGGTGTAGGAGTTCTTGATATGAACGCCTAGCCATCCCCAAAGAATTTGAAAAGGGTCGTCCACTCAGTTTGGCCAGCTCCCATCTGTAATATTACCGAGCAACCGGTAAATCCTGGACAGTACTGGGACAACGAGGTTGATAACATTGTCGGTAGCCAATTGTGCCTCTCTGAAAAAGGTAGAGACCCGTACGCCGCTAGACTCGCGTACAAGAAATATCCAGCCGCTCAAAAACATTTCCAGAAACACCGCTAGACGAAGCAGCCGATCAACATCTAGATCAAGCTCCCAGCCCCAGTCGTTGAATTGGCCTTTCTCCAGGTTTAGCCAATAGCTTCCCCTCTGCTTTTGGGACTCCATTGTAGGGCAGGTCATGGGCCTACGCGGAAGATCTACAGAATGGATCTCTCTAGAAAAAGCATTGATCCAGTCACAATACGAGACAATCTGTCTCAAAGATGTATCCTTAGAATGCTCCTCGTGACCAGGGAAAAGCTTTCTCAGAGATGTATCCTTCGAACGTTCTTGGACCAGATCAATGAGCCGCTTCACCAAGGGAGGGGTTCTCCCTTCATCGTCCCACACGGAAGGGGGAGGCAGAAATTCGTCATACATACCCCCAACAATGGGGACCCCTGAAATCTGAAAGACGTCCCAAAGACTAATGCCCACATCCCCGTGGACCAGAAGAAAGGTGTTGGTGTCCGGGCTCCAATGGCTCATAAGTTTCCTGGCAAGGGCTTGAGGCCGGTAGGTATAGGTTTGGGACACCCAGGCAGCTTCATACCAACCTTATACTTGCAATTCTGACTCAAACTCCACACAGCTTTGGCGGACCCATAAGGGCCACTCCCAATCCAAGGACATAAATGCTCCTCCAAGTTGGAGGTCCCGATTCGCTGATCAGCCATGCTGATCTCTTACCATGGCATTGCGGGCAATGCTCCGATAGTAGTGAATTATTCCTTCCTGTTGACATTGTTCTCCTATTAGAGATACAGGAAGGTGATTCAACACATATCCGACAACTGTATCCCTCAGGGAAGGCCGCCCATTGACAGGTATCACGAATCGAGGGATAGTGGTAGTAAATATCCATGCTTCAGGATTGTTTTCACGGGATGGTACCAGAATCGGGGTATCGGATAGTAAACTGAACCCATAGGCAAGAAGGCTGTTAGAAAAGGGGTACTACTTCTGTGAGTTAGAGAGCCAGCCGGAAAGAAAGGAAGACGGTGGGGAGTGGCGGACTCCATCCTGAACAGAGCTGGACATGTCCTTCAGGCGTTGATCGCCAATTGGGAGAGGCTCTGCAGCATGCCTCGGTGCGGAATGAGGGGAACCATATTTTATGCCTGCACAACGAAAGCCAACAAATGGTTAGTCTAAAAATAATAAAACATGGAAAAAATACTAGGTATATGGCTGAGGATCAGTTGAGAAGCCTTCATAGTGAGCCCGCGAGGAGGCCTCGAAGGATGGTTTGTGATGTCAGCATCCCGTGAACCATCCCTTCGCGAAAGTAGTCCGTGAAACCCTGGCCCGCGGAGCATTGGCCAGGAAACCGCATACCAAGTTGCTCTGTGTAATTTCAATCCTGATGTTAAGTGGTTAAGTTTGGAAGACTTAGAAACTTTTAAAGTTCAAAATATTTTAGATTGCGGAGCATCGAGACTACGGAGCATTGAAACCTTGGAGCATCGAAACTGCGATGCACCAAAACCGCGAAGCAAGTTCCTACGCGGCCCGTCGCAACTTACTTTTTAATAAATTTAAAGTGTTGGTTCGGGGCTAGTACGTTGATCTGTGGATGAAGTATGGCGCGAATGAGAAATGGTTCGTGGAAGTAGCAGCTGGTTCTCGGACGAAGCGTTTCGTCAAGGAACAAGCACGCGCACGAAAAAAGCTCTGGTTTCGCAAAGAATCCGGTAGAAGATAAATGAAAGGTCCCTCCGTATTTATAGGCATGTTCCCCTATCGGGTCCACTGCCCTACTGTGAACCGTATGAGTTTTAGGACCACTCTGCATCGGAATAGCCTTCTTTTAATTCTGATCGGACCCCATTCCGATGGGGGGAATTTGTAGGGTCCTAAAAATCCGCAAAGGAAAATGATGATCCCCTTTAACTCAAGGGAGACTCTGTCCAATTTCCCCTCAAAAGGAATGGGAAAATGGGGACAATACTAAAGGATGGAAAAGGAGGAACCGGTCCGCGGACCGGTCAAATGTTAATGACGCGCGACTAGTTCCAAAAAGCGTCCCTCCTCCGCGAACCATCGTTGTTCATGAAACTGAGGCAGAGACCCTCCGCGGTCGTGAAGTAGGACAGGCGCCAACCCGGTCCACCATTCCAGACTGCCCCAGTCGTGAGCTGCGTCAACTGGCCTGAACCACCTCTGGTGTCATTCGCGTAAGGGAGGCGGAGATCCTCTGCGGGTGTGAAGTAGGGCGGGCACCAATCTGGTTCACCCACATGAACCACACCAGCTGGGAGTCATGTCAGCCGGCCCGAACCACCTCCGCTGTCATTCGCGAAATGGATTCTGAACCCTCTATGGCCGTAAAGCACCCCCTGAGTTCAGTCCGCGGAGGAGGAGTGGTTAATGCCTCTCAAACTACGGATTGACAAAGTCATCCGTGAATCGGGTTTTCGGTCATGGGCCTCCGCAAAAGGTGTCGTGTGACCACAGATACATCTCTTTCCACTATAAAAGGAGACTGAGGGGGAAGAGGAGAAGAGTATTTTAGGGTATTCATAAGGAGTATGGAAAGGAGGTAGATCAGATTCTGGTGGAAGGATTTCGAAGGAAGGCTTAGGATTTTGGAAGTTCCAGTTTGCGAACCGGAGAAGGTATAAATCTGGGAATGAACTAATAAGGAACCTAAAACGCATAATAACTAGGTGAATCACAAACTTAAAATAACAAAAAGAGAAAACCGTGAACCAGGGTCCCTCCGTGGATGTACTCCCCATGGACCAGGGAGTTTATGCCTCTTTTCTGATCTGTCGCGCCGTGTAGCACCCTCCTACGCGGGCGAAGCCCCTACTGACGAGCCTCCGGCCAGCGCCGCACTTGGCCACCCCTACCTGCATAGAACCCTCCGCGGACCACCCTAGTTCGTGGATCGAACCCAGAGCTACAAACCACCTTGGTTCGCCATATGCCAATCAGTCTGCGGACCCTTCTGGTTCATGGACGGCCAATCAGTCTGCGGACCCTCCTAGTTTGCGGACGACCAATTTGTCCGTGGACCGTCCTGGTTCACAGACAGCCCCTACATCCACGTAGTGCTTCCCTACGCAAAGGGCGCCAAGACATTCAATGTTCCCATTCCCCGAGTCAGATAAAATCCCTCCAATACAGCCCGATCCACCATGACTCCTTCACTGGCCTACTCATCGGTCCCAAGCCGAGGCCTCCACCAGAGCCACCGGATCTGTGTGGTGTAGCCCTCCGGCACACTAGCGTGCCATTTGAGTTTACATACCCACAATAAACAGGGGCAAAGGGGTTGTGCCGACCCTTGGGAAGATTCTCGAAGCATGCCTGGGTCCACATTCCCACGGTAATGCGGGGTCTGAGCCCGAGAACCCCCTTCCTGCCTCTACTTGCCAAGATGGGGGGACTGCACACTTCGGCGATAGGGAACTTCTCCCCTCCCCAGAGAGTGGAAGACATATCCACCAAAAGGTAGTCGTCCCCATACACCTCGGTACTTCCCCGGGTACTTCCCCGGGGAACATGAGAGTTGACAGGCACAAGAGCACCCCTTTCCCTCTCCCATTGTGCTTTGTCTCCATGGGCGTCCAACCCGGAGTAAGCCCCGGCTTAAAGGGCCGTCTTTATGCGTAATCCCCACTCCACTTCTCACGGATGCACCTTTCGCAACTTGATCCTCTGGTCCCTGCTGCCTCTTGTTTCTCATACCGAGCATGACACACATGGGCTTAGAGTAAGCATCAACCATGACATCCTTTTATGGGCCTCCTCAGTGTGTAATCCCCAATCCACACCTTAGGCCTCCTCAGAGTGTAATCCCCAATCCACACTTTAGGCCTCCTCAGAGTGTAAGCCCCAATCCATCACCATGGGCCTCCTTAGAGTGTAATCCCCAATCCATCACCATGGGCCTCCTCAGAGTGTAAGCCCCAATCCATCACCATATGCCTCCTTAGAGTGTAAGCCCCAATCCACACCTTGGGCCTTCTTAGAGTGTAAGCATCAATCCACACCTTGGTCCTCCTCAGAGTGTAAGCCCCAATCCATCACCCTGGGATTCCTCAGAGCGTAATCCCCATGCCCCTGTGAACTACGTGGACTTTTATCCCTGCCTCCAAGGAAGGGTATGTAGGAAGCCTCCAAGAGGTTCAAGCCAAACCACCTTCGGACCCCTGGGTCCACATTCACGTCGGTTCTCTGAAACTCCCATTCGAACTATGTGGAATTTGATCACTTCCTCCTAGGCAGGGTACGTAGGAAGCCTCCCTGAGGTTCAAGCCCAACAAACATTCGATCTGACTGTCCTCACATCGGTTCACCGAGCCACTCCTAGTGCCGCCTCAATGAGTACCGACTCCTATGGGTCATTAATCCAATGAGGGATGGTAAACCTCAGGCCTAAATGATTCTGAACCCCCTGCGTTCAGCTGACCATTTCCAACCAAGGGTTAAATCCGTGGATACTATGTTTGGGTATAAACCAAAGATTCGTGAACATATGAATACGTCTTAAATCTATAAGAGAGTCCCAGAACAGGCAATAATTCCCCCAAAAGGGTGCAATGAGCCCGACTTCCCATTCTCTCGACCAATGTGAGTTCTTAAGTATCTCTTTTCAGACCATCCGGCGAACACCTACCTTTGGAAAGCAGGTCCATCCATCATCAGATACGGAGCCATTGGGAGTTTCGAGGCCGAAACCACGAAACAAACACCTTGAGTTTTTATGAATTATTATTTTTTGAATAAATTAAAATTCATTGATGGTTTATATTTCATGATACACATTGTTAATATTTCTTTATACACAACACCCATAATAGATTACACTATACTAAACACTTATATTAGATTTCAGTATAGAAGAAACTTTGTTTGGCTTGGGTTATACACAATTCTGAGTTCCTTCAATATCTTTTGTTATATGAAATAACGAGTTTAACCGAACTAAAATATTATTATTTAAATATTTCTATATTTATCACCAATCCACTAGAATGGTAGATATGAATAATATTAACTAAACTTTGAAAAAAGGTTTTATACATGGTTATAAAAGGAATAATCTGGTTATCAATTAATTAGAACTGAAAATAAAAAAGTATTTTATTAAAATAGTGAGGTTCAAGAGCCCTTTATTGAACATAAAAAAGAGAAAGATCCCCTTTTGAAGATTGGGAAAAGGGGGAACCATTTACATAGAGTATATGAAAACATGTTAACAAATATGTACCAATGGACCCTTCATGGTCCCAAATACAGAAAAAGAAACAAACATCATAACCAGAACCATCCAAAAGTCTCATTGCCCCCCTTTTAGACAATGAAACAATGATTCATGTCAAAGATAATTCCCCCACCAAGAGCTGAGACATGTTGGATACATAACAATCACTCCTCCATATCTCACAAACATCTGGGAAGAGGACATGATAATAGGTGTCAGCACACCTATATCTCTTTAGAGTTTCCCAATCGATGGTGCTTATGAGGTGGTCATTGCACTCTCAACCTGATGTGCTAAAGAATCAAACAAAAACCACTATGTAGAAATCAGAGAAATGAAACCCATTAATACATCAAATGAGGATAGATGGATGAATAATGGGTGCCAGCACACCCACCCCTCTTTTGAGGTCACCCACCTGATTCCATATGAAAGAAACAAAAATTCCTTCCAAATGAAACAAGACAATCCAATTCTCACAAAGAAGTTTTCATCTCATCACACATCTAGTTCCAAGACCAACTAGATAGACCACCAGAATACTAGTCCATATTCCTGTCATCAACCACAATTAGTGAACGTTCCTCGCCTTTAGCCATCCAAAAGAATCATCCTATAATGATGAGGAGGAGATTCACTGTTGAGAAATACAACAAAGACACCCATCATGGAAGCCAAATCCAACACAACTGGAAACCAAAAACACCAGACCTCGTGCATAAGAAAAAATCCTTATAAGATTTCCACCAAACCACTTGAAATAATCCCAATCCCCACTACAATCCAATAAGCGACACCATCACCACTAATGAAGATAAATGCAATCTTATAATGAAGAAAATCACCAAAACTGCATGCAGCATCACCATCAGAAGAAATATTACCAATCCTGCATGTGACCTCCAAGAATTGACACTATGAAAATAATAGGAACACCTTCCAACTAACTTTCACATGACTCGTCTATTGAAGCTCGGTCATCAATCTACTACCTCTTGAAAACAAGAAGAAACATACAGTTCCACGACCAATAAAACAAAATAGGATCACATATCTAAAGAAAATATAACATGGTAGAGGAAACCCAAACCTAAATTATTTAGGAAAGTTCCATCACAGACCTGGTAATCTAATAGGAGTAGACGACCTGAAGACAATTCATACATCGAGGTATAAGGAGTGAGGGGATGGGAAGCTAAGGAAGACTTATTTTTTATGGAAGACGTATTTTAAGACTAATTTTTGTTAATTTTTATTTGAAATAAAAAATATTTTATAAAATTAAAATACCAAAATTTACATTGGGTAAATTGTTAATAATTTTCAATGAATATCAATTTTTTGATGAATACTAAAAACCCCCCAGAATTTTAATTGAAAACTTCATTTTAATATAAATTATATATATAGTAAAATTATATTTTAAATTTATTTAAAAGTATATTTTGGTAAATTATACATCTATTAATATAATTTGTGTTGGGTCGGAAGAACAACCCAAGGAATGATGGCAAGAGGGGGGGTGAATTGCCTTTTTAAAAAATTGATTAACAAATTAAAATCAGAGTTGAAAGTGCAGCGGAAATAAAGGAGGCAATCACACAAGAAATTGATAACGGAGTTCGGCCAAAACCCGGCCTACGTCTCCGCTCCCAACTCAACCGTTGAGAGATTCCTACCGCTTGCTTTTCAATGGTTTTAGCAAGAAACCCACTAGGCTTTGAGGTAGCACTAGGACCTATTACAGCTTGCTTTTGTGGTTTAGCAAGAACCCACTTGCTTTTAATGGTTAAGCAAGAACCCACTAGTCTTTTTACGGGTGAAGACTAGCTCACCGAGACACAAGCCTTTTAAAGGAAAAGCTTGAGAAAACCTCTTCACACCTTAGTGGTGGTGTGAGAACCCAAAGAAGGGGAGATGAGAAAAGAGTTGGGGTTTGTAGGCACAAACCCAATTTTAAAGCTCAAAAAGAGATAAACAATAAAACCCGTAATGGAGAAGCCTTGGGCGCCTTTGATTGATGATGATGTTTGAGGGCCGCTTCCAAGCTTCTATGGAGGTGCTCTTGGATGTGGAAGTTGTTGGAGCACTTTGGGTTCCCTTGGAACAATCCGTCGGAGCTTCGCCAAAGATGTAAAAATGTGTCCGGTGGCTTGTGTGTTGTTCCGGGGCTTCCTAGGCCTTTATTTATAGGCTAGGAACCTTCAAGTATCCGTTGGAGGGCTTTGGAGCCGTTGGAAAAGGCCTCGGAGCCGTTGGGAGGCTTTTGGAGTTGACTGGTCAAAGCCAACGGCTAGTTTGACCAGTGCTACCGGCTGGCCGGTGCAGGTCCACCGGCTGACCGGTGCCTTGACAGTGGCTGAGAATTCTAGTCCAGGCTCTACCGGTCGACCGGTGCCAGAGCCACCGGTCGACCGGTGGTGAGGCAGTAGCAAACCCTGTTCAGTCTGGGTGCCACCGGCTGGCCGGTGCTGAGGCCACCGGTTGGCCGGTGGTAAGGCAGTGGCTCCCTCTGAGTGCAGGTGCCACCGGCTGGCCGGTGGTGTGCCACCGGCTGGCCGGTGGTCTGGATTTCAGTCCATTTGCCAGCTTTCTTTCTTGGCCCAATTCCTTGGCCACCTGATTTGATTCCTATCAATCAAAAACACTTGAAAGAGGATTAGATAAAAAAGAGGATGATTGTGATCATGAAAATAAAACCTTGAGGGGTTCGAGAGGTACAACAATTTGGGTCATGGGAATCGATTTCACTTTGAAACTAGATATAAAATCATAGTGAACTTTTAAACATTTTCACTTTAAAACCCTTCTTTTTTTATGTCTGTAGGATTAATATTAAATTAATTTCTACCAATTCTAGGATAAGAATTTTTAAAAATGTATTACATATTTTAAATAATAATAATTCATAATTTATATTATGTTAAAATTATTTTTGACCAAAAATATTAGTGAAATAAAATAAAATTAATTACAGCTATTAAGGTAAAAATGAGTTTACTTAGAGGTTAAAAATTATTCCAGAAGGGAAAAATGACCTAAAAACAAGTACAAAAGCCATAGTATGGAAATAATTCACCCATATTCTCTTTTTTATAAAATAGTTACCATTATTATAGGCACATGATATAAGGTAGACCTCTCAATAGTTTTTACTATTTTTATTTACAAGAATGTCACCCCTCCTCCACAATAAAAGGTCACTCACCCCCTCACTTATTCACAACTATAAAGTCTTTTGGATCATAAAACCCCTTCCAAAATAATATCCCAATGTACCTAAAATAATTTTATAATATTCACATTTTCTAGAAAACGTACTAAGGAATTCCTTCAGTGCAAACTAAAATGAGTTACCCAAAGAAGAGGTAACATTCTTCAACGAGTACATTTTTTTTATTTCATTATCCAACCATTAAATTATTATTATTAAATTTTAATATAATTTCCTCAGTATCCTAAATATACTAATATTTTTTTATGTTATTTTTTTACCAACACCTACACACACTACCATCAAATGGGATATGCAATCTTCATTTGTGTGTACAACGGACTCCCACCTCGCGAACCGATGTCGTCCATTCTTCCATTACCATATATAAAGATTGTAAATAATGATGGAATTAATATCTTTATATTAAAAATATGATATTTAAGATTTCTATATTAATTTATAATTATTATATAACACATACCATCATGCTTTCAATTTTGTAGGAATACAATAAATTTATTTGTGGATATGTGGACTACTGCCTCCTCAAAGAGATCTGATTCGTTCATGATTTACATGGAATGTATTAAGGATGGGTTTAATAAAAATATGTGATATATATTACATAATAATTATACTGTAATTATTATATATATACATATATTTCATTCACATTCTCTCTTTCAATATGACAAGAAAACAGAAACAACGTTCATGTATACGTATGACCTACCGTCTCCATTAATGGTGTGTCTTAGTTTTTGATTTATATATTTTATATATTATTATAAATACATATATAATGAATATATATAATATTTATATCATTTTTTAACTTCTGGAGGTAATTAAATCCTGAACAAATAAAAAGGACCAAAATAAAAAGTCAAAACATCTACAAAAAAATGTGGATATTACCGGAAACATAACATTAAAATAGAAATGTTAATAAATGTGTAATATAAAGTAATAATAAAATAATATATGGTAAAATATATAAGAAATTGTTTTAGTTATATTTATAATTAACTTATATTTATTATACAGGTGATTTGAATGTGTATAAATAAAGTCATAACTTAATGTAAGGGTTTTCTCATCTCATTTTTATTTCTGTGAGATATATGCTATATTCACCACTTATTCTTGTTATGTGGTGTATATAATGAAAAATTACATGTTATATCATGAATTTATAATTTCTAATTATGTTAAAATTTTCAATTGATTTTATTATTTCACAGATCTCATGATTCAAAAGTTAATCAAGTATTAAGGGGATTTCTAATATCACTTTTATTTATGTGACACTTATGTAATATTCACAACACATTTATTTTTGTGTGGTGTATATATTTCCCATAAATGTATGATATGATTATTATTCTTAAATTTATGGTTATTTAAATATTTTTTTGATGATATATATTATAGGGTTTTTATAGTTCAAAAGTTGCTAAATTGGTAAAGTAATTTTTCTCTTATTTTTCCTTCTTTGAGACACATGCTGTATTATGCACCTATATTATTCTATGAGTTTGATAAAATACCCGTTGAAATTTTTTATCATAAATATAATTTTTTTATGATATTTTAATATTAATTTAATGATATTCTATCATAGGGATTATTCTTCAAAGTTACCATAGTGATAAGAGTTTATTGCTACAATCTCATCATTTATCGAGATAGTTTACGGTTATGCTTCCATTGATTGAATATTATAAGCCATATCTAAATAAATATAATGAATTTACTAATGCTCTATTTATTAATGATATATTCATGTATTGGAACCATTTTTCACTCTTTTGTACCTATGATGATAAAAAAATGTTTTCAAGAAAATACCACTTAATCTCTGTCTTTTGTCAGAAATATATTTTACTCAAAAACCATGTTTTCTAAAAAAATTAAAAAATGATTTTAAATTATATTTTACGATAATTTTCAAGGAAAATGGTTTTATTTTTATGTTTTAAAGTATTTTAAATTATTTTCTAAACTTAATTTATATGTTTTCAAGGTTTTCGTCAAATAAAATGGTTTACAAAATGTTTTATGTTTTAAACATTCTTTTTAAAGAGGAAAGGGTATTCTCATCAAGAAATTTTTAAGTGATTTTTAAATATTACTTTATAAGATTCCAAATTGGTTTTAAAAAGAAATAATTTTGAAAAAAAAACATGTTTTAAAAATTATTTTTCAAATAATGTTTATTTTTTTAATAAATTCTCCAAGGGAAAATTCAAAATCCTCATCCATCTAAAATTAAAAATTTTGATATAGATTATGTTTTATTAGAGATATGATCCAGGTACACCATTCTTATTATTTATTTTAATTTTTTATGATTAGGACAAAAATATTCTCATGAAACCTGTTTCTCTTCCATGAGTTGTACCATGATAAAATGATAATGAAACTCACTTCATTTCATAGGTTATTATATGATTAAGTGGTTATGAAACATGTCTATTTTGAATATGTAATGATAGGATGCAGTTTTTATTAAGCCTATTTAATTTCCCTGGTTGTGATATTATTAATTTGTATGATCATTTGTCACCCAAATATATGATTTCATTAAGTGATGTGTGGGACATGTATCTCCCTCCAATGCATTGTGTAATGAGGGATGAATCATGAGTATATATGTTAGGCATGAACCATACTACACGTTCTGAATGTTATAATTTAACCCTATTACATGTTCACAATGTTATGTATAAACCTAATTACATGTTCACAATTTTATTAATGGACCTAGTTTCATGTCCATAAGTTTATACATGAACCTGATTACATGTTCACAATGTTATGAGTGAACCTGATTACATGTTCACAATCTCATTCATGGACCTGGTTTCATGTCCATATGTTTATTCATGAACCTTATTACATGTTCACAATGTTATGTGTGGACTTTATTACTTGTTCACAATATTATGTGTGGACCTATTTTCATGTCCGTAAGATTATGTGAAGGCTCAATTTCATGTCCTTAACTTAATGTGTTAACCAATTTCCATTTTCACATGTTCATAATGTTATAAGATTATGTGTATTCTAAAAATCTATATATTTTTCTAATTTTACCCTCTAATGAATCGTATTCTTCAATATCCTTGTGATTTATGTCTTATGAACTACCAATAATTATTTCATGATCCATGTTTATGATATTTTATCTGCAGGGTATGACCTCATAATGTTATACTCTTGTTATAACACCCTTATGTTTATGTAATGATTATATATCTTCATTATTTACCCTTACTGAGAATCTAATACCACCCTTTATTATTTTTCATTTCCCCAGTTTATGAAGAAAGGTTACAAGTATCAGTATTAAATGGGAAGATCTTAATGGGAAAAATTGAAAGTCTTTTAACAAGATAGAATATTATGTTGCTGGTTTCCAGAGACAATAAAATATTATAGTCCTCAGACATGTAATTTTGTAATGTGCTGAATATTAATATAAAATGATGTAATATTCATGTATGTTAATCCTAGGTCACTATATCCCAACATATTTATAGGACATATGCAAGGAAAATGGAAATTGTTTTTCATGGATGGGATTGTAATAGATAATCATTGTGTTAGTATGTATACCATTAGAAGGAGAGTCAAGAAATGCATAATTCTTAGTAATCAGTCCCCCAGATGTATGTTTAACTCATATATAATAAGTGGTAATTTTTTTAAAAAATCATTGATTGATTTGGGATAGGGGATCTTAGAATAACTACTTTTCTCATAAGAATGAGAATTAATACACACATAGTTCTGAAAAGAAGGTGCAGTAGGAAACTAGAACTGGTAGGTAAGGTCATCTCAAGTGAGGGCCACAAAAATGAATTATTTTACATTATATAATAAGGATGGATGATTGACCATGTAGTTTATCATATTATATTAAAGATGTTAGATACATAGTTTAACATTATACAGTGAGGAAGAATGGTTTCTATAGTTTAGGGTTGTATGGCTTTGACTAATGGTGTTCCTTTTATGTTCGTTCATTCATGATAATTAGTTATGAATTTTAATTTCATGGGGCTATGAATATTAGTTTTTTCTTATTAATGTTACAGTGACAATTAGTCATTCCTTTTAAGTTCATGTGATAAGGATCATTAATCATTCCCTTTAAGGTAGTGCAATAAGGATCATTTTTCATTCCCTTTATGTTGATCTGACAAGGACTGATGGTGTGGGTGAGATGCATTTTCTAGGTAGTTATAATTAACTCGACGTGAACAAAGGCCTTAGGGGCTAAATTCTAGTGAAGACAATATCACCTATGGGGAATAAATTATAGCTAGGACAGAGATAGGGGTTTGGGATTCATAATGTATCCCATGAAATAGGAATCAATCCATATGTTTTTCTACAATTTAGTGTGGTAGATAGTCGGCACTAGAAGGTGAGGTCATCTCGAATGAGGTATGAAGAATTAAAAAAAGTCTTATTTCATGTGGTGAGGATGTAGACCTTTTAGTTTAATTTCTTCCACTATGGATGTTGGACATATTGTTTAACACCGTATGGTGAGGGTGATGTGTCATACAGTCTAGCTTTTTATGATGAGGATTTTTTCCTATAGTTAAACATAATTTGACCAGAATGAATGATTAAATAATGGTGTTCCTTTTATGTTATTTAAACTATGACCACATTTCAGTCATTTTAAGGTTGTGTGATAAAGACCATTATTCATGGATTTTAAGTTCGTGCAATAAGAATCGATGGTGAGGATTGGAAGGCTTCTCTTACCAGCTATATCAAACCCAATGTGAACTGGGACCTCAAGATCTAAATTCTTGTGAATAAAATCTCTTCTTTAGGGAAGAAATTGCAGCTATGTAAAATATAGGGGTCCTAAGAGTCAATAAGTATCCCATTAAATGAGAATAAAGACATGTGTAGTTCTACAATGTATTTTATTAGATTATGGGCACTAGAAGGTGAGGTCCTCTCATAAAAGATCCAAAACATCACACAGTTTTATGTCATGTGATAGGAATGTAGACCATGTAGTTAAATATCATAGGGTAAGAATTCTGTACATGTAATTTAGCATAGTATGATGAGGATGAGGAATTATATAAATTAATTTATTATTACTAAGATTTTTTCCTATAGTATAACACCATGAGTCCAAAAAGAGGTGTGTATAGTCATTTAAAGTAATTCTTGGGGAACCTAGAATTGGTGGGATGTTTGATGCACTCCATATGTATTGTGATCAATGAGTATGCCCCATTTAATTGTAAAATATAAATGATTAAAATTCCTTCTCATTTTGTTTCGAGTTTCAAAGTCTTCTTCCAAGGTTTATCGACATCTATATGCCTAATACCATATCACCATAAAGAGAAGAAAAGAGAAAAACCTTTTTGTTAAAATTTCAAGATATCCAGTTCTAGTGAACCTCAAAATGGTGTAAGTTATACAAACATTTCACCTTGATCCATTCCAAGTCATCTAATCACTTCTAATATTTCTCATCTATGGATATGTGACAAAAATATTGAAATGAGTAGTGCAGGTAGTTGGGCCTCAATGGGTAGAAATTCTTTATTCCCATATATAAGTGAATATGGGGATTCTGATGCAGCAATATGGGTTGTCGTATGATAATCCCACAAGGCATGAAAAACATTATCGAGCTAAGATTTATTGTCTTTATCCCCTATATTCTAGAGTATTGTTTACAAATAATTATTTAAAGACTCTATCTACCTGTTTTCTACTACATTATAGTGATAAAATAGACTAGACTCAATGTTATACTTCTGATAAAACATTTTATAATTATAAGAACAAAAAATGGTGTCTTTTTTCAATATTGTGTATGGAACACCAAATATAGTGTTGTTATTGGACTTTATGAAGTTACCGATGTTCTTTTTATGTACTTCCTTGAGGGGTATAGACTCGTACCAGATGGAGGAAAAGTCATTAGCAATAAATATATAATAAAAATTATTGGGTTTAGCTGTGGGATATGTCCCTAAGACATTCATTCCCCATAAAAAATTGTTAGGAGTATTTGGTAGTGTAAAATATCTCCATGAGGTGATGGATAAATATTGCATGAATGTGACAAGAATGACACCTTTTGGTTAATTTTTTATAATCTTATGTCATTAAAGGCCAAAAATATCCAACCCTCCTAATTTTATGACAATGCATGATACCTAACGGATGATCACCAAAGTAACTATTGGGAACTTCTTTATTAAAAAAATATTTTCACATATATCAATTTATGTGAGGGGAACACCACAAAATCCTCATTTATATAGAATTTTTTATGATTCAGATTATCATAAAAAGAAAAGTTGACTACCCTCCATCAGGTTTTTAGTTTTATGTCTATTCCAATAAAAGAATACCACTTTGTAGGTAGTCTAATATGGGTGTAATTCAACCATTTATTGTATTATATCACTCGGGGATGGAATTTACCTCATTGATCTCTTTAATTTTGTTACCAATGAATGGTGACACCATTCTACAATGCACAATGTTGATGAACATTTAGTCTTGGTCTAGGTATAACAAGGCTATAACTGCATTAGATAATGAGTATTACTTGGTATTTTTTGAGTATGTTACATGATTTAATGTTTGATATAAGGTGAATTTATCCATCATTCCTCGCACATATTCATGTAGGGGAATCAATTCTTCCTTTATAATGGAATATTCATTTATTATCTACTTGGTTACCAACTCTAAATCAAATTTATCTTCCAAGTGATCCACTAGAATTTAAAGTTCCAATTCAAGAGACGCAATGAGGAATTTTTATTCAACCTCATTTTTTGGTGAAACATTCTAACAACATAAAGTAATAAGATAGAATTAGTATTTCTGAAGAGGTAATAATGACCCACATACCAACTCTATTGAGTTTGGGGTCTTCAATTCCTTTTCTTATTGGGAATCTAAATGCATCATCAATGTACATATGCCATGTCAAGGGGTATTATTAGATAGATAAGGCCACATTATTATGTAATGCAGTATTCAATGTCATTTTTTTAAATGATGTTCTGTACGAAAATTTTCTAATGTCTACCCTTTTATATCCTTTTTTTAGTATGAATCTAATTTCAAACAGCTAAAAAATGACCACCCACCATGCCAAGAATCTAGTTAGTATAGGATTTTTTAGAATATATTTGATTCGTTCATGATGAGAGACCAATTGTACCTCATGGTGCTTCATGTACTGCCTCAAATTCAAAACTACAGATATTAATGCAAGAAAAATCTCCTTGATATCTGAATATTGAGTCTCAGTATCTAGCATGGTTCTACTAAGATAATAATAACTGTTATCATTTTATTGTTATTTTTTTGCAATAAATTCACCTAGTGATTACTAAAAGGTTATAAAATATGGAATTAGTTTCTTTCCTTAAATGGGAGGCATTTGAACTTGTGAACTAAATTATATTTCTTGACACTATCAAAGGTTATCTGATAATCACCATTCTATTGATAGGTGTGTCCATTTTTCATCAACCTAATGAAGGGTAAACATTTTATAGAAAGATTCTCTATGAACCATCAGTTATAAAAGTTATTTCATTGAGTTCCCCTTAATGATTTGATGTTTTCATGGGGTTAAATTTCAATGTAGCCTTGGTTAGGGCTTTCCATATGAAGTTTTTCCTTAGCAGGCACATTAAGGGATAAAGTTCTTGATGTAGGAGGTTCGTGCATTTGAAAAAAATTCAAAGGCACTCTTGTCACGAATGTAATAGGTTAACTTAATCAATACACTCGTCTAGGATGATTGGATTTTAAATCCCCCTCTACTCTATACTCCAAAATAATTAGGTCTGGATGAAACCTAAAAAATGTGGGATTATTTTCATTCTATTGATAGGATCACTGAAGGTATTTTCCACATATTTTGATTGAATAAATAACTACAATAGGTATTTTGTCATGATATTGATTTTGGTAATAACTATATCTTCCTTTATTACCTTAGATCATGTAGACTATTCCTTTGGTCCACAGATCAAGTATAGGGAACTTGGATTCATAATCATACTCGTCGTTAGAGAAGGGATCCATTAAATAATTTTTATTAATAGAACTAAAGGGTAATTCCTTATTTAATTAGTATTCCTCTTGGTGGGGTGATTTACATGGAACAATTTGGTAGGATGGCTCCTATTATTTCAAGACTAAAGGCATGAAGTTTGAGAGGGTCAAAACTGGATTTGGTATTGGTATAGGTTTTCTTCTTATATATAACTTTTGTCTTTCTAGTTATGTCATCTCTTAAAATAACCGAACATTGAGGATTGTGATGTGCTTGAGATTAGTCTCACCAATGATGATGGGATGGAGTGAATAATCATCTAGTTTAACTATTCCTTAAGGATAGGATGAGTTTGATTGATCATATTTATCATCATCCAATCATTGAAACTCTATGCACCATTTCTTGTAACTTTTTTCTATTCACCTACTTCCTCCAGTGTATAAATAAAAACACAATCTACTTGTTCTGGTAGATTTCCTAATTTTACCTTCCAAGAATTAACCACCTTATAAAGAATGTATTTAAAAAACAATCCATGATGGGTTGGACCAATGTTTGTTGAATGGGGAAATAATTTGTGTAGTCATTGATACCAACATGATTAGGCCTTCTAGGATCTAGTAGACTTGAAAATTAATTTTACATAGATGTTATAAAGACCATTATCTCATTATTATGGGGATATTAATGTTTTTTTATTATTCAGAATGATGTGTTTCATGATATGTTGTGGGGATTATAAATGGATCTAGAATAGGAACTGGTTTAGGATTGATGGTAATGGTTTCTACCTTACCTATTCTCTTTCCATGAGCAATACTTTGGTCAAGAATTATATTTGGTTAGGAAAATGGAATATTATGTGATTTGTGAAACTGTGGAATGTTCCCAAAACCCTCCTTGATACTTTATCTAAATGAGTGTCACTTTCAACTCATCATGGAGGTTCTCAATGAAGAGACCCAATAAATCATCTTGATTAAGCTACAAGTTTAGGTAGTAAGTAAAATGATAATACCTAAAAATGAAATCATATAATCTGTCAATATCTAGCTATTTTCAATTTTAGAGGTTATTAATTGTTGTATTTTAAAGTTTAGAGCTGAATTAATAAAGAAACTTCTACAAATATATTCTCATCCTTTGATTGAAATATCTGGTAAAATGGTATATCAGAAAAAGGTTGGTCCTTTAAAAGTCTATATGAAGCACATGTGTTTGGATACTTCTTACTACTCAAGGGTTCCCATAATTGGACTACACTATGATATGAATTGTGTTAGGTTCTATTCTGGATCCCCTAATACATGGAAAATTTGAGATGTATGATTCCCAAAGTTGGGTGGGGGGAGAGTTGCATCTAACCATTCGGGGTATGGATTTCTCTCTAGATACAGTGGTTCAGTTTGTCCTATCAAAGCTTCCAATTGAGATATTAATTACTCAATAGTGTTGATTAGCTTCATTGGGATGTTCAGCAAATTAGTAATTTTAATAGGGGAAGTAATAGGTAGATCCTAATGTTGAGATTCTATCTATATTGATGTCTAATAACTAACATGGGATAGACAGTAGAAATTCATCTGATATATCTATAGCTACTTCCATAAAGGAGAAAACTCTTCACATATTGTTATCATTGGATATAAATAAATTTTTGACTAGATACCAAATTTATTGGATGTATTGGTTTTAATTTTGTTAGAAAAACAAACACTTATAGTTAAGAGATATCAATTAAGAAATTAATATTAGGCTCCTCTTAAAGAATATGTCCAATGGGGATATTTCCTCTGGGTAATTCCATGTTGATTCACTTTAACTCATTCAGATCATCCACATACTAAGAAAATATTTCCTCAAGAATAACTATTTCAACATCCTTAGTTAATGGGTCAAATATAGCCACACCTTTACCTTTTTGTTTGATTGAATCCTGCTAAAGTGGTGGTAGATGAACATTTGAGAGAAACCTAG
Organism: Viscum album; assembly: GCA_963277665.1. Lineage (NCBI taxonomy): Eukaryota > Viridiplantae > Streptophyta > Magnoliopsida > Santalales > Viscaceae > Viscum > Viscum album. The sequence goes on from OY728130.1 coordinate 1,152,539,915, forward strand.
TATTTTTAGAAAGCCTTTGATTTCTAGTATGCACGCCTTCTTCAGCCATTTCAGTATTGACCACATTTCGAGAAGAAATTTCTTCCTATTTTTATCCTACACTAGATTCATATTTGGTAACATCTGGAGCCATAGGGATAATTATGTTTACTAACTTATAATTCATTTCACTCAAAAATCATTATTAGAATGATAGGAGGGTTAGTATCCCTTAGGATATCTATTGAAAAAGCTATGATCTTTAAGATATATTGCATCTATGAAGGATTTATTTATCTATCAACCTCGATGAGGTAGGATCCCTACTTTTGAGGATTCTCCTAGGGCTTCCTTGTGAAATGTGATCCATATATAATTTATAAATAAATTTATTTTATTCACTCACCAAGAGAAATATAGTACACCCAATGAGGCATAATGTAAGGGATTATTTTGTGACATGCCTCTTAAATAGAAGAAGACTAAACTTTTGGGAGTGAAGATTAAGGTTAAAATGACCACATCCTTACACTTTGGGGCTTCTCCTGATCCATTTTTTCCACATTTTAAACTATATTTGATGAATTTAAGGAGGAATATGTAGTAAAATTTCCCCTACCCTCCAAACTGGGGTTACTCTTGGATTTTCATGGTTATAGTTATCGTAACTACCTTATTAGTCTTTCAGATCTTCATTCAAACATGAGTGGGGGTGAAATTCATAATTTTAATGTGATCTACATTATTTTAAAAAATATATAATCATTTTTTGGATTTCATTAAGTGCGATGATTTCTCAATGTTTTAAAATTCTTGATGCATGAGTCTATCGAATACATCCACTCATTAAGTTTGATGATTTACATATTTTTTTATTTCTTATTCTTACTAAGCATAAAATCTTGTTTCATAAATAACATATCATATTTTTATTTTAGGTTGTATTTACTAAGTATAGAGTGAGATTAAATGTAATGATTAATGTTTTCCTCATCCCATGATTTGGATTCTATATGGGGAATCATTAACCAAATAACATAGATCATAATGATAATTAATACATGTAAATTAGAGACCCTCACATTGATTTTTTAATATATGGAATTATATAGTTTAAAGGGAAGCCAAATAAATTAGAAGGTAAAGTCCTTATACTACCTTGATGTCATCTACATATCATTAATTGGATAATAATTTCATTTTTAAATGATAAAGAGTCTTAAAAATATTTATATTAATGTGATGTATACATTCCTATTTTACGTTTTTCATAATAACAAACTAAGGAGTTTCCAAGGGCTAAAACTTGGTTGGCATATTATCTTTGTCCATATTTCTCCGCATAATCAATGTATTCTATTTTACATCTATGAGAGATTATTCTAATTTCTCTAACCAAAGTTATCATTTTCAATCTACTTTATTATAGGAGAAAAGGTTTATAGAAATCTCTACTATTGTGCTAGAAGTTATGTGGTCCATGGAAGGTTTGAAAAATGGGGTTTTCCTCAGGTTATCATTCAGTTGAGAAAGAATATCACTTGTAAATGATAAAGAATAAATATTTTCTAGCCAAATATTCTCAAGTGCCTCATAATATGAGATATTTCTCAGAATTAATTCAGTAAGGGGATGAACTTCTTCTCAAAATGAGGTATCACTATGGTGAGGACCAATATAGTTATCACTATCATGGGGAGGACTACCATCATGGTTTAACATTTGTCCATATGGGGATTCCTGAAGTGTATTCTCTAGGGAGAAGCTTCATGCTGGAAGATGGAAAGGGTAGTAACATATTATTGTTTGATCTTTTGACCAATATTATGGATTCTATGGTACTCTACATAAGAAATGTTCTCATGAGTGATCTTATTATGGACAAAAAAGAGGCATTTCTATTAAATATTATAGATAGGGCCTTTGGAGTTGCTAGAAGATATGTTTTGGGGAGGACCTTCACAACTACAAATATTGTTTCCTTGATCCAGAAATGAGTCAACGAGGTCATGTTCTTATATATATAGATGTTTGAGAGACTTATAAACACTAGAATAAATCATATCAAGGATGTAAGCTTAATTATGTACATCATATCTTCCTTGGTGATAATTATTTTTGATGTTTACCATTTAGAATTTAGAGTCGCATGTTCAAAAAAATAGACTTATATGTACAATATCCCACCTGAGCATCTCCCTTATTTCTAACATGATATGATGATATTCTTCTGTGGTTCTGTTATGGATATATGACTTCCCTAAATTGGTCATCTAAATTGACTAATAATCTTTAGTTAGAATGTGAATGTGTCAACAATCCTATTTTCCATTTATTGTGGAATTGTGTCAGTGACCCTTCTATATGGGAGTAGGAATGTGTTCCTGATATTTATTGATATGGTATGTCTGAGTATGATATACTCTATAATACCAAACATAGGATTGAATATGTAAAGATGAGATGATCAAATACAAGAGGGGGGTGAATTGTATACTTTCAAAAATTCCTTTGGAACTTTAAAGATGGTTATGTTTAACAAGGTTAAACAATGTAATTCACAAAAACTCTAGATCTATAAACTTGCTTGAATTAGGAAATATGATTCCGAGAAAGAAATTCTAGAAAAGTGATACCAGAAATGAAACTTAATAAAAGTTTACAAAGATGAATATTCTACCTTAAAGCGTATAAAATCTAACTAAATCAGAGTACAAATATAAGGAAGTATAAGATAGTTATACTTTCCTAAACAATACAAATGCAGTGGAAAACTTGTAACAAAACACGTAACAAATAGTAAATATATTAACCCAAAGAGAAGGGTATCCAACAACCTTGTATAAAGGTCCCTTGATTTATACATTCATGAAAGTTTGTCTTACCCACACTAGGGTAAGCCCTCGATATGAAGATTCGAGTCTGTCTTGCTATCCCCACAAGCCCTCAATTTCAATGTAGTTGGTACCTCTTTCTTCCTCAGCAAGGTAGCCCTCAACTTCAAGATAATCAAAACCTCTGTCTTCCTATCCCCAGAAGACATCTATTGTACACAGCAACAATCGGAGTCGCACGAAGAAAAACTAAACAAGAAGTTCAGTACGCACAAAGCAATGAAAGTCACTCTCTAGAAATCACTTCAACAACATGTAATCTATAGAGTCATCGAATAGTATGGAAATCTTTCAAATGAGCTCCTATTTATAGGCACGGCTTCAACGGTCGGCTCCCTTCTCCAACGGTCATATTTTTCCTTGAATTTTGGAGGGACCTGTACATGTGTCACTCAAACAATGGTTTGTTAATAACTAAATGCATGACATAATTTTATAATAGAAACAAGTGTAATAAAAATATGGTTAAAATCCAATATTCAGAATTTAATCAAACGAAACTTCTGAGTCTAACCAAAATTGAATATGGAGTATATAATACAAGGATATTCAGATTCTATTTTATAGGAATTTGGAACATGAATTCTATAGAATTCCGGAGTCCGAATTTCAAGAAAATTCAGAGTCTAGATTCACAAGAATTCGGAACCAAAACTTAAAAAGGTTGGAGTCAGAATTCATAATCATAATTCATAATCAGAATTCGTAATTAGAATTCAGAGTCAGAACTCAGAAAGTTCATAACCAGAATTCGTAATTAGAATTCAGAGTCAGAACTCAAAAAGTTTGTAACCAGAATTCGTAATTAGAATTCGGAGTCAGAACTCAGAAAGTTTGTAACTAGAATTCGTAATTATAATTTGGAGTTAGAACTCATAAAGTTCATAACCGGAATTTGTAATTAGAATTTGGAGTCAGAACTTCATAAGAGTTTGTAACCAGAATTCGTAATCAGAATTTTGAGAATTCATATTCTAAAACAGAATGCTTCATATCTTAGTATTTATAGGATTCCAAGTTTTTGGTTTAAAACCTAATTTTCTAGTTAGAAGAATTATGATATGAACAATGAAAAATATGATAAGGATAAATTTCCTTGAGGAAGGATATTTTCCTTGAAGAAGTAAAACAAGGGTAAAAAGAAATTTTCCTTGAGATAAGGTGTTTGTGATTTTCAAAAAAAGAAGGAATTTTAAAGTCATAAGAAAAAACTTAATGACTTAATAATCTCCCCCATGTATGAAAAAAGGGAAAATTCATAATGAAAACCTTACTGACTCAAAAATCTCCCCCTTTTTGGAAAGCACAAACATCCTTACGAAAAAGAATATAAGGGCTTAAAATTTCTAGAATTTGAAATAAAGATTATCTCCCATTACATATAAACAATGGTGAATATGACTAACTCCCCCTTAGGCTTTAGAACTCTAAGCGTCATATTCTGGATTTTTTTTAATGAGTAATTTCATTATCTTGAGTATGGAAATCTTCATCATAAGAACCCCCCAGATAAACTCGCCCTTACTTAGGGATATTTCTTCTTTGCTTGAAATTCTTTTTCCTTTCTACCCATTTGTGATTTTCAAAAATAAATTTAGGGAATGGAAAAGAAATAAGGTACCTGAAATATTAGTAAAAACATCCAAGCAAAACAAGAAACCCCAATTTTATTATGATTGAAAGAATTTGTACAATGAAAAACAGTTACAACCAAAGATCGAAGTCGGATCTATTTTGGTTCTTTTTTCTTGGGTATCAGCTTCTTCATGATGGTTTTCAGCTTCTTTAGCTCTTTGTGATCCTCCTCTACTTGCTTTTATAATGCTTTGATCCTGTCATCTTGAGTCTTCATAGCCTCTTCCTGAGTCTTCAGTAATTCATCATGCTTCACTATCTTTTCTTGAATCTCAATCTGGAGATCCCTTTCCATTTTCCTTCTTTGGACAACATAATTCAACTTCCCATTCAGATCTTTGACATCCTGAATATGAGTATTTTTTTCAAGATTTAGCTTTTTCTCAAAGCTATTTGTATGATCCTTGATTTTGGTGTCTGACATCTTCTTGAAATTGATCAAGATCTCTCAAATATTCAATGATCTTCCTCATCCAGTTGGTCATTTTCTTTCATGATTTTATGTGGGATTCATAGTTGATAAGAAAATTTTTGTGATCAGAATTAATCTTTAAACACCTATCGATGACCATGGATACAGAATCTGACTTCTGACTCATGCTATGCTGGAGAATCTGGCATCTGGAGTCCATTGTTGGAAAGATCGGAATGGTGTCCACTAGCTTCTTTAGGGATTGGATAAAAAATCATGTCCTAAAGCTAATGACTCTGAATCAGACACATTACTTGGTGATGGTTCTTCTTCTAGATCAACTAGCTTCCTTCTTCCTCAAAATTTCTTTTGTTGGTGTATTAACAACCATTTGTTTCCCCTTTTTGGTTTTCGGAATATCTTCTTTATCTGGATATTCCTACTCACTTTCAGATAATTGAACAATCTTATCTTCATCAAAGTTTTCTTTCTCGGCTCCAGCCTCAATATCCTTAGGATGAATAAAGTCATGATTATGACTCTCTTCTTCAGAAAACTTTTTCACCTCCTCTTCAGCATTCTCATTAACCCCAGGAGTAGCAAGTCTTGAGGATCTAGAATGAGAAGTCTGGATTAACAACTTTTCGGAAGCACTTTATTTCTTATGATAATCTTCAACTTGCTTAATCATATATTCCATATGACTGCTACTTTCTTCCTTTTCTTGCACTTCTTTCACAGCTTGTATCTGTTCAGAAACCTTCTCTCGAACGTTTTTTGGAGACATGAACTTTTTTCCCATAGTCTCAGGAAATGTTTCTACTAAGAATGTTTTTGGTACGGAAATTTTTTGGATGAAACTTCAGTATCCCTTAAAAGGGATTGGCGAATTTCAGCCTCAGACATTTTCTTCTTAATATTATTCTCTTTGGCCTGCTTCTCAAGCTCATCAGCTGCTTTGTCCTTCAACACTTTGGCCTCTACAGGATCTAGTCCAAATCATGTCTCCCCTTACTTATGGTTCTTCTTATCCTCCCTCTATTTAGCAACTACCTCATCGGGATACGCTTTCCATTTCTTGGGATTTTGAGGTGCGAATTTGGTTTGTTTGGCCTTAGGTATTTTCTCTGTTTCTTCCACTTCCTTTAATTCCCTCTTCTTTTCAGCTTTCTTTGATGGTTCAGCCTCTTCAACATTCTTCAGAATGGCTTCTGCCTCATCCTCTGGTAGTTCATAAAATTCACCTGACTCCTTGGAGAAACAAACCTTCAACCTCTTGAGGGTATCATCACTGATCAGCATTACTTTGAAATTCCTCAGTTTGGAACTGCAAGAGATCTTGAAAGACTCAAGACATTTAACTATCAACATGGAGAGTAGGGTAGGATACATGATTATCTATGATCTTAGATTCCCATTCATGATATTCTCTATCGTAATGAGAATATGTTTCATCATATTGATTTTCCTTAGATTTTCCAAAAAATCTAAGATATATATATCAATTTCCTTAAGAGTGTCCTTGTCACCCTTTCTTGATAAGATAAGACCCTGAACCCATAACTCTAGGATCCGATTGTTGGTAGACAATTGAGAAATCTTTGCTATCTTGAAATCTATATGTCCAAGACTTTGTATAGCTTTCACTTTGATGAAACTTCTGTAAACATTCGGTAATTTTTGGGAACAAAACATGGATTCCCCTTCATAGGATAACCCTACCAAGATAACAGCCTTGGTGTATGAAAGTGCATATATCTTCCCATAACTTTTGAAGGAAAATTTTTCTCTGTCATATTCCTTGAAAAAACAGACTGATTCATAAAATTATATGAGTAGGTCTAGATACACGACATCCTGATCTCCTATCATTGATATGGCTACACTTTTCCATCCATTAACCTTGATGTTATTGGAGATAATAGAGTCATACTTGCTGAAGAAGTTTCGATGCACTAACCTCTCCTTGTATATTTTTCACTCTGTAATTGGATTGAAAGAAGACATATCTTAAGGAGGAACTTCTGCAGACATTCGGAATTGAGAACTTTTGAAAAGTTCGTAACGAGCTTTTGAAGAGGGGCATAGGTTTGACGCGCACAAGCTTTGAAAAACAATGTGGTACAACTATCGAGGGTCCCCTTTAAAAGGTTTTGAAGTGACAATTAATCTTCCCATTTAAATCCAATGGCTGAGAATTCTTCAGATCTGATATGATGGTTGAGATGAAATCCACAAGGAAAATTTGGTGGAATCCAATCATTTGAGGTTTTTAAATGAAAACATTCAGATTTAAGGAAACCTAAATCTGAGAAATTTTAAAAACTAAAGAACCTAACATCAAGCAAAAGTTTATTATGAAATCTCAAGAAAAAAGCATACCTTTTGGATTGTTAGGAGAATTATTTGTATTGGGGAAAATTCTTCTTAAAAGAATTTAGAAAAAAAATTGAGTATAAAAAAGAAATTGAGTACACAGATCTTCATTATGAAAATTTTCATTACGAAAATCTTCATTATAAAAATCTCACTACGAAAATTTCAAGTCTGAAAATTTCCATTATGAAAATTTCAGGTCCGAAAAATTTTTATTACGAAAAGTTCAGGTCCGAAAATTTCCATTGCGACAATTTCAGGTACAATAATTTTCATTATGAAAAAATATGAAAGAATTATTTACGAAAATTATGATAGACTTCATTACAAAAAGTATAAAAGAATTAAATAAAAAAATATGAAAAACTTCATTACGAAAAATATAAAAAAACTTCATTACAAAAAATATGAATAACATACAATTAAATGTACTCCCCCTATGAAAAAAAGTTTATTAGTGTAAGAAGATTGGTTTAACTGAAAGTTATTGAGGAAGATTACCTTACGGATATCATTCCTAACTTTTGTTTAACGTATTCAAATCTATCGGAAGGTAAATATTTTGTAAAAATATCAGTAAGTTGATCTTGCCTTCCGATAAATTGAAGAATGATATCTCCTTTTTGTGTGTGATCACTAAGAAAGTGATGCCTAATATCTAGGTGCTTTGCACAAGAGTGATGTGCTGGATTTTTACTAAGGTAAATGGCACTTGTATTATCACACAAAATTTTTGTTTTGATAAATCTCATATCATAGTCTGTGAGTGTGTGTTGCATCCACAATACTTGAGCACAATAACATCCAGCTGCTACATATTCAGCATCAGCAGTGGAAAGTGCTACTGAGTTTTTCTTCTTGCATGACCAAGAAACAAATGAATCTCCTAAGAAATTAAAATTTATGTATGTACTCTTTCTATCTATTCCACATCCACCAAAGTTAGCATCTGAAAAACTTTTTAGAATAAAATCTTTTTTAGAAGAATAAGAGTCCTAAATCCATGGTTCCATTTATGTAGAAAAATATTCTTTTCACTGCCTTTAAATGAGATTCCTTAGGATTGGATTAATATCTTGCACATTAGAACACTGAAAACATTAAGTCTAGATGACTAGCTGTCAAGTAAATTAAACTTCCTATGATACCTCTAAAAGTTGTTTGATCTACTGGTTTCCCTGCTTCATCAAGATCAAGAGTGTTTGAGGTACCAATGGGAGTACTTATACTTTTAGTGTTCTCTTATCTATACTTTTTAAGAAGATATTTAATATACTTATTTTGGGATATATATATTCCTTCTGGTTTTTGAGAAATTTGAAAACCAAGGAAAAATGTTTAACTCAACCATCATACTCATTTCAAACTCAGATTTCTTTAGATCCGGAAAGGAATCAGTTAAAGATTGCTGAGTTGAACCAAATATAATGTCATCAACATAAATTTGAATGATCAAAACATTTTTCTTATCTTTTAAAATTGGGAAAGGTCTTATTTTAATATTTTCTTGGAAAATATTTTGGAAGAGCACTTGAGAATTTGAAGGAGTTCCTCTCTTAAAAGAAGAAAACCGTCCTTCCAACGAAGAACCGCCAAAGAACTATGATCACTTCCTTTGATCTTCGGCCAAGAAAAAGGAGAAGGATCCACTCGCAAGGAATGATCATGATGCACCATACTTGGATCCTTCTTCCCTGACGTCAACCAGTGGACGTCGTCTCCCCGCGACTTCGTCTTCCACGATGCCCGACTACCGTGAATCTTATTTCGAGGTAGAGGAATTTTATAATTTTAGTTTGATAAAATTATACACTTATCGTCGTTGAATGTGAATAGTTGTTGATGGACAATTGATACCACCTAACACGGAGGGCATGGTCCGAACTCACATGGTCTGACGACCCTCCGTAGTATCTTTTATTTGCGATCGAGATCATCTTGGGAAGGTGGTGATGAAAGAAGGCGGCGGCCACACACTGACCGCATGTAGAAGAAATATGGCCCATAACCTCGGACTGCTCGGTTGAAGAAGAACCAGACAGCTAAAGCTGGTCGGGCCGAAGGAAGACTGCGGTGCCACAAGGGGAGACGCGCTGTGGAGGACCACCGCCTGCGCTCAACGGGCCGCTTCGGCGGAGAACTGGTTGGCTCGTCGGCCGTCCGGCTTGTCGTCCAGCCTAGTGAAGGATCCGCGGCACCCGAAGGTGCCACGCAGCAGGACCACGGCCCGCCCGGGTGGGCCGCTTACGCCAGGAAGACCGGCTAGCTTCGGCAGGCTAGATTGGAGGACGGTGCCGCTCGGCGCCGCTGGTTCGGGGAAGCAGCCCCCCCCCCCCTCCCCCCTCAGACCTCTCAGCCACCCGGGCCGAGCCGATCGGTCGGTCGGTCGAGCCGCAGCTAGCCGGGTTGTGCCCTGCTAGGCCGGGCTACGCCCTGCCGGGTCAGACCCACCAAAACTGGGTTGACCCAACACGCCATCCCACTAGGCTTAACGGGCCAGGCCCGTTTTCACTTAAATGTGAATAACTCGAAGACTGTGTGTCCGATCGACACGTCATCTATGGCACTGAGACCCTCGTGGAAAAGCGGTCATTTTTCAATACTCTAAGTGAGTTTTGGACGACTTTGGAAAACGGCCAGGTATTGAACAAGCATATTTCCAACCGGGCCCCTAGAACGGAAAAGCCAATATAACTCAGACCGGGCGTCCGATTGACGCGCCGTCTGTCACATTGGGTTCCTTTTGAGGAGACGGAACATCATGATACATCAACTCTGGACTTCATGATATTTGATGTATCTACCTTTGGCTCGAGGTGCAGACTCTCTTGGAATCGAGCGTGTTGTGTGTGGAACCCTAGAGCTGGCTGCAACTACAACGACTACCGTACTAGAATCCTCTATGGGTTCGGTGACGACGACTATTGTACTGGAATCCTCTATGTGTTCGTTGACGAAGACTACCATACTAGAATCCTCTGTGGGTTTGACAGTGATGAATACTGTTCTTATATCCTACGTGGGTCCGATAGTTTGACTTCTGTTCTAGTATCCTATGTGGGTCCGATAGAGTAGCTGGTCTAGTATCCTATGTGGGTCTGTCAGCTTAGCTATCTAGTATCCTACGTGGGTCTGACAACTTAGATGAATCAGTGACTACATCTGATAATATTTATCACTTTACGAAATGTATATACCTATGTGAGCTGAGTCTTGACTTTCAATCATTTTCATCGATGTGCTTGACTTCTTTCCTATATGGACTGGGTTGTGCTTGGGCTCGAGAGTTGGAGCTGAACTGGGATTGATGACTTTGGTATATATATGGGAATATACCTAAGTAGAGTTGGTTAATACTTTGTGATTGTACCTTTTCTTTGTTGTTTATCCTTCGTGGATTCTGGGAGACCTTCGAGGGTCTCGGGGTCCCTACTGAGTATCGTATACTCACCCCTGAATGGGCTTTTCCCGCACTACATTTTGTTGGATGTAGACGACGGACAGCACTAATCGTGGTAGAGACTTGTGGAGCTGGACGGTAGCCGGAGGTGGACCACTTGGTGAGACGTACACGGAGTGTATGGCCATACCCAAGGTGCTGAGGAGGCAATCTGTACCCACCCTTCAGGTGGGATTCCCAGAGGACGACTCAGTGGTTTCTATTTTACTTTACTGTAGTTGTACTAGCTTATCAGTTGTTCTGTAATTTACGGTTGGGTTTGTATACTGGCCCATTTACTTTTCATCACATACTTTTGTACTCATCTTTACTTAGTGATTTCTTCTATTGCATACTCTGTTGTGTTTGTTTACTTATAAAGGAAATTCCTTCCCTTTTTATCGGGATTTACGCCTTTGGTACTAGTCACCAGCCCCTGGCCTATGGAAGGCATGATTGGGGTAGTCACGGCATGGGCCCTGAGGACGGGTCGTGAAAAAATTTCCCTTCATTATAAAAGGATTTAGTATTTTTAGATAACATAATAAAGTAAAAGTTACATTATTTGAAAAAAAGGAAAATTTTTGTGGAAAGAGTTACAAGAATGATAATGATGCACCTAGAAACAGTTTTATGAAGAAAATAGAATTTGAAAATGAAAAATATGATATTATGAAGGTTAGAAGTTTGAATATGTTTAAAGAGTTTAAAATTTAGGAATATGATTCCTAAATCTCCCCATTATTCTAATTTTATTACTTCATATATTTTTCTCACTAAATTGTTAGTTATAGCAGTTTATCAGATGGTCACATAGAGATATTAAAGGCATTACATATGATTTAATAAGTTAACAAAAACTTTGAAGGTGTAGTAAACATATGGATGATTTGTCAGTTTTTCATATATGATATGATCAACTGGTGATTTTATTGGGTTTGATAAATATTCTAAAAAGAGTTTTTAGAATATAAAATGTATCAAAATATTTTAAATAAAATATCCACTTTATCGTACTTACATGTTGGATGCATAAATGTATATATATAAATATATATTTTTTAAAGTGTAATGATAATTGACCTCTAAAATTATGAAATCATGTTTATCCCTAAACAACGTTCATCATGGAGTACTATAGTTTATGATGAAATGTTAATGTTAATGTGAGTATGACTATAATATAGAGATACGGAAAATTTTCTTGAGGTAAACAAATAAAGAATAATATTATTTTTTTGTGTAGGATAACCCACTAGGTATAACACATGGAGTGGTATACATATGTATTTGGTATAGTAGGCGATCATGGATCATATTTGATTCCCCAATACCTGAGGTTGATGAGGTACCTAGCTTGGGAAAATTTATACATTAATACCCAACTTACACATGCCTACATGTTGACATAGCTACTCTAGGGGTTGTTGGGTATGTTGTAGAACATTTCATAATTTGGAGATTAACCAATGAGGTATTTTTCCAATATTATATTGAGTATGAAATTTGTTCCCTCAACTGAGTTAGAATTTTGAGTGTGTGACCATAAATAGAAATTATATATTATTTTATTTTTTATTCCCCTAATTAACATGTGATATTCTCATCCATGAATATGAACAAAATATGATGCAAACATCTATATTTTTAGTCTATACTCTAAAAATCAATAACATTTGAGTAAGCTCTATGGTCTTGACATACTTCGTATCCCATGGTCACTCACCTTCATGGAAAAAGGTAAAATATGATAAATTATTGTTTTCATATAATGTAGATTGGTGGAAACATGAATTGATATTTTTTATGGAGATCACACCGGATCACTTTATAGATTGATTATAATTGATGCTTTAATAGATATTTCACTTTACTTATACTTATAGATCGATAGATTCCTATTTATTATAAACACAATAGAGGAATATAGGGTTATACTTTTTGGTTGACTAAATTGGAAAGGAGTTTAACTCATATGGATACTCTAAAAATGTTTTAGGTTTAATCCAAAAGTGTTTTAGATGGATATTAATATGTTATTCCATATGTTGTGATACATGGTGAAACTAATAATATCTTTCAAAAAATGTTTTGGAAGATATAAAAAAAGGTTTTTTGAATATTATTTCACAAGTAATTGTATATGATCTAATATATAGTGAAATGGAACAAGTTTTGTGAGGCTTTATTGAATGTGATAGATAGTTGGATATGTGCTAATACAGGCACCACAATGCTATGATGAGAGTGAGAATAAGTAGAATAAAACATGCACCACCACAACATAGTGGTTCATATGACTCCATTTTCTAAAGAAATAGTCTATATATAATGCATGGTATTTGATTTTATTCCATTAGATGTTGATTTCTCCCATTTTCCTATCATTTATTGAACTATTTCATTAGATGAAACATTTGGGAGGAAGTTCATTCTTTCATTTGATTAATGAATTTTCTAAAGAATTAACTCAAGTTTTTTAATTCCTGAGTTAATGCTCTCTTAACTAAGGAAATTTCCATGATCTGTATAAACCACTAACATATGATGTTAGTGGGATTTTGTTATTTCTTCTTAACCGGTTGATACATATCTTACCCTAAAGCTCTATTATTACACTTCTTTAGAACAGTGAGGTGCTAAAACACAATGGAGTGAAGAAGGATTACATTTATATGATTAATGATCCAGTCATATTATGGATACCATTAAAGGTGGGAGGCCTTTGTTTATGACTTCTATGATATTGATAAAATTAATCACACAATGATCAAGTAGGATGTAGAAAATTATTTGGTGAATGGTATGTAGGGTCTTTCGTTTTAATCTTTATGTGATTTCATTTATCTTCTATGGAGATCTTGTTTTTTTTCTCCATTAATGTGATTAAGTAATAGCATACTCTAAGGAAACTCATCATAGAGTTATTGATGATTCCTACCATAACTTTGATGTTAAATTGTAACTTGAGATTTTTTATCTTCCATAACACTTTGTGAAACTAACACAAATTCCATATTGGAACACCGCTTATTTATTAACTTCTATGAGTTCTAAGTTCCTTCTACTGAAACCTCAACTTAGGTGCTTCTTTTCAATAAAAGTGTCACGTTGTATTGAAAACAAATTTTATTTAATTGGATTTTATGAATAATATCCCATTTTTTCCTTAGGATAACCAACCACTAAGAATTTATCTAATGTGAGGACAATAATATCATAATTCAAACATTTTATGAGGGATTCAGAACCTAAATCCTCATAAATGAAATTTTAGTAAATTTATTACTATATATCTCATATTGTGTCTTTATGACTACTTTATATAAAACACATTTTATTATAAATGAATCAAACTCTAGAGTGTAACCCCATAATAAAATAAGAAGGTCACATTGACTTATTTTATTGATAAAATTGTGTCTAACAGTGTATTATTCCTCCTTTTAAAACATATCATTCCAATATTTTTTCAAAGATGGGTGATTTTTGAAATAATTATGCAATCCCTAATATGATGAATGATTTATGGAGTCAATTATTCACATCCCAAATTGATAAGTACAATTCATGCTTATATTTTATGGTACTTTAATGCAATGATATTATTATTTTAATTCATATTACTTTATATATTTGTATTATTGAATTTATTTTTTAATTTTTTGTAGGAAACAACCAATATCTATAAAATAAACAAAAAGAGGTTAATCTTGGGAGCTGAAGACACCACACATGGTAGAATGATGTTATGTTCTGTGACATTGGAAAATTGAATATGGAAGAGTTCTAAAGAAAATCATTAAAATCTATGAGGATATGATTTTAAATTGAAAATAGAATTTAAATAATGATTAGGCTGAGGAAGAAATATACCAAATAAAGTGTTTCCTATTTACCCTTTTAGAGAAGTTCTCACATCTTTCTTTATATCCGTAAAGTAATAACTTATATCATAAACCACTTTTACATCATACATGTTCCAATAAAGAAGATCAAATCCATACTTTTCATACTAGAAGATCTATATTTATGACATGAACCCATCGAATGTTTTGAATATTTGATACATTACCTTGAGGGTTTTTTAAAAATTGCTTATTTATTCAAGATATGTTGTTGTACAGTGAGGAGAGACCATAAGGTAGACCATAACACACTATCGCAGCCCTTCTGTTATTTATTTCTTCCTATTTCAATTAACCATGTCACTATAATTCCTCATGATTAGAATTATTGGTTAGTTATTTCATGTTGGATAACATGATTATTGGTGGAGTGTTCCATAGGGATAATCTGTATTTTTCTTTTCATGTCTGACTCGTTAAATTTTTTCTTATCAATTCAAAATCTATTTCTTTTTTCGATTTCCTAACCATTGTGTTGAGATTTTAGGGGAAATTTATATTACTTAAAATAATCAACCTAGACTATTAATAAACATTATGAAATCTATATTGAATGTGTTTAAAAAAAGTTTTGGGGCTTCCCAGTTCTATTATAAACCTTAGAAATTGTCAATTCTAATGGTACGATTATAGAAATAGTGAATGTTATCTGGACTAAGAAAATCTAAAGTCCTAATTATGATAACATTTATAAATGAACCTTCAATTAATTGAATTCATATGAACCCAAACCTGAAGATCACTAATCCTAGAATTATTTTGACTTATTTTCAAAACACCAAATCTTTTCTTTTTATTTATTTTTGTAATAAATTAATTTTGTTTAAATTCATAAAAACAATCTAGAGAATATCGACTGTCCTTGTGGGTTTGACACACAAATTTAAAAATTAATTCACTTGTGTAGTTAGGTTATTTGAGTTTTAATAAATATTTTAATTTTTGTAACCTCATAAGAGTTAATGATACCATGTGGGCTGTCAAATTTTTGGCACCATTATTGGGGATGGTTTTTGTTACAATGAATTTCATTAATAATTTTCATAATTAATTTTATTTTTATTTTTTGTTTTAGACTTATTAATTTTAAGTTATTTTTTCCGGTTCAAATACATTTCACTACCACTACACTCATAGAAATGAAAAATGTGGATGATCATGCATACAACCTAAAGCTAGAAATTTCCCTACATTAACAATTAAAGGAAAAAGAAACAAGTATAACTGAACATGAATATAAATTCAAAGTTATAGGAGCACAAAAAAGACAACCTAAGATGTTCACACTCACTAATTATAGAAGAACCTATGGTTCTGGTATTCATCCTAGAATCTTGGTGCCTATTGTCAATTCTCTGCAGTTTGAAATAAATATAGTGATTATTTAGACTATATCAAACTCAATCCAATTTTTTGAGCTCTCGTGTGAGGATCCAAACAATCATATAGGATATTTTATTGAACACTGTGACAATTTTTATTTTAATAGTGTCTCAACTGATACAGTATGGAATAGGTTTTTCATATTTTCACTAAAATAAAAAAATGTAATGGATTCAAATCCTCACTTAACATTCTATTGCAGCATGGGATGATCTTGTGAAAAGTTTTCTAACTCTATTTTTTCACCATCTAATTTAATGAATATCCAGGTAGAAAATTTAAATTTTAATCATTTTGATGATGAGTCCCTTTATAGTGATCATGAAGGATTCAATGATTTAACTAGAAAATTCCCACATCATGGGATTGAAATTTGGTTGTTTATGAAAACTTTTTAAAAAGGTCCGTCGCATGTGAATTGGTATATTATCAATGTTACATTGGGAAGATCACTAAATTTAATGTCACCAAAGGATAGATAAAACCTTCTATATGAGATAAGTATTAATATTTTTTTAATGGAAGATAGAAACTAACTAAATTTTAGGGGTGTATATGGTCAATAATATTTGGATACTTACTCAAATGGAATCTACGACAGAAAGATGGATGTAATGATGGATCTACAAAACCACAAGGTATATTTGTTTAAAATGAAATTTACATTGATTATAATAGGAAAAATCAATTTTAGGGGTATAGGAAACAACAACCAAAATCGCAAGGATTCCAATGAAGGCCATAGGTGTACCAGTACTGAACACCTCATGGTTCCTCACTTTCGAGTTAGGTACACTCTTTTAAAGATACATTTTCCATGTTTATGAAAAAGACCAGTGCTATAGTCAATAAAATAAAAGAATAATAAATGAACCAAATTATGGAACTATAGAACCTAGATAATCAAGTTAGATAAATCATAGATATATTTAGAGATAGGGTGAAAGGAGTTCTACTAGGAACCACTGAACCACAACCATGTATAGACTTGAAATTTATTTATATGATAAGTTTAAATTTAACCAAATACAACCCTAATCCAAGAAAGGTATAGTAATAATAGTAGGATGAGAAAATAATTTAATGATATTGAACTAAATAAAAAAATATTGTGCTAATGAAGAACAAGATATAGAATAACCACCATGCAAGACACATCTACCATTTACAGAAAAGATGAAGCAGGAAAAGATGGATGTGAAAAGAAGAAAATTTGTTGAACAATTTAGAAAATTTAAAAATAATAATCCTTTTTTAAAATCCTTTTATATTATGCTATAATACTCAATGTTTATGAAATAGCTAGTAACAAACAAAATAATGATGGAAGATATCATACCAATAGCACTCTCAAAAGAATGTACAGGTGTGGTATCAAAGTACTTACCCAAGAAGAAATAATATTCTAGTAGTTTCTAAATTCATTAAATTATTAGATCTAATAAATTTGGTAAATATTTATATGATTTTGGTGTGATCATTAATATTATGTTATACACCACCTTCATGAGCCTAGAACTGGAAGGAATAAATCCCACATGAGTTTCACTTCAACTAATTGATTCAATAGTGAAATTACCATGAGGATTGATTGGTGAAATTTTAATCAAAGTGGAAATTTTTATCTTCCCCAATAATTTATTATTAATTTATATGTAATAGGAGTGGAAACCTCTTCTTTTTTGAAGACTATTTGTAGAAATTAGAAGGGCATTGATCAAAATGCAAATTGGTGAGATGTATAATAGCCTGATATTTTAATACATGCATATTACATATTTTTAGATGAATATTAATTACATTACATAAAAACATTCCCAAGGATCATAATAGTTTAGTTCCTTTGGAAACATGGAAAAAATTATTCTAATTTATTGAAATATATTTAACATGTCAAATAAATATCTTCCCAATTATTATTCCTACATAAAACCACTCTTTATATCCTCGGGAAAGGGAACATAAGAAATTGTGACCTCATATGCTCAGTAAGGGTAAACATGGGAGATACGTAAGCATAAAATAAGGGTACGATAGAATATGAAGAAAATTTTAAGATCAGTCCCTACATGTCAAATATCTTATACATGAGTCATAGTGTAAATATTGATAGTTCATAAGACATGAATCAGAAGGGAATCAAAGAACATGGTCCATGATATCATAACCTTGACATAAGGCATTAAAATAAGGCATACACATAAACATAAAACTTCGTGAACATGTATAAATAGAAACATGCTCATTCATTAAGTTAAGTACCTGAAATCATTCCCTTTCATAAACATATGGGTATGAAATCTAGGTCAAAAACATAAAATTATGGGCATTAAAAATAGGTCCACGTATAGAATTGTGAACAAGAAATCAGTTTCATGCATAACATATATACCTCAAGAGTTATCCATCCCTAACCAATTAATTGGAGGGAGTTATAGGTCCCACCTATCACATAATGGAATCATAAATATATATTCAATAATATCATAAATAATTTATCTTGTTATAAATCATGAAAATAAAATGTTTCCATAATCATTTGATCATAGAATATCTCATTGAGAAGTTACAGGATTCATAATCATAATTTCATCAAAACATAAACCATTATTGAAATAATATTAATGGTTTCCTTGTTTCATATACTTATTAAGTAAATACTAACACCAACGAATGTCATCTTATATAGAAAATAATTTTTTAATGTATTTTTAAAACATATCTTGAGAAAAATATCCTTTCCACATTTTAATACTCTTTTTAAATCATAAAACATTTATAAAAACTTATTCATAAAAAATAACCTTTGATAAATATAAACTATTCATTGAAACCCATTTTAAACATCTTTGAAATAGTTTTACTTGAAAATTCTTATAAGATCATTTAAAAAAATGAAACATTTTTACAAAACATATTTTTTGAATAAGGAAAATTTACTAATGAAGAGATAATAACATTGAATGAAAAATAGAATATCTTGAAAAGAAATATATTCAAGATAAAATATGTCAAAGTGGATTAAATACACCTCATAAAATAATATAGGTTCATAAAATAACATGTGTCTTAAAGAAGGAAAATTTATACAAAATTTCCTTACTGTCTTGATAACTTTTGAAACATAAACCCCATGAAATGAATATAATTAAATTGATATTTAAATACACATAAATTTAAGGATAATGGTCATATATTATGTTCATCATTGTTATATACACCACAAAAATGAAAAATAATGTATATAATTCATGTGTCCCACAAAAAGAAAAGTTAGTCAAAAATCCATTACCTTAAGTATTGACTTCATTCGTGCATGTTAAAAACTCTTGTATAATAAATATAATTTTCCTATATATTTATCACCCAAAAAATTTCATATATATAATACTATATATTATTTATTTATGACTTTATGTTATTCCATTATTAACAATTCCTTGTTAAAGTTATATTTTAGGTAATAACTGGTTTGTTTCTCGTGCATATTTTGAATTGTTATTCTTAGTCCTCTTAATTAAATAAATATTTAATCATATCAATAATGATAACCAATATATAAATATAATATATATTTATTATATATTTATTTATGGTGATTCATAAAATTTTGAGTTAGAAAATAAAATATAACGTTTATAGAGATGGTAGGTCGTATGTACGCATGAACAATATTTTCATTTTCTTAATCGATTAAAGAAATAAAATTTTATGATATATTATCATTTCATATTTATTTTTATGTCATGTGTAACAAATAATTTTTTAAAACCATCCTTAATATGTTCCATGTAAATCATGATCGAATCACATTGTCTCATGAGGCAATAGTCTGCCAAACACATGAATGACATTATTGTATTACCACAAAATGGAAAGCATAAAGGTATATGTGATATAAAAATTTAAAAATTATAAAAAAACATAAAAATAATATATATAATATATAAAATATAAATACATCATTATTACCAACCATTAATGGTGGTAACTGAAGAATGAACGATATCAGTTCGCAAGGCAGTAGTCTGCCATACACACGAATGATGATTGCATATCCCATTTGATGGATGTGTGTGAGGTTTTAAGTTATAATATTAACATAAAACATATAATTATATTAAATATAATTTTTTTATTATATAAACATGGAATAAACATAATTTAATGTGTTTAAGGAATAAATAAAACTAAAACTTTTTTCTATGAATGTTACCTCTTCTTCAGGTGCCTCATTTTGGTTTTCTCCAAAGGAGTTCCTTTATTGGATTTCTTCCAAAAGAAATGATTGTAGAATTAAGGTTGGGAAGTTTATAAGAGATTTTTATGGGGTTTTTCTGAACCAAATAGGTTTTTAATTTCAAATAAAATAGAATAATAATATGTTCCCTTTTATAAGAGAGGGGACGAGCACTTTTGTAATTTCCCAAAAGATTAATTTATAAAAAATTAAATCTCAATAAAATTACTTCCAAAAGGCCATGGATCGAGTATAAGATAATATTAGGTTTTAATATCATCCACGGATAGATTTTATACAAGTATTGGTGTTATTTTAAACCTTATCATTTTGATTAATCCTTAGTAAACCTATTTTAATTTTAATTATGGTAAAAAATTATTTATTATTAAAATGTTTTTATTTGTACATATAATGCTTAAATTTTGTTTTAAATGGAACATTTATAATATTTTAGACCATATAACATCACATTTGTTTTTATTGAATATTATTTTGTTTTATTAATTATTTAATAAAATATTATTTTTACAAAATATCACTAGTGTCCATTTTGAAACGATTCATTACTTGTACATTAATAAAATCAATAAAGAAATATAACTTCAAACCATATCATTTAATACACCCCTGATATGTCATATTAACCTATAAAACTCTTTCATAATCTTAATTAATTCAAATTATATTCTGTTTAATATTTATAATATCATTTAATTGATTTTTTCATTAATTGAAAAATTATTGCATCATCATTGTGTAATTATTTATTATAATTATTTATTCTCTAAAAATCAAAAAAAACCTCAATATGTATATACACATTTTATATTTAATAATAATATTTATAGTTGATCATATCTTATATTTAACCCCATATTAAAAACATTATACTTATTAAAAGTAACAGTATGACATTTTTTCACAATCTTTGATTTTAATAATATTTATGTCCTTTTTCCGTGAAACTTTTAAATTAAATAATTATATTTATAACCCTATGTTTTATGGGTGAAATTATATTCATCAAAAAATTTCAATTATTAGGGCCAGTTTATAGTCCTTAGCATATTATTTTTAACCTAAATTACCCAATTTACACTTTACTATGGTAACAAAAATTTCCAATGTTACAATCCATATTGGCCAAAACAAATTGAAATATTTAACATATTTTTAAGTTGATATTAAAGATATATAGTCCATTTTTTAAAATTTAAAACACATAAGTGGGTAAAATTAATTTAAAATTAATCTCGTAGACAGGGTGAGAAAGCCGGTCTTTAAAGTGAAAATGTTCATAAGTTTGAAATGTTTTTAAATACAAGTTTAACATTAAAAAGATTAAAATGACCTAAAATGGATTAATATGTGTGTAATACAACTATTTTAACATTAAACTATATTCAAAATATAATTTTATTATATATATTATTTAGATGAAAAGTCAGTTTTTAATTAAAATTTAGTATTTTTCACTATTCATCAAAAAATCAAACTAAATTGAAAAATATAAAGAATTCAACAAAAGTAATTTTTTATATTCCAATTTCCTAAATCATATTTATTTTATCATTTAAAATTTATTTAACTATCAAATTTTATTTTTAAAACAATTGTGATTTTAAAAAGAGGCAAAATTGCCTTTCTAGAAAATAATGCTTTTTTATACTTAAAATTGGATTTGTTCTTATTTTGTGACCATAAAACATATTGGATGAATTTAAAAAAATTATTTAATATATAACATATAAATTTAATTAGTAACTTTCAATAATAGTGATTATTTTAATTTATTATGATAAAATACCTTTATTGGAATAAAAATACATTTTTCATAAAAACACACCCTTTATTTTTAATTAGTTTTATCTTTATTTATAATTAATTGGTAACCCAAGAATTAATTTCATGATTTAATTAATCCAATAAATTCCCATCCATTCCAATATTTTTATGATAACTCTTATAATAAATAGTATATTTAGTAAAACTCATTCTTGCATGTAACACAATCTATCAAAGAAACTTGTTGTTCTGTGTAACCCAAGATGAAATTAGTCTTGTGGGTTCCACAAGAAAGACTCTATGTTGTGTGTAATGATTGATTTTGTTTAAATAAAACATTAGTTTCTGTATCATGCAACTCAATTCATGAAATAATTTTAATTTATTTGAAAAATAATAATTCATCAAAATTCGGGGTGTTACATTCTACCCCCCTAAAATTGAATTTCACCCTCAAAATTCATCATTAAAAACAAAACAAATGAAGATAATTATACCACATAATATCCTAAATTTCACACATTGATTCTTTAAACTGGTGGTTTCACCAAGAAACTTTGACCAGGTGAGTGGTCTTGTTTTATAGAACTTTATCTCTATGATTTAGAATTTCTACCGGTTTCTCTTCATAAATAAGATCTTTCTCTAGCGGTATGACCTATGAATTTAGTACATCTGAATGATTAGGTATTTAATTTATTAGAATAAATACATATAATACATCCTGAAAATTATAGATATTTGGTGGAATCACTAATCTATATGTTATAGTTCTAATATGGTCAAGAATTTAAAAAGTAAAATCACTTCATTATAATTGGATACTGCACTTCAAAAATCCATGGTGTATATTTGAGGATTTATTTTCATGAAACTCACATAATTAAAAGGGTTAATAAAACATCCTATTAAAATGAGTGAATTTAAAATTTGAATATCACCACATAACTAGGATTTCAATTAAGAGAACATTACTTGAATTTCAAAACATAGACATGGAAGGGAATTCCAACTATCATGTTCTAAGGGAGAGTTTTAGAGAACATGGTCATTATAAAGTTATCCATCACATAATGATAAATCTATGATGATCTAAGGGACCATTTGATTCATTGGAAATTAAGGTACTAGGATAACATTTTTTTCAAGTGACTATTCTTAAAGTAGAATAATTTTCATAAGAAGATATATTTACTTAATTTTTTTCCATTTTTTAAGCATGATCTCATTCATAGGTTGTTATTTGATCAATTTATCCATCATCTCTTAATATAATAAATGACGATGAAATTTAAATGCTTGAAGAACTATTGTATCATAAGATTTATTATGGTATTTCAAGATATTCCTTTTGTCTCTAGTTATCATCAAATCAAAATGGTTAGTACAAGTTATCCAATACGAATAAATATTCATATGCTGAAGTAATATATAATCTCTAAAGCCTCATCCAATGATCATCTTAAACAATTTTATAAATGTTTTCACTTATGAACCTTCCAAAATATTAGAATACAAATATTTTAAAATAAGGTTAATAATTTCCAAAAATAAATTATAATTAATCTCCCATGAAACATGATGTAGTTCTTAATTGTCACATAAAAACATGTAAATACCATCATAATGTATTCTCTTAAAACATTGTAATAACCTAAAAAACCATATTTAATACACGCATGATTATCTATTCCTTAAATAATCAATTTTATTATTTGAAAAAGTTTTCATTGGGATCTTGGGTTAATCCTTATACTGATAGAATATGTGATTCCATTATTCTAGAATCCAAGTTAATAATCACATGAAATTTTACTAATGGATGAACAATGATATTTTTATAGGGATTATTTATTTAAAATAAATCAGGAAATTTAAAAAAATGAGAGGAGGAAAAGTATTCCATAATTTTCACACTTCACTTCATCCATTGCGATAGCATAAGATTTTCCTTTATACTTTTCCATTAGAGGTTATTATGGATTATCATCCATATTAACCCTTTGATTGGGGTATTGATTCTCATAGTGTCCAAACTCTCATAATTTATAACAATGAAGTGTTTGTGGTTGTTTTTTATCTTTCTATCTGTTAATTTAATTGACTGACCGGTTTACATCACTCTGATGCTGTTTTTCTAGATAGATAGACTTCTCATATATGTGGAATCTTCTTGTTTCATTCATGTGTTCCCCTGAGTGCTCATTCCCACATTTTTGGAAAGTATGTAATTCTATCTTTTTAGTCCCTCTATATGGAAAACCACTAGTGTTTTAATTAGTATCCATCTTCCAATTCTTATCATCAGAACCATTAGGGATACTAAAATCCATTTCCACTTTCAGTGCCCACTAAACGATTTCTTCATGGCTTCCAAAGTTGCTTATGGATAATGATTTTCTAAAATTTCGTTTTTGTACACTAAATAATCATTCAATTTTAATTTCAAGTTGGATTATAATTCCAAAATTGTACATCACAAGTTTTGTAAAATTTTCAACATAGGTACCAACATATTAATCATCCATTTGTTTTAACTAAATTAATTCATTATCCATGTTTTTTATGAAAAAGGTAAATAAATTAAGTATTGAAAAATAAGTTCTTGAACTCATCAAAATCCATGGATTCAATTTCTTATTCTTGCCTCATATTCATGATAATATTACACCATTGATCTACTTCACTTTCTATAAAATAAAGATCTAGGAAAACATTTTAATAACCCAAGAATTAAAGAACACAAAATATTTTCTCAATGGTGTTGATCCATTCCTTAACCACTATTGTATTAGAAGACCCACTGAAAGAAGGTGGATGTTTCTTCAAGAAGGAATCACCAGAATATTTTTCCCTCCTTTTCTCATTAGAGAGTCTAGCATGATTCATATCATTTGTGACTATGGAGACAATATTTTTCTTTCTAGATCTCATAACATATGGTTTCTCTATAGGAAAATTGTTTCATTTTATTTTGTATTCATCATTAACAAGGTTATTTTGAGTTCCAACAATTGACTAAAATAGAAAAACATAGTGTGAGAAACACTAATTATACTAGAAAAATCTCATAATCAAGGTAAATTATGGGTAAAATTTCAATCCACACTACTGGAAAAAAAGGATATACCCATGGTTCTTCCAAAAACCATGTGTATATGTCACCACTATACCAAGGGTTTTTATAAACCGTGGAAATATTTTTCGTATTAAAACAAAATTTCCCCTAAAGGACCTATACCCACAGTTCTCCAAAAAAACATGGGTATAGGTCACCCCTGTACCCATGGTTTTTTTTAAACCATGGGAATAGGTTTCCTGGGGAAAAATCATGAGAATGAACTAAACCCATGGTTCTCCAAAAACAATGGGTATAGTTCACCCATATAACCGTGATTTTTGTTAACGATGGCCATAGGTTGTGTGGGAAAAAATTTGTGAGAAGGGTATAGGAAAAACAATACTCGTATTTTAACCAAACTAGGGGTATAGTTTTGCCCATTATTTTTCCATAATAAATATAATAATAAATAATTTAATAGAAATAAATTTATGTATATAAAAATATTTTTTTTGAATATAAGAACAAAAATGTGTTATAGGATAGTGGTAAATTCATTGGAGAATAGGCAGAGAGTTTTGGGATCAGATCCTAGTGGATGATTTTATTTAATAAGGACTTATACCCACGGTTTGGCTAAACTATGGGTATATGTTGGCCTATTATTTTTCCATATTAATAATAATATATAATATATTATAAATAAATATTTTTATTTATATATATATTAAATGAATATAATATCCAAAAACTTGTTTTATGATAGTGGTAAGGTCATTGGAGTGTATACAGAAGGTGATACGATCAAATCCCAGCACATGTGTTTTTCATTAATAAGGACCTATACCCACATTTTGACCAAACCATGGGTATAGGTAGTACATTATTTTACCTAAAAATTATAATAATAACTTAATTAATGTAAATTAATTTTAATATATATACATTTATATTATTTTGAATATAATAAAAAAACTCGTTGTAGTATAGTGGTAAAGCTATTGGAGCATAGGCGGAAGGTGCTACAATCAAAGGAGGATTTTTTTTCTAATAAGGACCAAAACACTTGGTCAAACCAAAAGTTTGGTATATGTATTTCCATTTAAATTTCCTACACCAATGGTTTAAGAAACTTTTCTGAAGGTATATCTCAATAACATGATCACCCACGATTTATAGAATCATGGGTATAGCTTATACCCACAGTTTCATGGGCTAAACCCATAGTTTTGAACCAAGGGTATAGGCAAAGATTACATTAGGGTTAGGGAACCTTAGGTTTTACTTAGGTTTTTCATGATCATTTACAAAACTATAGGATTGTAAAATAGGCATACCATTAGGGTTCTTACTAAGGTTTTCACATCCTAGTTTCCAACAGTTGACTAAACCTTCCCTATGATTCCAACAATAACCTCCTATTATTTTCATACATTAATATTACATAATTGTTTTTGAATATTCATTACATTACAAAAAAACATGCATGAGGATCATAATAGTATAGTGCCTTTGGAATCATGGAACACATTATTTTAATTTTTTGAAATTTCATCAACATATCCCATAAATTTGTTCCCCTTTCTTATTCTTACTTAGTACCTCTCTTCATAAATTAGGGAAAGGAAACATAAGAAAGGGTGAGCTCATATGCTCAGTAAGGGTAAACATGAGTGATATGTAATCATAACATAAGTGTATGAGAACATAAGAATAAATTTCATATATCATACCCTACATGTGAAAGATCTTATACATGAATCATGAAATAAAGATTGATAGTACATAAGACATGAATCATAAGTAAATAAAAGAAAAAAATCCATGAGTTCATAACATTGACTTGAAACATGAAATTTGGGAATACACATAAAATTATAAATTTTTGAACTTGTATAAATATAAATAGGTTCACTCATTAAGTTAAAGACTTAAAATCTGGTCCTTATATAAACTAATGGACTTGAAAATCAAGTTTACAAAAAAATTATGGACATGAAAACTAGGTCCATGCATATAATTGTGAGCATGAAATCAAGTTCACATATAAAATATATACCTAAAGAGTTATCCATACTCACCCAATTCATTTTAGGGAGTTATATGACCCACCCGTCACAAAATTTAATCAAACATATAAGTTCTACAAGATCATAAATAATTCACCACGTCAAAAATCATGAAAACAATTTGTTTTTATAAACATTTCACCATAGAATATCTCATTAAAAATTAATTGGATTCATAAAAATTAATATATCAAAACATAAACCATTCATTTAAATTATATGAATGTTATACTTGGATCATATCCCCAATAATTCATGAGTAACACCAATGGGTGTCATCTGATACGGAAAATAATTTTGAAAGATCTTTTGTAAACATTTATTGAGGAAAATATCTTTTCAACTTTGTAAAACTCTTTTTAAATCATAATGTATTCATAGAAAATTTTCATTTGAAATAAAAATTAAAATTATAAAGGAATATTTTAAATCCATTTTAAACATCTTTGAAATCCTTTTCCTTAAAAATTCCAAAAATACCATTTAAAAAGATTTTTGAAAACATTTTTAGAAAACATGATTTTTTCATAAAAAATTATTATTGAAGAGAGAATAACATTAAATGAAATTATAATATCATTAAAATAATTATACTCATGATAAAACATTTTAAAGGTCTGTATATTCACCTTATAAAATAATATTCGTGCATATAATAATATGTGTCTCAAAGAAGGAAAATTGAGAAAAAAATTACATTACTATTTTGGTAACATTTAAATGGTAATTCCCATGAAAGATAGATCATAAAATGGATATTTAAATAACCATAGATTTAATTATATTTATCATATATTAAATTCAGTTGTATTATATAAAACATTCAAAAGAAATAAGTAGTGTATAAGGCATGTGTCCCACAGAAATAAAAGTGAGACAAAATTCTCTTACCTTAAGTCTTGAATTCCTTAATACACATTAAAACATCCTGTATAATAAATATAAGTTTATTATAAATATAAAACATTACCATATCCATAAATAAATGAACATATATGATTTTTTTATGGCTTTATATCACACTCTTATTAAAAAATTCATGTCAAAGTCGTGTTTCGGCTAATAACTACTTTGTTTTTCATACATGTTTTGACTTATTATTCTTGGTCCTATTAATTAGATCATGAGTTAATAATATATATAATTATAAAAATGATATAAATATCTTATATTTTCAGAATATATGTATTTATGGCGATTCATAAAATATATAGATAAAATATAAAATAAAAAGTTCATGGAGACAGTAGGTGACACATACGCATGAACGTTGTTTTTATTTTCTCGTTGGATTAATGAAGGAAAATTATATGATATAATATCATTATAGAATCATTTTTATATAAAATATATCACATATTTATATTAAAATAATCCTTAGTGCATTCCATTTAAAGTGTTAAAAAATTACATCACTTCGTGAGGTGGTAGTTCTCCATACACACAAACGACGTTATCGTATTCCCACAAAATGGAAAGAAAGAAGGTATGTGTCATATAACAATTAAAAATAATAATAAAATTATCAAAATAATATTTATCACATATAAACTATAAATACATCATTATTCTCCACCATTAAAGGTGGTAATGGAAGAAAAAACAACATCATATCGTGAGGTGTTAGTCCGATGTACACAAGAACGATGACATGTATCACATTTAATGGAATTGTCTGAATTTTAGGTTAATTACCTTAAATAAAAAAATATAAGAATATTTATGATACATAGTATATTATATAAACATTAAAAAATTATTGATTTTAAGGAATAAATGAAACAAAATTGTTTGTTGATGAACGTTACCACTTCTTCGGGTATATCCTTTTGGTTTACACAAAAGACATCCCTGGTTAGATTTTTGTCCAAAGGAATGCTTCTAAGATTAATGGAGGGAATTTATGAGTATATTTTTATAGTTATAGAAAAAAATGGTTTTTTACTAAATCAAATTTGTTTTGAAGAGTGTATAAAAGATAAAAAGATGTTCCCTTTTATAAAAGAGGGGAGGGGTACTTTTGAAATTTCTCAAAATATTATTTTATAATAAACTCAATATAAATAAAAATACCTCAAAAATTACATGGATTATAATCTTATATGATATGATATTTTAATCTCATAAACCAATATATTTTAAAAAAAATGATGTTATTTTAATCCTTATCATTTTGATTAGCACTTAGTTAACCTCTTTAATTTTACCTAGAGTGACACATAATCAAATATAAAAATGATGTTATTTTTACATATATTTTTAAATTAGAACAAAAATAGAAAATTTATTATATTTTAGACAATATATAATCCCATTAGTCCTTATTTATCATTTTCTTATTTCTAAATAATTTAATAAAATATTTTTTTCATAAAATATCATTAGTGTGAGTCTTGACACTATTCATTACATAGACTTTAAGAAAGTCAATATATAAGGATAAATTCAAGAACAATAATTTAATACATCCCTAATATGTCATATTAACCTATAAAATCCATGTATTTCTGTAATTTATTAAAATTATATTTACTTTAATATTTCGAATATCATTTAATTAATTTTTTTATTAATTAAATAACAATTGCATATTTTTTGTGTAATTATTTATGATAAATATTCATAATTTAAAAATTTAAAATAAAACATCATGATGTATATAAGCCTTTTTATATTTAATAATAATATTTATAGTTAAGAATATATTCTATTTAACCCCAAATTGAAATTATTATACTTATTAAAAGTAAGAGTGTGTCATTTTTTTCACTCTCTTTTATGTTAATAATATCTAAGAAATCTTCATGTAAATGTAACATACCAAGTAAATAAAGAATAATTAATTTTCATATTTATTAATATTTGTGAAATAAATATTGATTTTACATTAAAAGTTATGTTATGTTCGATGGCGCACCCGATACACAACAATGAGTTTCTTTGAAATCTTATATTGCACACTAACAATGTAATATTATTATTTTAAATAATATTTAATGCCTAGTCATTGTATTAGAGGGAATGAATAGAACTAACTAAAATATGATTATATATGTTTGTTAAATGTTTTTACATATATCTAATAAATTTTAGTGGCTTAAAATGAGAAAGAATCCGACTTTAAGCATAAATACTCTACTATTCATGAAAATATCAATTTACCACCTTTCAATGGAGAACAATCCTTAAATCTAGATTCGGTCACTATTATATGTTTTAATTGAAAAAATAAAATTCTCATTTAGAATCGGCGCAAAAAAATTTACTTTGGGTAAATTTTTGGTATTTTTCTAATAAAATACATTTTTAATGAATAATGAAAAATACTGTATTTAAAATCAAAACCTCATTTTAATATAATTTATTTATATGGTTAAATTATCTTTTTAATTTTTTATTAAGTGTAATTGGAATATTTTTTTACCAATTAATCAAATTTTGGTCATTGGAAGTAATTTCACTTTGAAATTGGACATAAACAAGTGTCGATCTTTGGATAGTTATTATTTTATAAAAACACACTTTTTGTTTTTGTGACGAGCATCCTTGTCATGAGTATAGTCAAGTTTACATTTATAAAAACCCAAGATATAGCATAGTGGCTAACCTCGGGGTCTCTCTCAATGAAGTAGTGTTGAGATCCTAAGTATTCGTTCCGAAAATCATTTTG
Source organism: Viscum album (assembly GCA_963277665.1). Taxonomy (NCBI): domain Eukaryota; kingdom Viridiplantae; phylum Streptophyta; class Magnoliopsida; order Santalales; family Viscaceae; genus Viscum; species Viscum album. Next base: position 1,152,570,769 of record OY728130.1, read on the forward strand.
TATTTTTTTAAATATTTTGAAAATAGAAAAACACAACTTCTATGAAATCACTAATCAGTGAGGGAGAGCACAGTGGATGTGGAGCAGTGAATGGACAGGGGAGAAACAGATATATAAAAGTCCAAAAATTAAGATCCACGTGAAAAATCACAGAACAAACAAATGACACCAAGACATAGAAGATAAAAGTCAGTGTGAACAAGGCCGGAACCAGGTTAATCAACCCCCTAATCGCTTTCCTAGATCAACTAAAGAAATTTATCAACAATTCTCAAATTTTTATAGTGCATAATCGATGTCTCAGATCACACACCAGTCTTTCCTAGATATTAAACACTCAAGCATCGAATTTCTTCAATACTCAAGAGTTTCTCCCAACTGTAAGGTGATTCACTTAGCAAAGTCATTCTGGAATGAAATTCTCACAAAATAGTATGATTCCATTAAGATCATCACATCGCACAACCAATCTTGATTCTCAGAGAAATAAAGAAAGGAAGGTGAGAAGAAATTAAACCAGAAAGTGGAAAATCATCCTACACAAGATCTTTCCCTCGCTTAATCTAACTCGAAGACGTGATATACCAAGGAGAATAAAAAGAATGTGATCACGTTAATGTGTGGATCTCCAGACTGTGTTGGGTTTCATAAACTGGATCTATCCCCGCAAGTTAGATCTCTATTTCTGGAGATTGAAGAACACAACAAGAAACGAGGATGAATGAACAAATGAAACAGACATCACAATTCAATTAACTAAACATGAAACACTACTAGTGTATTTACAGACTTAACATAAAACACCCAAAACAGAGCAGGGGGATGGATTAAATGGAGGAGCGGGAACCCATATCCGGTTCAAAGATGCGTTCTAGTCCAGTAAAGTGGTATGGAATGTTACGTGAACGGTGGTGGAGTCTCCTCCCCCCACTATGGGATAGTGCCCTCCCCTGGCCCTAATGTTGGCCTTCACTCCCTATCCTCAGAGAGAAGAGTCATGTGTCCTCTTATTTAGAGACGAAAAGCGAAAAATAAACTAACAGGTAGAGTCTATCCATGTGGTGAGCTTCAACACACTCTTCACCATCTCTTGAGTAAGCTCCCTGAAAGTGCAAACCATCCCTTACAACGACCTCGAGAATATTCTCGTGGTATTCCCACGAACTGCTTAATTTATCCCCGCTTCTACCAGTAGCTCCCCCTGCACAATGAAACACACGTAAGTCAAATTAACATTAAATGAAACTAACATATTCTATATATTAAAATTATTACTTAGATAAAAATACTTATTAATATACATATATAATACTTAATATTATTATTACAATTATATGTAAATATAATATTTATTTAATAACATATATTATTATGAAATATTAATAACTTATATAATATTTTATACTTTTAACAATAGACCTATCATTATTATTATATTTTATATGATATGTAACACTTAATATATATTATATTATAAGTTATAATAAAAAAACAAAAACTAACTAAAAAAATAATACACAAATAGGAGGGAGGGTCTTCGCGGAGCAGATGAGAGGGGAGAAAGGGGAATCTGGCTTCGGTGCACAGTGAGGAGAGGAAGACAGGGCGCTACTGCTTCGGGTGGCTGCGGGTCTTTCCGGTTGGAGTAGTGCAGTGCAAAGGTTTGAATGGGGTGACAGGGTGGATAGGGTTTAGGAGTGGTGAGACATGGTGCAACGGTATGGATGGCTTCAAGTGGCACGGCAGTGCGCTGCGTAGATTGCATGGCGGAGCTCGAGCAGAGGGGGCAGCACTTGAAGCAGGGAAGTGGTGAGGGCAGGAAGTGTATGGCGGCTCTCCACCGAGAATGAGGGAGAGAAGGGGAACCACTAGCAGCATGGTGATAGGGTTCTCGGTGAAGCCAGGGGTTTGTCAAGCGAGGTTGGACCAATGGCTGGGGTAGGGGTTCTGTGGATGGAAGATGGGCCTTGGTTTGTGGCACAAGGGGTGTGTGGGATTTTGATTCTGTTTGATAATTCGGTAATTTATTCTAAAATTTCCACAATCTGTGCATTTGAGTATGTTCGGTTGTGGTTCTTCGTTCAGTTTTTTGAGTTTTCTGGTGATTTGAGTCTTCCGGCTACTATGGTTGTGATTGATGTCTATGATTGGTGAATGAATTTTTTCTAGGCTGCTGGAGTTGATTTTTTGATTGTTGTGTTTCTGCGTGAAGTAGCGGTGAAGAGGATCAGCTGATTCTTGCCATGGTTTGGTGGTGAAATGGTGATAGGGGGTGTGGGGTGAAGGAAGGGAAGTGAAATAGAAAAGGATTTATCGTGAGGGTGAGTGGTGCTCACAGTGACTATGTGTGGGAGAAACAGTGGGACGGTAATTGAAATGGTGGGAGGCTAGAATGAAATGGTTTGAAACGGTGAGACAGACATCGTTCCAGATGAGTGAGGGAGCGTGGAATGGTGAGACATCAAGTAGCGGACATGGTGCGTCAAGGAACCGGTGGCTCTATGAGTTTGAGACAGTAATTGTGAAATGGTGCAATCGTGACCAGAAAACAGGGGCAGAGGACCTAACATCTGCAAACAAAACAAAAATTAAATTAATTAATACTGTAATGCAACTAAAAATTGATCAATTAAATTAAATAGAAAATAATTAAAAACTAAGTAAATAAAACAAAATTAAATAATAAAATTAATTGTACTTTATTTAAAAGAATAAATATATTTTTATTATAAACAAATTAAAATAATTGTTTTTACTTGCTCAAATTAATTAACCAAATAATTGAAGAATTCATAAATTAAATTAAACAATAAGAAATATTAATTGGATAAACTTAAATTTTTAAATTTAATTTAATTATTAAAAGACTAAAAACTAAAATTAGTTAATTATTTACAATTTAAAGACTAAATAATTAATTAATTTAATTAATGAATTAAAATTTTTTAAACTAATAACAAAAATAATTAATTAAATGAAATTTAAAATAACAACTCTATTTTATTATTGAAAAAAACAATAAAAATTACAACAAAAACACACTTTTAATACATAAACACATTTATTTATAATATAATTTACAAAATACATAAATTTCTAAATATTACACAAAATACAAAGGTTTGATATTAAAAGGTAAACAAAAATATAAAAAATTATGTGGCAAAGAGCATTAAAATTGGGCCACATCAAACTCCCCCACACTTAAAATTTTGTTTGTCCTCAAACAAGTACATGCCTTTGAACTTTAAAATAGATAGATGATTTGCATGTTTCATCTCAATAGGTGCATGATTAAACTTAAACATCAAGAGGAGTTGGACCAAAGAATGAGTCGGGTTTTTCAAGGCTATTCAAAAATGATGTCCTGTCTAGCTTCAAATACTTACTGGAAGTCAAAAGCTTCATTAATTCATACATTGTCTAGTATGTCTTGCCTCCTATGTGAATTCATTAACTGTCCTACTTCACCTTCCAATTCAAGTACTGATTCAAGGAGTGCGGACATGTTAGATGAAGTGGAACTCAAAACTTAACCAAGGACACCTTCCATTCTCACCTTCCTTTAGGTTCCAAAAATATAATTCCATTAATTTCATCACTTTATTGACTCAATTCAAATTAAAATTAACCAAGTTAATTGCTCCCTTCTTCATATGGGTTCAAAATTCCCTACACCTTAATGAGTTCATTTTTGACAAGGGAACTTTATTTTAATTTTTCCCAGCCATATTCCATGTGCAGAGCACTGTGCATAGCACTTATTAAGATTGAAATAGGCTTTAATTATTCACATAAATGCACCCAATGCATCTTGTCTCAGATACTCACCATGGGATCCCATTTTCCCATTTTACTCCAGTTACAAAGGACTTAATTAATAATCGATCGAATTAACTTCCTAAATTGATTGAATATTATTTAATAAAAACGTGAGTCCCCTAGGTTCTAAGGAGAACTTATAGTTACACTAAGTCAAGATCATCATCCCACAAAACCTATCATGTCACACTCCTATCCCCAGTTCCTAAACAAAAAGTTTCATATAAATAGTGAACAATTATACTCAGCAATCACTCATGCTAGACCATTTCAAACTAAGTGCCACTCTAAACATTCAGCAAACAATTATACACTAAATAGGACATAAATGATGTACCATTGAACTTCCAAAGAACATTATGTGGTGAACGAATTTGAAAAAATTTGAAGGAATTTTGAACCATTTTTTTGAAAAAAAATTACCATTTTTTAAACAACCAAAAACTAAGGTTCAGGAAGCGGGAATTCAACAAGACACTAGAATAACCCCTCTCCCCCACACATAAAACCCCACATTGTCCCCAATGTTGTATTCTAATGTGGAAGATAGATTATGTTCAAAACAGATGGTCATTTCAGTTTAAATCGGATATGGAAGGGTAGCAATGAGGTTCAAAAATTTGCTTTGCCACACAAAAAGTGAAAGAAAATAAAAACACAAACAAAAGAAAACAACCCCACCAACCATCACCAGCGACCAAGTACAGTTCTATTCCTAAGATGTTCATGCTTTGAATTTTGTAAAGAGTAGTCAAAAGATTTTATCAATTTACTTCAAATAGTATTATGATTAACAGGGATGTGCAGCAACAGTATAATGAAATTAAAAATAGTGGGTGTAAGCATGTTTTAGAAAATCAACTCAAAATACATTTTCAACTAAGTAGATATTAGTAGGCTAACACCCAAGCGGGAAAATACAGTTCACAAGTTTCAAAAACCAATGGAAAATTCCCCACACTTAATTCACAGCAGTATGAAATAAAAATGTGAAGAGTAAAACATTTAAACATAAAACAATAATCCTCTAAATGTTTAGCTTCTCAAATTTACAAATGTCTCCCTTTTATTTCCATGTGCATGAACTATGGCTACTCTAGTTTGGAACCTACATGCTGAAAGAGCTTAAAATTAGTGTTCTAGATTTTAAGTTCAAATAAAAATTAGCTATAAGGTACAAGTTAGGGAGTTTTATCCATTAATCCAGTGAGCTGGAACCCTGATAATTGGATGATATCCACGTGGAATCTAATGCATGTTTATTGTCTATAAAAAAACTCAATTTAAAAATAGCATGGAATAAGTAAGTAAGTAGGAAATTAAAGAGGATAATCCTAGGATAACCACCCAGGGGGTGCTGTAGTTTGACTGTCCACAGCTGGACAGTCCTCGGATCAACCCCAGTTAGATGGGGGATTTAACTTCTTTCTTAAGAACCACCATATGTGATTCCTTCCAACCTCAGTCACTTTCCATCTTTGGAATATCCCATCTTCAACTTCAACCAAATTCCCCTCCTGGGTAGTGAAGTACATCATGTTTAATGGTGCAGGGGAAAACATGATATAGGTGTACTTACCTACTTCTGATAGAGGTTGAGTGTGCACAAGTTGTAATGTCGGAAATGTTGGAAAACTTGTATGTGACTTGTCTTCTGGTTGAATCCAATAAAACATTTTCTATTGGAAAACAATTATTGTGTCATCATTTACTTCTGTTATAGTGCAAAATTCTACTAATTAATATTAAAAAATAACTCCCAAACTAGAAGTGTCATCCAGAATTAGAAGTTTCATTAACTCTTCAACATAAGCAACCACAACTTCAACACTCTCCATAAAATCACAAAAGTGAGATGCATCTTCAATACCTGCACAAGGAGCAACATAATTAAATTCAAATTTGATTTAATCTATAGCATCCCACCTTTTTATCACATAAACTTTCATTACATTATACAAAACTGAGGATCTTTAAGGTTTAGTGTCTTGGAAACTAGGAACTTAATACATGAAACAAAAAAACATTCTTCTTAAACACTTGAAAGGATTATGCTTATGTTCATCCTAGGTTCATTACTACATCTCATAACCTGGGGACATACATCAAAAGAAAGGGTGAGCAGAAGGCCCAGTAAGGTAAATAAGAGGAACATTTTACATGTGAACTTGAGATACTTCAACAATGTCATGAAAAATAACTTTAAGGCATGAGAAAGAAATCATGTGGCATATCATAATAAAAATAACATTTTTCATAACTTTAAGATGTGGCTACTTCATTTAACATAGACAATCATGAACATATCACCATGGTCCATCCCCAAGGTGTCATTTGAAAATTACCAAGGTTATTCACCAAGATATCGTGAAAATTGTAATCTCTAGTGGTTACCTCATTACCCAATGCATTGGAGTGCTATCAGGGCGCACCCTTAAATTTTTCTTTTTTATCATGTGAGCCACATATATCATCATCAATAATTTCATAAAAAACCCATATAGAATAAAATAAATGGGTTTCATTTCATAATCATAACGTTTTAAAACTACTTTAAAGACATGATCTTTACGTCACTTTAATCCCACGGAAGGGGAGAGAGGGTCTCATGTATGTAAATACCAGAATTTAAAATAGAAAATTTTGATATATATGTGAATACCCCTGTAGAAATAATATCTTTGAGTATTCACTTTATAACATAAAATAATTTTGAGAAAAGAGAGAGGCTTTTTGAGACGAAAATTCTGCAGCATAACGGTTATGTTTCGGGTTTTTAGAAAACATTGAAAAGAGAGGGGACATGGGTCGACCATTCATAAATGACCCATAAAACAGTATAGTGATAGAATAATAAGGATATATGAACATGGTAATAAAATTTTAAGGACATAACATTTGAAATGAAAAACATGGAAGGAAGACAAAAATTAGATTTCTCTTATGATAGTTCGGCAGCCTAACGGCGTTACTTAAACTCTAACAAAAATGATTTGAAAAGATAAAATAGGGTCTCTCATCATGTGAACATAAGAGTTCAGTATGATAGATATAGATATCATACCCCAACATAATTAAAAAAGAACTTGAAATACTTGACATGAAAGTTGAACTTTGAAAAGAATGAGAAGGGTGAAAGAATCCCTTAAAAATTTGGCAGCCTAACGGCACCACTTAAACTTCAAAAAAAATGAATTGATGAGATCAAATAGGGTCTCTCATCATATGAACATAAAATTTCAGTATGATAGATATAGATATTATACCCCAACATAATAAAAAGGAACTCTAAAGACTTGACATGAAAGTAGAACTTTCAAAAAAATGGGAAAGGTGAAAGAATCCCTTAAAAATTCGGCAGCCTAACGGCGTCACTTAAACATTCATAAAACGAAATGATGAGAGAAAGAGGGGGTCTCTCATCATGTGAACATAAAAAGGACAGTATAATGAAGATAAAATAACATCCTCCAACATAATAACATGGAACATAAAAGAAATGACATAAAAGAGATTACTTGAAAAGAAAGAGAGAGGTTGGATCCCTTACCTTAAAAAGTAACTCTTAAAACTAAAAGGTTTGGAAGTTGAGGGCTTGGGGGAACCTTGGGAGGACTCCTTGGGAGGTAAGGAGACCATAACATCGTTGATAATGATTTTGGAGTCCAAATTATGAGAGCATGGCTTGGTATTTATAGGGAAAGTGAGGGGACAAGGCATTAATGGCCAAGGGACACCTCATAAATGGGTTTCTCAAAACCATGTGATCTCCCAAGATATTTCCCATGAAGTTAGGCCACATGGGGCACCCAATAAAAAACTTCATCACCTTTGGTCGGCCAACCCATAAAATATGTCATGACATCATCATGACACAGTTATGATTTCATTAAACATACTGAAACCCTAAAACTGTATTTTACTATTCACTGAAAATTCAACTTTCTCAGAAAAATCCCAAAATTTCACCTTTACCAAATATCAATGCTCTGATTTCAAAAATGAACTCAATTTTATAAAAATATTTTTATAAATATTTTTAATTTATTTTTTTAAATAAATACACTATTTACCAAAAATTAATTTTTTTCAGAAAAATTCCCAAAAATTACCTTAACATAATATCGATGCTCTGAGTTCAAAAATGAAATCCATTTTATAAAAATAATTTTCTAAATATTTTTAATTTAACTTTTAATTAAAAAACATTATTCACCTGAAAAAACTAATACTTTAATAATAATTTATGAAACTGTTATTTAACCATTTTATTGAATCACATTACTTAATCAAGGTGCCTAGATTATATTAATACTTTCTTTAAATGAGATTACTAATCCATTTTGTCACATTACTAATCCTAAGCATAAAATCACAATTCATAATTTACTATTCATCAAAAATTAATTTGATCTTATTAGACTCTAAATTTCGTACTGAACATAATTGTAGAAGACCATTTTTTGAAAATCATTACACATTTTTAATTATTTAAGGTTTACATAAAAAAATTTAAAATATCCTTTCTCTAAAATTCACCAAAAATATGCATACTACATTTATCCAGACATTTGAAAAGTCATAAACATCATCATAAGAAGAAATCCCAGTTTTTATTTAAAAAAATGATTACACAAGGCAGTTACGGTCTCCTTACATAGCCCCTTATCACACCAGCATAGGACCTAAGTGTAAGGTGTGCTAAGGTGAGAGAATCCGAGGGAGGTTCGGCCAACATCACACGAGTAGTAATTTCTATAAATTTTAACTTCTCACGAATGCGATCCCGTTCTAGCTTCACACAATGAATTTCAGCTTGGGTTTGGTCCAGAGCAAATCCCAGTGGTGCTACCTCCTTCCCAAGTTCTGTTAGATGGGCTTCGATCGGTCCAAGACTACTGGGTGAGGCCATCGAATCTTCTTTCTATATTAATTATCCAAGATTACTTGTATCAAAATGTTTAGTTTCTATTCGTCATATTGACCAGTGGTAATATAATAGTCAAAACCCAATGGTCTCATTTTAATTATACTCATGTTATCAAATGAAACATTTTTTTTGAGTATAAAAATAAAATAAAATAACACACAAAATTAGGAAACAAGATTTATTCAAAATTTCGGGTCGTTACAATCTTCCCCCCTTAAGAAATTGCGTCCTCACAATTTTTAAAATTGGGTTTTGAAATTTCATTGAATGTCCCACATCGGAAAAGGAGTCAGTAACACTATTTCTTTAAAATAAAGAAAGGGAAGTACAAAGGTCACCCGAGTTAACCCATACTAGGATTCCATGGAGGAAAACATGGATACGGAAGAAAAAAAAGGGTCAAGTTCTGGGGGAGAGTGATAGAAAACATTATTAGGAGAAAGTTGACCATGAGAAAATCCCAAACTTACGATGTGTGTAAACGGTCTTTGATTACCTAGTAGGATATGTAAACCAACAACATTTTTGTTTTACATTTCTTTTCATAATTTTGAGGAATTCGTTTACTACATAGAACAAAAATATAAATAAATATACCTACCTTCATGTAGAGTTTCATCCTTTAATAAGTTTCTACAAAAAATAATCTTTTCTCCAAACGATGAGCATTCAAAACTACTTGGTCTCATCAAAACACAAGAATCATCTTCTATAGAATCACATAATCCACAAAAGATTAACTATCTATTTCTTCTATCTTTAAACATTATCCCAAAAACAGAAAGGTTAAGGTAAAACAACTCTTAAAAAAGAAATAATCCCATAGAAATGGAAACTACTTTTAAATCTTAAAAGTTCCATGGTACTACTCAAAGTTAATCATAGAACATTCCATAAATAACGGTCCTTAAAATTCCTCAAAATAAACTAAACTAATATTGAAACCCAAATACAAGAAGGATTTGATAACATAGTCTTCCAATATAAACTTCATTGTTCATCTCCAAACAACATCAACCACTCCTAACATCTTATAACAAAAGTAGCTAACCTAAACATATTTTACCCAAGATAGGTTAATCATTCCCATAAGTAACCTAAATTACTTTAAGTCCACCTTAAATTCATCGATTATTCAAAATATAAGTCAACCTTACTCCTCAATGAAAATACCGTAGTAATATATTTACCTCGATCATATAGGGTCCCCAAAATAGTGAACGTCTTCCAAAATAATAATCATGTTTTAATCCCTTTATCATCTCTGTAATATTAATACATAAATAGTTTCATTTCCTATCACATTGGTATTTGGGACATGTTCTTCCATTTCCCACCATTAACTAAGAAGAGAAAGTATAATTAGGGGCTTAAATACTTAGCCAATAATCATGAAAAGGAACTTAAAGCATATAAGGATAACATGTAGAAGAAAAGTATAACCTAACTTGTGATCCCCTAGGTTCACATCTAGGTTATCCATGATCATATATTATTATGTGAATCTTTATTTTATTTTATCTTTGTTCCTTTAACAATGGTTCATACTAAGCTTATGAATTTACCAAACCATATCCCCCGGGAGTGTCATAACCAAGAGTGCAGCAAGGCCCGTTGTCGTGTCCCAGTTCCCATTTGAGTCTAGCTCAAAGCGGTGTTTTCGGGTTTTACCCCTATGTACATTTGTTCCAGAGCCACCTCTACCTACTCGTATCCAGACAGGGATGTGTTTGCTTGGAAACCCATTACTCTATACTCACCAAAATACCAGGAAGATTTCCTATATATAAACTTTTCTATATGATTCTTCCTAAAGTTTTCATATCCTAATTTCCACAAATAACTAAACAATACTTTGATACCAACTATATCATCCCTCCTTTTATCACATAAACTTTCATTACATTATACAAAACTGAGGATCTTTAAGTTTTAGTGTCTTGCAAACCAGGAACTTAATACATGAAACAAAAAAACGTTCTTCTTAAACAATTGAAAGTATTCTCCTTATGTTCATCCTTGGTTCATTACTGCAACTCATAACCTGGGGACATACATCAAAAGAAAGGGTGAGTAGAAGGCCCAGTAAGGGAAACAAGAGAAACATTTTACATGTGAACTTGAGATATTTCAACAATGTCATGAAAAATAACTTTAAGGCATGAGAAAGAGATCATGTGGAATATCATAATAAAAATAACATTTTTCATAACTTTAAGATGTGGCTACTTCATTTAACATAGAAAATCATGAACATATCACCAAGGTCCATCCCCAAGGTGTCATTTGGAAATTACCAAGGTTATTCACCAAGATATCGTGAAAATTGTAATCTCTAGTGGTTATATCATTACCCAATGCATTGGAGAACTATCAGGGCGCACCCTTAAATTTTTCTTTGTTATCATGTGAGATATATATATAATCATCAATAATTTCATAAACAACCCATATAGCATAAAAGAAATGGGTTTTATTTCATAATCATAACGTTTTAAAACTGCTTTAAAGACATGATCTTTACGTCACTTTAAACCCACGGAAGGGGAGAGGGGGACTCATGTATGTAAATCCCAGAATTTAAAATAGAATATTTTGATATATATGTGAATACCCATGTATAAATAAGAGCTTTTAGTATTCACTTTATAACAAAAAATAATTTTGAGAAAAGAGAGAGGCTTTTTGAGACAAAAATTCTGCAGCATAACGGCTATGTTTCGGGTTTTTAGAAAACATTGAAAAGAGAGGGGAAATGGGTCAAACATTCATAAATGACCCATAAAACAGTAGAGGGACAGAATAATAAGGATATATTAACATGGTAATTAAATTTGAAGAACATACCATTTGAAATGAAAAACATGGAAGGAAAAAAAAATTAGATTTCTCTTATGAAAGTTTAACAGCCTAAAGTCGTTACTTAAACTTCAAAAAAAATGATTTGAAAATATAAAATAGGGTATCTAATAATGTGAAAATAAGAGTTCAGTATGATATATATAGAGATAATACCCCAAAATAATTAAAAAGTAACTTGAAAGACTTGACATGAAAGTAGAACTTTGAAAAGAATGAGAAGGGTGAAAGAATCCCTTAAAAATTGGGCAGCCTAACGGCGCCACTTAAACTTCAACAAAAAATTAATTGATGAGATCAAATAGGTTCCTTCATCATATGAACATAAAATTTAAGTATTATAGATATAGAGATCATAACCCAACATAATAAAAAGGAACTTTAAATACTTGACATGAAAGTAGAACTTTGAAAAAAATGAGAAAGGTGAAAGAATCCCTTAAAAATTCGGCAGCCTAACGGCGTCACTTAAACATTCATAAAACGAAATGATGAGAGTAATAGGGGGTCTCTCATCATGTGAACATAAAAAGGACAGTATAATTAAGATAAAAGAAAATCCTCCAACATAAGAACATGGAACATAAAATAAATGACATAAAAGAGATTACTTGAAAAGAAAGAGAGAGGTCGGATCCCTTACCTTAAAACGTAACTCTAAAAACTCAAAGGTTTGGTCCTTGAGGGCTTGGGGGAACCTTGGGTGGACTCCTTGGGAGGTAAGGAGACTAGAACATCGTTGAGAATGATTTTGGAGTCCAAAGGATGAGAGCATGGCTTGGTATTTATAGGGAAAGTGAGGGGACAGGGCATTAATGGCCAAGGGACACCTCATAAGTGGGTTTCTCAAAACCATGTGCTATCCCAAGATATTTCCCATGAAGTTAGGCCAAATGGGGCCCCCAATACAAAACTTCATCACCTTTGGTCGGCCAACCCATAAAATATCTCATGACATCATCATGACACAGTTATGATGTCATTAAACATACCGAAACCCTAAAACTGTATTTTACTATTCACTGAAAATACAACTTTCTCAGAAAAATCCCAAAATTTCACCTTAACCAAATATCAATGCTCTTATTTCAAAAATGAACTCTATTTTATAAAAATATTTTTCTAAATATTTTTAATTTATTTTTTTAAATAAATACACTATTCACCAAAAATTCATTTTTTTCAGAAAAATTCCCAAAAATTGCCTTAACATAATATCGATGCTCTGAGTTCAAAAATGAAATCCATTTTATAAAAATAATTTTCTAAATATTTTTAATTTAACCTTTAATTAAAAAACACTATTCACCCGAAAAAACTAATAAATGAATAATAATTTATGAAACCATTATTTAACCATTTTATTGAATCACATTACTTGATCAAGGTGCCTAGATTATATTAATACTTTCTTTAAGAGAGATTACTAATCCATTTGGTCACATTACTAATCCTAAGCATAAAATCACTATTCATAATTTACTATTCTTCAAAAATTAAGTTGATCTTATTAGACTCTAAATTTCATACTGAACATAATTGTAGAAGACCATTTTTTGAAAATCATTACACATTTTTAATTATTTAAGGTTTACATAAACATTTTTTAAAATATCCTTTCTCCAAAATTCACCAAAAATATGCATACTATATTTATCCGGACATTTGAAAAGTCATAAACATCATCATAAGAAGAAATCCCAATTTTTATTTAAAACAAAGGATTACACAATACAGTTACGGTCTCCTTACATTGCCCATTATCACACCAGCATAGGACCTAAGTGTAAGGTGTGCTAAGGTGAGAGAATCCGAGGGAGGCTCGGCCAACATCGCACGAGTAGTAATTTCTATCAGTTTGAAATTCTCGTGAAGGCGATCCCGTTCTAGATTCACACGATTAAGTTCATCTTGGGTTTGGTCCTGAGCAAAGCCCAGTGGTGCTACCTCCTTCCCAAGTTCTGTTAGATGGGCTTCGATCGGTCCAAGACTATTGGGTGAGGCCATCGAATCTTATTTCTATATTAATTATCCAAGATTACTTGTATCAAAACGTTTAGTTTCCAGCGGTCATATTGACCAATGGTCATATAACAGTCAAAACCCAACGGTCTCATTTTAATTATACTCATGTTATCAAATGAAACATTTTTGTTGAGTATAAAAATAAAATAAAATAACACACAAAATTAGGAAACAAGATTTATTCAAAATTTTGGGTCGTTACATAATCCAAGTTGAATAAAAGTACAGCTTCTTCTATAAAATTCTCAACTCCCTTTATTAGTGCTATTTGTTCCTCCTCGTGAAGGAATAGTGATCTTGAGAGAGGGTATGGGGGAAGAGAGAGGTAGTCAACCTCCTCCAGCCTCTCTTCAAAACACACCACCTAACTTGATGAATCTTCTAAGGAGAATGATATAATGTCATGTGTTGGATCCACCTATTGAAGAATTGAAAAATCATTAAAATAGTTATTACAAGAAAAATCATTAGAATGGAAATTAGAGAAAAGATGATCATCAAAGAAATGCCAAGAATCATTAATCATTTAAAGTTCCATCTCCTACCAGCCCTTGAAAACATCCTCATAAATTGGTTCTAGAATTTCCAGTTTGGACTCTAGGGGAAAATCCATATCAAAGTTGTAAAAATCCAACTTTTTCGTTCTTCTGTTTCTTTACTCTTTCCTTCTAAAGGACTTTCCAGGATATTGGGCTTCAATGGGAGGTGGTTGTAATTCACCTTCTTCATAGTAGCCTTTCACCTTATCCATGGCTTGTTGCATCAACTACATGATCTCATGAGAATAAATTGTATCCTCATTAGTAAGGTCTCGATGTTGTCTTTCATACATCCAACATTGAAACTTATAAAAAACCTCCTCAAGCTCTTGAACCAGGTCAAACAGTGACATCATACCAGTTTCGTTAGATTTAATCACTGTTGTGTGTGTGTGGATTTTATTTATGGTTTTTTTATGATTTATTTTATATGTTTTTTTACAATAAAATAAAAATTGTAAAAACCACTGAGACACTTGTTGCTTCCCCGGAAACGATGCTGAAATTTTACGAGCATCCTTGTCATGAGGATGTTCAAGTTTACATATATAAGTACCAAAGATATAGAATAGTGGCTAACATTGGGGTTTCTCTCAAGGAAGAAGTGTCGAGGGCCTAAGTAGTCGTTCTGAAAATCTTTTTGTATTTCTTTAAATATTTTGAAAACAAAAAAAAACACAAATCCTAAGAAATCACTAATCTGTGTAGGAAAGAATAGTGGATGTGGAGAAGTGAACAGAAAGGGGAGAAACAGAGACGGAAAAGTCCAAAAATAAAGAGACACATGACAAAGCATTGAAAAAACAAATGACACCAAGACACATAAGACAAAATTTAGTGTGAACAAGGTCGGACCCAGATTAATCCACTCCCTACTCTCTTTCCTAGATCAACTAAGGAAATTGATCAACAATTCTCAAATTTTCACAGTGCATGATTGATTTCTCGGATCAAACACTAGTCTCGCATAGAAAGTAAACACTGGATCATTGAATTTCTTCAATACTCAAGCGATTCTCCGAACTGTAAGGTGATTCACTCAGAAAAGTCATTCTGGAAACAAATTCTTGCAAACCAGAATGATTCCATTAATATCGTGACATCACACAACCAATCTTCATTCTCAGAGAAATCAAGACAAGAATGGGAGAATGAATTAAAAAAGAAAGTGGAAAATCATCCTATGCAAGATCTTTCTCGCGCTTAATCTAACTCGTAGACACGATCTACCAAGGAGAATAAAAATAACATGATTGTGTTGATGTGTGGATCTCCGGATCATGTTGGATTTCATAAACTGGGTCTAGCCCCACAAGTTAGATCTCCATTTCTGGAGATTGAAGATCATGACATGAAATGAGGATTTATGAACAAATGAAACAAACATCTCATTTCAATTAACTAAACATGGAACACTATGAGAGAATTTACAGACTCAACATAAAACACAAAAACCAGAGTAGGGAGGATGGATGAAATGGAGGATTGGGAACCCATCTCCAGGTCAAAGATGAGTTCTAGTCGGTGAAGTGGTTTGGAATGGTGCGTGAATGGTGGTGGAGTCTCCTCCCCCCACTCTAGAATGGTTCCCTCCCCCAGCCCTAATCATGGACTTCTCTCCCTATCCTCCAAGAGAGGAGTCGTGCGCCCTCTTATTTAGAGATGAAAATAGAAAACTAAACTAATAGGCAGTGTCTATCCACATGGGGTGCTTCAACACACTCATCACTATCTCTCTATTGAACTCTCTGTAAGTGAAAACCATCCCTTGCAACAACCTCGAGAATCTTATCATGCTATTCCCATGAACTGCTGAATTTATCCCCGCATCTACCAGTAGCTCCCCCTGTACAAAGAAACACACGTGAGTCAAATAAATATAAAATGAAACTACCATATTCTATATATTAATTTTTTGCTTTGATAAAAATACATATTAATATATATATAATACTTAATATTATTATTACTGTTATATGTAAATATAATATTTATTTAATAACATATATTATTGTGAAATATTAATATCATATATAAGTTTTTATACTTTTAACAATAGACCTATTATTATTACATGGTATATTATATGTAACACATAATATAATATATATTATATTTTATAATAAACTAAAATAAAAACTAACTAAAAAAGAAATAAAACACAAATATGAGGGGGGGTCTTCACGGCATGGATGAGAGGGGAGAAAGAGGGAAGCTGGCTTTGGAGCACAGTGGGGAGAGGAAGACAGGGCGCAGTGGCTTCGGGTGGCTGCGGTTCTTGTCGGGTGGAGGAGTGTGGCACCGGGATTCGAACGGGGTGATGGGGTGGCTAGGGTTAAGGAGTGGTGATGCATGGTGCAGCGGCTTCGGGTGTCTTCAAGTGGTGTGGAGGTGAGCTACGTGGATTGCACGGTGGAGCTCGAGCAGAGGGGCAGCACTTGAAGCAGGCAAGCGGTGAGGGTAGGGAGTGTGTGGCGGCTCTCCACTATGATTGTGGGAGAGAAGGCGCAGTGCCAGCGGCATGGAGATAGGGTTCTTTATGAGGCCAGGGGTTTGTCCTGTGAGGTCAGACTAGTGGCTGGGGAAGGGGTTCTCCGGATGGAGGATGGGACTCGGTTTTCGCAACAAGGGGTGTGCGAGATTGTGATTCAATTCAAGACTTGGGTAATTTATTCTAAAATTTCTTCAATCTATGAATTTGAGTATGTTCGGTTGTGGTTATTCGTTCAAATTTTTGAGTTTTCTGGTGAGTTGAGTCTTCCTGCTGCTATGGTTGTGCTTGATGTTTTTTATTAGTGAATGAATTTTTGTTGGGTTTCTGGAGTTTATTTTTTAATTGTTTTGTTGCTGCGTGAAGTAGTGGAGAAGAGGAGCAACTGAGTCGTGCCACCGTTTAGTGGTGAAACAGTGACAGGGGGTTTGGCGGTGAAGGAAGGTAAGTGAAATAACAAAGGAGACACGGTGAGGGTGAGTGGTGCTCATGGTGACTGTGTGTGGGAGAAACAGTGAGACAATAATTGAAACGGTGGGAGGGTGGAATAAAATGGTGTGAAACAGTGAGACAGGCACCATTCAAGATGAGTGTTGGAGAGTGGAACGGTGAGACAACATGTAGCGGGCACAATGCGACAAGGAACCGGTGGCTCCATGAGTGTGAGACAGTAATTGTGAAACGGTGCGACCATGACTAGAAAACAGAGGAAGAGGACCTAACATCTGCAAAAAATCAAAAATTAAATTAATTAAAACATTAATGTAACTAAAAATTGATCAATTAAATTAAATAGAAAATAATTAAAAACTAAGTAAATAAAACAAAATTAAATAATAAAATTAATCATAATTTATTTAAAATAATTAATATTTTTTTATAAACAAATTAAA
Organism: Viscum album; assembly: GCA_963277665.1. Classification (NCBI taxonomy): domain Eukaryota; kingdom Viridiplantae; phylum Streptophyta; class Magnoliopsida; order Santalales; family Viscaceae; genus Viscum; species Viscum album. The sequence continues at coordinate 1,152,588,328 of OY728130.1, forward strand.
ATAATTGTTTTTACTTGCTCAAATTAATTAACCAACTAATTAAAGAATAATAAAGTAAATTAAAGAATAAGAAATATTAATTGAATAAACTTAAATTGTTAAAATTAATTTAATTATTAAAAGACTAAAAACTAAAATGAGTTATTTATTTACAATTTTAAGAATAAAGAATTAATTATTTTAATTAATGAATTAAAAATTATTAAAATTAATAAGAAAAAGAATTAACTAAATGAAATTAAAAATAACAGAATAATTTTATTATTGAAAAAAACAATAAAAAATAACAACAAAAACACACTTTTAATACATAAACAAATTTATTTATAATATAAATTATAAAATACAACAATTGATAAATATTACACAAAATACAAAGGTTTGATATTAAAATGTAAACAAAAATATGAAAAACTTATGTGGAAAAGTGCATTAAAATTAAGCCACATCATTTTGACATCAGGAATTAATTTTAAATTAATTTCTGCCACTTATGTGTTTTGAATTTAGAAAAATGGATTCCATATTTGGAATCAGGAGGTTCAAATTGGGTAAATAGGTATCTTTTATTTTTAGACATTGTGAATATTTACTTCAGTAAATATTTTATTTACCATGGATAAATGGTAAATCTAGTAAATAAGGGTAAAATATAATATTATAATAATATTAAATTACCCTAACATGTGTCTTAATCCTATTGGTTGATACATGTCTATCCATGGGAATCCTTGGGTCTATTTTGGGACCCCATGGATCTATTTAAGAGTGATAATAATGCTTTATATTAATTAATTTAAAGTAAAGTTGAAAATAATGTAGACATATATCTTTTAGTAAATCAATTTTTACATGGGGTTATATAAGTTATCTCTTTTACATTAATATTCATTTGAAATATAAAAATATTTCTTATATCATGGTATTTTTTTATAATTTTTAGACATCAAATAAAAACAATTATTTTTGACATAATAATGATGGAATATTTACCTCATTAATGAATTATTTAAATAAATAAGATTATAAAGATTGAAATAATATACATAACCTGTACAATTCTTATTGGATGATTTTATTTCAAACATGAGTCATATTATATTCTACTTTAATGAGTTTTGGACATTTATAAACCGAGAATCATTATATAATAAAATAATATTTTCAGACATTCCTAAAGAGCCCCCCTCCCCCTTATAAACATCTCTCACTTATAACTCATTCCTCACACTTATCAAGCCCCTTAGATCATCCGAACTCTGCCCAATTAAGCTCCCTACATCCCTCTCTTTATACTATAAGATTTAACTTAGGTATAAGGCACTTCAAGTAAACCTTTTGGTTCAAACCAAAGGGAGATTCCCAATTAAAAAGAGATTAAAGAACGAACGGTTCAAGTCGGACACAAGGTAAGGGACTTCATCTCAATATCCTTTCATTGAGGCATATTTTGTTTTATAATCGACTTTATTTTATATGGTGTAAAAAACCATTGACTTTTCATTTCACTCAAAGTGAATCTTTTTCTACAAGGTGCTTTACTAAACGACAAAAAAGAATTTTTCTTTTTAATGTAAGCGGTGACAACGACCTTTTCTGTCATCGTGAGTATTATTAGATCTTTGGCTTCATTAACAAGATGTAATGTTTTTAAAAGTAAAATAAATACCATATACTCTTTTACGTATTTTAGTATTTAAAATGGTTTTGATAATGGATTTGATAATGGATTTGTTATGTCAATATATTTAAATGATATATTTTGTGATTGAAATATGGAAATGTTGTCTTTCCTTTAGGTTTGTTTTATGTGTTATTAATATGGTATGGTTCTTGGGTATTTTTTACGTATACGGGTGGTCCATGATAAACCTAGGTTGGGTGAGCTCGAGATATCTCTCCAATGCATTGGGTAATGTGACATAGGTAAACATGAATGTTTCTCCTTAGAGATTTAGGGAATATACTGTGATGGGTATTCCAAATGTAACTCCCTATGTGGCTGTAGAAGCTACAATGTAAGTATGTTATGGATGCCACAATTTACCTTTATGATTTTTGATTACTATGTGTTATGCATAAATATTTTAATTTCATGAGGTATGTTAAAAATACTATGTTATGTATGTATTGATGAACTAGTGTTTTATTTTATTGTTTTATAACCCTTACTAAGCTTTTTATGCTCATCCCAAGTTTGGAAATATTTTTCACAAGATATAAAGATGAATAGGGTCAAGGATGGGATCAAGGAAAAGTCATGCTGTCTAAAACATGGAACTAGACATGACTCTTTTTTTTCAAGAGTTTTTATTTTATGAAAAAAAATGTAAACTAAGTAGAACTGTCTACTTTGTAATTTTTGAGATTTATTGTAATATTTATGTCATGATTCTATAAAACTCTAAACCTAAAAAGATCCTCAATGTGAATTATTCATTTAATTCAAAATTATGTAATGTTTTAAGGTTGGGTCCTTATAGTCGGTATCAGAGGTCGGTTTAGACAACTTTAGAGGTTAGGACATTGTTAAATTAATGTCCATAAATTAGTTTATGGTAAGATTGAAATGATATAGCATTTATATATTACCATGTTTCTTCACCTAAGATATTTCGGTTTTCAGAATGGTTTTCTGTAGAGGAAACAGGGCAGCTGTGATGGGACGACATCAGGAGGAAGAAAACCTTCCAAATTAGCAACCTGAGATGGTCGGAATCGGAACTGAACAGTTTGTTACATTGATGGAACAGTTGAATTAGTCTATAAATGGTGGTAGTATCCATGCACCAGATCATCCAGATCAACCATAGAGGAACATATCAATAGTATAGAATTTCATAAGGCAACATCCCCATCATACAGAGGATCATCTGACCCTGTGCTAGCTGAAGGGTGGATTAAAGCACTGGAAAATATTTTTGATGCCATGGGGTGTTCGGAACATCAAAAGGGTAGTCTCGTTGTTTACCGTTTTGAAGAGGAATTTGATCAGTGGTGGTCGATGGTGAAAAATATCAGGGATAGTGAGAATATTGTAACTCTTGATTGGGATGAACTCAATGGTATGTTTCTTGAGAAATATTTTCCTAAGGTGGTTCGTCTTAGGAAGGAAAAAATTTCCTTTAATTGAGGCAGGAGGATGACTCAGTTTCATCTTATGATGCAAAATTCACTCAACTAGAAAGGTATACTCCAAATTTCATACGAGATATTGAAAGTAAAATCAATCATTATTACTCAAGATTTAATCAAAAGTATCAAAGGTATTTAGTTTCTCATGAGTTCAAAAGTTACGAAAAACTTGTTCGATGTACGTAGAAGGTGGAAATGGATTTTGCCGATGATCAGGTGTTCTTTGACAAAAAACTGAATAAGAGGTCGAGGTAGAATACAAATGGGAATAACTCTTCAAAAAATTCAGATGGTAAGAAACTTAAGTTTACAGTTTGTGAAAATTGTGGTAAACAAAATGCTGGGGAATGTCTTTTGAACTATGTTAAGTGCTACCGATGTTGTAAAATGGGACATAAGGCTCGTAATTGCACTGAAAATATCAGAGTAATGGTAAGAAAAAATCTGATTTATAGTCAGTAAAATTTTTTAGGTGTAATGAAATGGGTCATTATGAAAATGAGTGTCAAATGAAGAACTAAATTGAGGGAAAGCTTTCGGACTGCAAGCAGAAAGGGGTGGTGAAATCCTTTGCAACTACTTCAGAAAAATGTTGGGCCATCAAATGAAGTAGTATCTGGTACACTGTTTGTTTGTTCAGATTATGCCAACGTGCTTTTTGATTTGGGGTCTACACATTCATTCATTTTTGAAAAGATTTCTAGTAAATTAGGAATTCCATCTCAAGATATGAATCCTGAAATTATGGTAAAAACAATAGGACAAATGTTGAGTCAAAAAGAAATTATAAGAACCTTCATGTCCTTTTGTGTGGAAAGAATCTACCTGCAAACCTTATTGTTATTTATCTTGTAGAGTTTGATTTTTTTTTGGGTATGGATTGGATTTCTATCTATCATGATAATATTGGCTACAGAATTAAAGAGGTTTATTTTCAGAAAAATTTTCAGTTTGAGTAAAATAATGAACCCTGCTTTTGATAAAAAAATCAGGAAGCTGAGAAACTAGTAAAGGATGGAAATGAATGTTACCTTGCATATATTGTTAAAAACAAATGAACTGTTCAGATTAATGATGTGATAGTGGTAAATGATTATCATGATGTTTTTCTTGATGATTTTCCTGGTATAATACCTGATTGGGAAGTTGAATTTACTGTTGACTTATTTCCTGATGCTAAGCCAATTTCAAAACCCCTTTTCAAATGGATCAAATTGAACTTTAAGAGTTTAGGAATAAATTTTTGGAGTTATTAGAAAAAGGTTTAATTTGACCTATCACATCACCATGGGGTGATCCTATCTTGTTAGTTAAGAAGAAAGATGGTTCATTTATACTTTTCATTGATTATAGATCATTTAATAACATCACTGTTAAGAACATGTATCATTTACCTCATATCGATGTTTTGTTTAATCAGCTCCAGGGAGCTCATTATTTTTCGAAGATTGATTTTAGGTTGGGGTACTATCAATTAAACGTAAAGGAAGCAAGACATTCTGAAGAACGTATTTCATACTAGATATGGCCATTATGAATTTGTAGTTATAACTTTTGGTTTAACAAATGAACCTCCTGTATTCATGGATATTATGAATATAATTTTCCGTGAGTTCTTGGATATGTTTGTGGTTGTGTTCATTGATGATATTTTGGTTTATTCTAAAATTAAATAGGAGCATGAAATTCATTTAAGGGTTGTCTTTCAAAGCATAAAAGAAAAGAAACTGTATGGGAAATTCAGAAAGTGTGAGTTTTCATTATAGAAATTTTCTTTCTTTGGTCACAATGTTTCAAAAAATGGAATAACTGTTGATCCTACTAAATCAAGAGTTGTTGAAGAATGTACAAGACCCACAAATATAACCGACATTCATATTTTTCTTGATTTTTCAGGTTATTATTGGAGGTTTTTTTAAAATATTTCAGAATTATCTTTCCCAATGACTAAGTTAACTAGAAAAGATGTTAAATTCATTTGGACAAAAGAATTTGATGATTGTTTTTAGGAATTGAAAAGAATATTGGTGAATGCTTCAGTTTTGGCACTACCTTCCGGAAATGGTGAGTTTGTTATCTACGGCGATTCTTCGTTGAAAGGACGTGGTTTTTTCTTATAAAAAATGTTCAGGTAATTTATTATGCTTCACATTAGTTGAAACCTCATGAGTTAAATTACCCTACACATGATTTGGAATTAGCTGCTATTGTTTTTGCTTTAAAAATTTAGAGGCATCATTTGTATAGAATAAAGTGTGAAATATATACTAATCACGAAAGTATGAAGTATATATTCACTCATAAATAATTAAACATGAGACAAAGAAGATGGTTGGAATTAATCAAGTATTATGATTACACTATCCATTACCATCCGGGAAAACAAAATAAAGTGGATGATTCTTTGAGTAGAAAAAGTAATGCTTCATTAACCATGCTACATTTGGAATGAGATCCTTTATTTTTTTATTTGATTAACTTTGGAATAGAATTTCTTGGTGCAAGAAATTCCTCTGCTTTGTTTCAGGTGTTAGTGAAATCATCTCTATCAAATAGAATTAAGAAATCACAGAAAGAATACAGTGAGTTGCAGAAAAAGGTAGAGTTAGTTGAAAAGTGTAAGTTGTCTAATTTTAACATTGATAATGATTGTGTTTTGAGGTTTGGATGGAGATTATGGGTGCCTTTTGATTCACAGTTGAGGAATGAGTTGTTATGTGAAGCTCATAGTTCTCCGTTTTCAGTTCATCCAGTAAGTACTAAGATGTCAAGAGATCTTCAGGAGTATTACTGGTGGGATGGAATGAAAAGAGGTATTGCTGAAATTATAGTGAAGTGTTTGACTAGTCAGTAGGTTAAAGCAGAGTGATGGTTATCGAAAGGGATTATTTAGTATTTACCAGTTCCAGAGTGGAAATGGGAAAATATATCCACGGAAGTTTTTGTGGGATTACCAAAGACATCATGATGTAATAATGAAATATGGGTTATCATTGGTTGATTGACTAAATCTGCCCATTTCCTTACTATTCAAGATACTTTGTCTCTAGATCAACTTTCTCAATAGTATGTTAAATAGATAGTTAGGTTGCATGGAGTTCCTCTCTCTATTGTATCTGATCATGATCCCAGGTTTACTTCTAACTTTTGGAAAGGCCTTCAGAAGTCATTGGGTATTGAATTAACTTTTAGTATAGTTGTTCATCCTAAATTAGATGGGAAGTCAGAACGAACAATTCAGACCTTGGAAGATATGATACGTTCTTGTTCAATGGATTACCAGGGATGTTTGGACCATCATCTTTCTTTGGTTAAATTTTATTATAAAAACAGTTTTTATTCTAGTATAAGGATGACTCCATTTGAGGAATTATATGGGAAGCGGTGTCGAACTCTAGCTTTTGGGATGAGGTAAGTGAAAGGAAGATGATGGGACCAGAATTCATAGAAGAGATGGTAGAAAATGTTCAGTTGATTCCCAATAACATGAGAACATCTCAGAGTAGGAAGAAAAGTTATGTGGATAACCGGAGGAATAATATTTCATTTGAGGTAGGTGGTCATGTCTTTCTCAAAGTTTGTCAATGGAAAAGTGTGATGTGTTTTGGTAAGAAAATAAAGTTGAGTCTGAGATTCATTAGACCTTATGAAATCATAGAGAAAGTGGGATCAGTTGTGAATAGAGTATATTTACCTCCATGTTTATCCCATGTACACAATTTTTTTCATGGTTCAATGTTGAGAAAGTATATGCCAGATCCATCTCATGTTTTGAGCCTAGAGGTAGTTCAGTTGGTAGATAATCTCTCTTATGACGAATAGTCAGTCCAGATTCTTGACTGAAGAGAGAAAATGTTGAAGAATAAGTTAATTCATCAGGTAATGGTTTTGTGGGAAAACCATATGGTTGAAGTGGAAATGTGGGAATCTGAAAATGCTATGAGGCATAAATACCCCCACTTATTTGATAAGTGAATAAAAAATGAGAGGATACAATTTCCAAAAGAGGGAAGGATGTAACATCCCAGGTAAATAAAGAATAAGACATTTTCATATTTATTAATATTTGTGAATTAAATATTATCTTTTCTTTAAAAATGATGTTATGTTCGATGGCGTACCTGGTACGCAACAACAGGTTTCTTTGAAATCTTCTGTTGCGCACTAACAATATAATATTATTATTTTAAATGATTGTTAATGCATAGTCTTTGTATTGACAGGAATGAATATAACTAACTCAAATATGATTATATATGTTTGTTAAATATTTTTACATTTATCTAATAAATTTTAGAGGCTTAAAATAAGAAAGAATCTGATTTTATGCATAAATACTCTAATATTCATTAAAAGGTCGATTTACTGCCTTTCAATGGAGAACCCTATATAAATATAATTTTGGTAACTATTATATGTTCTAAGTAACAAAATAAAATTCTCATTTATAATCAGGATATAAAAATTTACTTTGGGTAAATTTTTGGTATTTTTTCTGATAAAATTCAATTTTTAATGAATAGTGAAAAATACTGTATTTTAATTCAAAACTACCTTTTAATATAGTTTATTTATATGGTTATATTATATTTTTAATTGGATTTAAAGTGTAATTATATTATGTTTTTACAAATTGATCCAATGTTGGTCATTGGATGTAATTTCACTTTAAAATTGGACATAAACAAGTGTCAATCTTTTGATAGTTATTATTTCTTAAAAACACGCTTTTTGTTTTGATAGTAGGAATCAATTTTAAATTAATTTAGTCCACTTTTGTGTTTTGAATTTATAAAAATGGATTCCATATTTGGAATCAAAATGTCCAGATTGTGTAAAAATGTATCTTTTTTTAGACATTATGAATATTTACTTCAGTAAATATTTTATTTACCAAGGTTAAAGGGTAAATATGGTAAATAAGGGTAAATAATAATATTATAATATTATTAAATTACCCTAACATGTGTCTTAATCCTATTTATTGATGAATTTCCATCCTTGGGCATCCTTGGGTAGATTTTGGGTCCCATGTGGTCACTTAAATGTGATAATGACACTTTATATTAATTAATATAAAGTAAAGACAAAAATGACCTAAACATATATCTATTAGTAAATCAATTTTTACATGGGGTTATATAGGTTATCTCTTCGAATATAAATATTAATTTTAAAGATACAAACATTTTCAACATCATGGTATTTTTTTATAATTTATAGACATCAAATAAATAAAATTATTTGTGACACAATAATGATGTAGTATTTACCTCATTAATGAATAATTTAAATAAATAAGACTATAAAGACTAAAATAATATCCAAAACCTATCCAATTATTATTGGATGATTTTATTTCTAACATGAGTCGTCTAATCTTCTGAATTAATGAGTTTTGGACCTTTATAAATAGAGAATCATTGTGCAATAAAATAATATTTTCAAACTTTCCTAAAGAGTCTGTCCTCCCCCTTATAAAAAGCCCTCACTTATAACCCATTAATCACACTTCTCAAGACCCTTGGATCATAAAAACTCTACCCAATTAAGGTCCCTACAACCTTATTTTCCTCCTTGAATACTTAACTTATGCATAAGGCACTTTAAGTAAACTTTGTAGTTCAACCCAAAGGGAGATACCCAATTTAAAGGAGATTAATGAACGAACGGTTCAAGTCAGACACAATGTAAGGGAATTCATCTCAATCTCCTTTCATTGAGGTATATTTTTTTTATACATGACATTATTTTATATAGTGTATAATCACATTTTACTTTTTATTTCATTCAAATGGAATCTTTTTCTATAAGTTGTTTTACTAAACAACAAAAAAGTATTGTTCTTTTTAACGTAAGCAGTGACAATGACCTTTTCCACCGCTGCGAGAATTATTTCATATTTGTATTCCTTAACAATCCATAATGTTTTTAAAAGTAAACTAAATACCATATACTCTTTTATGTATTTTGGTATTGAAAATGGTAAAGATAATGGATTTGTTATGCCAATATATTAAAATGATATATATTGTGATTGAAATGTGGAAATGTCATATTTCCTTTTTTTTTTGTTTTATTTGTCATGAATATGTTATGGTTCTAGAAAATTGTTTATTTATATGGGTGGTTCCACGATAAACCTAGGGTGGGTGAGCCCTAGATAGATCTCTAATGCATTGGGTAATGTAACAGAGGTAAATAAGAATGTTTCTCCTAATAGATTTACGTAATATATTGTGATGGGTATTCCAAATATATCTCCCTATGTGGCTGTGAAAGCTACAATGTAAGTATGTTATGGATTACACTAGTTACCTTTATGATTTTTCATTATTGTGTGTTGTTCATAAATCTTATTATTTCATGAGGTATGTTAAAAAGCTTATGTTATGTATGTATTGATGAACTAATGTTTTCTTTATTTTTTTATAACCCTTACTGAGTTTTTTATGATCATCCCAAGTTTGGAAATGTTTTTCATAAAACTTAAAGATGAATAGGGTCAAGGATGGGATCAAGGAAAGTTCATGCTCTTTAAAACATAGAACTAGACAATACTCTTTTTTTCAAGAGTTTTTATTTTATGAAAAAATGGAAACTGAGTAGAGGTGTCTACTTTGTAATTTTTTAGATGTAATGTAATAGTTATGGCCTAATTCTCTAAAACCTTAAACATGAAAAGCTCCTCAATGTGAATTATTCATTTAGTTCAAGATTATATAATGTTTTAAGGATGGGTACTTATATGAAAAGTGGGTATTAAATAATTAAATTTATAACCATATGTGTTAATGGTATAACTAAATCCATCAAATAAATTTTTTTCAAGTCTTACGGTCATTTTATAATCCTTATCACATTATGTTTAACCTAAATTACATTATTTACCCTTTAAAGTGGTAACAAAAAATAACAATATTACAATTCATATTGGAAAAAAATAAAATGAACCTATATAAAAAATATGGTACTTTATATTAATATTATGGAGTCAATTTTTCAGAATTAAAAACATGGAAGTGGATAAAAATAATTTAAAATTAATCTCGTAGATGAGGGGGAGAAAGTGGGTTTTTTAAATGGAAATGTTCAAAAGATTGAAATTTTTATATAAAAATTTAATATTAAAAACATTAAAATGACCTTAATCACATTAATTGATGTATAATTGAAGTATTTTTACTTTAAAACCAATTAAAAATATAACTTAACATTATATATTATTTAGATGAAAATTTAGTTTTCAATTAAAATACAGTATTTTTCACCATTCAACAAAAAATGAAAATTATCAGAAAAATAAAAAAAATTAACCAAATTTGTTTTTTTAATATTTCATAAATTAATTTTATTTTTTCATCTGAAATTTAAAAAAATTCAAAATTCAGTTTTAAAATAAATGCGTCCATAAAAGGTCGAGAAACTGTCTTTTTAAAAAATAGTTCTTTTGTGCTTATAATTTGATTTCTTATTATTTCATGCTAATAAAACATAATGGATTATTTCCAAAAAATTAACTAAATATATAATATAAAAATTTCATTAATATCATTTATTAATAGTGATTAATTTTATTTATTAAAATAAAATACATTTTTCATAAAAAAGAATCATTTATTTTTTATTGGTTTTTTTCTTCATTTATAATTAATTGGTAACCCAAGAATTCATTTAATAATTAAATTAATCCTATTAATTCCTTTAATTTTAATTTCTAGGTGATAACTATCATAATAAATAGTATATTTTTTTGTTGAGACTCGGTCTTGCATGTAACAAATCTTATCGATGGAACTCATTGGTGTGTATAACACAAGCAAAAATTAGTCTTCTTTCATCCACAATCCAAATACTATATTGTGTGTAGAATAATATTTTTCATAAATCAATATTTAATAAATTTATTGTTCAATTTAATCCAGAAAATACTTTTCATTTATTTGAAAAATAATAATAATAACTAGGGGCAGCACTAGTTGTGTCTGAGATTGGGTACGATGAAAGTTAGTTTCAATATCCTTCGAGCAATTGATATCTATTATAAGGATCCATCCTTAAATATCACATAGTCTAGTTAATTTAACTATTATTCACTTTAATACATTCGTAAATAACTTTTAGGTTTATAGTTTTAGAGAACTAAGTCATTACCTCATTCATAGAAACTTATATATTACAATGTAGACACATCTACTCTGTATCCATTTTTTCACAAAATGAAACTTTTAAAATAAAACTTTCTTTCTTTCTGTATCAAAACTTCAGGACATTAAACATTAATTTTTCCATTTTTTTACCCATCCATAAAACCTATTAAAAACATATTAAAACATGGGATGAGAACAATAATATCAGAAAGGGACATGAAATGAAAATGTTTTTCCATTAAATAAAATATTTTCACAAAGTTATAACTTTTACACATAAAACATATGCACATTGTTTTACCTTATGAAATCATAAGTTTCATAAAAATCAGAGAAATAATTCATAAATATTAAAAGTTATATTTTTGAATAATTTTCATATCAATCTTATATATAATGTAGCTCTCCAAGATAAACTGGGAGTAACCATCAGGGTTACACTTGGAATAACCATTGTAGTATATTCACATGCTCTCATAGAAGAAACCTAACTGGTTAACACTATCTCTTTATATAATGAATTGGAGATCTATAATGGTCTCCCCAACCCTCATTTTATCATGGAACCACCATTCAATATAACAATTAACAAGAACTATAACATGATCATAACACATAAATCTTGCACAAAATAAATATTCTTAAAGAAAATAAATTTTCCATTTTCAAAATCACTTTTGATATTTAAGAAGTTGTGCACTTATAAATTAAAAAAATTATTTGAAAATAATCTTATATACCTATAAATAATATATCAAATCAATAAGGTTTCATGAAATTGGTGAAACTTTCTTATTCCTTATATGTACAAAAACTCTTTAATGAAAAGAGTTGTAACTTGAGAATAGGTTTTTAAAAACATAGGCATATACATTATGTTTGAAATCATTATTCACTTGTACTTAATATTATAGAAACAAATTAGATTCTTTAATTGATTAATTTATAAAATTTTACAAATATAATTTATTTATTACCATTTAGTTATGTTCATTTATGGATAATTATCTGAGTTATAAATATCATAATCGTTATTTCATGAGCATTTTTTCATAGCTTTATCATCGGTTCACTTGAGTATAATTATGGGGTTCTTTTCAAATGGAATAAAGTATCTATAAGTGGAATAAAATTCTATTAACAGGATTAAATAATTTTAAATGATCCCATACATAATTTCTTCTTATATAAGGATTATTCATTAGATAAAATTTTAATGATAAATGTTTGTTTTGTTTTTGGAGGTTTTTTCATCCATCACAAACTTGTTTTGTTTTATTTAATAATATGTCGATAAATTTGTTCCATAACATTGAAGAATTTACAATATATATATTAAAATATATTTTAACCATAATAATGTTTTTATGTCTAGGATTTAAGGTGGTAAATGAAAATGAAAACCCATAGTACTTGAAGGAAGTGAATTGACATGTCACGGACGATGCTTTCATTTTTTAGAATAAGAGGGTAAGAGAATAGGTTTTATTGTAGATCTTCCATTTACACAATAATATTATTTATATATATGATACTATATTTATCATTCCATTTTGGATAATTGAGGTCAGGATAAGATAGAAATAAAGAAATAAAGATAGAATTTAAAAGAGAATGACTGGAGGATTTTACCTCTTGAATATCGTCTCCTTGAGAACCTACTTAAGGCACCTGGTTTTGGTATTTTGGTGAGACTAAAAGGTGTTAGACATGAGGAATATTATTGGAATATTAATTGAGATTAATTTAGATATGCTACAAATTTTTTGAGGTTTGAGGATAAGAGGTTTTGGGGGTGGTATTTATAGAGAGAGGAGAGGGGTGTCTGTTATTATTTTATTCATTTGTTTATTATTTTGGATCAATAATATCAATAGTGTTGATTATTGTGACTAATTTAAGTAACTAGTTAATTTTATTTTGAACTAATGTTTTATTACTTCATGAATTAATCACCTATGATTCAATACTTCATTTATTTTATTATACCATAAATTACTATATTTAACTATTCAACAAAAACCAATTATTTTAGAAAAATACAAAAAAATCACCGAAACCATTTTTTTAACTATATATTAAAAAATGGATTCCATTTTTAGAAAATCATTTTCTAATTATGGTAAATTAAAGTTTTAATTAAAATCATCATTTATTCGAGAAATAGTGATTTTAATATTATAACCTATTTTATGACACTTTAAATAATTAAATAAGGTCGCATAAAATTATCTTATAATTAGAATAAATAAAATATTAATTTTTGGAATATATTTTATGAAAAATAAATTTTCTTTTGAATCATTATATTAATTAAAAAAATTAAAATTAAAATTTATGTTTTATAAAAATAAAAACACTTAATTTATCATGTGTAAAACATTTATTTACTTATTCCATGCTATAAATATATTATATTTTTACTTATAAGATACATAAATTTTATCTATACTTTCATATGTGAGGTTAGTATTCTATTACTTTAGATTCTATAATTTCTATAAATACCAATAGTTTCATTATATATTTATAATGAATTTAATAATTTAATTCAACAATGAAAATAAATTATTCTATATATACATGGGTTTTTATAACTATTATATAAGATAATAAAATGAGTTTTTAAAATAAATAATACCCAAATTTTAATATATCACTATATTTGAATAAATACATGCGTTATCTACTATTGTTAAGTAGCATACTCAAAATAAAAGTACTGAGAAGAAGAAAGAGAAGCTGAGAGGTCAGACCACTGACACTAGAAGAGTGACTAATTCCAAAAAAAATTAATAATGGAAAATAGGTATGGATGGTAAATGACCATTCCTTTAGTTCTTTTGTATTAAGGAATAAATACAGGATCCATCCAATGAACATCAGAAAGTGCTAAAATCTGAAAGAGTTAAGCTATTCTCTAAGGAATTAAAGGGTATAACTTACATAAATAGGACATAGATGAGACCATTTATGTACCATGACTAGGAACTATATTTTCAATCATCCATCACCTAAGATAAAGGAGGTAAGTTCGATCCAAAAATGTTAAAAAAATTCAAGGAGGAAACTCAAATTCATATTATTTTAATTTTTTTCTAATAATTAGAAGTCTTCCGCCAATTTTTCTTAAATTTTACTAAAAATGACTTATACTTTCAATTGTGTGTTTCATATTTCAATACCATCAGGGAACTAGAACAAAATTATTATTAAGTGTTATGCCAAAACCCGGGATTCATTGAAATTAGGGTAAACATTTAAATTTTGTATTTTTCATTTGTATTCCCCATATCATTTTCGAATTTTATATTTAAATGGAATTTTATGCCTGGTATTTAATTATTTCTTTACTCAATTAGACTGGGACACATAATCATACGATGATAATTTCTATACCATGAATTTAAATTTATTTTTCAATAAATTTGAATGTAAAAATGGGGAAAATAATTAGAAGGGATAAGATTGTTGTTTAGGATCTAATAAATCATTATTTATGGGGACTAGTTGATTATAATATATTAATTTTTTCTATGAATTTTCTTTCCTTGAATTTATAATAGTTTCATTAATTTATTTAATTATTCTTATACATAGCTATGAGTAATTTTCCCAACCATTTTTTTCATTCTGGAGACATTTTCTGAACCAATGTTTTCTGTTTCTTCCTTTAGTGTATTTCTTGAGAGACTCAAGCATTTCCTCTTCTAGAACATTTTTGGAAAAAATTCAAATCTATAATTGAACATAAAAAATATTAACATTAGTGAGTTATATTTTTATTAACCCTTTATCCTTGGACCCACCTTGCATTAATCATTTTTAAGCCCATAGATTTCATGAATGACCTTGTAAGAAAATGAGTCATGTTACAAGCCTATCATATACCCTACTCTTAGTGTTTTCCATAATAATTAAAAGAATAATTGGGTTGGAGAGGAATTACATGGTGGATATGACATAAATCATATAGAATATTTTTATAGGATTTTTTATTGTGATTTTGTGAGATTCCATGTATTATTTATTATACATTATTTTTCACTTCTATTACTAAAAAAGAATAAAATTATTAAAAAAGAAATAAAAAATGGGTTCTGTCATTAGAGGGTAAAAAATCAATATTACCAGACTGATGATATTTTGATCACATGTGGATAGGTCTTTCTAGTGAGATTTTTCATAAGAATGACTTTTAAAAAAGTGAAAAAAGAAAAGAAAAGAAAAATAGTAAGAGAAGGTTATATATTCATTGTGATTACCTGTATCATGGGCCCAATTTCATCATTCTCAAGGGGGGATGAGAGAAATTACATCTATAAAGAGATATTTTCATTTATCTTTTCTTTTTTATATAATGCACTATTATTTAGTGCTTATAGTGATTTTTAGATTTATTTGTTTTTTAATCATTTACCCACCTACCCTAAATCCTCAGAGGCATTTGAACCTTATTGAAAGACCTCGTTACTAACTATGATTTCTATCTTATTAGAGTATAGAAGATAAATGCCTTAAAATTTAATGGTAAGTGACATATTCTTGAAATATGTGCATAACTATTTTTATAATTTTACCTTGATGATGAGTATAAAAAATAAAAGTGAGGTAAATTTCAATGGGAATTATTACTAATAATTAGATTAAAATTAAAAATATAAGGATAATGGGTCCTGACATCTTTAAAATAAGAAAATTAAAATACTTAGTTGATTTTTTTTCTTTGAAAATAAGGCATTGATGAATTTTTTAATGTAATACTCGAACATTTATTTTTTCATTTAATCAATTTATTTTATTGGCATGGAATTTAATGTATGGTAACGTGATTTCATCTGTATTATGTTGAGATTAAATCCTTAAAGAAAATTCTGAATACAATTTAAGGGTATTTAATATATACATTTCTTTAATATATTTTATTGTAATTTAATGCACTAATATTTGTGATTTAATTGACATATTTTCCAATTTTTTGGACTCTTTAACTTGTTTTTTGATTTTTGGTAGGAAACAACCAATATATGGAAAAGGAACAAAAAAGGATATGTCCTAATGTGACACTAGAAAATTGAAGCTAGAAAAGATTTGCATGAAAACATTAAAATTTTGGAGGTTGTTATTTTATATTGTAAATAGAAATTATTTTGTGATTGTATTGAGTCCAAAATACACCAAATAATACTTTTCCTCTTCACTCTTTGAAATAATTCTTTACAGCTTTATTTACAACTGCAGCGTAAGAACTTTCATCATAAACCGTTTTTATCTTGTAAGTGTTTCATGATAAAAGACTAAAGCATCCCTTCTCATGAAATAAGATCTATATAAATGATGGTAACCCACTGAAAATTTTGTACCATTGATTCCATGACTCCATGGTTTTTAATTAACTTCATATTTATTCAACCGCTACTACCTCACAATAAGGATATACCATTAAGAAGACCAAAGTGAACCACCAAAGCCCTACTACTGATGATCTATTTTGGTTTTATGTAACTATGTCACTCTTATTCTTCATTATTAAAATGAATAAGTAATTCTCTAATGCACATTAACATGATTGTAGAGGGATTTTTTCATAGATATTATCTATATTTTTTCACTCATGTTTGAGTTGTTACATATTCTCTTATCAATTATCAATCTCTTACTCTTTTCAATTTTATGACAATAGTCTTGTGACTTGAGGGGTAATTTATATTTCATTAACTAATCACTACATATTTCATATGACCATTATGTAATCTATGGTGATTATGTTAAATAATTTTTTGGGCTATCTAGTTTTGTGATTGAGTCTATTAGATGATCATTCCAACAGTGTAATTACAAGATTAGCGAAGGGAATCTGGACCAAGGTACCCTAAGGACCCAATTACAAAAACATTCCGGCATGAACCTATAATTAATTGAATCCCTAATCATTAAAACCTAAAGAACAAAAATCATTTCATACTTATCAATTATTTCCAAAACACCAAATCATTTTATTTTTCTTTCATAATATAATAAATTTATTAAATTAAAATTACTAAAATTAATCTAGATCATATTGATCGTCCTTATAGGTTAGGCAATTTAACTTACCAATTAATTAATTTATGTAGTTAGGTAGTTTGAGTTTCTATAAATATTTCAATTTTTGTAGCCCCATGGGAATTAACAGTTCTCTATGGAATTTCACTTATCTAATGAAAATATATCACTAGTTTTTCTTAAATGATTTTGTACTTCATTATAAATCTCGTTTAACTTTTCCAAAGTTGCATACTTGTGTTTGATCATAAACACATAACCATACTGACTAAAGTCATCAGTAAAAGTAATGATGTACCTAAAACCACCATTTTATTATACACCCATTAGTCCACATACATCACTATATATAAGGTCCAATATTCCACAATCAGATTCACTTTTTTCTCTAAAAGGTTCTTTAGTCATCTTTCTAAATAAAAAAGATTACAAATTTCCAAATGATTCATAATGGAATACTACCAATAATCAATTTTTATGGGGTCTTTGTATGCATTTCTAATTTATATGTCCAAGGAAATAATGATAAAAGTATGTGGGATTAGAATCAATCCTGATATTATTATTCTAAACAATGTATAACTGACTATCCATATTTATAATATATAAAACATTTAATATATTCTTGATTCCATAAAACATTTCATTCTTATATATAGAAAAAAATCCTTAATATAGAATAGAAATTTATTTTTATCCAAACATAATAAAGAAATAATTTTTTTTTCTCAAGAGAACAAAATAAAATTTCTTCAATTGTAATCTTAATACACTTGGTAAAGTTATATAATAAGTGTCAACTTATAATGAAGTAACTATTTCTCTATTATCAACATGAATATCTACTTCTCCCTTGGTTAATTCTCCAATATCTCTAAGTTAGTTTCTATTAACACAAATTTTTTATTCACACCATGTATCTAATACCCATGAGTCAAATGTGGTGTAATTAATATCTATAAAATTCACAATTAGAAGCTCATATTACTTATCTTTGAAGACAATTCTCAAAATAAGATATCAATCTCTAAAAGTTTTATAAGTCATACATAAAAGTGATCTTAGTATTATTATTATATATTATCTCATAATCTACAGTAAATACATATTAGTGAGTGATTATCATGTTTTATATATTTTCATAAAATAAATTTAATGAAATTTCTCCCAATAAAATGATGACCCTAAACATCATATCTATTTAATGGGTGAAGATACATATTTCAAAAGTAAAGAAACCTGCTTTAGTGTTCATCTAACCACTTGGATATTTTGGTTAAGAATCATCCAAATCATAATAGTGTTTATTATTGGATATCTTAGTGCATGGATCTTTACCCAAATCCATCATATTGATTCAACAAACTCTATTCTTATGGTATGTGAACCATTAGGGTTTCCCATGTATTTTCAACTAAAAGAAAACACTAAGGAAAAGTCCATAACTATTATAGTAACCTCATAACATTCTTTCCTTGCACAATATAATCTTAGGATTCATGTATTTATCCCAAAACAACTTAGTTAGGTGATTGTGTTCTTGAAATGTATTATTTTTGGAAGTAATATCACACTTAGTATTCTAGGGGTTTCCTTTTAAAATTCTCACTAATTTAATATACATCATATTCATAATAAATTCATTTCTATTTCATATTATACAATATTTATCTTCTCATTTTTTTAATTCCTTTTTTTGTGTTATTATGATGAGTAAGTTTTATAATGACTATTTTAGCCAACCCCCAACTTCCCATAACAATGCATAAGCCTCCAGGATATTGGGAAATATGGCCCAAATTTCTTTTACTTGAGGATACATTACTCAATAAATAATTCAATTCATTATATATCTGAAGTCGAACATGTATAAACCATATTCAACAAATAATCTCAAGATCATAACTTTTTGACAAACTGAGGTCAAGGTAAATGTAAAACAAAATTTTATAGAGTCATACCTAACATGAAATATTGGGCTCTATCTTCTAGAAGCAATTTATCATGTAAATTTTGAATTCAAAATATTCATATTTCATAAACAATTTACTAAACATAAATATTAAAGTAATTTAACAAATAAATAAACATTTTATTTATTTTAAAAAACATTAGATTAAAATATGAACTTCTCGTATTGATTTTAAACATCAAAAATCCAATTTTACAAAGTCTACCACTTATAATTTATAATAAATTTATAAATAATTTATAAATACTTTATAAATAATAATTAAAATTAAAAAAATGATAAATTTAATTAATATTTATTTCATACTTCCACTTAACCTTATTTTGGGGCCAAAAATTGTAAATTTATTTCCACACACTACATTATATCACAATATAGTATCGTAATAGTGCACCATGCTATTTTTTCACACAACTTGGTGTTATATTAGAGTAAAAAAATTCATTTTATATTGGCACACAATTTAGTGTTAAGAAAAATCATTACATTACATTGACATTAAACATAATTTTAAGTAACCTGAAAATTAAAAAACAAATCAACAGATATGATGATGGTCTATTTTAACCCTTAACATACGGTGGGCCCAAAATCCACATTTCATTAACTGATTAATGAAATATCAAGTTCACATCACATATTACATTATATTAATAATATAATTTCATGCACCAATGAAATATGCATTGTAACATAATGTATCTTCAAGTAGAGAACATAGCATTACATTGGTAGTCAATATAATGTTAAGTGCTTCAATTCCAATTTTTATTTTGTAAAATTTATTCTTTGTTTGGAAATGATATAAACATGTTGTTTAGATGAGGAAGATGGATTTGATACCGCATATGGGTTTTGGGGGTTCATCATATGAACATGGAAGTGGAATAAAACCTATATTTGTTCTTGAGAAATTTTTTATAATATCTATATAGAACCTGTTTTTAATTTTAATACATTGAAATATATTTAGAAATATATTTTCAGAGTCATTTGCAATAACAGATCCTGATTCTGAGGCACGGTGGTTCCAGAATTAATTTTATAAAAATATTCAATATATTGTATATATGTGTGCATTGGCTTTCAAAAATAATAAAAAAAACTCTTAAAAATGTCTTGGATCAAAAATCTGAGACCACGGTTTAATCCGGAATGTGAACTTTACCCTATGTGCAACCAAAAGTTGGTCAGCACGAGGAGTTCAGATTAAACAGCCATTTGGGGGTGACTTTAGTCAATTAATTAATTAATTAATTATTTATTTATTTCAATAAATACTTAAAAACTAATTCTTATCTATAAATATAATTTTATAGAGGATTTATAGGGTTAGACACATAATGTTGGGACTATTGGGAGTAGATTTCTTCCACCCACTATTTATGAATCAAGTTCAGACAATAATGAGCCTCTAGATCCAGGAGAATCAAGGGACAATAAATGCAAAAACTTCTCTCCATCAGTGAAGAGTTCATTCTTCATAGAAAAAAGATCAAATCATGAGTTTAGCCTCATAATTTAAGTATTTTAGTTTATATGATTAAAACATTAACCATGATCATTTCCATGACATTGAACTATATTTATTATAAACCTTTGAATGTATCTATGTACTAATTCTCAATTGGTTATTTTATATATATATTTTGTTCCATATATCTCACTATGTATATCCCCAATTTTATTAAATGTCTATATATTTTTTCACCCTTGATTATTGTTCTTTTTCTCCCACTATTCTTGGTGTTCATCATCGATAGACCACAAGGTCCTTATTCAACTATTGTTTTCTTGGATTGATCATGATTGGACCCTTTGATTCATGGAATATTTGTGTAAAATTAATTGTTTGATGAATCGGGTATGGATAGTGGTATATTTCAGGATTTGGGTGATTCCACCATTGATTTGGAGATTCAGTGAGGTGATGGGAGATGGATGAAGGCACAGAAACTCGAGGAAACATCATGTTAGATTCATGTGGATCAATATAAATCTTATTTTTGGCCACTAGAGGTATGTAATCAATGACTGATGGACTTACCCACTAATTTTAGGTGGTCAAATGTTGGGTTTCAAGCTGGATGGATTTGATTTGGAAGATGCATGAGGTTGTATTATATTTCTATCCCGATGTAAATAGGTTGTACTGTGATGAACATGCATCATGTAGTCTGATTCCTCTAGTGGATATGGTTTTAGGGTGGATTAAAATATCCCATTCTAGGGACCACACACCATGTGAATACTACCTTATCGACTCAGTATGTGCATGGAGTGCCTCTTATGACCCTGTGTAGGAGGACATGCCTTGTATAGGAGTGAAGAGACACAACCAGGAGCACATACAAGACCCCAAGTGGAAAAGAAACATCGTTCAATCCCCTTACATGTTGTATTGGTATTCATTGATAGTGATCCATGTATTGGAAAGGACACAAGAATGTATTAGGTTGGGACCACACACCATGTGGGTTCCCTTACACATTGTGTACCACTAATTTCATTTGAGAAAACTTTGACCTCTTGCATCTCCTTCATTTGCACTTAGATTTTGGAATTTGAGTAGCTTATCCAGAGTTTTTTTCATATATAATTTTATGGTTCCCTTTATAGTGTATTGCGATGTTATATTTTCAGAGTGTGGCGCTTCATCTGGTGGTACTCGATGATGGCAGTGATTAGACAAATTCATTAGAGTGGAACCCTCCTATGAAGTCAGGGCATGGGGTCCTCTACCACTAGGGTGGAACCATATTGTTTGGAAAGGGTATGGGTCTTCTATCTATCTACCCCAAGATTGAAACCCTTCTATGGATTCAGGGCATGGATCCTCTACCATTAGAGTGGAACCCTCCTTTTGGCACAGGTCATGGGTCATCTACCATTTTAAAAAGTATATCCCTCATGTTATACTATGGTATGGGTCCTCTACCTTGATATTTTTTCCCTCAACTATTTGGTATAGTGATGATGTGTATCTGAACTTGGATGTCTCTTTGGATAGACACACGAGATTTTGGGCATCATTGATGGGCCCTTTGGAACTATTGGTTGTCTTTTTCTTAGGGTGGGAAATGAGATGGAGACGCACTTTATCTATCATTAGGGATTGTTTTGCCGGGAACATATATATATACATGTTATTGGATTTTGTTACTCAATTGTTATAGGTTTATTATTCTATTATTATCATGTTTATTATTTCTCCCCCTTCATCTTTTAGAATATTCTAATGGGTATGTATATACTCACACATGCATGGTATTTTCTCACAAAGTGTCATTTCTTATGAAGATAATGGATAAGTTGGTGGTGATTAAAAAGGATCATCGGGATAAACTGGTATATTTTACTATGAACAGTGGTAAAGGCTTGAAGATTCAAATTCAGGCTCTCTTAGTACTTTACTTTTCCTGTTTTTTTTTCAGGATGGGACATCTTTCGGGTTGGGATTGTATTTTTATATGATTTTTTTTACTTTAAAAAGTCATAGTCCTGTATTCCCTAGAGGTTCGTACATGCACGGTTTTCTCTCTATATGTTTCACATTTTATTATTATTCCTATACACTTACTCATGGAGATTATTATGTGTGTATGTGTGTGTAAGAACTTAGTAAGAGGCCTTACATATTAGTTATGAATATCAGTGATTATCATCATCCCCTGGCCTATGGAGGTAGACTTGGGGTAGTTTTGGATCAAGACCCATTTGGTCGGGTCATGTATGATTTGTATCAAATTAGTTTAGTACTTGGGATGGTGTTTGTAGTTATCCCCTTATGAGGATTTGGTTGGGACTTAGGTAAATAGTGTCGAAGTGTCATGAGTGTGGCTTTCTAGATAGGGAACCCAGTGTTGGTGCGGGTGTCCAATACATCCATTCACTAGGACTTTGACTACCTGATTCTCGACTTAGAATAACGAGACATTGGTTTTAATGATCAATTTTACATGTATCATATAGTATTAAGTCTTTCACAATCATTATTGAGTCTATTCCTTATACATATATGCTCATCTGACCATCGTATTTCTTGATTAAATTAATAGGATTCCTCCATGAAGGAAGCCAGCTAGGTTACCAATTCTGGATCATGAAAATAATATGTTGGAAAATGAGGCCACAACTTAGGGTCCATCCTATGAGATTATTCATCTTGTTGGATAGGTATAAGAACCCCCACCTATCAAGTAGCAGATCATACCAATAGAGAATGTTGAGGATACATGCAGGCTTAGAACACTCATTGAATTCCAGTTTCATTGGTCACTAAGGTTCCATGGTGATATAGATCCCCAAGTAGTAGAAGATTTTCTAGATTCGGTGATCTTTATTTTCAATTTTTTCTGCACATCATCTGATTAGGTGTTCACACTAGCATCCATTTATTTCCATGGAGTAGTTCTGCACTGGTGGAGTCTAGTGACACATATACTTGATTAGTTATAATTCACATTAAATAATTTTTATCAGTTGTTCCACAATGAGTACTACCACTCATGATTGAATAGAATTTATATTCAACAACTTCTGGAGCTACAATAGTGAGGTATGATAGTGTATGAGTATACTGCAAGGTTTATAGACCTTATCTGGTACACTCCCAACAAGATTCCTGATGGATACTTCCAAAAGAAGAAGTTTGAGGAATTTATCTATAGATACATACACACTAGTGTTGTACCCCTATACATTACAACTATATCTAAGTATTAGAGAAGGATCTAGTGATGGAGAGCTTCATGTTGAAGGTACACTATGCATTTGGAGCTAGTAGTGGGTATCATGGGGTTGAGTCTTCTGAAGTAGCTAGTAGGTGCCAATTGGTGGGATCTCGGTGCAATAGATATTTCCATGATCAGACACATATGCGTAGTTGTGTGACATACGGACTGTGTAGAGTGAAAGGGAATATCTAAGAGGTTTGGTTCTATACATTTGATATGAGAGGTCATATAGCAAGTGATATCTCGACCCAATGGGATGAGGATTGAATCCAAATAGCAGATGTACTTCAAGGGTAGATCCAGTACCATGATCATGGATCTCCATGGAGAGGACAGGTCAGTTCCTAGGGAGTTATAACTAGAAGATGAGAAAGTGGGGATCCATAAGGATATATGGGTTGTGGATGATGTTATTATCTCCTTCCACTACCACCACCAAGAGGGCCATATCAAGATCATGCTGCTGGCGGTTGGGGTCGTGGGAAACTATAGGCCATAGAGACATATGACCCAGCAGCGCATGATATTATTATAGGTATAACCTATTTTTATTAGAATGTTTATTCAATGCTATTATATAGAGTTTTGACTCAACCTTTCATCTATTTACTTCAAGTTTGAGAGCTAGATCTCCCAGTTGAGGCATTATCCCATGTTCTTTTCCTTGAGGTTTCTATGGGGAATGCTTCTTCTATATCTATTATCTTTCAACAGTGTGAGTTATAACTTAGTAGAGAGAGGTTCTCATGGGAACTTTTTCTCATCAATATGGGTTCGTGTTTCATCATCTTAGGTAAGGATTTGTTTTCCATAGTCTAATCCCAGATTTTTTATCACCAAATATGAGTAATATTCCTTCGTGTTGAGTAGAAGAGATTATCCTTTTTATATAAGGGTGATATCATGGTGGGATGAGTGGGTTTTTTGAGCAGGAGGCTACATCCCATCACCCATCAATTAGTGAGTGTATCCCTTGGTGCAATAGGAACTTTTGGAATTTGTATTCCTTTAGTCATTGAGGATTTTATACATGTATTTCCCATGAATTTTCTAGGACTAACTCCAAGGCGGGATATGGATTTTTTCTTAGAATTCACCATTGGTGCCACTCAGATATTTTCTACAGCATAATGGATGGCCCCTACTGAGATCTCGGAGAAAAGGGTGCAATTTTAGATCCTTTGAGAGAATGGTTTTATCAAAATCAGTGTGTCCCCATGGGAAGATAATTCTGATTCTCTTCTTAGGGTTTGGCCGCCTTACACATTATTGTGAAACTAAAAAATACATTATACCTTTCATTCCCTCTTTCCATTGGTGAGATCCATTCATCACTTTCTTGGTGATTTTTTCTTCTTGATCGAAACAGGATGATGGGATTTTGGTTCCTCCTTCCATGTATTCCTCTTTAGAATTCATCTCCTAATCTGGGTCTCCCTCATATTTTAATAAGTGGTTCATGAAACTCATTCTCAGTTCCATCTATTTATTGATGGCAGTTAAATACACTGCTTATTTTTGGACATTATAATGGGTCTTCATTGGGAATAATCCTTCGGTTAGTGGGTAATCACATTGGAAATCATTATGGAAGGTCTGGATGTCGGAGCATCGGTCACCTATATTCTTCCTCATAAGAGGGCTTCTCAAGGGTATGGAACCTGAGGAATCCTATATTGGTCACGAGGTATCTTATGTCAAAGGCATGTCTTTTGAGTTTTCCTTAGGCATCTTATGTTTAAAATGAGGTAAGATGTTAGTTTAACATATTTTGGAGATGAAGTGGGTAAAATCTAAAAACTTGATGGAGGCGGATCATAAAGGTGTTCCCTAGGAGGGAACACCTAGAAGGTTTGATGGATAGATGGATCAAAACACCTATGGAGCTAGACCCTAGATGGTGATTCTCATAAAGAGAAGGTTCTACAGCATTAAGGATGATATGGACACCACTCAGGGTGGATCAGAGAGGTGTGCCCCAATGAGGGAGGCACCAAGGTTTACCATTGGGTGGGATTGAACCTCATGGAGGAGTTCTATGTACCCTTCCAAGGACGGATGAATCAAAACCCACACAGATCAATGAATGGAGTGGTACTCATGTGAGGGATATACCCTTTGGAATAGTATTTCTCTTGGTTGTGTTGTGTGGGGATTATGCATGGGAGTTTCTCAAGTGTTTCTTGGATCATGGATGGTTGATTGGGATTATGTGTAGGAATGGCCCAGATGGATAGCATGATATCACTGGGATATGGTGGGCTTGGTAAAATCATAATGGATTATGAGTCGAATGGGTTAATTGATGGAATTAATTAAGTGATTCACTTGAAACATTGGTAGGTTTATAGGTATCCCAGTTAGTTGAGAATCAAAGTACATATACTTTTGAGTGGGGAATTAGGGCTTACACCTAAGGAGGAGACCCATTGGATGGGAAAAGTTTGGGAATACATGTAGGAATGGCATGTTGAGAGATGAATACTAGGGATTACTCTATATGGGATTCCCATTAAGGGTTTGGATAGATGTATTATTCACTAATAACCTCTAACCACATGTAAGACTTACTTGGTGTGAGAAACAAGAAGAAACAATAGACCTGATGCTCGTGTCAAAAAAGAAGTGTCAATGAGAGATGGTGTGGGGATTACACATGTGATCTTCCCAAGGAGTATGTCACTCTGCATGAGTAGGGTCTCATTCCATGTGAGGAAGATCTCATTCCATGGCATTAATACATAGAGCATCATATCGAGAGTGTTTTGGGGATTACCTGTGGAAACTTCCTGAGGCGGACCTGGTGAAAAAGTACAAAGATAGATGGATGGTTGATTGACAGTGGGAGATGTGTGAGGTTCCTAAAGAACATCCCGTCTCTGATCCTATGATGAGTATAACATTACATGTTATTCTTACATAGATACATCCTAGGATGGCCACATAGTGTGAGATCATAGTTTAACATCGTGTTTTGAGGGCATTGGTTCAAGGTATTTTAACATCCAGTAGCTCAAATGTGTGGGACTCACTTCACACCCCTTGGACTTACATAATTGTCACCAGTCGACCTTTGAGAGGTGGGTGGATTTATAAATTCCAAAAGGATAGGATTTGGAGGAGTGGCTGGTAGCGAGGTCCATGTTAGTGTAGCTATACTGAAATGAAAAATCCATTAACATACATATAATAAAAATGAAAAGGTAGGGAACCGAAAAAGAGGATACCTCATGAGGTACCAGGAAATCACTATGAAAAAATCTAGAGGCCTTCCCATAGGGGGTAACATAAAGCAGGATGCCTCACTGAGAGGAGCTTCACGAAGCTCGAATGCTTCCCGAAGAACATGAGCCTCGCCAAGAAAGGATCATCACAATACATGGTGACCCTACCTTGGCATGAAGCCATGAGATAGAAAGTGAGTTTTTAATGGATCATATTTTCCTAGTTTTATTTTTAGAAAATATTTGGGAAAATTATGAGACTAGGCACTTAGACGGAATACGATTCCAATGCCTAGTGTGCCTGAAATGGTTTGATGAAAATTGTTATGTTTTTAATAGTGTGTGTGAGTGGTTTTCCTAAAAAAATTGGAATAACACTTAAATAGGGGCCCAGATCAGAAATATGAGGGCACCATTGTAGTCAAGATGGTGGTTTTACCCTAGGCACGACTTAACCTTAGTTGGTGCGGGTCTCCAGTTAGAAAACCTGAAAAGGATGTCACCAAAAATAAAATTATTAAATAAAATTATTTTATTTTAAAATCTTAATAACTCATGAATTATGACTCAAATTTTAAAACTATGACCACCATTTATTTCTTATTGTGGTTTTTTACTTAAGAAGTTCCTAACATCGTCTAGCACGGGCAAGAAGAAAAAGTTAGATTTTGGATGTAACCATCATTAACATATTTTAAATAAAAATATTTTTGAAGAAACATAGATCTTTCTTTAAAAAAAAGATTTTTCAAAAATACGGGGTTATCATAATAACCCTTGAGTTTCCCTAAGACAAAGAGGTGAGGCTCTCACAATGAAAAATTTTAGTGAATCAGGATCAGAGATGCAAATCACAATCATTCTTCAACAGATCATCAAAGACAATGAATCCATGACAGCGAAAGATCCAATATTAAGTAGGGGATTTTTTCCTTCAGGATTTCATTCCACATTCTTAAGTTTAATGAAGAATGGAGACCAACCCACAAATAGGTTGATCTATGGTTAGATCATTCTTATAGGATGGTTAAAACTACAAGATTAAAGGGAACATATCTTGGGGATTATTCTTCTCGTGTTCATTTGTGATCTTGCTGACATGAACGGACCAAGAATGATGAAAAATTCCAAGGTCTATTATAAGGGTGTTATTGTTATTATCTCTTTCCACCATTCATTCGTTCTTTTCCAATGGACCTCTGTTGTAACGTCGAGCTTTAATTGGTGGTTTCAAAGGTGATCAGACCCCCGAAGTGAAGGTAATATGAGTTCGATCCCTTGGCGATGAAGAATGTGACCTGAGGG
Source organism: Viscum album (assembly GCA_963277665.1). Classification (NCBI taxonomy): domain Eukaryota; kingdom Viridiplantae; phylum Streptophyta; class Magnoliopsida; order Santalales; family Viscaceae; genus Viscum; species Viscum album. The sequence continues at coordinate 1,152,616,895 of OY728130.1, forward strand.
TCGTATGCGTGCTTCCATTTTGAAAAATAGAGCATTGGAGTACGACCTGAAACCCACAGAAGGAGGACCATCGGTGGTGACGTGAAGCGGTGCGGCCACCCGACAGTAGATGGTTATTGGCTCAATGGTTAGTGGTGGAGGACCCTACAACTTAGTGGCTGCGGGTGGTGGACAGGGCCACCAGCTCGATGGCCAGCGGCGGGCTTCGACCATATGTATCACAAATCTATGTCATGTGGAACGGGGTTGTGGTCAAACTGAACCATGGAAAGACCCTATGGAAACTGTCGTGGGGTGGTTCACGTGGAGGTCAGCCATGTTGAACACAGCACCCACCACATCCTGATTGAACGAATCATCCCCCTTTAGTGGCTCGGGCTGGATCAGGTGGGATGGCCCAGCCAAAAGCCAAGATAGAAAAGGGATGGATCGGAAATGGTCTTGGCCAAGACAGGGTGGTCAGGGTCAACCTAGCAGGTTGGTTCTGGTAGGGACTGTGTTGGGTCGGTTCGGTCCAGGCTCGGACCCAACCATCCCCTTTTTACTTAAATTCTCATAGATCTCAAACCATGTGTTCATTTGAATATCTATTTTAGGCATTGGGACCATCATGACAAAGCGGTCCTTTTGAGATACTCTAATTGATTTCCCATGGAAGTTAGAATATAGCATATTGTCTCGAGTAGTGGGTGCTCTCAGAATGATCATCCTAAAGAGGGAATACTGCAACTGGCTCTGACCTAGAAGCTATGTGATTACCTAGACTATGTGTCTTATCTTGACAATGTGTCTTATCTAGACTTTGTATCTTACTAATACTGAGTCGTTACTCAACTGTCCCACTAGGGCGTAGGTCCTCTAATCTTTAATGACACTTCATGTGTTACCTACACTCTACGTGTTACTAACACTCAGTGTGTTATCTACAATCCATGTGTTACCTATACTCTATGTGCTACCAGCACTTTGTGTGTTCCCTACACTTCGTGTGTTACCAACTCTCTGCATTTTACTATTTGAGGGTATTTTGGATTCTTACAACAATCCTATTTACATACCATGGACCTATACATGGGGTGATATGACTCTATTGACTCTCTTGATTATACTTCTTATGGGCTACATTTTGTGTACCCCTTTGGTTGTTTACTTGGTGTATTTATTAGTGGTCTTATTTGTGGTATACTTTATGTGATTCCTTGTGGATTACTTGGTGTAATTTATTTGTGGTATGGGGTCCCTACTGAGTATTGTTTTACTCACCCCTACATGGGATTCACCCGTATGTGTCATGTCTTTTGCGGATAACCGGCAGCTTTGACGGAGTCCTTGATGGGCCAGAGACATGGGGCACTTTTGGGTGACCCAAAAGACGTGGTACACTTCAGTGACATTCAGATTTCTTACTATACCTACCCTTTAGATAGGGTTTTCTGCAAATGAGACCTAGGATTTATACTTTTATATTTCATCTGGGCTTGTATTTTGGCCCATTTACTTTTCAGTTTGTACTATACTATCAGTGTTTATCTTAGTGGGGTGCATATCTGTTTACTCAGTGTTTTAAGTTTCAGTACCTACTCTTATAGAAGGGTTAGTGTGTGTAGGTTCATAGGAAAATTCCTCCCCTTTGTGGGAAATTCATACTTTATTCTATTCGTCATCCCTTGGCCTATGGGAGGCGGGCATGGGGTAGTCACGGCACGGGCCTCAAGGGATGGGTTTTGATAGAGGTGTATCAAAGGGTCGGTCGGTTTTACTCTTATTTTGGGGAAATAGTGTTATGTGTTTTGAGTTCATCTTTCAAGCCATGGAACATTGGGTTGGTGTGGTGTTCGACATATCCATACACTAAGACCTTGAATTCTGCTTTCTGACTCGTTACATGAGAAACTAGTTGAATGGGAAATTAATTATTCATGAAGCGTATAGGAATTGAGTGTGTTATCGTGACTTTATTGAGTCAGAGTCAGCTCACCAGGTATAATTTATTGACTTTGGTACATCTTCTTTTATTTCAAGATATTTCTATATAGGCGGCCATCCTGGATTGTGAGGCGTGACCATGAGGATGGTATGCCAAGCGATGAGGCATTAGTGCAAGGACCGTTTCTAGAGATAGAACCTCCTGGTGGTGTACTAGTTATACCAAAACATGGAGAGAATCATTTCTTACCAGTTTTATTGGTAGAGGATGCACATTGTCTCAGCGTATTGTATGAGTTCCAAAGATAGCGACCTCTTAGGTTCTGAGGTGAGACGGATCATCAGGTAGCTAAGGAATGGCTGGAGGCGGTGACATGAGTCTTCCACTTAATGAGGACACCTCCCGACCAGATGGTATCCCTTGCTGTGAGCCTTCTTTTGGGATCTATGGAGAGATAGTGGAGCCTAATGTAATTCCCCGACCCCAGTTACCCAGAGCCGGTGCATTATTTTAATACAATGGCTTGATTATAAGGAATCAAGACCTGAAAGACCGATCAGTTTAGTAGTCTTGTAAAATAGATTACATAAATGGACGTTACATTACACTTTATAACATACAACAAAAAACAAATCCTTTGATAATGACATTTCTCCCTTAGCTTAACCTTGCATATCAAACATAAAACACTTCTTGGGATCCTGGGAAAATAAAACATAAGAAAGGGGTGATATCCAATGCTCAGTAAGGGTAAATAATTTAGCAGAAGCTATAAACTTTTAAAGAAAGATGTTTAATAAAAACAAAAGCCTTTTTAAACATAATCTTGAACATAAAATGGAAAAAATAAATCAAACATCACCATATAAACAATCACATGGATATTTTACTAGTTGAATAATCACATGTAATAACTAATTTCATAATGAGGGAATGCCTAATGTCGGACATCATTACGACATAGTCAAGGCCTTGTGCCAAGAATACCAATAAAAATGTTGTCAAGGCCTAGTGCCAAGACACTAGTTTGTCTCATGTGACCTACCGATGCATCAAGGAGCTATATCAGGCTCCACCTGTCACTTACTAAGTCAACTATATCCCTCATATGAATATTTGAAACATTACATAAACATTCGTATTAAAACTAGTATAAGAAATGTCAATACATTAACCATAAACCATGAATGGTATAAAAATTTAGCATCCACAGTCAAATATATCATAACTCATTAAATACAATATAGAAGATTGTATTATAATAAATCAACCTCAATCAAAAATAATTTCCAGTAAAGGATGCTGACGTAGTTGAAAATGATGAGTAAAACTTTTTGAGAGAAATATCCCTTTTTTAAAATCATTTAAAAGTCACACATTTATAAAGGAAGTAATTTAAAAGAGAATTTTTAATAAAAGTGTCCCATACCACTTTGAAACTTTTTAAAAGAATTATCATTTCAAAACATTCATGTTCATATAAATAAATCTTTAAAATCATTTTGAAAACATGTACATTAATTAAAAGGATTTAGAAAGATAAATCTTTAAAACACTAAAAATGATGATCTACTTAAATAGAACCTCACATGAAACCTTAAAAGGTTCATTTTGAAAACATTTTTTTGAAATATGTGTATTGATGATAAATATTTCCCAGTAAATACTTACACATCAATAACCTCAGATAATAATGAGATTGAGGAAATAACCCTTACCTCATTGTAATCAATCAGATCGTATGAACAATTGTAAATAACCACCAAATGAATCACATAATATCATTAATATAAAGATAATAATGATAATATATATCAAATGGCAGTACAAAATACACCACATGCAATAAATAAGTGGTGAACAATGGAAATCTCACGGAATTAAAAGTGAGTTAGAAACCCCTTACCTTGCACTTTCCTTTGGTCGAGGGTAAGTTTAAACTTGTTCATAATGACCATTGTATGTTATTAGATTATACCAAGACCATATTCATATTTAATATATCATACATGATTCATTTATGACTTTATACTACCCATTTAGTAATGATTTTCATGTTAAATTAACATTTCGGGTAATAATCGCTTTCTTTATCGTACGTATTTTAACTTGTTATTCTTGACTGTATCATTGAGATCATGATGTAAATACTTCCAGAATATAAAACATGATTCATATATCATATATATTTAGAATATAAATATTTATAATAGATAGATATGTGAAATGGAAAACACCGTTTATGGCGACGGTAGGTAGTACGTATGCATAAACGTTGTTTCTGTATTCATATCGTATTGAACGGAAGTAAGTGAATAAGATATATGTAAGTAAATAAATACATACATATATATATATATCTCTAGTAAAATTATTATTTCATATATTATATACTTATTAGTAATATATATTTTTATAATCGTCGATGAATGGTGAACGTGGAAATGAATCTCATCGCGTCGTAGAGACGGTAATATGTACGTACGCACGAGGGATAATATAATTTCTTTAAAGGTATGGAATTGGATCATATATTAATTTTACAGAGAAATTAGAATGTTATTTTCATTATTTATATACATATTACTTTTCAATATCCACCCAAATAACATAGTGTTGAATTATATTTACACCACGACGTGGAGACGGTAAGTCGTACGTATGCACGCATGGGGACATTATCATTCATAAGATGGATAGAATAATGAATATAGCTGTGCCATAATTATAATAACATCATAGTATATAGAAGATACTGGAGTTATTATTTTATAATGTAAACAACAAATAAAGTGTACGTGGAAGAATCATGGAACTTGAAAGAGGGTGGTGAAATCATTGTCTCTTCTTCGGGTTATTCCTTTTTATTTGATCAAAAGGGTTCCATAGGTTGGATTTATGACCAAAGTAATGACTCTAGGATAGATTTAGGATAATTGGGAGGATATTTGGGTAGGGGTTGGACGATCCAATTGGCTTTGGAGGTGTGAATTTGAGAAAAGGGGAAGTACCCTTTTATAACAGGGGTGAGGAGAACCTTAGTTAAACTTAAAATATTATTTTAAAATGAATTAATTTTAGGTTTTTAATGGCTCAAAAATGAATTATTTAAAGGATAAGGTGGCTATGGGTCGAAAACCACTCAACCAATAGGTTTTATATAGGTTTAGGTCACCATATTAACCATAACTTTTAGATTTAACTCTTAATTAAATAGTTTGACATTTATGATATCTCTTTGTATTTTTATATTATATGGTTAATAAACATACTATAAAATTAAAATAGAACCCCAATTGGTTCATTAATGTCATATATATTATTATATAAGTATTTTGGCCGAACTTTAGATTTTTAGGACTATTATATCAATTAATAATATAATATTTGTTTTAAAAACTATTTTATGTCAATTTTGACACTATTTGGTATTTTTTTTAAATCATAAAAGCATGATTACTTCGAAAAAAATAGATCTAAACAACCCTAACATGTCATATTAACCTAAAAAATTAGTTTAATTTATAAAAAGTCTCAAATTACATTTATTTGGATATTTATAATGTCAATTATTTTAATCTTTCATTGATACAGTAATTAATGCATCATTATTGTGTCATAAATAAATTTAATTATATAATGTCTAAATATTATAAAAAAAATACCATTTTTAGGAAATATTTTTAGCTTTATAATAAATATTTATTGTCGAATTTATCTTATGTATAACCCTATATTTAAAATGTTTTAGTTATTAAACTTTGATTTTAACTCTTTTAACTCTTCTTTGAATTAAATAATAATAAATGTCCTAATCCAATCCAAGTGGACCTAAAGGATCATATTCTATTCCTAAGGTTTTTTTTGGTCGAATTACACTTATCCAATATAATAAGGACTTGTGTTAGGGTAAGAATAATATAATTTTTACCCTTAATTACTTTATTTACTTTTAACTGTGGTAAATAAAAGTAAAAAAGTTACTATACACCAAAAATTATTCTTATCTTATTGAACCACATTTTTTTACTAATATCAACCTTGTCTCTCGGATTTTTTAAATTTCACTCACAGAAGTGGTAAAATTAAGTTTTATGTGAATTTGCAAATTCTTCTAGGAGGTGGGTAAAAGACGGTGAAAAGTTCAATAAAATGTTATATATCTAATATTATTACAAAATGAATCCAATGAATTACATTGATCACATATAGTTATTATGTATCTATTTTGACCTAAAATAAATTTAAATAAAAAAATATTTCTTTAAATAAAAAGTCAGTTTTAAACAATAACTCAGTGTTTTTCACTGTTCATCAAAAATTTAAAGTTTTCAAAAAAATACCAAAACTTCACACTAAGCTAATTTTGATATTCCAAATTCAAAAATGAAGCCTATTTTACCAAATTTAAAAATATTGAAGTTTCATTTATTAATTTAAAATTAATTCCCATTGTCAAAACCAAAAGGCGTATTTTTAAGAAATAATAACTATCAAAATATTGACACTTGTTTATGTCCAATTTCAAAGTGAAATTACTTACAATGACCAGAATTGGATTAAATGGTAAAAATATAATCTATTTATACTTCAAAACCATTAAAATTTATTATTTAACACTAAATTATTTTTGATTAAAAAAGTTGTTTTCAGTTAAAATATAGTATTTTTCACTATTCACCCAAATTTGAAAGTTATTAAAAAAACAAAAATTTATTAAAACTAAATTGTTATGTCCTAATTCCAAATAAGAAGTTTATTTTGTCAAATTGAATATATAAAAGTTTCAAATATTGGATTTAAAAAGGGTTCACCATTAAAAGGAGGTAAAAGTGCATTTTTTGAAAAGTACTTCTTTTATCTGAAAAAAATGAATTAGTCCTTACATTATGTCTAATAAACTCATAATATGGATTCTAAAATTATAAGGATTATATATAGTTCAAAATTCAGTTAATACTATTCATAACCTCTTTTGAACGGCTGGTTTAGTAATTCGTGGTGTGCTTGAACTCGGTGTTGTGTGTAGTGTATGTTATTTAATAACTTTGAAGAAATAACGTACTATGAAATCTTGGGGTGTTACATTCTTCCCTCCTTCAATAAACTGCATCCTCTCAATTTGAAATTATTCTTCAAAAATAAAAGGTTGAAAATAGAAAATACCCTTGTGGGAAAACCCACATCGGAAATTGGGTTAATAAAATTCAGTCTTCATAAGAGGAAAAGGGAAATGAAAGGGTCACCACCAAATTATGATCTTGATTAGGATAATATTGGGGGATATTAGAGGAAAATAATTGGATGAAAAATGTAAATATTTATAGATAGTTATTGAGGTCATCAGTCACAAATAATTATAGAATTGAGGGTCTCAAAGCCATCAATCTATGATGATTTAAAATATCATCGGTTTAACAAAACATAAGGAATTAGGATAACACATTTTTAGTTTTAAGATCTGTTACCTAAAGTTTAAGAATTAATTTCTTCATATAATAAGAGAAGATAAAATATATATATATACTTGACAAGTAGAGTTCCATCCTTTAACTAAATTCTACCACAAACTCATCTTTCACTCAAAATGATAACAGAACTTAAAAAAATATTCTATTTATCATATTTGTATAGGGTTCCAAAAAAATGAATTAATAATTCATCTACCAAAACATTTAAAAACTACACTATTAAATCTAGGACATCACGTGGGCCAGTGTTAAGTGATAAACCCTTGTCGCCCTTTAGTTGCAGGTTCAAGTCTTGCGGCATTGCTGGACGCGACGGGTTTTCGCCCAACCTTCGGGTTGTCCTTTTATAGAAATTCAAAAATAATCTCAATCTAGAATTATCCAAAATACTTCTATCCAAAATCACATTCCAAAATTTATAAGGAAGGTAAACAAAATGAAGATCCTTTTTTCCACGTAATAACATGTGAACACCTTCACCATGTATTCTTTTAAAACACTACAGCATTCTGAATTACCATAAAACCATATTGATTACATTCATGCTCCCTTATTCCTTATATAATATTGGATATACTCCTTCTATCCCAAAATGTTGTAAACTCCAACAATAATGAAATATACAAATCATTAATCAATTTCAAGGTAGTCAAGAATATCTAATATAATTTATCCAAATCAACCATCTCTTATTCCAAAATCACTACCTCATTATCAGGACCATATTAAGGATTACCTTTCATTCAAACATGTATTTTCCAAAAAGTGTATCTTACTATTAAGTCACTTTTATCAGAACAATATAATCTCAAATCCTCAATAAAATAGTATTGCAGTACAATCCTTATTTATCTCCATAATTCATATAACCAGTATATTGCTGATACAACACTCAAATGAAATAATTCTATAATAACAACATAAGAACACTGGTCATTCCTCTTCATCTGAGGTAGTATCATAACTTGATTATTATCCAATAGAATCATTTTCAGTATACTCTGATGACTGGGACATTGATTTGTGTCGTGTCCCAACACCTTGCAGATGAAGCATTTTACATTTGAAACATTTTTCTTACCCTTTCAATCACGTACTTGGTGTCATTTTTCTCCACACTTATAAAAAACTCTCATTCCCTTAAATCATTTACCAAGGTGATTCTTTCCACAGTTATCACATATGGGAAAATCCTTCTTTTCCCACTTCACTTTATCCATCTTTCTCTATTACATCCTTTTCTTCTCTTACTTCCCTTCCAATCCATATAATTTAGAGAATTATTTCCTTATCTTATTAACACATAATACTATTTCTTCATATGTTGATATTACATGGGAGACTATTTCCCTTATAAATGTTGGCTTAATAACATGAAATATATTATCCTTCTTACTCTTTGGATCATACGTATTACTGGAGTTCACATTCATTCCCTAGGCCACCATTTCTATACAATGGCATACACTAGGTCAGTTTATGAATTGCAATGAATAATTCCAAACTTGTAAAATACCTAATGTAAACTGAATATTTTATGGATATAATCAATAATCATAAAAATATTTTCTTTGAGGAGGTATATACATGTAAATCCTTTATAATTATTTGAAAAGAAAATGAGAATTATCCTAAGCATATCCCCCAGGAGTGTCGTAACCAAGAGTGCAGCAAGGCCCGTTGTCGTGCACCAGTTCCCATTCGAGTCTAGCTCAAAGCAATGTTTTTGGGTTTTACCCCTAGGTACATCTGTGACATAGCTGCCTCTACCTTCTAGTATCCAGAATGGGATTTATTTCTTGGAAAACTCCCAAAATCTCTACAATACCAAAATTCTAGGAAGTTATTCTATAAGAATCCTCAAAGTCTATCTTAGGGCTATGTTCTCTAATAATAGTTTATCTAAATCTAGTTTCCAAGGTTTGTACTAAATTTCCTCTGATACCAACTGTAACACCCCGACCCTAGTTACACAGAGCCGGTGCATTATTTTAATACATTGGAATGATTACAAGGAATCAAGTCCCAAAAGACCGATTAGTTTAGCAGTCTTGGAAAATAGATTACATACATGGATGTTAAATTACACTTTCTAACATACAACACAAAAAAATAATCCTTTGAGAATTCCATTAATCCCCTAGCTTAACCCTACATCTCAAACAACAAACACTTCTTGGGATCCTGGGAAAATAAAACACAAGAAAGGGGTGGGCTCAGATGCTTAGTAAGGGTAAATAATTTAGCAGAAGCTATAAAATTTTAAGGAAAGATGTGTAATAACAATAACAGCATTTTTAAACATAATATGGCAAAAATAAATCAAAAATCACCATATAAACAAGCACATAGATATTCTACTAGTTGAATAATCACATATAATAACTAATTTCATAATGAGGGAATGCCTAATGTTGGACATCACTACCACATAGTCAAGGCCTTGTGCCAATAATACTAATAAAAGTTTTGTCAAGGCCTTGTTCCAAGACACTAGTTTGTCTCATGAGACCTACTGATTCATCAAGGAGCTATAGCGGGCTCCACCTGTATCTTAATAACTCCACTATATTCCTCATATGGAAAGTTGAAACATAACATAAACATTTTTATTAAAACAAGCATACGAAATGTCAATATATTAACCATAAACCATGAATGGTATAAAAATAGAACATCCATAGTAAAAAATATCATAACTCATTCAATACAATATGTAAGATTATATTATAATAAATCAACCTCAATCAAAAATAATTTCTAGTAAAGGATGCTGACATAGTTGAAAATGATGAGTAAAACTTTTTGAGAGAAATATCCCTTTTGTAAAATCATTTAAAAGTTACACATTTAAAAAAGAAGTAATTTAAAAGAGATTTTTGAATCAAAGTGTCCCATAACACTTTTAAACTTTTCAAAAGAATTATCATTTCAAAACATTCATGTTCATATAAATAAATCCTTAAAATCATTTTGAAAACATGGACATTAATCAAAAGGATTTAGAAAGATAAATATTTAAAACATTTAAAATGATGATCTAGTTAAATAGAACCTCACATAAAACATTAAAAGAATCGTTTTGAATTTTTTTTTTTGAAATATGTGTATCGATGATAAATATGTCCCAGTAAATACTTACACATAAACAACCAGGGATAATAATGAGATTGAGGAAATAACCCTTACCTCGTTGTAATCAATCGAGTCGTATGAACAATAATAAATAACCACAAAATTAATCATATAATATCATTAATATAAATATAATAATGATAATATATATCAAATGTTAGTACACAATACACCACATGCAATAAATAAGTGGTGAACAATGGAAATCTCACGGAATTAAAAGTGAGATAAAAAACCCCTTACCTTGCACTTTTCTTTGGTTGAGAGTAAGTTTAAACTCATATATAATGACCATTGTATATTATTAGATTATACCAGGACCATATTAATATTTATTATATCATACATGATTCATTTATGACTTTATACTACCCATTTAATAATGATTTTCATGTTAAATTAATATTTTGGGTAATAATCGCTTTCTTTATCGTACATATTTTAACTTGTTATTCTTGACCGTATCATTTAGGTCATGATTTAAATAATTCCAGAATATATACCTTGATTAATATATCATAAATATTTAGAATATAAATATTTATAATAGATAGATATATGAAATGGAAAACACTATTTATGGAGATGGTAGGTCGTACGTACGCATAAACGATGTTTCTGTTTTCATATCGTATTGAACAGAAGTGAATAAGATATATGTAAGTAAATAAATACATATATATATATATATATATATATATCTCCAGTAGCATTATTATTTCATATATTACATGATTATTAGTAATATATATTTTTATAATCGTCGATGAATAGTGAACGTGGAAATGAATCTCATCATGTCGTGGAGAAGGTAATCTATACGTACGCACGAGCGACAATATCATTTCCTTAAAAGTGTGGAATTGGATGGTATATTAATTTTACAGAGATATTATCATATTATTTTCATTATTTATATACATATCACTTGTCATTATATCCATCCAAATAACATAGTGTTGAAAAAAAAATTACACCATGACGTGGAGACGGTAAGCCGTATGTATGCACGCATGGTGACATTATCATTCATAAGTTGGATAGAATAATGAATATAGTTGTTAAATATTTATAATAACATAATAGTATATAGAAAAAACTGGAGTTATTATTTTATAATGGAAACAACAAAGAAAGAGTAAGTGGAAGAATAAGAGAACTTGAAAGAGGGTGGTGAAATCATTACCTCTTATTCGGGTTCTTTCTTTTGATTTGAAAAAAATGGCTCTTTAGGTTGGCTTTATGACCAAAGAAAGTCCTCTAGGATGAAGGTAGGATAGTTGGGAATATATTTGGGTAGGGGTTGTCCGAGCCAAATTGCTTTGAAGGTGTGAATTTGGGAGAAGGGGAAGTTCCCTTTTATAAGAGGGGTGAGGGGCACCTTAGGAAAAACTTAAAATATTATTTTATAATAAATTCACTTTCGGTTTCTAATGGCTCCAAAATGAATTATTTAAAGGATAAGGTGGGTATGGGTTGAAAACCACTCAACCAATAGGTTTTAGATAGGTTTAGTTCACCATATTAACCTTAACGTTTAGATTTAACTCTTAGTTAAATAGTTTGACATTTTCCATGTCTCTTTGTATTTTTATATTATATGGTTAATAAATTTACAATAAAATTCCAATAAAACACCAATTGGTTACTTAATGTCATATATATTTTTATATAATCCTTTTTTCAAAACATTATATTTTTAGGACTATTATATCAATTAATAATATAATATTTGTTTTAAAAACTATTTTATGTCAATTTTGACACTATTTGGTATTTGTTTTTGTGTTAAAATCATAACAGAATGATTACTTCGAAAAAAATTGATCTAACCAACCATAAAATGTCATATTAACCTATAAAATTAGTTTAATTTATAAAAAGTCTCAAATCACATTTATTTTGATATATATAATGTAAATTATACTAATATTTCATTAATACTGTAATTAATGCATAATCATTGTGTCATAAATAAATTTAATTATTTAATATATAAAGATTATAAATAAACTACCATTATGTATGAAATATTTTTAGCTTTCTAATTAATATTTATTGTTAAATTTATCTTATGTATAACCCTATATTAAAAATGTTTTAGTTATTAAACTGTGATTTTAACTCTTTTAACTCTTCATTGTATTAAATAATAATAAATGTCCTAATTTAATCCAAATAGACCAAAAGATTCATATTTTATTCCTAATGTTGTTTTGGGTCAAATTACCTTTATCCAAGAGAATTAGTACATGTGTTAGGGTAATAATAATATCATTTTTACCCTTAATTACCCTATTTACTTTTAACCATGGAAAATAAAAGCAAAAAGTTACTATTCACCCAAAATTATTTTTATCTTATCGAAAAAAAAAATTTCTTACTAATATCAACTATGTCTCTCATATTTTTGAAATTCCACTCACAGATGCGATAAAATTATGTTTTATGCGAATTTGCAAATTCTCCTAGGAGGTGGGTAAAAGACAGTGAAAAGTTCAATAAAATTTTATATATCTAATGTTATTACAACATGACTCCAATGAATTACATTGAATAGATATCGTTATTATGTATCTATTTTGAACTAAAATAAATTTACATAAAATAAATAATTATTTAAATAAAAAGTCGGTTTTTAAACAATAATTCGGTGTTTTTCACTATTCATCAAAAATTGAAAGTTTTCAGAAAAAATACCAAAAATTAACCCTAAGATAATTTTGATATTCTAAATTCAAAAATTAAGTCTATTTTACCAAATTAAAAACATAGAAGTTTCATTTATTAATTTACAATTAATTCTCATTGTCAAAATCAAAAGGCGTATTTTTAAGAAACAATAACTATCAAAAGATTGACACTTGTTTATGTCCAATTTCAAAGTGAAATTACTTAAAATTTTTAGCATTGGATTAAATGGTAAAAATATAATTTATTTATACTTCCAAACCATTAAAATGTATAATTTAACACTATAAATTATTTTGATTAAAAAAGTTGTTTTCAGTTAAAATATAGTATTTTTCACTATTCACCCAAATATGAAAGTTATCAGAAAACACCAAAAATTTATTGAAACTATATTCTTATGTCCCAATTCTAAAGAATAATTTTATTTTGTAAAATTGAATATATAAAAGTTTCAAATATTGGATTTAAAAGGGGTTCACCATTAAAAGGTGGTAAAAGTGCATTTTTTTAAAATTACTTCTTTTATCTGAAAAAAATGAATTAGTTCTTACATTATGTTAAAGAAACTCATAATATGGATTCTAAAATTATAAGGATTATATATAGTTCAAAATTCAGTTAATACTATTCATAAATGCTTTTGAACGGCTAGTTTGGTAAGTCGTGGTGCGCTTGAACTCGGTATTGTGTGTAGTGAAAGTTATTGAATTACTTTGAAAAAATAACGTACTATGAAATCTTGGGGTGTTACACCTGATGAATCAGACACATGAGGATTATACACTATCCTGTACAGACTTCGAGTGCCTCTTCATATAGGATTTCATTCTAATAATGCTACGCTCTAGGTGTATAGAGGAGCTACTGACCCTACAATAGGGAAGTTGGTCAGCAGAAGAGCACTCGGAGAGATTCATGGATCATTATTGCTACTCTATAGACATGGTACGGGACCTATTTTTTAGGTAATGTACCTTCAAGAAAGGTAAACACTAGGATATGAGGGTGTTGATGATATCCTTTAGCATCCCTAGGCATTCTAGGGTGATGGAGTGAGCTCTACTGGTAGAGATCTTTCCTGAGGAGCAGGAACCGGAAGTGGGAACTACCACCAGGAAATAGTTAGTAGAGTCTTCGGAAACGTGTATTTGATAGATGATGCAGGGACCCAAGCGGGTCATGTAGTACATGGGATGACCTGAGGACATGAAGTCAGTAGTGTGAGCCTCCTAGGGTAGAGTGAGTCAGCTGAAGGATAGACTGTTCTACTCATGAGACAGTCAGGGACATATATCTAGAGATTGTCCAACCAGCCATACAACCGACTAGGAGACAGTCGAGAGACCACCAGGGTAGCGGAAGAGGTAGGATAAGGGCGGTCCGCTAGGTGGCATATGTGGCAGGGGAGCGGGATTAGTGGTAGGAGGTGGACGAAGGTTTGAGGCACTACCACCACCACCCGTATGTGGTTCACCCCAAGATCAGGGAGCTGGTGGATAGGGGAGAGGATAGCTATAGGCGATGGAGGATTATGATCTTGAGACTCCTGGGATGATTAGAGGTAAAATATGTGTCTTTTCCACTCTAGATTCATTTTTGATAGACACGGGTTCCAGTCACTCTTTTCTTTCCATGCCCCTTGTTCGAGACATGGAGATTCCAGTGGAAATATTGACTCAATCCCTACTCTTAGATACTCCTATAGGAGGATATTTTATGATCACACACTGGTTCTGACATTTTTCCCTTACTCTTGGGGGAAAGAGTTTAGGTTGGGATAATTTGGTGGCAGCATCTAGGCCTTACGACGTCATTCTGGGTATGGACTGGTTATCCATGGTTCATTCTCGGATATTCTATTTTAGGCGCACAGTGTGGTGTGTCTGTGGAGATGGAAGCAGGTTTTACTTTTTCAGTTAAATGGAGACACATGCAGCACCATATGGACTCGCACGTAGGAGGGTCCAGATGATCACACATTTTTTGGCTAGCATGACCCTCGGTGTACTGGATGATATGAGTTCTTAGTTTCCTGTAGTGGTGGAAAAGTATGAGGAAATCATTCCGAAAGATGTTCCAGGACTAACTCCTCTGTAAGAACCCGGTTCTTATTCTTGAGGTATGGGTTTCTTCTTTTCTTCTTTCCTTAAGTGTTTTGGAGAAAATAAGGAAAATGGGGGGAAATCCTAAATTTTGGGACTACACGCCGTGTACTTTTCCACACGCCGTGTACTCTGGCCATGTGGGATGAGTACACAGGGTGTCTATCCTTGTTGGAGACTAAGGGTGTAAAAACCAAATACATGCCGTGTAGTGGTACTTTATACACCCTGTAGTCAGTCAGTAGATGAAACAATAAGGCGGTGGTAACAGCTGCCAGTTGGGCGACAGTACACACCATGTAGTCAGGAATACACGCTGTGTACTCATGTCGACGAATGAACAGTTTGGTGGTGCCGCTAGAGGAACATTTAAATGAGGGGAGTACACGCCGTGTAGTCAAAATTACACGCCGTGTAATTTGTTTTTTTTTTACTTAAAATGGGCAGTATCCAACCTTGTTCATAGTATTGGCTAAGAACCGGATGGGAGCTCGGGAGAGGACGGTCGAACCTTCATGGATCTCCAGATCGAGCATCGGGAATCCGTTTCTGCTTCCGTCGATCACGTTGGAATCGCAAGGGTAATACCTCCCATATCCTTGTGTAGTTCTTGCCAATTATTCATCTAATGGAAGTAATTTGAGGTTGAATGAGAATTATTTTACCTCAGATCTACAACGCTCTTGGATGTTTCAGAAGGAATCATTCGTGTATACCGTTCTTTGGTGTTTAAGGTAGGTGTCTTGGTGTTCAATTTCCAACTGTTGTCTGTTTGTGTGTATTTTTGTGCTATGAACCCATGTTGGGGTGTCTTGTGGCTAAGGACTTGGCTGTTTAAATACCTTGAATTGTATAGGTAATTAAATGTGATAATAAACTTCTGTTTGGGATCGTTGCATGGATCCAGGACCACCCCGGGGGTGCGTTCCTCTATTTATCCATTTGGCCAGGATACCCGAGGGTATGCCACATTTATTTTGCGCATTACTTTTTCCTCGAGAGGAATTTTATATGAATTTATTGTTTATATGTTGGGAATGTACCGGTTACTTGCTTAGCCTAAGAGAAGTGCTTTACTTAGCCTGAGGGTAGTGTTACCTTTAGCCTGAGGGAAGTGGTTATTTTGGCCTGAGGGCAACTTCTTTCGTGCCTGAGAGTGATAGAATTTGTGCCTGAGGGTGACACTTCATACGCCTGAGGGAAATGTCTGTTATGCCTTTGGGCAATTACCTGTGGGTTACATTTCTGATTACCTGAGGGTAAGGGTTTGCGTGTCTGAGGACACTGACTGTTTATATAGAAAATTCACTATGGTGGTTTTCCTACTGAATTATTAAATGAATAATAAAATGGAAATATAACTGGTAAAGTTAGTTACTTTTGAGTACTGCTTAGTTTATTTCATTTTACTATTGCACACTGTTGTTGAATATTTTTACACAGTTGGGCATGGGCCTTTGGTGGGTGCCTGCTGGGATTTATTTCTCACACCCTGTTTGGTTCATGTCTTCGGCCCAAAAAAAATACGTTTCTGCAAGTTTGGATAAGGGATAGGGACCCTATACAGGTACTTGATTGTTGCTGGGAAGTAGGGTAGCATGGGACCGAGATTGGGCTCGCAATGCCGCAGGCTGTTCTGTTTTTCTTTTCTGTACTTGTATTTCTGTTTTATTTTGTTGCAGTGTAACATGTATTGGCTGTTTTATGGAATAGTGACATGCTGCATTTTCATATATATAGTACTGTTGGTTTCCTTGTTATTATCTGTTATGCATTTCTGTTATATTTATTGTTTAACACTTCCACTTTTTGTATGCTATTTAACTATTCTGCTACGCTACACGTTGGAAAATGAGGGAATAGTTTCCCCATTATTAGACCTGGGCCCTCACTGCTAGTCGGCAGCCTCTGGCGTTCGGGGAAATGCGCTTGAGGTCACATGGTGAACCGGGTTTGGGGCACCCATTGAGTGGCACCCGGAACCGGGACGTTACATCCTCATAGGTATGTATACTTATTCATTGATCTATACCCCGAGACAGCACTGATATCTACACTATCATATTTTATGGCTCCCATAGAGCTTCATGAATAGAGGGTATAGTTAGAGGACTTTTATAGGAAGGGCTCTGTGAGACCCAGTGTTTCACCATGGGCATCCCCAATTTTGTTTTCTAAGAAGTCAGACGATATCTTGAGGTTATTTGAGGACCTATGGCGCCTAAAAAAGGTGATCGTGATGAAAAAGTATCCTCTACTGAGGACTGATGACCTCTTCGATCAACTGAAGGGAGAGAGATGGTTCTTGATGATATACCTCAGATCGGGTTATCACCAGCTTCGTGTACGGGATGAGGACATATATAATATGGCTTTCAGATGTCAGTATGATCACTACGAGTACATAGTGATGTCGTTTGGTGTGATGAATTCCCCGACGGTGTTCATGGGACTCATGAATAGGATCTTTTAGCCCGATCTAGATAGGTTTTTAGTGGTCTTTAATGATGAAATCCTAGTGTACTAAGCATCTGAGGAGGAGCACTGGATACATAGAAGGATGGTCCAGGACTTACTCTGAGAGAACCATCTTTACAGGAAGCTCTTGAAGTGTCATCTCTAGATATTAGAGGTCCAATTTCTAGGAAACATCATTTTGGAGGCTGTAGTTGCAGTAGATCCAGCAAAGATAGAGTTGGTGCTTACTTGGGAGCCACCCAAGAACATTACTGAGGGTCGGAGTTTCCTTGGGATGGTTGGGTACTATCGGAGGTTCATACCTGAATTTTCCAAAGTAGCATCATCCATGAATGTCTTGACACAAAAGGGGAAACATTTCATGTGGATGTAGAAGTTCCAGGAGAGCTTTTAGTAACTAAGGGAGAGTCTGACGAGTGATCACATACTGAGATTTCTAGAGGAGGGTGTCGAGTATGTGGTGTTCTGTGACACATTAAAAACCATACTTGGTTGTGTCCTGATGCTGGGGCAAGCAGTGATTGCCTTTAGTTTACGACAATTGAGACCACAGAAGTATAACTACACGACCTGTGATCTGGTGTTGGTGGCGATAGTCTTCACATTGAATATACGGAGACACTACATTATGGGAAAGTGGTTTATCATCTACTCAGACCATAAAAGTATGAGGTATATATTTTCTGATAATGATCTAAACCTAATACAATAATTTTGGCTAGTGTTCCTTAAGGACTATGAATTCCAGATAGTCTATACTCTAGGGAAGGAGAACGTGGTGGCAGATTCTCTCAACTAGAGATCGAGTTCACAACTACTGAAATAGGCCTCAGAGCAGTTGGCCTCACTTCATATATCCTTCATGAATGGTGATGAAGCATCCCATATTAAATCGATGGTTTTTATCCCTCCACTCTTATAGCGAGTCAGGAATGCATAGCTCAGAGATACATGATGTGAGATTACACGTGCTCAGATGTCTACAGGGCATGCCCCAGATGGATATTCGAAAGTTGGGGTGCACTTTATTATTTTTAGAGGACGCACAGTTGTACCAGTTACTTTATGGGAGGATGTGTTGAGATATTTCCTTACATCCCATTTTCTGTTACATCTGGATGTGGGGAAGATTTATCAAGACCTCCAACATCAGTTTTGGTGGTTGGGGATGAAGAAGTATGTGGCAGAGTTTGTATCTATATACCTCACTTGTCAATAAGTGAAGGTTATGAATAGGGTTCCAACATGTTTGACTCAAACCCTTGAGGTTACAGAGTGGAATTGGGATGTAATATTGATGGACTTCATGATAGATATACCACATACATCCAGGGGACACGATAGAATCTAGGTGATCATTGACTGACACACCAAATTGGGTAATTCTTATCTTTTCATGAGCAAAGTTTAGTTGAGAGCTTGGGATGCCTCTACTTGTTGGAGATAGCTCAACTAAACGGAATCCCATAGGTTATAGTTTCAGATCAATATGCTCACTTGGAATCTTGGTCATGGAGATTGATGATCGGTGGGAGAGGACCCTCCTTGGGTAGTCAATTCTTTTAGTGTGTGCCCAGTGCCAGTATGAGAATCTATGGAAGAGCACATGGGAGAGGGGGGACTTGGTTTCATGCTCATACCCTCATTTTTTGGGTATCCTGAGGTTTTTCATTCAGGGATGTAAATCCATAAGGTGGGCAGATTTTAATGACTTTGATTTTCTTGGTTTTATTTTATAAAAAACTGGGAAAATTCCAAGACCAGGCACTGAGACAACGTGTGATTCTGAGGCCTGGTGTGCTCGGAATAGTTCGACGAAAATTGCTAAGTTTTTAATAGCTTGAATGTGTAGTTTTACTGAGAAATTTATAATAACTCTTAAATAGGGTCCTGGATTATAAATATGAGGACACTATTGCATTTTGGATGGCGGGTTTACCGTAGGCGAGACTTAACTTTAGTCGGCGTGGATCTCTAGTTTGAAAACCCAAAAAGGACATAACCATAAATAAAATTATTAAATAAAATTATTTTATTTTAAAAACTTAATAACTCATGAATGGTGAATTAGAATGGAAATTGGATACCACTGTTGAGTTTTTAATGTGGCATTTTACTTAGGCAGGGCCTAACATCATCCAGTGCGGGCAGATGAAAACGTTAGATTTTGGACGTACATGTTATTAAAATATTTGAAATAAAAATATTTTTGATGAAAAAGATATATTTCTTTATAAACAAATTATTTTTCAGAAATCCAAGGTTTTCACAATAACCCTGGATTTTCCCTGAGACAAAGAGGAGAGGCTCCCTCGATGATAATTTCCTGCGAACCATGATCAGAGATGCAGATCGAGATCGTTCTTGAACGGATCGTCAAAAACAAGGAATACACAATAGTGAACGATCCAATCCTAGGTAGGGGTTTTATTTCTTTTGTGGTTTTTTTACCTGTTATTAAGATCAACGATGAATGCAAACTAACCCATGAAAAGGTTGATCTACGGTATGATCGTTCCTGTGGGATGGTTAAAATAGAAGGATTAAAGGGAATAGATCTTGATGATTATTCTTATCATGTTCACTTATAATCTTTCTAACACAAATAGACCAAGGCCAATGAATAAGGATAATGTCCTTTTTAAGGGTGTTCTTGTGCTTATCTCTTTACCTTGTTCTTGTGTTCTTTTTCAATGGACCTTTGTGGTAGCGTGAGGCTTTTCGGGAGGTTTTGAAAATGATAGGACCCATGAAGAAACTTTAAGACAAGTTCGAGCCCTTGGAGATGAAGAATTCAACCAGAGGGTTGTAGACATGATTCTATTCCAAAAAACAGAGCATCGGAGTGCGACCGATGACCCGCAGAAGAAGGGATGTTGGTGGTGGCACACAGTGGCGCTGTCGGTGGTGCGCAGTAACATGGCCACCTGGAAAAGGATAGCCCCCGGCTCGACGGCCGATGGAGGAGGACCTTATGCCTCGGTGGAAACAGGTGGAAGATTGGGTCGCTGGATCAATGGCTAGTGGTAGGCTTAAACCGGATGTGGCACAAAGCCGCTTCACGCGGCACAGGGTTGTGGTCCAGCTAGACCACAACGATACCCCATAGAAAACTCCATTGGGTGGTTCATGCGGTGGTTGACCACATTGAACGTGTTGGTCGGCTACATTAACTAGGTGGGGACATGGCACCTATCGCATCCTGGGAAAACAAATTTTTCCTGCTTTAGCGGGCCGGTTTGGAGCCAGTGGGCTAGACAAACATCGGGCCAGGCCCTACTAGACCAGTAACGGGCTGGTTCAATATGGTTGGTTCGGTCAGATCTGGCTAGTTGGGTTAGGTGGGACCCAATTCGGACCAAACCCAGACCCAACTATCCCATTTTTACTTAAATACCCATAAATCTCAAACCGTGTGTTTGTTTGACATTTCATTTATGGTGTTGGGACCCTCGTGATGAGGAAATCATTTTGAGATACTCTAAGTGAATTTCTGTGTAATTTTGTGTACAACCTATTGGCTCGAAGAGTAGGTTCTCTCAGAATGAGCATGATAGATACTGAATCTTTTGACTGGTTGTGACCTAGAAGCTATGTGATTACCTATATTGTGTGTCTTACCTAGACTTTGTGTATTATCTAAGATTTTTGTCTTAACAAGACTAAGTGGGTACTCCCCTATCCTACAAGGGTGAAGGTCCTCTAGTCATTGACGAAACTCTGTGTGTTACCTACACTCTATGTGTTACCAACACTTCATGTGTTATCTATACTATGTGTGTTACCTACACTCTGTGTGTTACCTACACTCTGTGTGTTTCCAACACTTCTTGTGTTACCTGTACTTCCTGTGTTACCAATTCTCCATGTGTTACTAATTGAGGTTATTGTGTATTCTTATGATAATATTATTTGCATACCATGGACCTATACTTGCTGGGATATAAATCTAGTGACTCTGTTGACTGTAATTCTTAGAGGTGACACTTTTTATACCTATTTGGTAGTCTACTTGGTGTACTTATTGGTGATATTCTTTATGGTATACTTATTTTTATTCCGTTTGGTTTACTTTTTGTAATTTATTTTTGATTTGGGGTCCATACTGATTATTATTTTACTCACCCATGCATGGGCTTCGCCCTCATGTATAGTGTCTTGGGTAGAAGATCAACAGATTTGAAGGAGACCTTGGTGGGCCAAAGATAGGGGTTCTTCAGGGTGACCCCACTGACGTGGTATGCTCTAGTGACATTCAAATAGCTTACAATACCTACCCTTTAGGTACGGTTTTATGTGGACAAGACCCATGATCTTGTACTTTTCTATTTCAATTGGGATTATATTTTGGCATGTTTACTTTTCAGTTTGTACTGTTACTCTCAGTGGTTGTCTTAGTAGGATTAATATCTGTGTACTCAATGTTTTATGTTTCAGTACTTACTCTTGGGGATGGGTGCTTGTGTGCAGGTTCATAGGGAAATGCCTCCCCTTTATGGGAAATGCCTACTCAGCACTAGTATGCATCCCCTGGCCTATGGGAGGCCAGCATGGGGTAATCACAACACGGGCCCTGGGGGATGGGTCATGATAGAGTTATTATCAAAGGATGAGTGATCCATGAAACCCTATATACCACAAAGGGTATTATTCTTCTGCAAATGGAATTGGTCTTTATGAAATGCATCTCTAATTTAGGTAGAGGTACATAGGAGTAAGGGAAATAGGGTCTAAGGATGCTCCAATACCTTGGGTGATCTATTTTGCGGTTGGGTTCGTGGTGCTTTGGTAATTTTTGAATCAAGAGATTTGAACTTGAATGGTTGGGGTAGTCATTCCATTGGATGGGGAATAGGATGGATATTTATAGGAAAAGGGATTCTCGATGCTCAGAGGCACACTGTGAAGAAAAAGTGAGCTCTACGAAATGGTTTTTCTCCTTTGAACTCAAGATTTCATCTGAATAATTTATTTATGTGGTCATATAGAGAGTCAAACTCACGATAGTTTCGTCTTGGCCTCACACAGCTATGTTAGAAGGAACTCCATAAAGGGGCTTCATGAGGTAGGCCTTTTTGATGATTTAGGGGCTCTTTGAGCTCATATTTCATCCCAAATGGCCATGGTGGTTATCAACATATCTTGAGGAACATATTTTATTTCTTACAAATGACCCCAACCTCACCCCCTATAATGGGAGATGATAAGAAAAGGAGGGTAGTATTCTAAGGGTGAATCGCTAAAACCAAGGAAGATCGTGAAGATGGATCACAATGGAGGCATCACGAGGAGTGCAGGCACGAAGTCCATTGTGATGCTCAGATGACCATATACCTATAAATAGTGGATGGGGACCCATTTATCTTTACTATATAATCACACTAACCTTTCTTGATCTCTGTTTTCACAAATCCAATTCACCCTATGAATGAATCTTTGAGAACCATGTTACCTGGGTCCTTTCTCCATGAATGCAGCTTAACGAATTGGGGCATTATGATCTAATACTTCTTAGAAAAACGTGCAGAGTTCACTTAGGGTTCAATATTCGGTGCTCCATGAACGACCTTCACAAAAAACCTCCATGAAAAGTAAATTTTCATAAGTATTAGATCTGATGGTCACTCAAGAAACTATTCTGGAGGTCCTTGTGGATGCTTCCATGAGGGAAGAAATGGAAAAAAACATCACTATCGGGGAGTATGTCTTGATCCATTCTTACAATGAATCACTACATGAACTTATAGCAGAATCTCATAGAGATTATACCTTATGCAATAGATTACCACTGTAGGGATTTAGCCCGAGGGGTGATGTCTTCATCCCGTCAACAAGTAGGGACGTACTGGCTTACTGGTTCCGATGTACACCATAGTTGTACCAATGGCACAGGGCTGCTGATGGTCACATTTGGAAGGATCACACGACCATCACATCCGAATGCCTCTATAACCATACCAACAACATTTATGGGAGGGATATAGAGGTTTAGGTGTCCTCACCGCTATATTAGAAAATCCCCAAGGTGGGGTTAGGTAACCCAGAGAAAGGATGGATTGATTATTGGGATCTGCGCTAGTGTGGTAACTTCACATAGGAATGGTCATGGGCCTACTGGGCATGCATGTCTTGTAATGATTTTAGCGTAGAGTCGGGGCAATTAGGCATGTATGAAGCATCATGGGCTTCCCAATTCCATGTCTACCAACCACAGGAGATCATTCCCAATATAATAAGTCGATGGGAATTGGGGACCAAAACATTCCATTTATATTATGTGGAGATTGACATAAGCCTTTGGGATCTCCATAATATTTCTAGATTATAAATTATATGGGACATATATGACAAGTTCCACCCCACTGAGATTGTGGGGGGATCAGGGGTAGCTTCCAAATCTAGAAAAGGTGCTGATGTATCTGGTTCCAAGCACTAGAAAAGAAAAATAGGGGATGAGGGGTGTCCATTTTAAGTAGTTGTTTGGATACTTCCTGAATTTCCCAACGAAAGAGACTAATGAGGGGAGTAGGTAGCCAAGAAACTATCGACAAGACCTCACACATATCCAAGAGGAACCTAGTGAGGCAAGTAAGGCTACTACTAGAAGATCTTGAAGGATAGCCAATGAAAGCTATGGGGGTACAACATAAAGATGGATCCTCAACCCAAAGTCAAGTTGGCCTGGTTCATTGTTTCACTTATCTTGTGGGATGATACTTCTGTTTGTAGATACGCGCATGGGGGTGTGGCCAGGCACATTCATCATGGTGGCTATGTTGGCAACAGAGAAACACATCAAACATAGAATCATGGTGTTGGAGAAGTTGTACATTGTGCTTTGGCATATCAGTGAGGGTAAGAAGTCATTGTGCATGTGTAAATCACTCTACTTACTATATAGATGGGTGGTGGTGCACATGGGAGACTATAAATACCCTAATATCATCTCCCCTCTCGAGACAATCTCCAGAGTGGAAATTATGAATATCTCAAGAATTTTCTCATTCAAACTGGGCTTGAAAGAGGTTCTATGAAAGGTCGTTTGGGATTATCAATTCACTTTTTAGCCATTCCCTTTATTGAGGAGAGTCATAACTGAGTACATCATGCGAACCATAGAATAGAGGTCATATCTTCTAGTATTCTAAGAAAGAGTTTTGGTGGAATGGGTGGATTTTGAGCCGATCTAAAAACCATACAACCCACATTAATTTGCGAGGAAGTTTAGGTGTCTGTTATGGCTGACTCTGAAGGTCTTCCCGGTAGTACGTTATGAAGACCACCCATGTGTGTGGAGGAAGCTCTGGGACATGTGAATTCATGAATATGGAAAGATGTGGAATGATCAACTGTAATACACTACTACATACAAACTGGTTTATATGTATGTGAATAGAAAGTAGTTTGTCTATCTAGGAGAATCACTGAGCCAGCGGAAATTCTGGGCCAACAAAGGAGTTCCTTGAGGTTGAGGTCAAAAGTGGCAAGAGAGTTCTGTAACTGCATGGATAGGATGCATTGTTATAGTGGATCTTAAGCTATGGATCCAGTAGTTTTGATGCCTACACCACCAATAAATAAAGGAGGAGCATTAACACCGGGTTAAACAATCCCAGTTTAGCAAACTCAGGTGGAAGTTTAACTATAGAGAGGGTTATACGGGACATGTACCCAAGATCCCAGGAATCAGTTGAACTCTGTGGACATCCCTAAGGAGGTTGTATACCCTGAGGCTTGGGAATTCTAGGATATCAACAGACAGTTCCTCAACCCTGGAAGGATGTGGAATCACCTCAAAAGGTATGGTGTGGAACTCATGGGGATTGGTTATTCCAAGGATGGATTCCCCATATCCCTAGATGAGGGAGAC
The DNA here is from genome assembly GCA_963277665.1 of Viscum album. Taxonomy (NCBI): domain Eukaryota; kingdom Viridiplantae; phylum Streptophyta; class Magnoliopsida; order Santalales; family Viscaceae; genus Viscum; species Viscum album. The sequence goes on from OY728130.1 coordinate 1,152,642,572, forward strand.
TGATACATGGTGGATTTGGAATACCTGGTGCATTCTTAAGGCATTACACATCTGATGATGGACTGGGTGAAAGTATTAGTGGATATGAACTCACCCCTATAACTGTCGACTATTGAAATATCATTATTTTTCCCCTATGTAAGGAATTTTATGAATCCTGGGTGGAATTGTAACACCCCAAGCTTCCACGATACGCTTCTCTTTAAATAATACAATAGCGTGTGATGTACGCAACATTAAGTTCAAGCACCCCACAACCTATCAAAATAGTAGTTTAGAAAGTGTTTATGAATAGTAATTAACTCATTTTGATTTTTTTATATATCCCATATAATTGTAACATTCATATTTTGTGGTTCTTATAAATAATATAAGGAAAAATTCAATTTTTCAGATAAAATAAGTATTTTTCAAAAATGCAGTTTTTCCACCTTTTAATGGAGAACCCTTTATAAATCCAATATTTGACACTTTTATATATTCAATTTGATGAAATTAAATTCTTCTTTAGAAGCGGGACATAAAAATTTAGTTTGGATATTTTTTGGTGTTTTTCTGATAACTTTCATATTTTGATGAATAGTGAAAGATACTAAATTTTAATTAAAAACAACTTTTTTTAATCCAAATAATTTATAGTGCTAAATTATAAATTTGTATGGTTTTGAAGTATAATTAGATTATATTTTTATCATTTAATCCAATGTTAGTCATTGGAAGTAATTTCACTTTTAAACTGGACATAAACATATATCAATTTTTTGATAGTTTTTACTTCTCAAAAACTCGCTTTCTTGTTTTGACAACGGGAATTAATTTTAAATTAAATAATTCAACTTCTATGTTTTTAATTTGGTAAAATATACATCATTTATACATTCTGAATATCAAAATTATCTTTGGGTGAATTTTTGATATTTTTCTGAAAACATTCAATTATTTATGAATAGTAAAAAAACATTGTGTTATTGTTTAAAAACCGAAATTTTATTTAAATAATTATTTATTTCATTTAAATTTATTTTAATTCAAAATAGATACATAATAATTATATTAATTCAATTTAATTCATTGGAGTCATTTGATAATAAAATTAGATGTATAAAATTATATTGAAATTTTTAACATCTTTTACCCACCTTCTAGGAACGTTAGTAAATTTGCATAAAACATCATTTTACCGCTTCTGTGAATTGAATTAAAAAAATCAAAAAGATACGGTTGACATCAGTAAGAAAAATGTGGTTCAATAAGATGAATATAATTTTTTGTGAATAGTAACTTTTGAATTTTATTTACCACGGTTAAAAGTAAATAGTGCAATTAAAGTTAAAAATAATATTATAATTACCCTAAAACTTGTCATAATTCTATTGGATAAGTGTATTTCGACCAAAATAAACATTAGGAATAAAATATAATTCTTTTGGTCCACTTGGTTTATATTAGTACATTTATTATTATTTTATTTAAACAATAGTTAAAAGTGTTAAATTCAAATTTGAATAACTAAAACATTTTTAATATAGGGCTATACATAAGATAATTTCTACTATAAATATTCATTATAAAAATAAAAATATATCCTACATCATGGTATTTTATTTATAATTTTTAGACATTAAATAATTTAATTTATTTATGATATAATGATGATGCAGAAATTACCTTATTAATGAAATATTAAAATAAATGTAAATTGAGACTTTTGATGCATTCCACAATTTTTATAGGTTAATATTACATTTCAGGGTTGATTCAATTTATTTTTTTTTTTTGAAGAAATCAAATTTTTAAGACTTTCACAAAACCAAATACTAAATAATTTCAAAATTTACATAAATGAGTTTTTAAAACAAATACTATATTATTAAATGGTATAATAGTCCTAAAAATATAAGTTTTAGCCAAAGGACTTATATAATTATATATATATCATTAATGAACCACTCCGGGTTCTATTTTCATTTTATAGTAAGTTTATTAACTATATAATATAAAAATACAAAGAGACATGGTAAATATTAAACTATTTAACCAAGAGTTAAATCTAAATGATAAAGTTAATGTAGTGAAATAAACCTATCTAAAACCTATTGGTTGAGAGATTTTCGACCAATACCCACCTTAGCCTCAAAATAAATTCTTTTAGAGCCATTATAAACTTAATATGATTGTATATTAAAATAATTCCCCTTCTCTAAAAAATCACACATCCAAAGAAATTTTTCTTGGCCAACCCCTGCTCAAATATCCTCCCAAATTCACTCACATAATCTTAGAATCCTTACTTTTATCATAAAGACAACCTAAGTATCTCTTTTGATCAAATCAAATGGAAGCACCTGAAGAAGAGGTAATTATTTCATCACCTCTTTCAATGTTCTTTTCTCCTTCCACTTCCTATTTGTTTGATGTTTCCATACTAAAATAATACCTCCAGTACCTTATACATACTATGATGTTGTTATAAATATGGTACAACTATATTTATTATTCAATCTATCCTATGAATGAAAATTCACCATACATGCGTACGTACGGCTTACCGTCTCCACGTCAGGGTGTAGTTTCTTATTCAACACTTAATTATTTGGATGGGTATAATAATTAGTATAATTGATGTAATTAATAAATATAACATGTTAATGATTCTGTATATATGATATACCATCAAATTAAATAAAATTAAACCATTAATAGAATTGTATTTTCGCTCATGTGTATATACGGATTATTGTCTCCACGAACGCGATGAGATTTATTCCCTATCATAACCATTCAAGAATAAATGTTATTTTATAATTAAAAAATAATTTTTAATAACATAATATCATTCTGTATACGAATAAAATACATCCTATCAATAAAAAACATTACTTACTTAACAAAACATATAAATAAAAATGAATCAGTTGACACCCGAAACAATGATACTATCAAAATATTATTAACAAAGCAATATTATAAGATCATATATGATATAATATTTATGTATATGGTTATTATATAATTTAATAACAATTATTTCACAATTATACATGAGGTTAACATACCATCAACTAAGGAAAACTACAAGGTAAGGGGTTTTCATCTCACTTCTTATTCCCGTGAGATTAATGCTATATTGCCACTATTTCCTTTTGTGTTGTGTATGTACTGCCCATGATTGTATTCCTTGTGTAATATACATTTAATTTATGGGTATTTATATTTTCACTTTATGATCCTTCTTGCATGGGTTGTATGTTTCGAAAGTTACCAAATCAGTAAGAGAATTTCTAATTTCAATTTCCACTCATTGAGTTTTACGAAAACTTCATTGATTATTTTACTCCAAGATTATGTGTGAAATCACTATTTATTTATTTATGTAGTAATTTTCACTCCCCTTTGTGTGGATATAATTTTGATACACATAATCACTCCATTAATAAATTCTCAATTCATCGATATGAACTTGGTAAGAGTAATCTTAACTCAATTTTCATTCATTGAGTTAAACATCCAAGTCATTGGTGTTGTTGTTACAAGAATATGTGTGAATGTCCTATTATTTATTTACACTTAATATCCAATCATATTGGATGTATTTATATTTTTCACACATAATTATGTCATTGATTTATCCTTAACCTAATGATACTTCCTTTATAAGGGATTTCATCTCAATTTACATTCTATTAAGACTTCATTGTTGTTATGCACCAATTATATTTTATATGGTGTGTATATTGTACTTTGACAAAGTATATCATGAATCCCTTTCTTCTCATGATATTATAAAGTTTTATCACCTCAATTATTTGTATTCAAATGTCTCTCATTTTGTTAGTATCTCTAACTAAAATATCATTTTAATTGTTTTAAATATTTATTCTTCTAAATCTTTATCATTAATGTCCATCTTTTAAAAATGGTTTTAAGGATTTATTTATATGTAAATGAATGTTTTAAAATTAAAATTCATTTTAAAGGTTTCAAGGTGGTGTGGGACACTTTTATTCAAAAATATATTTTCAACATTTTCTTGATAAATAGTGAGACTTTAAATGTTTTTAAGAAAAAAGGGATATTTCTCTCAAATAGTTTTACTGATTATTTTCATCTATTTAAATATCCTTCATTATTCTTGATTAAGGTTGATTTATTATAATTAAATCTTTAATATTTTATTGAATGTGTTATTTTTGACTATGGATGTTCTATTTTTATACCATTCGTGGTTTGTGGTTAAAATATTGACATTTCGTATGCTATTTCTAATACGAATGTTTAGATTATGTTTCAGCCTTTTCATATGAGGAATGAATTGGACTTAGTAAGTGACGGGTGGGGCCCGTTATGGATCCTCGATGCATTGGTAGGTCTCATGAGACAGACTAGTGTATTGGCACAAGGCCTTGACAAAATCTAATTTTTAGTCTTGGCACGAAGCCTTGGCTATGTGGTTATGATGTCCCGCATTATGCATTACATCATTATAAAATTAGATATTGATATTACATGTGATTATTCAACTAGTAGAATATCCATTTGAATAAATAAATGGAATTATTTGATTTATCTCTAACATATTATGCTGAAGATTAATTTTAAAAGTCTTTTGTTTTTGTCTTATACATTGCCTTAAATGTTTATGCTTATTTATAAAATTTTCTGCTATATTGTTATCCTTACTGAGCATCTGAGCTCACCCCTTTATATGTTTTTTTCCCAGAATTTGAAGAATTATATCATGATTAACCTAAAGAAATGGGCTAAGGGATATGAATGTGTTCTAAGAGGAAAAAATGTTATTTTTCTTTATTTCATGTTGTAATGTAAAACTTATGTATGTATCTAGTACTTCCAATGCTACTAAACTAATCAGTATTTTGGGACGTGATATCGTGTGATCATGACTGTTTCGGTGCGGATGTGCGTCGGGTTACACTGTTCCGCCAGGACGCGTTCGCGCGTGCACCCGTCAACCCGAGGGGATGGGCGCGCGGCTTGTGGTCCCGCAGTCCCTCTTTCCAAAGGCGGGCGGCATCCGTCCCTTATTCAGGGGCGTCTGCTCCTTGATCGAAACCGGGATGATGGGATGTCGGCTCCTCCTTCCTTGGACGTCTCCTCGGAACTCGTCGCCTAATCCGGGTCTCCCTCATAGATTTAAGACATGCTCGTGAATCTTGTTCCCGGCGCCATATCTTCATGGACACCGGTTAATTACGCTGCTTCCGCCCGGACGCTCCAAGGAGTCTGGTCGGGGCAGCAACCTGCGGTGAGGAGGCCGGGTGGCTCTGGGTGCTGGGGGCGTGTCGTAACACTGCGGCTCTGCACGTCTGTCTTCCGTCCCTAATAGGGCTTCTCGAAGGCATGATGGCCTGAGGCATCCCGCACTGGGTGCGGGGAACTGTGTCCCCTGAGGTTTTCCTCAGCTTCCCATGTTTAACACGGGGTATGCCGTGAATTTAACGTCCAGCGGGGACGGCATCGGACCGATCAACACGAAGAGTGGATCAGATGACAGAACCCCTTACGGGGAACTTCCGACGCTGGGGCCAACGCATGGGTGGATTCCCAAGTGATATGGAGTGGAGTGAAGTGGCATGACCCCACCGGGATGTGGCGGCCCGGGTAAGGATCAGGATGGATGATGGAGTGAAAAGCTTGGACCCCGTAGGGGCTTCCTACGTACCGCGCGTTAGCACGGATCAAAGTCGACGTAGTTCGGGTATACAGTTTAACGTCATGCTGGACGTCGGCAAGCCGACTCACGAAGGGGTCGAGGCCGCCGGGCGGAGGATTGAACCGAACCACCTCGCACAGAGGGGGATGGAACGGCCGGGTGGATCACAGTTTCACGTCATGCTGGACGATAAAAGGAGAAATGGAAAAAGGGGCTGTGGGGAGGCACAGTGGAGATACACACGGGCAGTCTCCCATAGGGGCGGATTCATAGGTGAATCGACGCAAGCGTGAACCCTGGAGGGGTCCACTGATGGACGAACCGACGTGAATACGACCGGGACGACCAGGTGGTGGGCTTGAACCTCAGGGAGGCTTCCTACGTACCCTGTTTAGAAGACAGGGATCAAAGTCCACGTAGTTCATTCTTTCAGGACTTACGCACTTGAGGCAGCCTGGATGCGGCAAAACTCAGTTGGAAGGGACTTGGACCGAAAGTAGGAGACACCTCGATCCCAGTCACACCCTCTACTGGCTTCGGCAGTGGGGGAGCGCAATGGAGATACACATGTGCAGCCCCCCACAAGAAACTAGGGGTTTGTAATACCCTACCCCCGTAGGGAAAAGCCGCTCCCATTAAATCGTCCCTAAAGAGGGGCAATCCCGACATCCCTGCAGAGAAGAGCGGGTGGGGGCCACATCCAAACCGGGGGGGACCCTGCATGCGAGGCACGGGATCGGGTGATGCGGACGGTTTAACGTCTTGTCGGACGAAGTACAGTTTAACGTCATGTGTTGAGGACGAAGCGGACGGTTTAACGTCTTGCCGGACGAAGTACAGTTTAACGTCGTGTGTTGAGGACGAAGCAGACGGTTTAACGTCTTTCCGGACGAAGTACAGTTTAACGTCGTGTGTTGAGGACGAAGGTGCTTGGCAGTTTAACGTCTTGCAACACGGACGATAGGGGCTAGGCAGTTTAGCGTCGTGCAGCTTAGACGTAGTACAGTTTAACGTCATGTTGGACGGATGCAGTTTAGCATCATGCGGGACGAATGTGCAGTTTAACGTCATGCTGGACGTATGTGCAGTTTAACGTCATGCTGGACGTATGTGCAGTTTAACGTCATGCTGGACGTATGTGCAGTTTAACGTCATGCTGGACGTATGTGCAGTTTAACGTCATGCTGGACGTTTGTGCAGTTTAACGTCATGCTGGACGTATGTGCAGTTTAACGTCATGCTGGACGTTGGTTGCCGCCGATGGGTCCGTGTCACTTCGCGCGAGCCTGGAGGGCCGCACGGAAAGACAACGCACGGTGCGGGCACCCAGGATGAAGATCATCGGGCGCCACGCAGGCGGGTACCCTCAGAGGGTCAAGGGGGGTGACCCTGGCGGATTGCGCACAAAAGAGGAGCTTTGCGCGCAAAACAGCAGGTCGGCGCGCAAAATGGCGGGATGGCGCGCAATCGGGCTAGCCCTTTGCGCGCGGATGATTGAGATTGCGCGCACCGGGTTTTGGGTAGCACGCGGGGGCAACGACTCATTCTCTAACGAACGGCCACTTTGAAGAGGGGGGTGCGCGCAATCGGGCTGGATTGCGCGCACCCGGGGGCAATTGCGCGCAAGAGGCTTCTTTTGCGCGCAAAGGCCTTCGGGTTAAGGATTATTCAAAGGAAAGGAGCCAAGGTGATTGCGCACGAAGGCGAACCCCAAGGCTCTATTGCGCGAAAGAAAGGAGGTTACATGAAGATCGGCATTGCGCGCGGAAGGGGTTGGATTGCGCGAACGAGCGACGCTTCGGATTCTGGCAACCTTCAAAACGTCGGGGGTCGCCTTATATTTATAGGCAACCCCGGGCGCGGAATCCGGTCTCGAGCGTGGAATTCCCTTCGCGGGCGCGGAATCAGGACCCGGCGCGCAAGGGAGCCGCGCAGGCCACGGGCGCGCAAAATAGCGCGCCGGCCCAGCGCATTGCGCGCATCCCGGGAGGATTGCGCGCCGCGACTCAACTTTGCGCGCGGGCCTCTGAAATTTCGCGCAAGTCCTCCGGGCCCTCCGGAACGTGCCTCTGACTCCAAATATCACTTTGCTTTCCGCATCCGGAGCTTCGTTTGGGAACAACGGACTTTTCCGGCGTCTACAAAAGCCCCCCCTCGGAATCTGATCGGCGAGAGGTCGCAACGATCGGGTTCCGAGGGAGACGCCGGAATGCCGAAGTCCTGGGCTGCGCGGGACTTAGGCGCGCAAAAAGGGGCGCCGGGCGCGCAATTCGCAGCCGCGGTCGCGCAATCGAGCGTTCCGCGCGGCGCGGAATCCCGGCCTCGTCTATAAATAGGGGTCCTGGGTTCCGCGTTCCGTACACAGGCCTTCCGCGCGATAAGCTTCAACGCTCTCGTGCGCGAAATTGCCTTTTCCGGTCGTGAAATTCGCCCGATCGGCGCGCAAAACCATCCGGAATTCGCCTGCCTTTGCGCGAAAACCCGGAACTTTGCGCGACATTCTTCCCAATTGCGCGCCGTCCACTTGGATTGCGCGCCAACCTTCAAACTTCTCTACCAGCCTCGTCTGATCCCGCACGCTTCATCCCTTAACCCGCACGACTCCCGAAACTTCTGAGATGGCCGCGCATCAAGGAAATGAGGGGGATGCCGCCATTCGCAGAGCAGAGATGGCGGCGAAAGAGGAGGTTTACGGAGCCAAGGAGATTGTTTCCAACAATCAATCCCTGTTCGACTTACTGTCGCCGGCCCAGAAGACATATCCACTGTCGGACAACCTGCCGCTCTGGAACTTCGGCATCCTAGATGAGGTTCCGGTGCCAGGGTTCGAGGTTGATGTGCCACGGACCTGGGTGACTCGGGAGGACGAGCTTCCCCGCTATAACATCACCAACAATGGGCATCCTGCCAGGGAGACCAGGCACTTGGACGTCTATGTCCTGAACCCGAGGACGCGAACCATTGACGGGGGTGAGCCTACTGCGGAGAATTCTCCAGCCCTCTACTCGAGCACATATCGCCAGAGTGTTACTGATGACACCAAGGGCTGGCTGAAGGACTGGGACTTGCGGTCTGGGGGCAATTTCACCAGCGAGTGGGCCTGGGCGTTCTGGGTACACCACACTTGCGATCACATCGCAGAGGAGCTGCGGTACATCGGCCTATTTGAGGCGGTGTGGACGTCGCAGTTCTACTTCTACCAGCAGTCCGAGCTCGGGCCGGAGCTGTTCACCCGCTGGTCTCCGGATACCAACACCTTCCATCTTCACCATGGGGAGGTCGGCATCGGTCTCTGGGACATCCACTGCATCGGAGGTATCCCGCTGGAGGGCTACCAATACGATGAGTTCCTGCCACCGAAGAACACCTGGGAAGACAGGTCACAGACTCCTATTCTGACCTGGCATCTGCTTGACCTGGCTACGCAGCGGCTCGGGATCAAGGACTTCCAGAAGGACATAGCCTACAAGGAGTGGTTCGGCCAGTTCTTGGAGCATGACCCGGCGGTCAAGATGCCAGGCAGGGGGAAGCGGTGCCCGACCGCAGCTCAGAGGAGCCGGAACGGGTCGTACTGGCGGGTCCTGGAGACGGGCGACTACCGCTCATGGGGGTACCGCGTCATCGAGGCCCGGGACCCAAATTTCCGGTACGCGGCGCTCCTGGCCGCCTTTCTGAGTGGGTGGATCCTGCCAGTGCGGGACGCGAGAATGGGCGTTCGCCCGGCGACACTGGCGGTGGCGGGCGCTATGGCCGCCAACAAAAGATACAACCTCGGGGTACCAGTGCTGGCGAGACTGTATGCCATCCTGGGACGCATCTCACGAGGGGGGTCGCCACGAAGGATCTGTGGGCCCTTTCAGTTCTTCCACGGCTGGGTGGCTGCTCACCTCAGTGGGTACACGTTTCCGAACGCCATCATTCCTCCGGGCAACGGCCTGCGACCCTCCCTGCTGAACATCGCGGGGGTCGCTCCGATGACCCTAAGTGAGGAGGGCGTGAGGATTCGGATTGGCAATCATGCCAATTTCAACTTCAGTCCGTTCCCCACTCCCGTTGGCCAAATGATCGACAACGGGCAGGGTCCGCTGGAGCAGCATGAGTACTTCCTGAACATGCGGGGCGGGGTGCTCGTGGCTCGGATCGACGGGAAGGTGATCTGCGAGCCTTACGTGCCAACCCGGTTCGCCAGGCAGTTCGGGTGCCTTCAGCGGATGCCGAAGAGGGTATTCACTGCTGTCCGGGAGGAGACGAACCCTTGCGTTCTTCGCCAGATGTGGCTAATGTTTGCCGCTTTCGGCTCTGGCGACGTCATCACTCTCCCTCCTACCGGGGTTGACGCAGGCTTGGCAACCGAGTACGCCGAACACTGGGCCATTGCGTACCCCGAGGGGCTTCTACGGAAGCCAGTTCGGCGGCTCGTGGTTACCCGTGCGGAGACCGGGCGTCAAGGAAGGAGGCGAGGCGCCGCCTCACGGGGGAGAACGGAGGCGCGCCAAGCAGCGGAGCCGGCGCGGGCAGGGACTTCGGCGGCGGGCACATCGCGAGCTGCCGCCACGACCTCAGCGCCCAGAGAGGGGGCACGCGCGGTGGTCGAAGAGCGGCCCGGGAAGCAGGTGAGACGTCTGCTCGAACCCTCCCACGATGCAGTCTTCCCGGCGCTGTGGTCGGCCTGGATGACCCTGCGGCAGTCACTGGGGACCGACGCCATCTGGCGAAAGATTCTCAGAGAAGGAATCCATCTGCCAGAGGTCGGGCGCCTCCATACTGCCGACAGGGTGGACTTCAACCGGCAGTATGCGTATCTGACGGCCATGGACGATTACGCGCGCCAACGTGGTCAGCGTGCGGAGCCATCCCTTCTGGTGAAGGTGATGCTCGGTCTAGAGCCCGCTCCAGAACAGATGCCTTCGGCGGAAGATGAAAGTGGCAGCGACTCCGAGGAAGAGGAGGAAATGGGGGAGGATGAAGGCTCCGAGGGAAGATCCCATCAGGGGAGTCCGCGGGAGAGCGGCGAGGTGGCCGGCTCTGACAATGTTGATGTCACTGAGCTCCTCGAGGTCCGATTATATCCCTACTCAATCTGCTTCATCCATTCTCTTATGCAGCTTCTAACCCATTTCTCCATCTTTCTCAGGAGCGCACGGATGTTGGTCAGGCGTCCTCAGCGGGAGTAGGAGGGGCGCCAGCAGGACAAGGCGGGGGTCAGGCACCCATTATCGAATTGACAAGCGCGGAAGGGCCCCCTGCTGCAACTGTTCCTGCGGCGGCCGGGATAGCGAAAGATGACGCTCTGACCTCCCGTAAGTCTCCTTGCTTTACTGCTGGTGCTTACCATTGACGATCCGTGACTAACCATGGAATGCCCTGCGCAGTGATCTCAGGACTGGAGGCTCGTCGGGTTGTCGAACCCGGGCCATCTACGAGTGGACCAGTGGTGGACATGCCGCCTGCTCCGGAATAGACTTCCCAAACCGAGCCGGCCCCACCAACTGCTGATCAGGGGGCTGCGGACGCCGGCGGTGCTGACGTCGGAGAGAGGTCGGGGGCTGACGAGGGTGTCAGCGCCGCTGGGGAGAGAGAAGAAGTTCGCCCGGATGTTGGGGAACCCATCCCTCATGAGGACCTCCCAGGGGCGGACCCTGCAGCAGACCTGCTGGCTGCCTTCCCTGCCTACCGGCCTGCCGACCCCGAGGAGATGGACGACTCAGACACGGAGGCGGTCGAGGAGAGCCGGATAACACGCCGTAGGGGGTGTAAGTGCATCCAGCGCTTCCTCAAGCGAGACCCATCAGAGTGGCTGGGGCGCATGGGATCACTTCAAACCTGGCTGCGCTTCCTGTCTGCCGGGGGAGCTGATGCTCAACGCCTCCATCTGACGGTCCGTGATTTCATGGCCGAAAAGATGCGCGAGAGCTACCGGCGTGCCGACGTCACACAAAGTCGGGACATGTCGGAGAGCACGCGGGCGTTCCTCGCAGCGGAGCAGGAAGTCCGGCGCCTCGAAGGGCAGGCGGCAGAGAAGGAGGCCTTCGTCGCAGCGTGTACCGAGCTTGTGGAGCAACTAGCGGCCCAACTGGTTGACGCCCAGGTACAGCTGATGGAGGCGGGCCAACAGATGGTCACAATTCAGGTCGAGCGGGAGCGTGCACAGGCCAGAATCGACGAACTGCGTGCTGCGACCGCCGACGAAGAGAGGGCATGCAGAGAGCGAGAAGCAGCTCTGGAGGCCACCATCCAAAGGGTAGCGGCGTTAGAGAGACTCATTCAGCACGCTAATCCCTAGGGGCTTTGTTTTGCCGTTCCCAAAACATTTGCTTCTGCTACTTTGATCCATTTGTATGAATCAATATATTTATCTGCATCTTTTGGCTTAACATGCTCAACCACAATTCACTGTCTTGCGGGAGCGTTAACCAAGCATCAGGCATCCATAGTTGGGCCTGGATTGCTGGAGAAAAGAGGGAGGTCATTCCTAGGAAAGGAGACCTCAGACCTAATCAATGTATCATCCCCCCAACTTGTTCCAACACACGAGAGGGACAACGCTAGGGGCGTTGAGATTTTATCCGAACATAGGGAAATGAGAAAGGGTGAATCGCGTGTCCCGAATCCAGACATCCACAACGGTCGGCCTTCCAGGAAATGCCCAAGACGGTAGGCGTACAGTGGATCGACCATAACAACTGCAATAGACGGACCGAAGGTCATCATTCATATTGCAGGAGGCGGACCACATGTCATCATGAATACCGCTTTGGGGTTCCTTCAGACACAAGGGTGGAAATCCAGATCAACAGGGCATGCGAAGCGTGGGGCGAAGTGACGATTGTTCGGACAGAACCCAACGCTCTCAGAATTGCGCCACCGTGGGGAAAGCGTATTAGGCGGATACACTAATCTGGCCGTGAATCACCCCAATTCTCAGACAGCACCTCTTTGACGAGGAAACCGTCACTTCCCACCATTGCAGTGGGGCATCCCGAGCTGAATCGGGGAGAATATCACAACTGCACCACTCTACCAGAAGCCAGGCCAGATGGCCGGCGACGAGGAGGGGCGGGACTTAACGATCCCTGAGGCTGGACCCGAGTTGTGATGCTCGGGCGTTCCTACGTACTCCATCAGGCTGGAGATCAAGCCATACGTAGTTCTGAGAGTGCAGTTTAACGTCATGCAGGACGTAGAATCCCGTTCAGGGGAGATCTTAGTTTAGGGTCGTAGAGCTCGGACCATAGGGGTAGATCTTAGTTTAAGGTCTTAGAGCTCGGACCATAAGGAGAGATCTTAGTTTAAGGTCTTAGAGCTCGGACCACAAGGAGAGATCTTAGTTTAAGGTCTTAGAGCTCGGACCATAAAGAGAGATCTTAGTTTAAGGTCTTAGAGCTCGGACCATAAGGAGAGATCTTAGTTTAAGGTCTTAGAGCTCGGACCATAAGGAGAGATCTTAGTTTAAGGTCTTAGAGCTCGGACCATAAGGAGAGATCTTAGTTTAAGGTCTTAGAGCTCGGACCATAAGGAGAGATCTTAGTTTAAGGTCTTAGAGCTCGGACCATAAGGAGAGATCTTAGTTTAAGGTCTTAGAGCTCGGACCATAAGGGGAGATCTTAGTTTAAGGTCTTAGAGCTCGGACCATAAGGAGAGATCTTAGTTTAAGTTCTTAGAGCTCGGACCATAAGGGGAGATCTTAGTTTAAGGTCTTAGAGCTCGGACCATAAGGGGAGATCTTAGTTTAAGGTCTTAGAGCTCGGACCATAAGGACCTCAAAGTACGCCACATCGTGGTCCTATCCCCTGGATATGCGAAGATGCACTGAGGGATAGTGTCAAGAGTGCCGAGGTTTCGCCTGGTCAGAATGGGAGGTGGAAAATGTGAATCATGCGGCCATTCACTCAAGGACTGGGGGCACCGGAGTAACGATATGGGAGTACTGCCGACCGTGGCGGAAAAGCAGCATCAATATCGCACTAACCGTTGGTGGAATGAGGCAGCAAACGAGCATCGACCGCTCAATCGCAGGATTCATATCGATTTGCTGCCCGAGGCCATTGGGGGTACCGGCCCGAGTCGGTGGGAGAGCACTGAGGCATTGTGTCCGAACCGTTCACGGGGGCTCCACCCAGGGCGTAGACAATGGGTCCGAATGAAAGGGAGCACGAAGCCTGAAAAGTGGAGGAAACCTGACCAAGCGGATCCTGACCCTCCTGGCAATAAACCAGAGTACTCTTGACACCGGTGGACCACTACAAGGGGTCGGGGAACACGCCTTGAGGGTGACCTGAAGGCGGCGGATTCCCCAGAGAAGGGGGAATCTCTAAGAGGTGGGGGGCTGGACCCGAAGCTTCAAACATCCGGGCGTTCCTACGTATCCCATAAGGATGGGAATCAAGCCACACGTAGTTCTTGAAGCGCGGCGCAACACAATCGGGCACCAGCGCGGGGAAGAGTGCGGGTCTGACCCTCGCACACAGAAGGAGAGGCATTTGATATTTCTTGTTTGTCCTTAAAGATGAATGGTTTTTCTTTGTGCGGCGACATGCCTGTGATTGAGAAATCTCTGGCGTCTCCACAATAATCAAGACACGGAAGGCATTGATGAATGACGTGGTTATTAACCAGCGCCCAACATGAGTGTCCCCTGAGGAGGACATCACGATGCAGTGCCGTTTCTCGTCGGGCGGCCAAGACGATCACAGTTTGCGGTCGTGTGGTAGGACCAGACAACACAGTTTAAGGTCGTGTGGTTCGGACCATGGAGGAACCCGCTTTTTGCAGTGCGGCGGACACGGCGGAGGTGGGAACATACCCAGCCCTGCGGTCACGCACGATTCCAGGAGAAGGATCCTGGGATAGGGGCCTGCGTATGTCCATCACCCGAGGGGCAGAGATGCTAGCCTCCAGATATACTGGTCCCAGAACGCGATTGTTCGGGCGACTCCTTCCTCCTTATGGGGACGAGGGTCCAGCTACGCATGGCCCTTAGGGAGGATATCCGCATATATCCTTGGTGCTCAGATCATGGGAGCCTCGAACGACATCATTACCCTGGTTGGTCTGCCTAACGTGTAGAGGTGTACTGAAGGTCAGTATGAAGAGAGTGTCAAGATTCCACTACAACGCACAAAGGCGGAGTGTGATGAGGACTGCGCAACCAATGTTCAGAGCCTGAAAGAGCCGACATGGCGATCAAGGACGTTGCTGACCATATTCGTAACACAACATCCGATCGCGTCAGCCTAAGACGGGGCAAGCAAACGAGCATCAACCGCTCAATCGCAGGATTCATATCGATTTGCGGCCCAAGACCCGCCGGTAAATCGACCCGGAGTGGTAGGAGAGCACTGAGGCATCGTACCCAAACCGCTAACGAGGATCCCTTTGAGTGAAGGCTCGAACAAGAGGAAGCGCGAGGCCTGACAAGCAACACAGGACCTGTCGGGATTGAATCTGACACTACGAGTCATAGACCGAAGTACCCAAAACATGTTAACAGATCACCGAAAAGGGTCGGAGGACTCACCCTGAGAGCAACCAAAAGAGGGCAGATCCCCGTGATCAACCAAGAGACGGGGCTGGACCTGAAACACAAGCATCCAAGCGGTCCTACGTATCCCATAAGGATGCGAATCAAGCCATACGTAGTTCTTGAGAGGCAGTTTAACGTCATGCAGGACGATGAGAGGTGTGAGGTGGTCCCACACACGGGGGGAGGTGTACGGCGCGGCCAGTAGACCAACGCGAATGAGGACATAATCCCCCGCTCACGCGATACGCCTCGCACAAAAAGGAGGGGAACTTGGGCCAGAGGCCCGACGCGGGATAGAGATTCCCGGGAAATGGGGCTGGGCCTGAAACATGTATGTCCAGGCGGTCCTACGTATCCCATAAGGATGGGAATCAAGTTGTACGTAGTTCTTGAAGTGCAGTTTAACATCATGCAGGACGATAAAAGAAGGGGGGAGCAGAAAGCATCCCCAAACGTGGGGGGCATACAGCGTGGCGAGCAAACCGACGTGAATGAGGGCATAGCCCCGCGTTCACACCATACGCCGCACACCCGGAGGCAACTGGGCCAAGGGCCCGAGATGGGATGGAAATTCCCGAAGGATGGGGCTGGGCCTGAAACATGAATGTCCAGACGGTCCTACGTATCCCATAAGGATGGGAATCAAGCCGCACGTAGTTCTTGAGGGGCAGTTTAACGTCATGCAGGACGATACGCTGAACAGTTTAACGTCTTGTAGCCTGGACGTAGTGCAGTTTAGCGTCATGCAGGACGAAGCACTTGGCAGTTTAACGTCTTGCAGCGCGGACGAATGCTGAACAGTTTAACGTCTTGTAGCCTGGACGTAGTGCAGTTTAACGTCGTGCAGGACGTTGTACAGTTTAACGTCATGTTGGACGAAGCACTTGGCAGTTTAACGTCTTGAAGCGCGGACGATACGCTAGGCAGTTTAATGTCGTGCAGCTTGGACGTATGCAGTTTAACGTCGTGCAGGACGTATGTGCAGTTTAACGTCATACTGGACAAATGTGCAGTTTAACGTCATGCTGGACAAATGTGCAGTTTAACGTCATGCTGGACGTTGGTACACTCAGACAAAGTACTTCTTGAGGAACCTAGCGTTGGTGGGAGGAGTGACACGCTCACCATCCATAGTCGCTAGGGAGTACGCGCCATTGGGATAGACCTTGTGGACAACAAAAGGTCCCTCCCACTTGGGCTCTAACTTGGGCGGCTTCCGGTCGGGGATCATCGGTGCTCTTAGGGCTAGCACTAGATCACCCTGCAGGAAGGAGCGGAGGCGAACCTTCTTATTGAAATCTCGAGCCATTCTGCTTTGATGCCTCTCCAAGTTGTGCAAAGCGCGAAGTCTATTCTCATCCAGTGCTTCCAACTCGACTAGACGGGCTTCAGCAACTCTGTCCGGCGCTTGCTGGTCGTAGACCGCAGTGCGCAAGGACGGTAACTGGATCTCGATGGGCAGGACGGCCTCAGCTCCATACACCAGGGAATAAGGGGTCATTTGGGTGGAATTGCGAGTCGTCGTCCGATAAGCCCAGAGGGCGTTGGGGAGCTTGTCCGGCCAACTCTTCTTGTTCTGACCAACCATCTTTTGCAGAATGTTAGAGAGGGTTTTGTTAAACGCCTCGATCTGTCCATTCGCCTGCGCATGATAGCGAGATGTATGGTTCGAGCGAATGTTATACTTGGCGTACAACTTCTTCAACTCAGCTGCTCGGAAATTGGTTCCGTTATCCGTGAGGATAGCGTGAGGCACTCCAAATCGATAGATGATGTTGGAGGTCACGAAGTCAGCGATCGAACAGGATTTGACCTCTCTGAGCGGAATCGCCTCTGCCCATTTGGAGAAGAAGTCTGTGGCGGTCAGAATGAACCGGCACTGGAGATCTGTCGCCGGTGGGTAAGGTCCCACAACGTCTAGACCCCAGACTGCAAAGGGCCAGGAATACTTAGTGGTATGGAGAGGCTCCGGCGGCCGATGCACAAAGTTCGCATGAACCTGGCACGCATGGCACCTCCTGGCATACTCGATGCAGTCATGGATCATGGAGGGCCAGAAGTATCCCAACCTCCGAATCTGGTGGGACAGCTTCGGCCCAGTCTGGTGGGCGCCGCATGAACCGGCATGAACCTCTTGCATGACTCGTGGGATCTCAACTCCCTGAAGGCAACGGAGGAGAACACCATCAAATCCGCGTTTGTAGAGGATCTGCTCCAGGCCGGGACTGCTCCGGAGGACAAACTGCGATGCGCGGCGTCGAACTCGCTCGCGCTCGGCCCGATCCGATGGAAGAGTGCCATGTTGGAGGTACTCAACCAAAGGCGTCCTCCAATCAGGGGCTGATCCGACTGTCATATCTGGGGTACTCGGGGCTCCGGGCATAGGGGCAACCGTGGTGAGATTACTTACCAACGGACCGCGATCTTCCTCCGGGATAACGGGAGCGATGAGCCTGCGGCGCGTCACGCGGACGATCAGGTTGTCCTGTTCAGGCTCCGCAAGTGACGCGGCAAGGCTGGCCAAGGCATCTGCTCAACCGTTCTGCGACCGGGGAATATGGACAATTTCTGGCCGAGAAGGGAACCGGGCCATCAGAAGGAGGGTGCTCTCCAACAATGGCACAAGTTCCGGCTTCCTGACAACATAGTCGCCATTGATCTGCTTAACGACCAGCTCGGAGTCCCCTTTCACGCACAGACGTGGCACGTCGATCTCGAGAGCCAACTCGAGGCCGGTGATGAGGGCATGGTACTCCGCCTCATTGTTGGTACAGCCCTCTGACAACAGGAAAGAGTATGGTAGCACGGCTCGCTCCGGGGTAATGAAGACGATGCCCAAGCCCACTCTGTTGAGCTTAGGATTATCGAGTCTTCTACCGGTGGGGCTCCGGGAGGCACCGTCAAAGTGCATCTGCCAGCATGGATCGGCTCGATCAACCGAGAGAATGGTCTCATCAGGAAAGCCTAGATCCAGCGGCTGATCCGCGGAGGTCGGGTGAGCTGCCAGGAAGTCTGCCAATGCTTTCCCTTTGATGGCCTTCTGAGACACATACCTGATGTCGAACTGCTGGAGAATCACAGCCCACCGCGCTAGACGGCCAGTCAACATAGGTCGGCTCAGGATATATTTCAACGGGTCTACCCGAGAAACCAACTGTACCTCATGGTGCTGCAAGTAGTGCCGCAATTTCTGTACGGCAAATACGAGCGCCAGGCAGCTCTTCTCGATGGGGGAATACCTAACTTCCGCATCGAGGAGCATGCGACTGAGGTAATAGAGGCTATTCTCCGTTCCCTCGTTGTTCTTCTGGGCGAGAAGGGCACCCAGGGACCGTTCCAGGGCGGTCACATAGAGGACCAGTGGCTTCCCGGATACAGGCAGCATCAGAACCGGAGGTTGAAGCAGGTACTGCTTGATATCCTCGAAAGCGGTCTGACACTCTTTATCCCATACATAGGTGGCACCTTTCTTCATGAGCCGAGAAAAGGGCTTACACTTGCCGGCCAGATTCGCGATGAATCAGCGTATATAGGCTAAGTGGCCTTGGAACCCTTGCAGTTCCCGGATGGTACCTGGGGGAGGCATCTGGCTAATCGCCCTGATTTTCTCTGGGTCGATCTCAATACCCCGGTATCTTACCACAAATCCAAGAAACTTTCCGGAGGTGACCCCAAAGGCACACTTCAACGGGTTCATCTTCAGGCAGCGAGACCGGAGGAAGCCGAACACTTTCTCAAGATCTTTGAGATGGTCCTGACGCTGGCGCGATTTGACAACCAAGTCGTCGACGTAGCATTCCACCAGTGTGCCGAGGATTGGCTTGAATATGCGGTGCATCGCCCGTTGATAGGTGGCACCTGCATTCTTCAGGCCGAAGGGCATGACCCGGTAGCAAAAGGTACCTTGGGGGGCCCTGAAGGCAGTGAACTCCTCATCCTCAGGGGCCATCCGAATTTGGTTGTATCCGGAGTATCCATCCATGAAGGAGAGGGCTTGGAACCTTGTCGTGGCATCAATCAACAGCTCTGTCACTAGAAGGGGAAAATCATCCTTCGGACAGTGGCGGTTGAGATCGCGGAAGTCGATGCAGACTCTGATCTGCCCGTTCTTCTTCCTGATCGGCACAATGTTGGCCAGCCATTTGGGGTACTGAACTTCCCTCATGAAGTTGGCTTTGATAAGCTTGTCAACTTCGGCCTCAACCATGGCATCGTGGGACGGGTGCATCTTCCTGGGAGGCTGCTTGAACCCGCGATGGTTCGCCGGGAGACCAAGGCGGTGGACGGCTACCTGAGGATCTAGCCCCGGCATCTCGTCATAGCCCCAAGCGAACACATCACGGTGCTGCCTGAGAAAGTCCACGTACTGCTGCCGCTCCTCAGAGGGCATGGCAGCACTGACCAATGTGGGTCTTGGATCGTCCTCGGTTCCAAGGTTCACCTGTATTAACTCATCGACCATGGCGGGGACGCCCTTCTCAAAGGCTGGGGGTGCATCTTCCACGTCCTCTCCACTCGGGGAGGGATCGTCCATGGGAGAGACTGCGTTGGAAACTGCATTGGGGCTACCAGATCCTGCTGGGCCACTGGTGCTGGCGCGGGCGGTCGCGGTCATCTCATCAGGAGACTCGCGGGCCGTCGAGACCATGGCGACGTCCAATCGGTGAATCGGGAGGACGTAAGCGTCATCCAGACTTTCCCAGGGATCACTTGCAACAGCGACAGGCTCAACCTCACCTGCCAGGATCTGCTTATCCTTGCTCTTGTAATAGTCCGCGTCCAGATAGCGGGCTTCACATGAGGCAAAAGGAGAGGCATCTCCTTGAAGCACGCCTACTCGACCATTAAGGGAGTATTTGAGGCATTGGTGGTATGACGAGGGAACCGCCGCGTGAAGGTGGAGCCATGGCCTTCCCATCAATGCGTTGTACGCGGTGTCCTGAGAGACTACCATGAATTCGGTGTTGGCAACCAAGTCACCGAATTGGGTCTTCAAACGTATCTTGCCGACCGGGGTTTGCTCGGTGCGGTCGTACCCCTGGATCCTGAGGTCGGAGGGAATCAAGTCATCCTCAGACAACCCCAATCTCCGGAGCGTCCGAGTTGGAATCAGGTTGATCCCGGACCCCGTGTCGACAAGACAGCGCCGGACTTCAAGGCCATTGAACTGGCCAGTGACATACAGCGGACGAATATGTCCCTGTATAGGAGGGTCCTCATCCTTACCAGAGAACGAGATAACTGCTTGACATTCGGCGTCCTCGATCGTTTCGGCGTGAAAGGCCTCTGCAGCCGCAACCTCTGTCTCAAACTGGAGGGGGCTTTTCAGGGCTTCAGCGAGTGCCTCGTGCATCTCAGATGACATGCGCAGAGCCTCAAGGATGGAGAGCCTTGCTGGGATGTCGGCCAAGTGCTTCAGGACATCATACGTTTTGGCCAAGCGCGAGCCCCTGGTTGCAGGAGGTTGCTCTGCGGTTGGAAGCATGACGGGCCTTGCCGGTTGGATCGGTGGCCGACTGGTACTTGGCGCATCTCGCTGTTCACTGGCTGCAGTCCGGGAAATGGTCACCGTACTGGGGTCAGGAGGCCGGGATGGACCCGTGGCAGGGCGGAGCTGGTCGTGACGCGGCTGAGGCGGTTCTGCCTGGTCCCACACCACAAACAGTGGCGGAGGCGAATCCGTCATCCCCGAATGGGGGGGCGGCGCACGTCGTGCTCGGTTTTGAGCCTGCTGCCTAGTCTTAGTGGCGTGCACGGCCTGGCTGGAGGTACCAACGGCTGTGCCCCGGCGACTCCTGCTGCTGCGGTTCTTCCGACGGTGGCGACGACCGGGGACACTAGGGAGGTCCACCTAGTGTTCTTCAACGTCGGGAACCGAAAAGGGATTTACCAGCTCGACGGTGTTAACCGAAGCGTACCCAACGCCGTCATCGGACGAATCATCCATCACCGGGCGGATCCGAGGAGGGACCCCCATTTCCGGGGGCATGAAATCACCGAGAGTGCGGGATAGTGGCGGAACCGGCGGGGCGCGCTCTTCCTTCTTGCGCTGTCGCCGTTTGCTCCTCTTGGAAGAGGCAGGCTGGGACGACGATGCCGAAGCAGCACCCGCAGATTCTGGGGGCTCAGGCTGATTCAAGCGCGCGCGGATGATTCCATGGGCGCGAATGGTCGTCTTGCGGGCCATCCAGTTATTATACTTCTGGGATCCGCGGTTGGAGACCAGCTTCCATTCGTCCTCGTTGCCACTATCGTCATCTGATCCCACGAACACGCCCGCCACTTGTGCTGGAGCTGGGCCCAACCTGATTACATTGTTGTTAATCTGGTCTTGGAGCCAATCCTTAAACACATAGCACCGCTGGATGGTGTGCCCCAGGGCCCGATGGTAGGGTCAGTAGCGGGGGTTATTCGTAAGATGTGCCTCCTCTGGCCTCCAACACTCAGGCAGTCGCACAATCCTCTGCTCCAGGGCGCTCCGGAAATAACCGGGGACCTGATCCTCGTGGAATGAGTAAGTCAGGTGTCGCGGGCCCCTGGGAGTGTGGTCTTGACGAGGGGCTGGAGGGGCCGGCCGAGGAGGTGGACCCTGATTATCTCGCCTGGGTTGCGGCGGTACATTACGCGGAGGGGCCGGCCGGTTCTGAGGCTGCCGCTGCTGGGCCGGGAACTGAGCCCGTGGAGGCGGGTTCCTGTGAGGCTGTGGAGCTGGCCTCGCCGGCAGCAGCTCCAACGGCCTGGGGTCCTCTATCTAGGCAACAGCAGCGGGCTCATCCCTGCTGACTCTCCTTGCAGGAATCATAGGAGGCAGCGGGTGTGCCTGGCTGGCCTGTTGCAGGGCTTCCTCAAGACGTTGAGCTTTGTCTGAGAAGTCCCTGAACCCTCCGGGGTAATTTTGAGTGATCAGGGAAGGGACCAGCTCGGTCTTGACGTTCCCGACGCACATTGTCAGCAACTGCTCCTGAGTCAATGGCATGTCAAGGGAATACGTGAGACCCTTCCATCGGGCGACGAAGTCCGCGACTCGCTCATCAGGCCTCTGCTTGCACTTGAAGAGGTCTGCAATACTTGTCTTCCGGGTCGTGGAACTGAACTGGTAGAGGAACTGTCTACGGAGGTCCTCCCAGCTGGTCACCGACCCGACGGGGAGCTGGCTGTACCAGACAAATGCTGGCCCTTCCAGTGTCTGAACAAAGCAGCGAAGCTTAGCGGCCTCTTGCTGCGCCGGAGTCCCCAACATAGGCCCGCACCTCGAGTTGAAGTGGGCTAAATGCTGTGGCGGATCTCCAGTCACGTTGAAGGGAGCGAAAGTGGGATTCCCGAATCCCGGAGGCGCCGGCATGTCATCCACCCATGCTGGGTAGGGCTTGCCGTCCGGTGGGATCGCCACCTGCCGAGTCTCCAAGGCCTCCAAGCGGGCAATGAGTGTCGCCATCGGATCGTCCGGACATGGGTTCCAGTCCTGGCGAGGATCTCTAACCACGAGCGCATTGCATGGCCCTTCAATCGGGTCGTCGACCGGGTCGTCGAACTCGGCAGCTCGTGGGATGGCGGGCGGAGCGGCCCTTGGGGCAGCGGGAGGAATCCGAGCGGGGTCTCTCAGGTAGTCACGCCGCTCGGGAGGGTGTGGCGAAACATGCCGCGCCCTCTTGCCGTAGGCAATGGCCTCTCTCCTGTCGGCGAACACGGCGTAATCACGGTTGCCCGGGAGAGTCTCATCGAGGAGCGGTTGTTCCAGTCCCTGCTGTCCTGGCCTAGGATCACCGTAGTCAGGCCGCCATTCTGCAGCGCGCTCGGCGAGGAGCTGGTCAACCAGCTTCTTCTGTTCGGCGAGCTGCTGACGTAGCGTAGCCTTCTCGGGATCCTCCTCTGCCCTCTGCATGGAGGCAGATGGGTCGGCGGGCTTTATAGCCTCGCTGTGCTCTTTTCCTTTGCTGACGTTTCGGCTCAACGTCAGTGCTTCAGTGGGTGCGGGGAGCCCCAGGAGGTTCCTCTGATGATGAGTGACTCTCACCGATGGCTCTGACGACGGCTTGTCTTCGGGGGGGAAGCCCCCGTCGAGAAGTTCCAAGTCGTTCCCCTCTCCCGACAGGTCAGCCATATTGACCGTTTCTGTCCCTGGGGATGTACCCTCAGGGCCACCCAGTGAATCGGGCTGTCGGCGAATCACACTGAAGCGTAGGGCAGCGTACTGCCCCCATCCACGGATATACACGTGGGGAGTGGCTTCCTCGATAACTCTGCGGAGTACTTGAAAACACTCAACGCATCGTTGTTGGAGGGCCTCGTGGTGCTCAAATGACCCGGGGTGCCAAACCGCGGGGAGCATTGCCAGGTCAATTTGACGGCACTGCTCACCAATATCCTCCAGGTGCGCTTGACTCCCGGGGTATGGAATTTGTAGGCGGTGAAGACAGGAGCGAGTCTCCCGGAGAGTTCGACGGAAGCATTCGAACTCATCCGGGGTGAGCGATTCGGGTGCATCAAAGCCCGGTCCTGCGACTGGCCAAAACTTCTCGGGGAAGTGGCCCTCTGCAAGGACGGTCCAGAAGCTCCACGACTCAAACTCGGGACCCAGATCTCCTTGGTCCTCTTCAATGGCTGGGAACGGACGGGGAACCGGCAGTGGTGCCGAGGCGGGCCGCCGGGCTGACGGGCTGGCCGGCGGTGAATACGGCGAACAGGCCGATTGGCCTCCATATCCCGGGCCGCCCTCTGAGGGTGGCGGTGCCCTGGCTACCACATCACGATAGGACGGGCCGGCGAGCGAACATCCTGCCGTAGCATCGGTGCTCGCCGAGGGTGCTCCAGATCGTGGTTCGACCGTCGGTCCCCAGAAAAAGTCTCCGGCTTCTCCGACCGAGACGGAAGGCACTTCCGGAGGGGCCGGTACCAACCGCAAGCTTGATCCTTGGGGGTCTACCAGGCCCTCGTTACTCCGGATATACCTTCGTAGAGAAGAGGGGATCACATCGATCTCGCTCTCGGGGAGCACGAGGCTGACGTGCCGCATTCCTACCCCTGCCCTTGACTGGCGGGATTGGGGAAAGGGCTCTGTCGCCGAATCGTACTCCGCCTCTGAATCAGAGAAGCGAACTGGTCGGATCTCTGTCCGGAATTCCGTAACATTCTTCCCTCGGCGTCGACGCCTTGCCTTCCTGCCCCTAGGTGGTTCTTCGGGGCAGGGCTGATCTCTGTCCTGGCGTCCTCCGGTCGCACTGGTGCTGGGGCCAAGAGGACTGGAAACCAAGGTGCGAGGGGCACCGGGACAGATATCAAAGTGGACGCGGGGAGAGATGATTCCGGGCAGGCCTCCGGGCCGGGATCGGAAGGTGGGATGACCCATGCCTCCTGGATCGGCCACACGGAGTAGATCCCGCTGGTAAATAGCGCTACCGCGAGGTGGTCCGCGGTGGCTACTGCCTGTACCAGCAACCGGGAGAGTCAACCCAACCTGCCTTTGGGGCGGTCGAGGCCTCGATCCAGGTCGGGCACAGAAGTTCCCCTGCTCAGGATGCGCAGGGGCCTGGCGACTGGGGTCAACAGTGGCTTGGGCCAATGCGGCCGCTGTTGCTAGGGCCCCAAGGTGGGCATCCTCTTCCGCTCGTGCCCGACATTGGCGTCGGGACAAACGAGTCGGGATGAGCGGCGCAGGCAGGTGGAGAGCCCGCTCTTCGACTTGAGAGGCCTGGCGGCGGTGTCGCCGTGGCCTGGCGGGAGTCCTTACCATAGATCCCTGGAGCGAATCCCGGATAGGGTGATCCCGGGCATCTTCCACCTCATCCGCATAGGGAAGGGAACTGTCAGAGCGCTCCGGGGATAAGCTCCCGAAGCGGTTGGACGTTGAGGTAGGCAGCGGTGCCTCCCTGCGCGGCCCTTGGGGGCGGCGGTGGTGGCGAGGTGCAGCCTCCTCAAGGTCTAGGCGAGCCATGTCCCTAGTGGGGATGACTCCCTCTTCCTCATATCTCCGCACCAGGGTGTTGATCACCCTTCTCTGGATGACCTCTGAGGGGGAGAGAGGGCGTGGTCGTCCCGCAATTGCGGCTGCTGGGACGGCTGTGGAACGGGCGGGACCGCGCGGAGTAGCCGCGTCGGTGTTTCCCCTACCCCTGCGCCAGTGGGCGGGTGGCGATCGGGCACTGGATCGGGCGACCTGATTTCTGAAAGCAGGGAGAAGGACCCATTAACACTGACAGGAAAAAGGAATCGACAACCAACCATTAGCGCCACGACGCCTTCCGTGGGGGGAACCCAGGCCCTCGACGTTGCGAGACGGAGTGCCCGATGTCCCTTCCCCAGCCCCTGGCGGGTAAGACTGAATTCTTGGCCGGGCAACATGTCGGTCTTCCAACACCTCTGAAAGCCATCGGTCTTCGTATCGAGGAGAAGAGATTCACGTCGGGTTCACCATTTTTCTGTTTCGGTGCGGATGTGCGTCGGGTTACGCTGTTCCGCCAGGACGCGTTCGCGCGTGCACCCGTCAACCCGAGGGGATGGGCGCGCGGCTTGTGGTCCCGCAGTCCCGCTTTCCAAAGGTGGGCGGCATCCGTCCCTTATTCAGGGGCGTCTGCTCCTTGATCGAAACCGGGATGATGGGATGTCGGCTCCTCCTTCCTTGGACGTCTCCTCGGAACTCGTCGCCTAATCCGGGTCTCCCTCATAGATTTAAGACATGCTCGTGAATCTCGTTCCCGGCGCCATATCTTCATGGACACCGGTTAATTACGCTGCTTCCGCCCGGACGCTCCAAGGAGTCTGGTCGGGGCAGCAACCTGCGGTGAGGAGGCCGGGTGGCTCTGGGTGCTGGGGGCGTGTCGTAACACTGCGGCTCTGCACGTCTGTCTTCCGTCCCTAATAGGGCTTCTCGAAGGCATGATGGCCTGAGGCATCCCTCACTGGGTGCGGGGAACTGTGTCCCCTGAGGTTTTCCTCAGCTTCCCATGTTTAACACGGGGTATGCCGCGAATTTAGCGTCCAGCGGGGAAGGCATCGGACCGATCAACACGAAGAGTGGATCAGATGACAGAACCCCTTGCGGGGAACTTCCGACGCTGGGGCCAATGCATGGGTGGCTTCCCAAGTGATATGGAGTTGAGTGAAGTGGCATGACCCCACCGGGATGTGGCGGCCCGGGTAAGGATCAGGATGGATGATGGAGTGAAAAGCTTGGACCCCGTAGGGGCTTCCTACGTACCGCGTGTTAGCACGGATCAAAGTCAACGTAGTTCGGGTATACAGTTTAACGTCATGCTGGACGTCGGCAAGCCGACTCACGAAGGGGTCGAGGCCGCCGGGCGGAGGATTGAACCGAACCACCTCGCACAGAGGGGGATGGAACGGCCGGGTGGATCACAGTTTCACGTCATGCTGGACGATAAAAGGAGAAATGGAAAAAGGGGCTGTGGGGAGGCACAGTGGAGATACACACGGGCAGTCTCCCACAGGGGCGGATTCATAGGTGAATCGACGCAAGCGTGAACCCTGGAGGGGTCCACTGATGGAAGAACCGACGTGAATACGACCGAGACGACCAGGTGGTGGGCTTGAACCTCAGGGAGGCTTCCTACGTACCCTGTTTAGAAGACAGGGATCAAAGTCCACGTAGTTCATTCTGTCAGGACTTACGCACTTGAGGCAGCCCGGATGCGGCAAAACTCAGTTGGAAGGGACTTGGACCGAAAGTAGGAGACACCTCGATCCCAGTCACACCCTCTACTGGCTTCGGCAGTGGGGGAGCGCAATGGAGATACACATGTGCAGCCCCCCACAAGAAACTAGGGGTTTGTAATACCCTACCCCCGTAGGGAAAAGCCGCTCCCATTAAATCGTCCCTAAAGAGGGGCAATCCCGACATCCCTGCAGAGACGAGCGGGTGGGGGCCACATCCAAACCGGGGGGGACCCTGCGTGCGAGGCACGGGATCGGGTGATGCGGACGGTTTAAAGTCTTGCCGGACGAAGTACAGTTTAACGTCATGTGTTGAGGACGAAGCGGAC
Source organism: Viscum album (assembly GCA_963277665.1). Taxonomy (NCBI): domain Eukaryota; kingdom Viridiplantae; phylum Streptophyta; class Magnoliopsida; order Santalales; family Viscaceae; genus Viscum; species Viscum album. The sequence continues at coordinate 1,152,669,765 of OY728130.1, forward strand.
GGTTTAACGTCTTGCCGGACGAAGTACAGTTTAACGTCGTGTGTTGAGGACGAAGCGGACGGTTTAACGTCTTGCCGGACGAAGTACAGTTTAACGTCGTGTGTTGAGGACGAAGGTGCTTGGCAGTTTAACGTCTTGCAACACGGACGATAGGGGCTAGGCAGTTTAGCGTCGTGCAGCTTAGACGTAGTACAGTTTAACGTCATGTTGGACGGATGCAGTTTAGCGTCATGCGGGACGAATGTGCAGTTTAACGTCATGCTGGACGTATGTGCAGTTTAACGTCATGCTGGACGTATGTGCAGTTTAACGTCATGCTGGACGTATGTGCAGTTTAACGTCATGCTGGACGTATGTGCAGTTTAACGTCATGCTGGACGTTTGTGCAGTTTAACGTCATGCTGGACGTATGTGCAGTTTAACGTCATGCTGGACGTTGGTTGCCGCCGATGGGTCCGTGTCACTTCACGCGAGCCTGGAGGGCCGCACGGAAAGACAACGCACGGTGCGGGCACCCAAAATGAAGATCATCGGGCGCCACGCAGGCGGGTACCCTCAGGGGGTCAAGGGGGGCGACCCTGGCGGATTGCGCGCAAAAGAGGAGCTTTGTGCGCAAAACAGCAGGTCGGCGCGCAAAATGGCGGGCTGGCGTGCAATCGGGCCAGCCCTTTGCGCGCGGATGATTGAGATTGCGCGCACTAGGCTTCGGGTAGCACGCGGGGGCAACGGCTCATTCTCTAACGAACGGCCACTTTGAAGAGGGGGGTGCGCGCAATCGGGCTGGATTGCGCGCACCCGGGGGAAATTGCGCGCAAGAGGCTTCTTTTGCGCGCAAAGGCCTTCGGGTTAAGGATTATTCAAAGGAAAGGAGCCAAGGTGATTGCGCGCGAAGGCGAACCCCAAGGCTCTATTGCGCGAAAGAAAGGAGGTTACCTGAAGATCGGCATTGCGCGCGGAAGGGGTTGGATTGCGCGAACAAGCGACGCTTCGGATTCTGGCAACCTTCAAAACGTCGGGGGTCGCCTTATATTTATAGGCAACCCCGGGCGCGGAATCCGGTCTCGAGCGCGGAATTCCCTTCGCGGGCGCGGAATCAGGACCCGGCGCGCAAGGGAGCCGCGCAGGCCACGGGCGCGCAAAATAGCGCGCCGGCCCAGCGCATTGCGCACATCCCGGGAGGATTGCGCGCCGCGACTCAACTTTGCGTGCGGGCCTCTTAAATTTCGCGCAAGTCCTCCGGGCCCTCCGGAACGTGCCTCTGACTCCAAATATCACTTCGCTTTCCGCATCCGGAGCTTCGTTTGGGAACAACGGACTTTTCCGGCGTCTACAATGACAATGATATGTAATAATGCATTTAATCTGAGTAACTAGGGTCGGGTGTTACAATAATATTCCAACAAAGGGATCCCCCAAGAATGTGGAAATATTAGAGAATTCTTGGAGGAATTTTATAAAGTTTTTGAGGTTAGATTGAACTCATGGTTCCATTTCATACGTCCCATCATACATTATATAGATTCCTCAACTGAAATATATTTCATGCAAGATAATATTGTGCAAGATACCCCTAATGGTGGATAATGAGGCACAATGATAGGTGCAGAGGACCATGCCTCATGATCTGTGTCCATGGTAAAAATAAATTGCAGGTCCAAGCGGAGTTGAGGAGGCTAGGAATGCTAACCCAAAATCCCCAAATCCCAAAATCATATATGGGGGTCCATATCCCGGGATCTCAATGGTGAAAAATTGAGAGTGTGATATTCCACTACTCGGATTTTGTAAGTATACTTATTTACAGAACAAAATATATTATTTCCCGATTAGGTTGACTGATATGTCTCCTATCTGAATGGTGATAGGAGTATTGAGAACTATTTCATGGGATATAGTTGGCGGATTAAGGATCATATTTCCACCATGGTGCTAATCCACATAGAGGTGGTCGGTTAAGATAATCAAGCCATGGCCTCTGGTGAACAGCTGGTTGTGGTTATAGGTGACGCCACTAGCAGGGTGGTACCTGGGGCATACAGTGACAACTTTATCGATGTGGGGTTCAAGTGATGATGAAAATCCTCACAACATGGAGGCCATCCCATCTGACATAATTCTATAGGAGGATCCTACTACTAAACTTCTGTCTGCATTTCCAAAGTATGAGCCTTCATATCGTGAGGATATGGATGATTCTTATGCTGATATGGTCAAGGAAAATTGGATCATCCGGCACTGGGCATGTAAGTTTATCAAACCCTTCATTTAATATCTTCTATAATAGAAATGGATAAGATGTATGGGGTCACTTCTCCACTGGCTACATTTTCTGTTCTCTAGAGGGGTGGATGTTCAAGGTCTACACATGTTGATTTGTTATTACCTTTTTGGGAAGATTTCATAAAGTAGTTGCAATTTTAACATTACTTGGAATCAGGAGAAGTCTTTCAATACTTGAAATATCTAAGAGTAAAACCATGGGATTTGACATTTGGAATATAAATTGTACGAGCATTCAAGATTCATCACCAATTAATCAAGGATTTTTGTCTAACTGAGGAATCATCTCGAGGTGTTCAAGGAGAAGATAAGACAAGAATTTCTCTAGTGACTGATCTCCATGCAGAGTGTGACCAAGAATATATCAGGGCGTATGTGCTTCTCCCATAAGAAGATGAAGAAGAAAGGGATCTTGGGTGGTGATAGGATGTTTTGGTGGCCACATTCCAGAGGTCAGTAGATCTGAAGTGTATGAGCAGTTCCATAAGGACATCTGTTATAACTTATGAGAGTCTCCATTCTATGGATATTTCTTACTACTACCACATCTCTATGTCCTTGGTTGATAATTTTTGTGTACAAGGGAACTTTCCATGCTTTTATAAATTATCACACCTCAATCACATTTTTTAAATGACTAATGACCGATCCCGAAGCTCATGTGGGTCATACCCAATGTGAGATACAATGGATGACATCATAATCGTTCACTTTTTATGAGAGTGTTAGATAATCTTCGAACACACGGGGTCTTCTATTTCTGAATAACCACCAAGAATGTTCAGAATGAGAGAGTTCATGTCTGAAGAATATGGGCTCTCAGAGCAACCAAATTTCTTTTCCTATCTTGCGCTAGTACATGGAAAAGATAAATCCATGGGTTTTAGAGTCAATTGAAAAAAAGGGGAATGGAGAGTGTGAATCACAAAACCCAAAATTTGGAACATGAGGTGGATGGAATGCTGATACATGATGACTATTGACCATGTTTGAAACACAGTATCCATACCTCTATGATAAAATGGGGAAAAAATGAGGGTCGATTGCTGACAAGGTTCAAAAAAGGAAACTTAACTCAAAATTTCATTTGATGACCTCAGTAACATTGGCCTGGGATGGTAGGTTAGCCGAAGTGGAATAACTAGGTCGCTATGGGGTCCCTTCAGACATGAAAGTGTATAAGGATCCAAATTACGGGCATGTTAAGCATGGTAGTAGAGTGATGGAACATTAAAATTGCTTACAACACTCTTGTAATTATTCTACCATGGATTAGAACACATTGGATTTGGAACATTGGTATTAATAAATATCAAATACATCTTTTAGGGGGGCTCTCAGGTGAGGAACTAGGATGACTTGTAGTTTTACATCATACAAATGAGGTGGATGGACACACGGTTTAACTTCATACGGTGATTAGAAGGCATGGTATAGTTTAACATCATCTGATTAGGATGTGTTCCATGGTTTAACATCATGTAATCGGGATGTTTCACTTAGTTTAAAGTCATATTGAATAGCCTATGGTATTATTTGTTCCTAGTAAAATTATGCAGCCTAAGGAAAATAAACCTGGTGTGAATGAGCCAAAAGAGGCTTGTGTAACACATAATAAGTAAGAAACAGATGGATAGAAGAAATATGTGATTTGAAAAAGGGAAAATATCATAGATATGATCTTAGTTTAAGGTCATAGAATTTGAACCATGAAAGTGAGTGATTGGTAAGTAAGGGTTAGCCATTGACCATGTTTGAAACATGGGGACCTCTATTTGTTACCAAAAATCCATTAGGGTGTTAGCCTCGGATGGGAGGTGATCCAAAGGTGGCATAAGAACCTCGCCATTAGGAGGTCCCTATAGATGTGAAAGATGGCAGAAAACCCAAATGAAGAAAGACATGAAATGTGGAATGAATCATACCACCTATGTCATGAAAGATGTTTAAAGTCAAGATGATATGACTATAGTGGACAGAAATTATTTACGGTCATAATGTTTGGACCATGAAGATAATGTCAGTTCAGACCTTACCAAACTCATAAGCATACGTGATCTATGCTCGATGTGGGAAACAAGGAACGGTATCATAGATATTTTGACATGTGAGAAAGAGTATGGACTAAAAAGGAAGTGAATCAATATTTTCAAGGCTTGGATCAAAGGGGTGGCCGATAGGTAGATACCAACCATTTACCATGTTTGAAACATGATAATCATGACATTGTTAATCAGGAACGAGGTATGTGAATGAAAAATACACTTTTGACCATGTTCAAAAACATATTATTAGTGATCTTTTACCAAGGATCCATTAGGAAATGGGACCAAAATAGTAGGTGATCCAAAGGTGGTATGAGACCATCACTATTAAGGGGTCGTCTGGATACAAAATAAGATGGAGATCCAAATCAAGAAAGGCTCGAAGTGTGAAACAAGAAGGTAAAAGTGAATGGTAATAAAACACAAGATTTTTAGGCAATTAGGGTCATATTGTGTGGACCAGGATCAAGGTTAAGGGGCCAATGATTTGGATTAGCTCACGGATAGACCTAAAGAAAAAATGTATAGGTGTCACTATGTATCCCATGAGGTTTGGAATCAAGCCACATGTATTTCTTGAACATAGTGTGTTAGAGAACCGACCTCAGTAGGGGCCACCCTCTCTGGTGAGTGAACTAATGCATCCCATGATTATCATGGGGAATCCTTAACTTGATCATGGTATTATTACATTTTAATATCTTTCATTGATGACATAAATTATTAGTTTAAGTTCATAGAGTTTGTACCATTGAGGAAAGTATCCAAAGTGGTTATGTGTCGTGCGATGTTATGACTAACCTGACGTGAATGAGGCTAAGGAGGCCCAAATTTCTTGACATATCCAAGAGGAGACCTCTACATAGTTTAAAGTCATGGTGGATAGACCTGAGCATCTAGTTTAAGGTCATTGAGCTTTGGACCATGAGGGAGAATATATCAAAGGGACATTTACAATGTGGTGCTACAAAAAAACTAATGTGAATGAGCTCAAGGAGTCCCAACATAATACCACACATTCCATAGAACACCCCATATATAGTTCAATGTCATGTAATGTGAACTATAATTGAGCCAAGGGGACAATAGGTTTGTTAATCTATGGTTGGGGCCTAAGATGAAATGTTTAGTTGTCGCTACATATCCCTTGAGGATGAGAATAAATCCATACATAGTTCTTAGAATCTCTTGTATTTTAATGTCATGTGGTAAGGAAAAAATGTAAACTGATGTGAATTAAATGAAAATACAAGTCTAGAACTAAGATTGATGATCCACGAATCACTATGTATATCATAAGGATTATAATCAATAAAAAATAGTTCTTGAAGTAAACCTCCCTACATTGGTCTGATCCATACACAGAGAGGGGGCATGTTGATTGGAGTGGATGGACCAAGATATAGAATATAGGTGTCACTATTTATCCTTCATAGACTGAAATCAATCCATAATTAGTTCATAGATATGGAATTGTGGGTAAAAAATGTCAGGGTAAATGTCATCTCAAGAGAGTATATTATGGCACGGTGTAGTTTATCATCATACAACCAATATGCTTGTTATTACATAGTTTAAAGTCATTCAACTCAGCCTTTAAGAGATATTAGTTTAAGATAATAGATTTCAGACCATTTAATGAGGATTATTAAGTGTAAATATATATTAAGACACCATAAATTGATCTAAAGTGAATGAGGATCGAGGAGGCCAAACACCGTACAACACATTCCTGGGAAGAACTAAAAAATAATTTAAATTCATAATGTTTCAGCTTGGGTTACCAATTTAATGTCATGTATCTGGGACATGGGTATGTTACTTTTATGGTTATGCGAAAATGACTATCAGTGTTGTGAAATTTAATGTTTTTCAACTAAGATGATGAACATGTGGTTTAGCATCATATGGTAAGGACGAGGTGGAGGAGTCATTCCAAGAGGAATGTTCATGGTGAGGCCACTATAACATGATGTGAATGGGGATATAAAAGGATCTTATGTTGTGTTGTAAATTCCTGAGAGGAACCCATACATTTTAAAGTCATGATTTTTGGACTTCGGTTCCTATTTTAATGTCATGTTTCTGGGATGTGGGTTTCTATGCATTTTATCATCATATGGATAATAAATTTATTGTTACATAGTTTATCATTGTGAGAATATGAAGAAGATTCATTCATGAAAAGTACTTCTTGATGAACATGTCATTATTTGGGGGAGTGATGTGCTCCCCATATATGGTGACAAAAGAGTATACACCATTGGGATAGACCTTATGAATGATGTATTGTCCTTCCTACTTAGGTTCTAACTTTGTTGGATTCTTATCATGTATACTTTGTGTTCGGAGAGCCAAAACCATATAACCTTAGAAGAATGAGTGCAAGTAAAACTTCTTGTTGAATACTCTAGATATCTTTTTCTCATGACTCTATGTAGTGTGAAATGCTTGGAGCCTATATTCATTAATGTATTCGATTTCAGCTAGAAAAACATTGGCCATTCTATCTTATGCATGATTATCATTGACAGTTATTCATATAATGGAAACTGTATTACAATAGGTAGGACTGCCTCGTTTCCATACACTAAGGAATATGGGGTCACCTGGGTGGAATTTTGAGTCATCATTCGATAATCCCAGAGGGCATTGGGGAGCTTCTCTAGCTAAATTTTCTTTTCCTAGACCACCATATTCTATATAATTTTGGGGAGGTTTTTTTTAACACCTTGATCTATCCATTTTCCTACGCAAGGTATCAGAAAGTATGGTTGGAGTGGATGATTTACCTGGAATACAAAATATTCATCTTAGTTACTCGTAAGTTGGTTCCATTGTTGGTCAAAATGACTTGAGGGACTCTGAAATGATATATGATGATGGATCTCATGAATTAAATGATTAGTCGAGTTTTGACTTCCATGAGAAGAACTACTTCTTCCCACTTAGAGAAGAAATATTTTGTTTCTAGAATAAACCTAAAATGGGGAAGTGTTGCTGGTGGATATGGTCCCATGAAATCGAGTCCCTGGACTAAAAAGGGACCAGAATACTTCGTAGTATGGAGGGTATTTAGCAGTCAAGGAATGAATTTGTAATGGATCTTACAAGAATCACACCTTTTGGAAAACTCAATACGATCATGGAATTTGGTGGTCCAAAAGTATCCCATCCTTTGAATTTGATAGGAGAGTTTCAACTCTTCTTGATGAGTACCACAGTATCTTTCAGGCACTTCCTATATAACTTGGGGAATCTCATCTCCTTGAATGAAATGAAGGATAATTCAATCAAATCCACATTTTTATAGAGTCTTCTCAAGGTTAGGTCCACACTTGAGGCTAAACTATGTTGTATGCTAAGGGATTCACTCATGTTCAGCTTTTCCCAGTATGAGAGTGTTGTGATGGAGATACTTTATGTAGGTAGTTGTCTAATCAAAGGCCTCTTTAGCTATGAGGGGGGATTTAGAGTTATGGATATTGAAGGACTGGCAGTTAGTTGATTCACCTATTGTTTGTCGTCATCTTCTAAGGTTATGGGATCAATAACCCTTTGATGTGCCAAATGAATGAACTAATCATCCTGGCTAGGATCTATGAGAGAAGTGGATAAACTATCAAGGGAATCATCTTAACTATTCTATGATAGAGGACATTATTCACCTCTTCTTGATAAGGGAACTAGGCCATTAGATATTGAGAATTCTTGATAAAGGGAATGATCTCTAGATTCTTAATGAAATAATCACCATTTATTTTCTTGATGACTAACTCAAAATCCCATTTGATGTAAAGGTAGGGAACATCAATCTGGAGTTCTATCTCAAGACCAGTAATGAGAGCCTGATACTCTGCCTCATTTTTCATGTAGACTTCTGATAGTATGAAAGAATAGGGCAGGACAGCCTATGTCGGGATGATGAAGATGATTCCTAGACCCACTCTATTGAGCTTGGGGTTATTGGGCCTTCTAGAGATTAGACTCTGGGAGGCACCATAGAAATTCAGTTTTCTATATTTCATGACTTGGTCTATATAGAGGATAGCCTAATCTAGGAAATCACCATCCAGATACATTTCCTCTAGGGATGGATGAGTGGCTAGAAATTCTGTTAGTTCTTGACCCTTGATGGTCTTCTACGGAATGAACCTAACATTAAACTATTAAAGAATAACCTCCCAATGTGCTAACTGGCCTTTCAACATCAGGTAGTTTAGAATATAAATTAGAGGATCCATGTAGAATACTAGTTGTATCTCTTGATTTTGTAGATGGTTCATAAACTTTTTCACTTTGAAAACTAGTTCTTGGAATCTCTTATCGATAGGATATTATCTGGACTCTATGTCGAGGAGCATGTGGCTTAGATAGTATAAACTATTATATATACCTTAATTGTTCCTATAAGAAAAAAGGTCATCAAGGGATCATTATAGGGAGGTCAGATAGAGGATTAGAGGCCTCCTTAAGATGGTTGTCGTCAAAATCAGAGGCTACAGTAGATATCACTGGATTTCCTTGAAGTTGGTCTAGTGATCTTCATCCCACTGGTAGATGGATTCTTTCTTCATGATCTTGTAAAATGGTATAAAAATTCTAGACAGATTCATGATGAATTAGAATATATAAGATAAGTGTACTTGGATTCCTTGTAACTCTTAGATTTTACATGAATAAGGCATCTAACTAATGGCCTTGATCATTTCTAGTTCAATCTTGATGCCTTTTTATCTAATGATGAAGCCGATAAACTTTCCAGAGGTAACCCCAGAAGTAGAGTTTGAGGGGTTCAACTACAACTATTGGTAATGGAAGAAGTCGAATAATTTATAAAGATGGCTAAGATTGTACTAATACTCATGGTATTTTACCACCAAATCGTCCATGTAGCATTCCACTAACTTATCAAGAATCATCCTGAATATACGATGCATGGTTTGCTGATAGGTAGCTACTGCATTCTTCAAACCAAAATGAATTACCTGATAGAAGAAGGTAACTTGTATCACTCTAAAGGAGTTATAATACTCATCTTAGGGGTCTATTGAAATCTGTTTGTACCTAGAATACCCATTTCTGTAGGAGATATCCGAGAACCTAGTTGTGGCATCGATAAACAAATCTATCACGATAAAGAGAAAATAATCCTTTGGATAGTGGCAGTTGAGATCCCAAAAGTCAATATAGACTCTTCTCTACCCATTATTCTCCCAAACTATGATGATGTTGGCTAGAAAATTGGCATACTGAACTTCCTTTATGAAGCTGGATTTGACAATTTTTTCAACTTTGGCCTCAACGATGGAATCATGGGACTCGTTCATTTTTCAGGGAGACTACTTGGACCTATGATTAATTAAAGGAAGACCAAGATGGTGGATGGTTAACTGAGGGTCCAGTCCTAGAATCTCATCATATATCCAAGAAAAAACATCATGATGCTTCCTTAGGAAGTGGTCATACCACTGTTGTTCTTCTATGGGCATGGCTACACTGATCAGTGTTAGTCTCAGATCTGCCTTGGTACCTAGATTCAGCTGAACCAGCTCATTGATGGTGGTTTAGATTCCTTCCTCAGATGAATTAGGACTATCTTCAAGTTATTATTCCTCATATAAGGTATATAGATCATTGGTAAGAGGTGATTCTTCTAAACAAAATGATTCTAGAGGAACGCTAATGCCAGATTCTACGGTGGTGGAATCTTCACCTGGATACTCCCTCCCTACTAAAATCATGGTGACAGTGGTTTTCATACTTATTCCATCAGGCCTTCGACCAAGTGGTCTATTCTTGAGGTAAAAAATGGTGATGGGTTGGTTTATGATGGTTGAACCCGGCTTGGTAAAACAATAAATTTTGGTGATTAGATGTATCCATGGGGTGAAAATATCGATACGTGATAGGAGTAGGGGATTCTGGTATCATCTGATCCATATCAATATAGTAATATGAGGTAATATTATGATTTTATTAGAACCTAGGAACACATTTACCTATTCTATCAAAGACGAAAAAGAAGTTCCCCATGCCCAGCATTGTATCCTCTAAACAGTGAATCAGGAGGATGAATGCATCATCCAGATCTGTCCATGGGCTGGCTATTACAGAGGAACTCTCAATATCATTGCTCTTAAAATGATTTTCCTTGCACTATTAATAATTTTCATCCATATAGAGGTCCTCACAAGTGTAATAGGGAGAAGCTTCACCTTTTATAATGATGACTCGACCATTGAGAGAGTACTTGAGGAATTGGTGATATGAGGAGGGGACTTCTATGTGCAGATGAAATCAAGGCCTACCCATCAACATTTTGTAAGTGGTGTCCTATAACACAATAATTAATTCAATGTATGATTCTAAACTATCTAACTGGGTATTCAAAAAGATCATGCCACATGGTCTTTGTTCTATCTTGTTATACCCCTTAATCTTCAGGTCATAGGGGCTCAAATTTGCTTCAGAAAGTCCCATCTTGTGGATCATCTGGGTCAAGATGAGATTGATCCAAGTTAATTTGTTGACTAGATAATATTGGACCTCAACACCATTTAAATGGTACGTGATATACATTAGATAGATGTTCCCATGCATGAGAGAACTCTCGTATTCTTCGGAGAAGGAGAAGACGGCCTAACATTCTGATTTCTCAACATTTGTTTCATAGAAATTCTCATCTTCTGCAACCTCTATTTCAAACTGGAGGTAGATTTTCAAGGATTCATTGAAGGCTTCTCACATCCCTTTTGAGAAATAGAGATCCTTGAGGATCGAGATCTTGGCAGGAATGTTGCTAAGGTGCTTCGGCACATCGTACTTCCATGTCAATTATACATTTCTGCCTATAGTAGGTCACTCTATGGTGGGAAGCATGACTGGAACTGCTGGTGGAACCAATGGATTTTGGCTGGTGTTGGAAACATCCTACTAACTATTAAACAAACTACCCAAACATAACACTAGGGTACTATTGGATGATTGAGGCCCTAATAGATGTGGTTGATCATGATGTGACTATGGCAGTTCTGCCTGATCAATGAGAACAACTAGCGGTGGCATTGAATCTAATAAATCTGGATGGAAGGATTATGCCTACTGATCTCTATGAAACACCAACTATCTGGTCTTGGTGGTATGAATGACCTATCTTGAAGCACTGGACTGAGAATTCTAGTGGCTTATCTATCCTCAACTTCTCCTTCGATGGCATTATCCAAGGACATTGGGGGGTCACCTAATACTCTCCATAATCAGGAATCATGTTGGGATCCATCAATTTGATGATATTCACATAATCACACTCTTGATCATCATCATATGAGTCTTCTAATGTTGGGTGGACTTTGTTTGTGATTCCCATCTCCAGAGTCATGAAATCACCAAGCTTACGATACAACCTTGATTCCAGTGGGGTCCCATTCTTTCCATTGTGTGTTCAGTGACTACTCTTCCAAGATGTCAGGGGTTGAGATTTGGATGCAGAAGTGGCTATTGGATAAGGTGAAACAACCTCTATAGGCTTTTGTTTTCCTAGACAGGCACAGAAGACACTGTGGGAATTAGAAACTACCCTATGAGCCAAGCAGTCATCATAATTCTAGTTACCATAGTTGGAGACTTTATACCACTCACTGGAACCTTTTATAACTCTGTCAAACATGGCATAGATGTGTGCATACTATTCCGGAACTTCACCTAGCCAATCCATGCTATAATCCACCTAGTCCTGGATCCAGTCTATGAACACATAACACTACTTGATGGTATGTCCAATAATCATGTAGTAAGGGTGGAGATTAGGGTGATCAGTGAGCTCTCTCCTATGTGGATTTATTCATTCTAGAAGCTTCATAATTCCTTGTTCTAGAGAAATGTAGAAATAATCAGGAACCTTGGCCTCTAGGAAGGAGTATCTTCTATTTATCCTATCTATAAGGGGAACTCTGGGAGCTTGGTCCTGATTAGGGGCTAGAGGAAGATGAGGGGATGAAACCACACTCTCTAGTCTAGGTGGTGGTTCCAATCTAGGGGGTTCCTTCTGATTCTGGGGATGTTGAGTTAGAGCTTACTAAGGTTGTTGTCCTCGACAAGGCAGTTCCTGGTGAGGCTCTACGAGCAATAACTCTTACAGCTCTAGAGCCCCCATCTGCACTGTGGAGGAAGTAACTATCTTGGAAAATATTCTTGCAAGATCTAGATGAGGAAGATTACATGCTTTCTTGGATTTCAACAAGGCTTCGTCTAGGCATTGATCCCTGTTAGTGGAATCCCAGAATCCACATAGGAAATTATAAGTCATGAGGGTGGGGACTAATTCTATTTTTACATTCCCCATACACATTTTCAAAAGCTTCTCTTGAGTTAGTAGAATGTAGAGCGAGTAGGTAAGGCCCTTCCACCTGGCGATGATGTACACTGTGAGATCATCTAGAAATTGATTTCACTTAAAGAGGTCAGCAACACTCATCTTGTATGTGGCGAAACAAAACTGGAATAGAAATTTCATGTGAATTTATTCTCAACCGATGATGGACTCAATGGATAACTGGATGGACCAGACAAACACAGACCCTTCCCATGTTTGAAAAAAAACATCTGAGCTTGGCTGATGCATGATTCTCTAGGGTTCTAACATTGGTCTTCACCTTGAGATGAAGTGAGCAAGATGATTCTGTGGTTCTACCATCCCATTCAAGGGTTAAAAGGTTGGATTATTGAAATTTAGGGGTGCTAACATATCATCCACCCATTATGAATACAGATTTAGATCAGGTGGGATTTCTAACTACCGTGTTTCTAAGTCTTTGATCCAAGAAATGAGAGAAGCTATCTGGTCATCCTATTGAGGATTCCTATCTTGTTGCGGATTCTTAACCACCAAATAATTTATCATCTCATCAACATGACAGTAAAGATCATGGGATCATTGATCAATCTTCATAACATCTTCCAAATCATCTTGAATCAGATCTTGAAGAGGACTCTCGTGCTATTGGGGTGGATTCAGCGATTCATACCATGGTTACATTCCATACCTATCGAGATGCATGGGGTCAACAGGATCAATTGGGAGCAACTGGACAAGGATGGAATGTGGCTTCCTCTACTTCCCGAGTGGAGGAGGAACATGGTCTCACCCAAGGGTCACCGTAATATACACGTCACTTGGAAAGGAGCTAATTGACGATCTGTTGTTGATCCACAATATCTTTTCTTAGAGTAGAAACTACATGATCATCCTTTTTCTTCTATATGGAATTAGGTGTATCTGATTCCTTGAGTTTTCCATTACCCTTGTTGAGATTCAAACCAATGGGAAATGACAAAGAGGGTTCCCCTAGTCCAAGGGTATGCCTCTACTAGTGGGTGAGAATGACTATAGGATCCATGAGATATTGTTCTATCTCAGTAGAATGGTTATCTCCATCAAATATTCTTATGAATTCCCCTTCCTTTGGAATCATGTGTTTATCCGTTTTCACTATGATGACACCTAGCATGTCCTCTATGTCACTAGGTGAAAAAAGTTAACGCTTAATAGGATTGAAGTGAAGAGTAGAATATTGTCCCCAACCATGGATCTTTACATGTGGATACACTTATTAAAAGATTTTGTGGATCACTTTGAAGATCTGAACAAATTATATTTGAAGATTATTGTGGAAACTGAGTGACATAGGATGTTACAGCACTGGAATTGATTCCAAATCAACTATACGACATTGTTGTCTAGTGTCATCAAAGTGGTCTCTACTATTTGGGTAATCCAACTTATGGTCAAGGAGGTTAAAATGCATTTCCTGGATGGTTTGGTGCAAGAAAAAAATCTCAACCTGAGTTAGGGTATTTAGAATATCGAAGTCAGGAACTACGTTTGGATATAAAATCATTGAATGTTAGTTGGTGGCTAGAGTTTCCCATAAACTCACATGCCCAAAAGTGGGATCTATCTCTTGGATACCCTAGGCTCCAATAAATATTGGTTGAGAAACTGGAAATGGCATGGCTATGGATTTATTTGTTGGTTGAATAGTTGATGGAGATATCACTACGTGGACTGACTGATCACTAAATGATGGGTCATCTCTGGGAGGTGGTGTCAACCATAGCATCACATCCCTGTAGGATAGGGTCCAATCAATGACTCATGTTTGAGGGAAGCATTGGTCATTTTTTGATCCATTGGGTGATCACAATCTATCATATCCCATAATTATTCTTCATGATCACATGTAGAGGTATAGAATGAAGATGGTGATGACAAAGAAAACTGCACTACGAGACCCAAGAAGGAAGTCAAGTCTTCATTCTCATGCATATAAATGAAAATATATTTGGGGATCTTGTGAAATTTACCTTCTGTGATGAATAATCTTACCCACTAGACTCTTACCCCAAAATCTAATACCAAGGATTGGGGGAGGGATCTATCATCGAGTCAACCTCTACTTCAGAATATGAGAAGTGAACACGATCGACAATGACCTGTCACCTCTAGAATTTATTCCTTCAATAGTTACGGTTCTCCCTTCAACTCTGAGATGATTTTTTAAGGAATGAAATTTTTCATAATGATAAGGACCTTCATGTTGTGGCTTTATTACATACGTAGGACCTCCACAATGATTTTTTAGTATATAGGGAGGACCTCCATATCGATTGTTGTCTTTGAAGTGGGGATGAACATTGCACAAACTATCGATGTAGAAGGGAGGACCTATCTTGTGGTGATCAAGAACATGGGGAGGACCTCCATGTTAGGGTGAATGAGTATGGGGATTACCTCAGTACTAGTTGTTGAATGTGTGGGGAGGACCTCCACTCTAGTTGGTTGTGGCATGGGGAGTACCTCTATGTTGGTTGCTGACGAGGGAATGAGGAAAACCTTCATAATGATCATCAATGAAGTGGGGAAGACCTAAAATTTGGAGGAGTATGGAGTGGGGAGTACCTCATCTTTAGATGGGGATGATGCGAGGAGGACCTTCATGTCGTTGGTCAGAGACACGAGGAGGACCTCTATATTAGGAACCATAAGCAAAAGGAGGACCTCCGTACTGGTAATCAAAAAATCAGGGATGTCCTCTGCTTTAGTTTATATTGAGAATATGGGGATGACCTCCAGGTATGGTGTGAGATTGGGGAGGTCCTTCACTCTGACTGGTTCCTATAAGGGGAGAACCTCTATAATTAGTCTCATCATTGCAAAATGACCTGTAACGGATACTAAAGAAACTAGTGGCTAAAAGAGTCAAACCCACTTACCTATTATGTCGATTAGGGGTCAATTCCAACTAGTAATTGAGGGGTATCTGCTCTGTAGTGGTATGGAGTTGTTGTAGTACACCGGGGGTGGAAATATCCATGAGAGTTTTGGAAGGCAATTCCCCCTAACGAGCTGCCTCCCAAGCCTAGTCCCAACATTGGCATCAGGTCAGTCGGACTGGGGCTAGAAGAACCGGGAAATTATCCATCTATTCCTCATCCTAGAATACCATTCATTGGTGGCATTGATGTGACCTGGTGGGATCCCTCGTAAGAGACACCCATGAAGTGGTCATTTATATGGTAACTCAAGGATCCCCAACCTCCTCGGCATAGGGGAGTGAGTAAAATGATCTCTCTGGGAGAGGCACCCAAAGAGGTTTGTCGATGGGGTGTGGATCAAGGGATCACTATATGGCCCTTGGGGGTGGTGTTGATATTGAGTCATAAAATCCTCCAGGTCTTGACGAGCCATATACATTGTGGGAATGAATCTATCCTGATCATATCATAATATGAGGATTTATATCACCCTCCTATGGATGATCTCAGATTGTGATACATAGCATGTGCACCTGGTAGATGATGGTGTAGTAGATTTAATGGTAGAGGTGTGTTAATAATGGATATTTTCATAGATCGACCTCATTCCCCTGCATCGATTGGTATTGGGTGAACGGGTTCTTGTAGCTTAGGTCCTGGAAATCAAGAAGATTCAGTTGTTAGTACAAGTTCTAGGAAAGCAATTCCCAATGTAGCAACATAATCCAGTCTTCCATGGATGGAAAGAGTGATCCATGCTAATTATGCCATAGACCGGGATGTTCACCATTCAAATTTCCCAACTACTAGTGAGTTACACATTAGGCCCACTGTTTTGCTTAGCGGGACCTGGTGCCGGATAGATGGATCTGATGACATGCTTATCTATTGATTTGAGGTCTTTAACTCTACTAATTCTTGCATTAAGGGTAATATATTCACATGAAGTTTACCATATCTATTTTAGACTATTTCTCTAGAGAATATCCATCTTGTGAAATTTTGTGATGTCGACGACAGCATTATACCCTTCATTCCTGCATTCCAAAGGTGGGTGGTATCTTTCACTTTATCAATGATGTATACACCTTGATCAAAATGGGATAATGGTATCTTGGTTCATTATTCCTTGGATTCCTCCTTGTAATTCGTCACCTAGTCCAAGTCTCCCTCATAGATTAAGATATGGTTCTTGAAACTCATTCCCAGTGCCATATATTTGTGGATGTCAGTTAATTACAATGCTTCTGTATGGATATTACTAGGGGTCTTGATAGAGAATCAACCTTTATTTAGGGGATTAATCATGTTGGGAATCATTATGGTATGTCTAGAAACTAGAGCATTGGTCATATGTATTCTTCCTCATAAGAGGGCTTCTCAAGGGCATGGAACCCGAGGCATCCAATGTTGGTCATTATGTATATTATTCTAGAGGCATGTCCTATGAAGGTTTTCCTCAGGAATCCCATGTTTAACATGAGGTATTACATGAATTTAACTTCTTTCAGAGATAGAGTGGGTTTGATCAGAACACCTGATGGAGACAAATCAGAGAGGTGTGTCCCTATGAGGGAACACCTAGAAGGTTTTTGAACTAGATGGATCAAAATTCCTTTGAAGGTGGACCTTGTATAGTGTGTCTCATTAATAGAAGATTCCACACCATAAAGGATAATTTTTACACCACTAAGGGTTTATCATAGAGGTATGCCCAAATGAGAGAGGTTCCAAGGTGTACCATTGGGCAGGATTGAACCTTGTGGAGGTGTCCTACATACCCTACCTAGGAGGTAGGAATCGAAACTCACGTAGTTCAATAAATAGAGTGGTACTTATGTGTGTCAACTTCCCTTCACAAGAGGATTTCTCTTGGTTGGATTGTGTGTGGATTACGTAAGGGAGTTTCTTGAAAACTACTAGTAGAATCAATGATGAATGGGGATTACATATAGGAACAACCCAGATGGATTGCGTGATCTCATTGGGATGTTGTGGCTCAGGTAAAATCAGGATGGATTGGGAGTGGAATGGGTGAACTGGATGGAATGGATAAAGTGTTGGTCTCGAATCTCAATGCGGTTTCCTACATATACTAGTTAGTTGGGAATCAAAGTCCAAAAAGTTATGAGTGGGTCATTAGGGTGTACGCCTAAGGAGGAGGCCCATTTGATGGGACATGTTTTGGATTTAATGTAGGAATAGTCCATTTAGAGATTAAGACTAGTATTACTCCATAGGGGTGCCCATTAAGTGTTTGTATG
Organism: Viscum album; assembly: GCA_963277665.1. Lineage (NCBI taxonomy): Eukaryota > Viridiplantae > Streptophyta > Magnoliopsida > Santalales > Viscaceae > Viscum > Viscum album. Next base: position 1,152,687,670 of record OY728130.1, read on the forward strand.
GATTTCATAGTCACTATTGACCTCTAATCCCACATAGTTCATTCTCAATGTGAGAAAAAAGAGGAAGAAGGAGACCTAATTCTCTAGTCTCAACAGAAACATCAATGAAAGATGGTGTGGGCGTATGCATGTGAGCTACCCAAGGAGGATTTCATTATATGTGAGGAGGATCTCATTCCATGTAAGGAAGATCTCATTACATTTCATTCATACACAGAGCGTCCTATCAAGGGTTCCCTTGGGCTTATGCATGGAAATAGCTCGAGGTGCCCTTGGTGAAAAAACCCAAGGGGAGAGATATGGAGGATTGGGAGTGCGGGGAGTGAGATGTTCACAAAGACCATACCCTCTCTGTTGCTTTTAGGGGGATATAATTCCATGTTTTTCATACACAGATACATCTTGGGTTTGCCTCACATTGTGAGATCACAATTTAACATTGTGTGTTGAGGATGTTTGTGATAGGAAATTTAATGTTATGCAGTTCAAACATGGGGGACTTACTCCTCACCCTTGGACATACATTACTATCTCCCATCGACCCTTGAGAGGTGGATGGATTCACAAATTATTGAAGGATAAATTTTTAAAGAGTGGTCAATAGTGAGTTCAATGTTATCATATATATGCTGAAAAGAAAAATCCATTAGTGTAATTATGCTGAAAAATAAATAGGTAGGGAACCGTAACAGAGGATACCTCATGAGAGACCAAGAAAACACTATGTATAAACCTAGAGGGATGTGGGGAGGAGGGTCTCGTATAGCATGAGGAATCACTAAGAAGTGATTTATGAAGCTCAAATTCTTCGTGGATAATAGGGGCCTCATGAATAAAGGAGATTCATGAGACATGGTAACCCTACCTTTGCATGATATCAAGAGCTAAAATGGGAGTGGTTATGAATGATGAGAACTTCGTGAACCCTAAAGTACCCTGGTGGGTATTCTTCCTCCATGAAGGGAATTTTTCTTCATGATATGAATCTCTACTTTAGGTATAGGTACATAGGAATAAGGGAAATGGGGTATATAGATACTCAAGTACCTTGGGTGATCCATTGTGTGGTCGGGTTTGCAGTGCTTGGATGCTTCATGAATCTATAGATCAGAAGTGGAAATTTCAGGGTAGACATGCATTTGGAGGGGGAATGGGCTGGATATTTATAGGTAATGGGAGTCACAAATCTCAGAGGCATTCCATGCAGCAAAAGAGAGCTCCATGAAATGGCGTGGCTCCATCAAACTCATGGTGTTTTCCTTAAAATTCCTTAGCATGGTTGTGGATGGAATCAGACTCCGGTTAGTTCCATATCAGTCTTGCGTGGTCATAGTGTAAGGACCTACATGAAGGGGAATTTCGAGGTAGACCCGTTGAATGGTTTTGGGGCCGTTAGAGCTGGGATTTCATCCCAAATTTCCATGGTGCTTCTACAATTATCCCAAGGCACGTATTTTGAGGCAAAAAGTAGCTCCAAGGTAGTTAATGAAGAAGGAATATAGGATCTTGTGGAGATTTTTGGATTATCATTGTCTAAACCAGTCCACAAAAAAGAAAATGTACCCCTCACTAATGATTAATGACCTCTTTGATCAGTTTCAAGGTACGAGATGGTTCTCAAAGATCGAACTCTAATTCGGTTACCACCAGTTGAGAGTTCTTGAGGTTAATATTATGAATTTGTAATTCTTATTTTTCTATATACACTAAGAGTTATTGGTGATGTATTTTAGTGTGAAACATACCCCTATTGTTTTTATGGCACTGATGAACCAGATCTTCCATCTTTACTTCGACTGATTTGTAGTTTTCTTCATTTATGACATAATAATATATTATATATTAGAGGGTGTGTATGCATATCACTTGAGGATGGCCATATAATTTCTTTAGGATAACCATGTTTAGGGTAAGCTCTCAAGGTGTCAGTTTTAGGTCCACAAGATTCACTTCCTAGGGCATGTAATTTTTCAAAATGGATTATCCATGGACACAATAAGGATCGATGAATTTATTTCTTGAGATCCACCCATGAATGAGTCATAGGTGAGGGTTTTTTTCCATTTGGTGGAGAACTACTAGGGGTTTATGGTTGACTTATCTAGTATTACATCTCACTTGACCTTCGTGCTGTGGAAAGGGTATTAATTTACCTAGACTAAGTAGTGACAAAGGTCTTCTAGGATTTGAGGTTGAGGCTGATGAGTACTATCTTTTCTTAGACTACCAAGGGAGGGAATGGAGTACATAGTGTATTGTGATGTGTTAGGAGCTAGGCTCATCTATGTGTTTATGTAGTGGTAGAAATTTATTGCATATGGGTCAATGAATTTGAGACCATATTATTATAACTATGTAACTCACAACCTAGAGTTGGAGGTGGTGGTATTTTTTCTAAAGATGTGGAGGCACTATCTTCATGTATATCGCTTTGTTTTTACTCATACCATCAATGTCTCAGGTATGTATTCACATAGATATAGACCTAAAACTAAGACAAAGGCACTTGTTGGAGTTCCTATAAGACTACAAATTTTATATAGTCTATACCCCTAAGAAGGTGATGTGGTGATAGATTCCCTTAGCAGGAATTCCTAGGTTCATTTGGTGTAAAAGGTGTCTAAGAATTTTTCTTCCTTGTAGCTAACCCTGTTTGATCAGGATGGTGTGAATTTTCTTCATTAAATGGTGTTGAATTCTTCACTCCTCCAACATATGATAGATTCCCAATTGGTAGACATCGAATTTGAGATCTTTTGTGACCAGATACCCTTAGGAGATTCACCACCTTATTTTTTAACAGAGGTAATCACTTCAACCATTTCCAAGAATGAACATTGGTCCTAGTCACAATGTTAGAGTTAATGAGGGAGCTTTTCACTTCTCATTTTTTTGTACATACCAATGCGGGGAAGATGTACAAAAACCTTAACCAGTAGTTTTGATGAGCTATAAAGAGTCAGAACATGGATAATTTAATCTCTTAGTGCCTCACCTATCTATAGGTGAAGGTTGAGAAATAGGTTTCAAATGGTTCTTTATAGACCCTTAGGATCGTGAAGTGAAAATGGGATGGAATATCCATGGACTTCATGATAGGGATTTCATGTATAGGGAGAGTCCATAATTCCATTTGGGTGATATTTGACCAACTCACAAACTCATCGCACTTCCTTTCTATCCAGGAGCAGAGTTCAGTGGAGAATTTGGGTCATTCGTACATACAAGATATTTTCCACCTTCATGGGGTCTCCATGATTATTTTATCTGAATGTGATATGAGATTTATCTCATAGATTTGTAGATTCATACAGGAGGAATTTAGGACATAGATAAGGATAAGAACAACATTCCACCTCAGATAGATGGGTAGACCGAGTGCACTATCTAGGTGTTGGAGGACATGCTGAGGGCTAGCATGTTAGACTTTCACTAGATATTGTTGGATCACATTCTATTGTTAGAGTTTTTGTACAATAATATATACCACTATACTATCAACACGACACCTTTTGGGGCCCTATAAGAGAGACCATGTAGGTCACCCTTGTTATGGATTGAGATCACTAAGGCATTTCTTATTATGCCAAAGATGGGGCAGGTGATGATGGAGAAGGTCTAGCTCATCCAAAAGTGGATGAGGACAACCCAGTTTAGGCTGAGATCTTATGCATATCAAATTTTTATACCCTTTTAGTTTGAGAAGGGAGAGTATTTTTTTATGATAGTCTCCCCAAGAAGGGTATTGTAGATATTCAGCTAAGGAGGAATGCTATCCTTGAGGTTTCTTAGGCTATTTAAGATCCTTTCGATGGTTGGTGAGGTTTCTTATGACCTCTATATACCCCTATAATTGGATTAGTTGTACGACTTCTTTCATGTGTAACAAATGAGGAGATGTGTGTATGGGACCATGCATGTAATTCACTAGAGAAAGCTAGTCATTGAGGATGAATCCAATTTTGTTAATCACCTAGTGGTGATTGAGGATCAAAAAGAGAGGAACTTACTTGGAAGAACCATTCCCTTGGTTCGTGTGTTGTGGCAGCATGGGAGCATGCAGGAAAGCTCTCGAGAGCAGAAGAGACATATACGAGCTCAATATCCTCACCTTTTTTGTTAGATTTTTTATTTTATATTGTGATAATATTAAAGGATATAATAATTTAGAATTCATTTTCCCTTTTAATACTTTTAAATCTATCTATAAATATATTTTTGGAGCTAGGTGTTGAGACGGTGAATCATTTTGAGGTTGGGTGTGCTCGGATTTAATTTTATAAAATATTGAATATATTTTATATACACACACGAATTTTTTAAGAAATAATGGGATTACACTTAAATGTAGTCTCAGATTGAAAATCGAAGAACATGGTTAAATAATGAACATGTGTTTTATCCTAGGCATGACCTAAATTTGGTTTATGCGGGGTGTCTGGATAAAACAACTATTGGCAGTTGTGTTTATTAAATTAATTATTTATTTAATTCATTCATTCATTAAACACATAAAATATAATTATTATATATAAATATAATTTTATAGTGGATATCCATGATTATCCACATAATCATGGGTTCATATAGAGAATATTTATTCCACCATCTGTTGTCAAATCAAGTTTATATGAAAACGAGCCTCCGAATCTAGGAAAATTGGGGTACAACAAATGCAAAGACTTATATCCATCATTGGAGAGTGTTCTCTTCATCAAAAAATGATAAAATATTTATCTGAGACTTGTATTTTGTGTATTATACCCCATATGACAAAAATATCATGCATAGTCATTTTCTTGTCTTTGATCAGTGTTTATTATGATGCTTTTCATGTGATTACATAACAATTTCCATTTGTTCATTAAATATATATCTTTTGTTCCATGTTTCTCACCCTATATTTCCCAAATTGTACTCATTTTACTAGAAATCTTGTCCAATTATTATTTCACCCTTGTTTCTTGTGATTTTCCCCTACCATTCTTCATGTTATTCATTACTGGACCACAAGGTTTCGATTCGACTACTGTCCGGCATTACTGGGAATGACCAGACCCCCAGATTCATTATAGATTCAAGTGAGATGAATGGTTTGAAAACTTAGGGATATATTCTTGTATATTTTTTATTTTATTGATTCTAATATGGATTTTTAGATCTTATGTGGTGATGGGAGACAGTCATAGGCACAACAGTGTGAGACGGGTTCTTGTTGGATTCATACAGATCAAAGGAAATCTGATTTCCGGCTATCAAAGGGATGGAATTGATTACTAGAGTCCTCCTTACAAATTATGGGTGGTAAAATAGTGGGATTCATTGTGGAAGGTATGGATCTAGAATATGTGGGAAGTTTCCTTTGTTTTTGGTATAAATCTGACATACACATCTTGTACTATGATAAACACATATCTTGTTGTCTTGTTCCTATAGAGGATAAGGTTTTAGGTTGGAGTAAAATATCACACATCATGTGGAGGGAAAACACACCATGTGACCTTTATCTGACCAACTAAATCTATATATGGAGGCCACACCTATGACCCCATGCAAGGGGACATGCCTTGTATAGGATTATACAGACCCAACTAGGGGTACAAGGAGGGCCTAGGGTGGAAGAGACATGTTGTGTAGTCCCCTTACACGTTGTGTTGGTATATATGTATAGTGATATGTGTATTGGTAGGGACATGACAAGGCATCGTGGTAAGACCACACACTATATGTTTCCCCTTACATGCCATGTACCCCTGCTTCATTTTGAGGAAACTTCTACCTCTCGTATCTCCTTCGTTTGGACTTTGATTTTGGCCTATGAGTAACCTATCCTAAGTGTTATTTCATGTACAAAATTATAATGGTCTTAATAATGTATTTGGATATATGATGTGACATGTTATGATGTGATTATTATTTGGGTGGAACTTGATAGTGGTTGTGGCCAGACAATATCATTAAAGTGGAAACCTCCTATGGAGTCCAGGGCATGGGTCCTATACCACGATAGTGGAACCCTCCTACTAAGATAGGGTATGGGTCCTCTATCTATATACCACTATAGTGGAACCCTCTTATGGAGTTATTGAATGGGTCACCAACCATCACAGTGTAACCCTCCTGAAAATTCAAGTCATTGGTCCTCTACCACTAGAGTGAAACCCTCCATCGAAGTTAGTGCATGGTTCCTTTAGAACTATAGTGTAATCCTACTATGGAGTTAGGAAATGGTTCCTCTACAATCAGAGTGGAACCATCCTGAAGAGTTAAGGAATTGGTCCTCTAACATGAAATTGGAACCCTCTAACAGAGTCAAAGAATGGTTCATCTACCCCAAGAGTGTAATACTCATGTAGATTTAAGGCATGGTTCCTCTACCATCAAAGTGGAACACTTTTATTGGAATAAGGAATGGGTCCTTTATCTATCTATAGAGTGGAACACTCTTATTATAATAGGGTATGTGTCCTCTACCTAGAGATTATTCCCCATGACTACGTGGTACAGTGGTGAGGTGTGTCATAAAATGGACATTTCTTTGTACAGATGCGTGAGATGTTGGGAATTGTTGATGGACCCTTTGGCATTATTGGATATCTTTTTTCTGGGTTGTGCTATGAGATAGAGATCACCTTTATCACTCATTTTGGATTATTTTTTGGATAATATATATATATATATATATATTTGTATGCATGTTGTTGGATTTATTTAATCTCTTTCTATGGCTTGAACTATCTATTACTATCATGTATTTTACTACTCCCCCTTCATCATTTGGGTCATCCTACTGGGTATGTATATACTCACCCCTTTATGGGATTTTCTAATACTTGTCGTCTCTTATAAAGATGAAGAATAGGTAAGTGGTGACTACAAAGGGTAATAGGGATTCCCTATTGAATTTTAATATGTATGGTGGTCAGGTTTGTAGATTCATATTTGGGATCTCTCAGCACTTTAATTTTCCTTTTTTTTTTTGAGGTTGAGACATATTTCTGGTTGGGTTTGTATTTTTTCCCTTAATCCTTCATTTTATGATGTCTTACTTGTGTATTCCCTAGAGGTTGTCACATGAATGGTTTATTCTCTAGATATTACATATTTTATTATTAATACTCTAAAATTCTATATGAATATAGTTGGGTGGATTCATACAGGTACTTAGGAAAAGGCCTCCCATATTAGTTATTCATTTTGGCACTTATCATAGTCCCCTAGACTATTGAGGTGGGATTAGGGAGTTGCGTATCGAACATAATTAGGTCGAGTCGTGAAAATATCAATATATAATAAAAATTAATAACATGAAAATCATGAATACCTAGATAAACAATGAAGTATCATCCATTATTAAAAACCAAAGGAGAATGTTTGATGTTTATCACCAACGCAGTAGTGAAAAATTATATGGCATCTCAGAGAATACCTCGCCTAATGGATCCCAATTCATTACTAGAGAAATATAAAACATATAAGGGGTGATATCTCATTCAAAGAGTAGTTATGTGTAGTGTTTCAATAATTAAGTGATCTACACCAATAATTTCATGAAACTAATAGACACAATCACCAATTCTTTCCCACACCAACATAATGTATCAAATCCCATTAATATGCATCCATGACACTCCTCTTTTAATACAGAAATAAATTAATAATATTCAATGCATTTAATTTTTCATATTTCAATTAATAGGTCCATTTAACCTATTAAATGCAATTAGTGTAGTTTTTAATCCATTTATATTAGATTAAACTGAAGAAACCATGTGGTAGATGCCACAGTGATAGTTCTAGCCGAACGTGCACACTACATTGGGTCCAACAAAGTCTAAATTTATTAGTTAAGGATATATTTCTAGGAATATATCAATAATTTAGATTCATCACATGCATATAATTAAAATAAATATCTAAAAATGAGTTTATAAGGATGACTCTATCTTCATAAATATTAATACAGTGAAGTAACATACGGATAATTTAAAAACTCAATAAGGATAATCTTATAAAGATCATTTCTCATTATGATTATTGAATTATTCAGGGGCTGTATGGATGATTAAAAGATTCATAAGAAATACTCAAATATTTATAGATTTTGAATATACTTTATAAGGTTTATAAACTATAAGGAGTCCCTTACACCAAGAAATTAGTTTTCACATCTACGATCATGATGATGCATTTTAATAATGCATACATGGATTAATTATCAAGTGAATTTCAAGGAATAATTAAATGATAAGTAAACCAAACTTTGTTGTTTAAATTTAAATTCTTTATCTATTTTAAATGTAAACTATTTTTAAGATTAAGAATAAATATTCTTAGTTTTAAATGGAGAGATATTTTATGAGTTAGAAATTTCAAGATTAGTGTTGTTTAAAATTTTTAATTTTATGAGAATAATATTCATATGATTTAGTTAATATGTATATGTGTGTGTGTGTGTGTGATTTTTTTATGAATAATAAATAATAAGGTTAGTTGAAATTGATATTTTTTGTATTCTTTGATTTTTTAAAAAGAAAAAAGAACTGGGTAATACTCTATCAAGTTTAAAAAAAATTAGAATTGAAGAAGCAGTTTATGGTTTTAATGATTCTTTACCAATATATTGAAGCCAATGAAGATGAAAGAGATATATAACACTACAACTATTTTATACATTCATTATGTTAAAGAAATAAAAATATAACATTGAATTTATTGGATCTTTTCAATGTGTTCAAGAAAAAATGAATAAGAGAGGTTTTTTCTTGTTAATTGTTTTCTGATCATTCTAGAAGTTGAAGGTTTGATAATTTGGCCTATGATATTCCAGTATCATAGAGTCTAAATATGTGATAAAACCTTATGATTAATATAAAAGGTAGCTATATTTATTTATTTAATCATGGAAAATACTAGTGCTTAAACTATATATGAGGGAAATGGGGTTTTCATTATTAATCATTAATCAAGTGGTGCTAGACAAATCCTATATTCTATGAATATTTACAAAATTGTAATATAGTTATTTTTGTATAAATGGTTGGTTCCATTATTTCTATGGGTCTAATGATATCATTTCCCAATCATATTTTAATAATAGTAAGGGAGCTGTGTGGGTGGGATGACATCTACAACACCCCATGGAAATATTCATCCCAAATGAAGGAAAACCATAGTAAAAAAAATTTTGTTCTTGTTGTGTTACTTTACATATTAAGTAATTGCATACTATCTGAGAGAGAGAGAAATTAATAAGATATACATTCACTAAACAAGTGAGGAGGTGAAAAGGTAAAATGTTTAAACTCTATTAAAAAGGTACAAAAACTAATTCACCCACCCCCTCTCAATTATGGTCATATCCCATAGTGATCCTATCAATTAGTAGGTCACACCTATGGTTGTATTATTTATAGTTTCAATGATTTTTTCTTGTATTTTTTATTGTATAAAAGTCAATATGGTCTGAAACCATGGAGTATTTTTGTCCAATAATTATCAGATTCTCATCTCTTCTATGACTCTGATAAATAGAAAAAATAAATAGAATACAAGATTAATAAAGGAATCCCTCTTATACAAATAGGAATAAGTTCCAGTTTCTTTTTACCATAATATTGGAGAAGATAGATCTAGTTTAAAATGAGAAATATTGGTAGTCAAATAAACTACCATGGTATTTAATATCCATTCTACCTTATGTTTTTTAATGTAATATGGTAATCAAGTGGTGTGAAAAATCATCATTAATAATGACCAAAATAAAACCAAGAAAAAGTGAGATTGATCACATATCTATTAGTTTATATGAAAAATTTGTTATCATATTAAGTGATATTATTCATAATTATACCAAATAAATTGAAACTTAGATTTGTAACTTGTTTATAAGTACAGAGGGTAAGATCATTGAGTATGAAGAAGATTTATAATTTTTGGACAAAACATTCAATGAATGAGTACATACTTGTGTAAAATGATCTAAATAGATTAGATCCATAAATATTTTAATGTGTAAATTTAAGAGATATGTTCAATATTTAAATATTAATGGATCAATGAAATTATTAATAAGAATGAACTCATGAAAATATTTAAATAAAGTACCATGTATTTAATGAAGAATTAATTATTAAGAATTTTTAAATAGATATCAAAGAAAAGATCATTAACAAGCTTGACACATTGGATTAAGAAAAAGTAAGAAATACAGATGAAGTTTTTAATAATATCAAAAAGTTTAGTGATGAAAAAAAATATGGTTGAGTAAAAAAAGAATATTCCCAATGTGAAGTTTTTTGTGCTTGATGTCAAGTTATAAAATCCTAAAATTTTCCATGTTATGTCTTCAAAATAAGATGATGTAAGACTTGATACTACATAATATTCCAAGGATTATTTATATTCAAATTGGAAATTATAATGTATGAAGAATTCATTAATATCATCTAATAATAAATCCTCAATAATATTAAAGGAAAAGGTACCCTTTGTATCAAAATATAATTATTGACTTAATTAATTTCTATAAATAGTGTAGGTGTAAACTCAAAATATATATATATAAATAAATGAATAAAAAAGGGTGGAATCATATCACTGCATAAAGGGTGGTTAGATGCATGTGAAAAAAATCATGCATCCTAAAAGAATCATTTTTAAAGGTTGATAAATTATATAAATAGTAAGAATCGAAGTCTATATAGATACTTTTCCATAGGAAAAAATTTTAGTTGACTTTTTCTGATGTTTTAATAAGTTTGGGTAAAAGGAATTTGAATAATCCCATAATATTTAAACATCATAAGTTAAAATAAACCCTATATTGAGTGGTATAAATCTTGATATAATTCTAATTACATAGAAAATGTGGAAAATCTATTTTACTCAAACATGTTTGGAAGAATTTAGAAGTTACTTGGAAATTGAAAATAATTTGTTGAAGAATTTTGTTATAAATCTACCAACCTTGTATCAAGTTCTACAAAAAAGGAAGACAAAATATTACAAAGTGAACTTTAATAAGAATGGAAAATTTTCCTTCGGAAATAACCCGAAGGAGGATTTTAAACAAATAATTCCCATGTTATAAATGATGATAGGTGAGTTATACTACAGTAATAAATAGAATAGACATGTATCTCAAATAAAACCAAATAATTAAAAGAATAATGATTCAAAAGGGAAGATATTATTATTTTATGGAAGAAGATACCTCATGGAAACTTGGAAAAATTACATGACTATGGGTGTTGAAAGAAGAAAGATGGAACTAAAGGGATGATGGTTTCAAATAAAAATGGAAAGGGATATTTTCATTAAATCGCTATTGATATTATATTTGGAAATTATAATAATGTTGACCATGATTTCAAATAATGTACAATAATATGGCTATCTAATTTAGAAAAATAAATTAAATAATAACAAGCACAAGTATCAGTTCATGATAAAGTAAATGTGTATTCTATATAATAAAGAGATAAATTTCAAAAGGGTTTGTATAAGAAGATATACCAAGACTATATGAAGTATATTGTAGAAGGTGTAATAAGATTGGACCCACATCCCAGAATAGATTAACTACACTATCATTATAAGAATAGATACTCTAGAAGATGAACCTTTCACCACATGATTTATGTTCCTTTATGGAAAGAGTAAAAGTAATTTAAAACACATATAAGTTGATAAAAGAATTTAAGATTCCATGTTTTTTAAATTTAATAATAATTTGAAAATCATAATATAAATCAGGAAGAAAACCTTCAAATATAGAGAAGAATAAAGAATAATTTGGTTGAGAATAAGTTATCAACCTAACTACTCACATTAAAGAGTAAATAAGTTATACCTTATCCCATATTCTCTTATATTGTATTTTTTGTTTTCTATGATGGGAATTAAAGGTGAATCTATTATTTGGGGGAAAATGAAGAAGGTATAAAATCTACCAAAACAAAGTGAAATAATAATGTTTCCATCAAGGTAGATATCAAATACTTGATATGTTGAATAATGGATTTAAGAAGTGGATCAACATTGATGAATAATGATTGTGAGTCTCATTGAGGTGGAGAAAAAGGGCGGATTTTTCCTGAGTTACTACCAAACATGTTTTTTTATTCCAATCTAAAATTATATATGACGCATCAAAATCTATCTTTGAAATGTATTTCTTGATATTCTCCTGTACTTGGATTTAAAGAATCAAATCACTAATATTATGGGCGGTAAAGTTTATTTATCAATGTCATGAATAAATAATGTTTTGTAAGGATTCAAGGTTTATTTATCAAGTTAAGAACCTTCCAGTTATTTTTGAATGTTTTAATCATTGTGTTGAAGTGAGTATAGGAATTTAGGTTAAAATATTTCATGATAATGTTTTTAACAATTGGTATCAATATATCATGTTAGGCTGAAAAAAAAATATTAGCTATTGAAGACAATTTCAAGTATTTTAATATAAAGTGTATCTTATTTTTATTTAATTATGGATAGATTTGTCATAAATATCTAACCCTTATGTTTCTACTTTGAGATTAGATCGCATAGAATTTGAGTGGGGTGATTTATTGTTTAGCAACCCAAGCTTCTCATACATGGATATTATATCTTTTTATATGAATATTCATTACATTACAAAAACAAATGCCTCATGACTATAATAGTTTAGTGCCTTTGGAAACTTGGAACATAATGTTCTCAATTCATGAAATATATTTAATTTCACCCATAAGTATATTACTATTTATTACTCCTACTTAAAACCTTTTTTCTTAACCTGGGGAAAGGAAACAAAAGAAACAGTAAGATCAACTGCTCAGTAAGTGTAAACAAGGGAGATATATAGGCATAACATGTGTATAGGGGTTTGAGAACATGAGCATAACATTTTAAAACCATACCTTGTAAAATAAATATCATAATCTTGAGTCAAGGCATAAATATTGGAAGTTCATAATACCTGAATCACAAGGAAACCAAATAACATGATCCATGAGAGCATAATTTTTGAATAAGGCATGGGATTGTTTTCATACACATAATCATAGAAAATAATTTACATAGTATTCAAGGATAACATTCAAGGGTATCATAGTGGGATGGGTTCACTCTCAAATCCATCATCGTGGTCAACGTTTTCTCCCAAGACCATCATAGTAGACAAAGTCCATTATAAAATAGTGTTCTCATTCTAGTCCTTTCTATCTCATGAGATATAAATCTTTACCCAATGCATTTGATGGAGATGTAGGTATCACCTATCACATAATGAAAATCATATGTATGGGTGCAACAAGATCATAAAATATTCATCATATCATAAACCATGAAATGAAATAGTTTTCATAAAAATTTCTTCTTATCAGAACCTATGGAAAATAGACATGTTTCATAATCATTTCATCTTTTAATCATTACATAACATGTGATTATAAGTGCGTTTCATAAGAGTTATATCATGGTATAACCTATGAAAGTGAAACAAAAATTCATAACCATTGTTTCATCATAAACATAAACCATTTAAAAAATGATAATAATGGTATCATTAGATCATATCCTTATTAAAGAATAATAATCCTCAAAGGATATCATTTTATATGGAGAATTATTTTGAAAGAAAAATAACTGGGAATATTTCTTGAGGAAAATAACTTTTCTTTAAAAATAAAATTTTAAAAATAATCATTATAAAATATTTTGAATATAATTTTCTTTTAAAATCATCATGAAAACTTATAAATGAAGCGTTAAAATTTATTTAAAATATTTCTTTAGGAAAACATATTTTCCACATTGAAAAAAAAATTAAAACATAAAACATCTTAAAAATTATTTTTATTGAAAATAAGCTTGAAAACATAAAATGAAATCTTGAAAGAGAATAATTTTCATAAATCCAGGAAATTATGTTCATTTAATACACATTAAAATAAATATTCCTTTCACATTTCAATAATATCCAATGTAACACCCCAAGCTTCCACGGTACGCTTCTCTTTGATTAATACAGTAGCGTGCGTTGTATGCAACTTCGAGTTCTAACACACCTCGACCAATCAAAGTAGCCGTTATGAATAATAATACCCACTTTTTGAAATTTTATAAATTCTATATCTCAAAATGGAATTCATTTTTGGATTCGTAATATCAAAATTATCGTAGGGTGAAATTTTGGTACTTTTCGGATAACTTTCATATTTTGATGAATAGTGAAAATTACTAAATTTTAATTAAAAAAACTTTTTTAATAAAAATAATTAATATTGATAAATTATGAATTTGAGTGTTTTTAAAGTATATTTAGAATACATTTTTACCATTTAATACAATTTTGGTCATTGGATGTAATTTCACATTTAAACCAGACATAAACAAGTGTCAATCTTTTGATAGTTATTATCTCTTAAAAACAAGCTATTTGTTTTGACGACGAGAATTATTTTTTAAATTAATTAATGCAACTGATATTTTTTGAATTTGTTAAAATAGACATCATTTTTGAATTCATAATATCAAATATAGCTTTGGCCTAATTTTTTGGTATTTTCTGGAAACTTTCATCTTTTTGATGAATAGTGAAACCACTAAGTGGTAGTTAAAAAAATGAATTTTTCATAAAACTTAATTTTACCGCTTCTGTGAGTGAAATTTCGAAACTTCGAGAGACACGGTTAATATCAAGGAGTAAAATTTGGTTCAATGAGATGAAAATAATTTTTGGTGAATAGTAACTTTTTATTTTTATTTACCACGGTTAAAAGTAATTAGGGTAATTAAGGGTAAAAATGATATTAATATTACCCTAACACATGTCCTAATTCTATTGGACAAGTTAATCTCGACCAAAAACAACCTTATGAGTAAAATATTATCATTTAGGTCCACTTGTATTAGATTTGGACATTTATTATTTTTTAATTCAAAGAAGAGTTAAAAGAGTTAAAATCAAAGTTTATTTACTAATATATTTTTAATATAGGTTTATACATAAGAAAAATTAGATTGTAAAAATTCAATATAAATATATAAAGATTTCCTACATAATTGTATTTTATTTATAATTTTTAGACATTAAATAATTTAATTTATTTATGACACAATGGTGATGCAGTAATTACCTAATTAATGAAATATTAAAATAATTGATATTATAAATATCAAAATAAATGTAATCTCAGACTTTTTATGAATTAAAATAATTTTATAGGTTAATATTACATATTATTATTGATTATATAAATTGTTTTCGAATAATAATGCTGTTATGAATTTATCAAAAACAAAATACCCAATAGTGTCAAAATTGACAGAAAAGAGTTTTTAAAACAAATATTATATTATTAATTTATATTCAATTCCTAAAAATCTATGGTTCATCAAAGAGACTTATATAATGATATTTTTATCATTAATGGACCACTTGGGGGTCTTCTGGATGTATATAGTAAGTTTATTAACCATATAATATAAAAATACAAAGAGACATTGTAAAAGTGAAACTAATTAACTAAGAGTTAATACTTAAAGATAAGGTTAATATAATGACCCAAACCTGTCTAAATTCTATTGGTTGAGTGTTTTTCGACCCATACCAACATTAACCTTTAAATAATCCGCTTTGGAGCCATTATAAACCTAATATTAATTTATTATAAAATAATATTTTTTGCTTTTCCAAAGGTGCTCCTCACCCCTCTTATAAAAGGGCACTCCCCCTTATCACTAATTCACACATTCAAAGCCTTTTGCCTCAGCCAAAACCTGACCAAATACTCTCTTAGATTCCCTCACTACAACCTAGAGGCCTTATTTTGATCATAAATCTAACCTAAGGATCCCTTTTGATCAAATCAAAAGGAATAACCTGAAGAAGAGGTAATGTTTTCACCACCCTCTTTCAAGTTCATTTCTTCTTCAACTTCTTCTTTCTTTGTTATTTATATTCTAAAATAATAAATCCAGTATCTTATATATCCTGTGATGTTATTATAAATATGTTACAACCATATTCATTATTCTATCAATCCTTTTAATGACATGTCACCATACGTGCGTACGTACGGCTTACCGTCTCCACGTCGTGGTGTAATTGTCATTCAATAAATTATTATTTGTATGGGTATAATAATGATGTGTAATTCATGTAAATAATAAATATAAAATGATAATTATTCTATCTATATGATATAACATCCAATTATATATTATTTTAACATCAAAAGAATGATATGTTCACTCGTCCGTATGTACGGACTACCGTCTCCACGAACGCGATGAGATTCATTCTCCATCGTATCCATTCAAGTACAATTCTCATTTGATGATTAAAAATAATGTTTAAGGACTTTATATAATTCTGGATATGAATAAGATACAACCTATCAATAACAAACATGTCTTATGTAACAAAAAATATAAAGGAAAACGAGTAAGTTAACACCCTAAATGACAATAATACTAAGATTTTATTAACAAATCAATGTTAAAAGATCATCTATGATATCATATTAATGTAAATGATTCTTGTATAATTTAATAACAATTATTTCACCATTATATAGGAGGTTAACCTACCGTCGACCAAGGAAAAAGTACAAAGTAAAGGGTTTCTTATCTCACTTGTAATTCCGTGATAATTCCATTGTTCACCACTTATTTATTGCATGTGGTGTATGTGTACTGCCCATGATTGTATTCATTGTTTAATATACTTTAATTTATGGGTATGTAAATCATCATTGTATGATCCTTCTTTCTTGGGTGTATGTTTCGTAAGTTACCTAATCTATAAGGGGATTTGAAATTTCAATTTTCACTCATTCGGCTTTACGCATACTTCATTGATTATTTTACTCCAAGATTATGTGTGGAATCACTATTCATTTCATTATGTCATAATTTTCACTCCCATTTCTATGGATATACTTTTTATACACATAATCACTCCAGTGATAAATTCTCAAGTCATCGATTTGAACTTGATAAGAGTAATTTTAACTCAATCTCGATTTGTTGAGTCAAACATCCAATTCATTGGCGTTGTTTTTACAAGAATATGTGTGAATGTCCTTTGATTGTTTTGCACTGAATATCCAATAATATTGAGTGTATTTATATTTTTCACATATAATTATGTCGTTGATTTATCCTTAACCTAAGGATACGACCTTTATGAGAGATTTCATCTCAATTTACATTCCAATGAGACTCCTTTGTTGTTATACACCAAATCACTTTTATATGGTGTATATAATGTACTTTGACATAGTATATCAGGAATACCTTTGTTCTCATGATATTACAAAGTTTTTATTACCTCAATTATTTTTATTCAAGTGTCTCTTTTTTGGTTATGAACTCTAACTAAAATATCATTTTAAAATGTTTTAAAGATTTATTATTCTAATTCTTTCACATTAATGTCCATGTTTTAAAAATATTTTTAAGGATTTATATACATGGACTTTAATGTTTTAAAATTAAAATTCCATTTAAAAGTTTCAAAGTGGTATGGGACACTTTGATTCAAAAAAATCTATTTTAAATGGCTTCTTGACAAATAGTGTGAATTTTAAATGTTTTCAAGAAAAAGGGGATATTTCTCTCAATAGTTTGATGATTATTTTAATCTATGTCAATATCCTTAATTATTCTCAATTGAGGTTAATCTGATACAATAAAATCTTCCATATTGTATCGAATGAGTTATGATTGACTGTGGATGTGCTATTTTTATACCATTCTGGTTTGTGCTTAAAAGTATTTACATTTTGTATGCTAGTTTTAATATGAATGTTTATGTTATGTTTCAAACTTTTCATATGAGAAATGCATTGGACTTAGTAACTGACGGGTGGATCCCACTATAGATCCTCGATGCATCGGTAGGTCTCATGAGACAAACTAGTGTCTTGGCACGAGGCCTTGACAAAATCTTATTTTTAGTCTTGGCACGAGGCCTTGGCTACGTGGTTATGATAGTCTGGAATTATGCATTCCATCATTATGAAAGTGGTTATTGATATTGGATGTGATTATTTGACTATTATAATATATATGTGAATAAGTAAATGGAATTATTTCATTTTATCTTTTCCATTTTATGCTGAAGTTCAAGTTTAAAAGGATTTTGTTTTAGTTAAACATTGCCTTAAGTATTTATGGTTATCTATGAAAGCTTCTGCTATATTGTTATCCTTACTGAGCATCTGAGCTCACCCATTTCAATGTTTTATTTTTCCCAGGATTGTGAAAAAGTAAATTATGAATGACCTGCAGGGAAAGTATGAGTGTGGACTATGGAGACTATGTTGTTGTAGTTTTCATTTTATGATGTAATGTAAACTTTATTAATGTATCTAGTTATTCCAAGGCTACTAAACTAATCGGTCTTTCGAGACTTGATCATTCTTGTGATCATGCCAATGTTATGTAATAATGCACCGACTCTGGGTAACTGGGGTCGGGGCATTACAGTTTATATCAGAGAAAGTTTAGTACAAACCTTGGAAACTAGATTTAGATAAACTCTGATTAGAGCGCATAGCCCTAAGATAGACTTTGAGGATTAGTATAGAAGAACTTCCTAGAATTTTGGTATTGTATAGATTTTGTGAGTTTTCTAAGCAATACATCCTTGTCTGGATACGAGCAGGTAGAGGCGGCTCTGGCACAGATGTACCTAGGGGTAAAACCCGAAAACACTGCTTTGAGATAGACTCAAATAGGAACTGGTGCACGACAACGGGTCTTGCTGCACTCTTGGTTACGACACTCCTGGGGGATATGCTTTGGTAAATTCACAAGATTAGTATGAACCGCTATAAAGAGAATAAAAAAATGCCCCTAAGAATATATGTCGAGAAATAGATAGTGGATAAGCTAGATTTTAACATAGGGTACCCCAAATTAGGATATATTGTGTAATTACAAGATTATCCTATTGTGTCTAATTTTTTTTACATTCTTATTAGATATGTATTCAAAAACCCTAATTGTATTTTATTTTTGTTAGTTAAAACATGGAGGGAGCAAGATCACGAACTACTCTTCTCACTCTTCTTGAAGAACTACTTACAATTATTATCCAGAAGTCATGCACATATGATGTTGAAACTTTTTCAAATGTCCAAGTTACATGCAAACAACTTTATGAGACATCCGATACCTCTAGCATTGCATTATTCTTTCAAGGATCAAGTACTAACTATGGGATAATATTGTGCTCTCAACTTTCTTACCACGCTAAGCGTGGGAAGTACCATCAGGGTCTTTTCAAATTCTTCACTTTATCTCAAAATTACGATGCACTAAATGATTTTATAGATGCTGAAAAAGAGGGAGACCTTACAGCAGCCTATATGTATCAGATTATATATTTTTTTCTTTTGGGACATACTGAAACTGATTTACCAAATCCTTATTTTGAAATATTTGAAGATTAATCAGTAAGAATTTTTGTAAATAAACATGTTAAACACAATGTCTCAAAATTATATACAAGAAATACCTATTTTTTTATGATGCATCGATGCTTCCATCGACAAAATCCAAGATGGATGAGGAGTTTTTGGGTAAAGGAAGTATATGATTTTGAAAAATTACTAAGGTACCATTGTGACACATGAACACATTCTACCAAAAGGAAATTCTACCTAGTCTCTCCAGAGTTCATGATGTGTTCCACATATCACTAGTGACAAAATACATGCCTGACCCAACACAAGTACTCCCCTATGAAGAATTAGAAATGGAACCCGATCTATCTTATTGTGAAGAGCCTATCAGAATTCTTCATACCAAAGATCAAGTGTTGAGAAACCGGATGACTCGTCTGGTAAAAGTTCTATGGAGAAATCATAAGATGGAAGAGGCAATATAGGTACCCATGGAACATATGATGAAGAACCTATGTGGAAATAAATGGATGGTGAAATGTTTAAAAGTGTTAGTGCTCTTTATTGATGGGATTACTTTGGAAGAATTTTCTCTTGTATGTGTAACCCTGCAATTTATCATGTGAAAATTATATTTAAGGAAGAATTATCTTTTCTCTTGCGGATATAGTTATAAATAACCATTTGGTCTTATATGATCATTGGGTTTGAGGCAATTACAAGTTATTATATTTTGGGATGAAAATGCAAGGTATGATATAACATTTGTGGTTAAATTATGTTATGGTAATTTTGAGGAATTTATCTTATTTTGGTAATGTTATAAAATATAGTTTTTAAAAAAGGAAAACACGCAGACCGTGTGACAACTCGTCGCGTCGGACAAAGCTGTGGGAATCGAACTCACAACCAAAGTGCGATTGGGATTTATCGCCTACCACTGGACTATGTGAAGCCCCTGGTTAGTGTGACTATTATTTTTAGTTAAATGATTTTATTGATCAATAATAAGTTGATTTTGGTTCTTATGTCTTATCAAATTAATACCCTTAGTATAGGAAAATGATTTGGTGATTAAGTGATAAATGTTATTTTTGAAGATGTTCACTTTGTTGGGAACACTATATGCCCAAGGAAAATAGAATATTATGGGATTTCATTTCAGGAGTAATGGTGGATTTTTATCTATGTTTTTATTGTGGATTTATAGTGATTTGGGAATGATTAACCTATAATAGAGAATATGTGATTAGGTTAATTACTTTTAAGTATTTGACTTTAAGAGTAGTTGATGTCATTTAGAGATACAATTTAACATGGAAGACTACATAACCAAATTCTTCTAAGTTTTGGGTTTCAATATTAGTTTGGATTTTATTGAAGGATTTTAAGGACAAATGTTTATTGAATGGTATTTATTTAACGTTGGGGTATTGATTTTAGAAATTAAGATTAGTGTTTATTTCTCTCAAGGAATAACCTTTTGGGGGATCATTAGATCTTGTACTAACCATTTTGGTTTTGATTAATCTCTAAAGACAATGTAAATATATAGTTTATCCTGCGTAGATCATGTGATTCTATATAAGTTTATTCTAACTCTTCCAGTGTGACCAAGTCTTCTTGAATACTCATCATTTAAAAAAAATGAGTTAGTGGTGTAAATTTATTAAAGAATGAAACTCTACATAAAAAGTAGTATATCTCTTTATTTTATTAGTCAATCTCCGAAATGAATTTCTCATTCTTATGTAATGTAACTTAAAACAAAAAAAATGTTGTCCGTTTACTTTTCCTACTGGGAGACTGATGATCGTTTGTCCCAACACAAGTTTGTGGTTTTCTTATTGTTAACTTTCTCCCAATCATGTTTTCTATCCCTCTCCATCAGAACTTGACACTTATTTTATCATCCATATCCATGTTTTTCTACTTGAAATCCTAGTATACGTTATCTTGGGTGACCTTTGTACTTCTCTTTCTTTCTTTTAAAGTGATTGTTTTATTGAATCTTTTTCTGATGTGGGACTTTCCATTATATTCCAATGCCCAATTTTAAAAATTGCGAGGATGCAATTTATTTAAGGAGGGGTGAATGTAACACCCCAAGCTTCCACGGTACGCTTCTCTTTGATTAATACAGTAACGTGCGTTGTACGCAACTTCGAGTTCTAACACACCTCGACCAATCAAAGTATCTGTTATGAATAGTAATACCCACTTTTTGAAATTTTTTAAATTCTATCTTTCAAAAAGGGCTTAATTTTTGGATTTGGAATATTGAAATTATTCAAGGGTGAAATTTTGGTACTTTTCGGATAACTTTCATATTTTGATGAATAGTGAAAATTACTAAATTTTAATTAAAAACAACTTTTTTAATAAAAATAATTAATATTGATAAATTATGAATTTGAGTGGTATTAAAGTATATTTAGAATATATTTTTACCATTTAATACAATTTTTTTCATTGGATTTAATTTCACATTTAAACCAGACATAAACAAGTGTCAATCTTTTGATAGTTATTATCTCTTAAAAACACGCTATTTGTTTTGACGACGAGAATTATTTTTTAAATTAATTAATGCAACTGATATGTTTTGAATTTGGTAAAATAGAAATAATTTGTGAATTCATAATATCAAATATAGCTTAGGCCTAATTTTTGGTATTTTTCTAGAAACTTTCATTTTTTGATGAATAGTGAAACCACTAAGTGGTAGTTAAAAAAACTGAATTTTTAATAAAACTTAATTTTACCGCTTCTTTGAATGGAAGTTCAAAAATCAGAGAGACACGGTTAATATCATGGAGTAAAATGTGGTTCAATGAGATGAAAATAATTTTTGGTGAATAGTAACTTTTTACTTTTATTTACCACGGTTAAAAGTAAATATGGTAATTAAGGGTAAAAATGATATTAATATTACCCTAACGCATGTCCTAATTATATTGGACAAGTGTATCTCAACCAAAAACAACCTTAGGAGTAATATATTATCATTTAGGGCCACTTTTATTAGATTAGGAAATTTATTATTATTTAATTCAAAGAAGAGTTAAAAGAGTTAAAATCAAAGTGTATTTACTAACACATTTTTAATATAGGGTTATACATAAGATAAATTAGATTGTAAATATTCATTAGAAAGATAAAACGATTTCCTACATAATGGTAGTTTATTTATAATTTTTAGACATTAAATAATTTAATTTATTTATGACACAATGGTGATGCAGTAATTACCTAATTAATGAAATATTAAAATAATTGATATAATAAATATCAAAATAAATGTAATTTGTGACTTTTTATGAATTACACTAATTTTTTAGGTTAATATGACATATTAGGATTGATTATATAAATTTTGTTCCAAGTGATAATGCTGTTATGAATTTATCAAAAACAAAATACCCAATAGTGTCAAAATTGACATAAAGGAGTTTTTAAAACAAATATTATATTATTAATTTATATTCAATTCCTAAAAATATAAGGTTCATACAATAGACTTATATCATGATATTTGTATCATTAATGGACCACTTGGGGGTCTCTTGGATGTATATAGAAAGTTTATTAACCATATAATATAAAAATACAAATAGACATTGTAAAAATGAAATTAATTAACTAAGAGTTAATACTTAAATATAAGGTTAATATAATGACCCAAAACTGTCTATATTATATTGTTTGAGTGGTTTTAGACCCATACCCACCTTAACCTTTAAATAATTCACTTTGTATCCATTATAAACCGAATATGAATTTATTATAAAATAATATTTTTAGCTTTTCCAAAGGAGCCCCTCACCCCTCTTATAAAAGGGCACTCGCCATTATCACTAATTCACACATTCAAAGCATTTTGGCTCCGCCAAAACATGCCCAAATATTCTCTAAACTTCCATCAATACAACCTAGAGTCCTTAGTTTGATCAGAAATCCTACCTAAGGAGCCCTTTTGATCAAATCACAAGGAAGAACCCGAAGAAGAGGTAATGTTTTCACCACCCTCTTTCAAGTTCCTTTCTTCTTCAACATCTTCTTTATTTGTTATTTCTATTCTAAAATAATAACTCCAGTATATTCTATATACTTTGATTTTATTATAAATATGTTCCAACCATATTCAGTATTTTATCCATCCTTTACATGACATGTCACCATACGTGCGTACGTACGGCTTACCGTCTCCACATCGTGGTGTAATTGTCATTCAATAAATTATTATTTGGATGGGTATAATAATGATGTGTAATTCATGTTAATAATAAATATAAAATAATTATTATTCTTTCTATATGATATACCATCCAATTATATATTATTTTAACATCAAAAGAATCATATTGTCGCTCGTGCGTACGTACGGACTACCTTCTCCACGAACGCGATGAGATTCATTCTCCATCGTATCCATTCAAGTATAATTCTCATTTGATGATTAAAATTGATTTTTAATTACTTGATATAATTATGGATATGAATAAGATACAACCTATCCATAACAAACATGGCTTACGTAATAAATAATATAAAGGAAAATGAGTAATTTAACACCTGAAATGACGATAATACTAAGATATTATTAACAAATCAATGTTAAAAGATCATGTATGATATAATATTAATGTAAATGATTCTTGTATAATTAAATAACAATTATTTCACCATTATACAGGAGGTTAACCTACCATTAACCAAAGAAAAAGTACAAAGTAAGGGGTTTCTTATCTCACTTTTAATTCCGTGAGAATTCCATTGTTCACCACTTATTTATTACATGTGGTGTATGTGTACTGCCCATGATTGTATTCATTATGTAATGTACTTTAATTTATGGGTATCTAAATCATAATTGTATGATCCTTCTTTCATGGGTTTATGTTTCGTAAGTTACCTAATCGATAAGGGGATTTGAAATTTCAATTTGCACTCATTCGGATTTAGGCATAATTCATTGATTATTTTACTCCAAGATTATGTGTGGAATCACTATTCATTTGATTATGTCATAATTTCCACTCCCCTTTCTATGGATATACTTTTTATACACATAATCACTCAATTGATAAATTCTCAACTCATCGATTTGAACTTGATAAGAGTAATTTTAACTCAATCTCGATTTGTTGAGTTAAACATCCAATCCATTGGCGTTGCTTTTACAAGAATATGTGTGAATGTCCTTTGATTGTTTTGCACTGAATATACAATCATATTGAGTGTATTTATATTTGTCACACATAATTATGTCGTTGATTTATCCTTAACCTAAGGATACGACCTTTATGAGAGATTTCATCTCAATTTACATTCCATTGAGACTCATTTGTTGTTATACACCAAATCACTTTTATATGGTGTATATAATGTACTTTGACGTAGTATATCATGAATCCCTTTGTTCTCATGATATTACAAAGTTTTTATTACCTCAGTTATTTTTATTCAAGTGTCTCTCTTTTCGTTAGGAACTCTAACTAAAATATCATTTTAAAATGTTTTAAATATTTATTATTCTAATCTTTCTCATTAATGTACATGTTTTAAAAATATTTTTAAGGATTTATATATATGGAATTTAATTTTTTAAAATTAAAATTCCTTTTAAAAGTTTCAAAGTGGTATGGGACACTTTGATTCAAAAAAATCTATTTTAAATGGCTTCTTGACAAATAGTGTGAATTTTAAATGTTTTCAAGAAAAGGGGGATATTTCTCTCAATAGTTTGATGATTATTTTAATCTATGTCAATATCCTTCATTATTCTCAATTGAGGTTAATCTAATACAATACAATCTTCTATATTGTATCGAATGAGTTATGATTGACTGTGGATGTGCTATTTTTATACCATTCTTGGTTTGTGGTTAAAAGTATTGACATTTTGTATGCTAGTTTTAATATGAATGTTTATGTTATGTTTTAAACTTTTCATATGAGGAATGCATTAGACTTAGTAAGTGACGGGTGGAGCCCGCTATAGCTCCTCGATGCATCGGTAGGTCTCATGAGACAAACTAGTGTCTTGGCACGAGGCCTTGACAAAATATTATTTGTAGTCTTGGCACGAGGCCTTGGCTACGTGGTTATGATAGTCTGGAATTATGAATTCAATCATTATGAAAGTGGTTATTGATATTTCATGTGATTATTCGACTAGTATAATATCCATGTGAGTAAGTAAATAGCATTATTTCATTTTATCTTTGCCATTTTATGCTGAAGTTCAACTTTAAAAGGCTTTTGTTTTAGTTAAACATTTCCTTAAGTATTTATGCTTATCTATGAAAGATTCTACTATATTGTTATCCTTACTGAGCATCTGAGCTCACCCATTTTAATGTTTTATTTTTCCCAGGATTGTAAAGATGTAAATTATGAATGACCTACAGGGATAGTATGAGTGTGGACTATGGAGACTATGTTGTTGTAGTTTTCATTTTATGATGTAATGTAAATTTATTAATGTATCTAGTTATTCCAAGGATACTAAACTAATCATCCTTTCGAGACTTGATCTTTCTTGTGATCATGCTAATGTTATGTAATAATGCACTGACTCTGGGTAATTGGGGTCGGGGCATTACAGTTGGTATCAAAGGAAGTTTCGTACAAACCTTGGAAACTAGATTTAGATAAACTCTGATTAGAGCACATAGCCGTAAGATAGACTTTGAGGATTAGTATAGAATAACTTCCTATAATTTTGGTATTGTATAGATTTTGTTAGTTTTCCAAGCAATACATCCCTGTCTGGATACGAGCAGGTAGAGGCGGATCTAGAATAGATGTACCTAGGAGTAAAACCCGAAAACACCCCTTTGAGCTAGACTCGAACGAGAACTGGTGCACGACAATGGGCCTTGTTGCACTCTTGGTTACGACACTCCTAGGGGATTTGCTTTGGTAAATTCACAAGATTAGTATGAACCATTATAAAGAGAATAAAAAAATTCCCCTAATAATATATGTCGAGAAATAGATAGTGTAAAACCTAGATTTTAACATAGGGTACCCCAAATTAGGATACATTGTGTAATTACAAGATTATCCTATTACGTCTAATTTTTTTTACATTATTATTAGATAAGTATTCAAAAACCCAAATTGTATTTTATTTTTGTTAGTTAAAACATGGATGGAGAAAGATCACGAATAACTCTTCTCACTCTTCCTGAAGAACTACTTACAATTATTATCCAGAAGTCATGCACATATGTTGTTGAAACTTTTTCAAATGTCCAAGTTACATGCAAACAACTTTATGAGACATCCAATACCTCTAGCATTGCACGATTCTTTCAAGGACCAAGTTCTGACTATGGGATAATATTACGCACTCAACTCTCTTACCACGCTAAGCTTGGGAAGTACCATCAGTGTCTTTTCAAATTCATCACTTTATCTCAAAATTACGATGCACTAAATGATTTTCTAGATGCTACAAAAGAGGGAGACCTTCCAGCAGCCTATATGTATCAAATTATATATTTTTTCTTTTGGGACATACTGAAACTGATTTACCAAAGCCTTATTTTGAAATATTTGAAGATGAATCAGTAAGAATTTTTGTAAATAAATATGTTAAAGACGATGTCTCAAAATTATATATAAGAAATACCTATTTTTTTATGATGCATCAATG
The DNA here is from genome assembly GCA_963277665.1 of Viscum album. NCBI lineage: Eukaryota > Viridiplantae > Streptophyta > Magnoliopsida > Santalales > Viscaceae > Viscum > Viscum album. The sequence continues at coordinate 1,152,714,745 of OY728130.1, forward strand.
CTTCCATCGACATAATCCAAGATGGATGAGGAGTTTTTGGGTAAAGGAAGTATATGATTTTGAAAAATTCCTAAGGTACCATTGCGACACATGAACACATTCTACCAAAAGGCAATTTAGCCTAGTCTCTCCAGAGTTCATGATGTGTTCCACATATCACTAGTGACAAAGTACATGCCTGACCCAATGCATGTACTCACCTATGAAGAATTAGAACTGGAACCTGATCTATCTTATTGTGAAGAGCCTATCAGAATTCTTCATACCAAAGATCAAGTGTTGAGAAACCAGATGACTCATCTGGTAAAAGTTCTATGGAGAAATCATAAGATGGAAGAGGCAATGTAGGAACCCAAGGAACATATGATAAAGAACCTATGTGGAAATAAATTGATGGTGAAATTTTTAAAAGTGTTAGTGCTCTTTATTGATGGGATTACTTTGGAAGAATTTTCTCTTGTATGTGTAACCCTGAAATTTATCATGTGAAAATGATATTTAAGGAAGAATTATCTTTTCTCTTGTGGATATAGTTATAAATAACCATTTGGTCTTATATGATCATTGGGTTTGAGGAAATTGCAAGTTATTATATTTTGGGATGAAAATGAAAGGTATGATATAACATTTGTGGTTAAATTATGTTATGGTTATTTTAAGGAATTTATCTTATTTTGGTAATGTTATAAAATATAGTTTTTGAAAAAGGACAACACGCAGACCGTGTGACAACCCGTCGCGTCGGACAAACACTACGGGAAAAAGGGGTTTTTGCGACGGGTTATTTGCGACGGGAATAAATCCCGTCACAAATAGTTTCGTTAGAAACTTATTTGCGACGGGTGTATTTTCCCGTCGCAAATAACCACTTATTTGCAGCGGGGAAATCTCACTCGTCGCAAAAGGCTTGGCGCGCATAGCGCGCCAAACCGCGGGAAATTTATTTGCGACGGGTGGTTACCACCCGTCGAAAATAACCAGCGGTGGAAAAAACTATTTGTGACGGGAATATACCCCCCATCACAAATACCCAGCGGCGGTAAAAACTATTTGCGACGGGAATATACCCCCCGTCGCAAATAGTATGTCGGCAGGTTATTATTTGCGACGGGTCCTGTCGCAAATAACTATTTAAACGTTGACCGTGATAAATGCAGGCTAAATTATTTGCGACGGGTATCCTGTCGCAAATACTCCCATCGCAAATAAGTTATCCTATAAATACCCCCACCCGTTTTTTTCCATTCATTCTCAACTTCTCTCAAAACTCTATTTTTAGAGTTCACAGTTTCTTAAGTTTAATTTTTATTTCCAGATTTGATATCGATGTCTTCAACAATTATCAGAGATCAACCTCAGATCAATTTTAAAGGTATTTATGTTCTTTTTAATTTAATATTTATTTTAAATTTTTTAATAGTTTTATTTATTTTTAATTAGTTGTAATTTAATTATGTTTATATTGTTTTGTTATTTAATAAATTTAAATTATTAGTATTAATTGTTCATAGTTAATGGTAATTAGTAGTAATTAATAATAATTAGAAATAATTAATAATAAATAGGAATAATTAATAATAAATAGGAATAAACCTCCCCCATGCGCGCATTAACCTTTACAACTAAGCCATTTCATTTTTTTATACATTTAATGATCTATATATATATATATAGTTATATTTATTCGTATATTAATATAGATTTATATTAATATAAATATATTTGGTTATATAAATAAATATATATATATTTATTCGTATATTAATATATATTTATTCTATTTATATATATATATGTAGTTATAAATTTTTATTTGTATATTTATTTGTATATTAATTAATATATATTTATAAGCTTATTTTTAAATAAATTTATAAAATATGGGTTTTTATGTATATGTATAAATAAATAAATAAATACATATATACAATAGATACACACACACACACACACACACACACATGTATATATGTATAGTTATGAATGAATACATAGGAATGAGGGTGTGAAAATCCACCGAGAATGTTAAAATGGCTATAACTTCTAATTCATAAGTCCGTTTCAACTCCACAACCAGTCAAATCGAAGAACATGAAACGATCTTCGATATGATATGCGGTACAGGCCAAACGGACATCCGGATCGGATGTTATAGCCATTTGAATGTTAAAACAACCATAACATCTAATCCAGAAGTCCGTTTCAGCTCCACAATCATTCAAATCGAAGAACATGAAATGATCTTCGATATGATATATGGTATAGGTTTATCGGACATCGGGAGCAGAATTTATAGCTGTTTAAACGGTGAAAAACCGGGGTACCCCGACTAAAAACTCAATTTTGGAGGCCTTATGGGCCTTTTTTGGACTCGAAAAAACCTTAGATAGGTTCCACCAGTTCATAGGGCTGTAGAGATCATCACAGGCTTCGATTTGATATGTTGTGGATCTCAAACGGAGTCCCGGATCAAAAGTTATGGCCGTTTGAAGTTTGGGTTTCATTTTTAACTTATTTTCCATCTTTCATTAATATTTTTTATTTTTTTATATTCAAAGAGTTATTAAATGATTATTAATTGATAAAAATTACATAATTACTAATTAAAAATATTTTTTAATTTATTTTATAAGCCTCTTTTACTGAACATCTTATACATTCATATTTGATTTTCATTCTTCCTTTCTAAAACATATTTAAAAAATAAATTTTATATTTATATCAATATAAATAAGTTTATTGATTTATATAATAATAAATAAATTTTTAAATTTTTTTTTAATTTTTTTATTATTATTTGCGACGGGAATATATTCTCGTCGCAAATACCTGCTTCGAAGCAACCATTTACGACGGGAAAAGGGCCCATCGCAAATACTTGTTTACGACGGGCCCATCGCAAAAGATTTTTTTTAAAAAACCAGAAACCTATTTGCGACGGGCCCATTTCCCGTCGCAAATAAGTCTTTTTGCGACGAGCCCGTCGCAAAAAAAAATTATTTGCGACGGCGTTTTCTGCAACGGGCGATTTGCGACGGGGCCCCGTCGCAAAAGGCTATATGCGACGGGATCCCGTCGCAAATATCTATATTTCCCGTAGTGAAAGCTGTGGGAATCGAACCCACAACCAAAATGCGATTGGGATTTATCGCCTACCAATGGACTACGTGAAGTCCCTGATTAGTGTGACTATTATTTTTAGTCAAAAAATTTTATTGATCAATAATAAGTTGATTTGGGTTCTTTGGTCTTATCAAATTAATACCCTTAGTATAGGAAAATGATTTGGTGATTAAGTGATATATGTTATTCTGGAAGATGTTCGCTTTTTTGGGAACACTATATGCCCAAGGAAAATAGAATAGTATGGGATTTAATTTGAGGAGTAATGGTGGATTTTTATCTATGTTTTTATTGTGGATTTATAGTGATTTGGGAATGATTAACCTATAATAGAGAATATGTGATTAGGTTAATTACTTTTAAGTATGTGACTTTAAGAGTAGTTGATGTCATTTGAAGATACAATTTAACATGGAAGACTACATAACCAAATTCTTCTAAGTTTTGGGTTTCAATATTAGTTTGGATTATATTGAAGGATTTTAAGGAAAATTGTTTATTGAATGGTATTTATTTAACGTTGGGGTATTGATTTTAGAAATTAAGATTAGTTTTTATTTCTCTCAAGAAATATCCTTTTGGGGGATCATTAGATCTTGTACTAACCATTTTGGTTTTGATTAATCTCTAAAGACAATGTAAATATATAGTTTATCCTGCGTAGATCATGTGATTCTATAGAAGTTTATTCTAACTCTTCCAGTGTGACCAAGTCTTCTTGAATACTCATCGTTTAAAAAAAATGAGTTAGTGGTGGAAATTTATTAAAGAATAAAACTCTACATAAAAAGTAAGTATTTCTCTTTATTTTCTTATTCAATCTCCGAAATGAATTCCTCATCCTTATTTAATGTAAATTAAAACAAAAAAAATGTTGTCTGTTTACTTTTCCTACTGGGAGACTGATGAGCATTTTTCCCAACACAAGTTTGTGGTTTTCTTATTGTTAAGTTTCTCCCGATCATGTTTTCTATCCCTCTCCATCAGAACTTGACACTTATTTTATCATCCATATCCATGTTTTTCTACATGGAATCCTAGTATACGTTATCTCGGGTGACCTTTGTACTTCTCTTTCTTTCTTTTAAAGTGATAGATTTATTGAATCTTTTTCTGATGTGGGACTTTCCATTATATTCCAATGCCCAATTTTAAAAATTGCGAGGACGCAATTTATTGAAGTAGGGGAGAATGTAACACCCCAAGCATCCACGGTAAGCTTCTCTTTGATTAATACAGTAGCGTGAGTTATACACAAATTCGAGTTCTAACACACCTCGACCAATCAAAGTAGTTGTTATGAATAGTAATACCCACTTTTTGAAATTTTATAAATTCTATCTCTCAAAATTGACTTCATTTTTGGATTCTGAATATCGAAATTATCCTAGGGTGAAACTTTGGTACTTTTCGGATAACTTTCATATTTTGATGAATAGTGAAAATTACTAAATTTTAATTAAAAACATCTTTTTTAATCAAAACAATTAATATTGATAAATTGTGAATTTGAGTGGTTTTAAAGTATATTTAGAATATATTTTTACAATTTAATATAATGTTGGTCATTGGATTAATTTCGCATTTAAACCAGACATAAACAAGTGTCAATCTTTTGATAGTTATTATCTCTTAAAAACACGCTATTTGTTTTGATGACGGGAATTATTTTTTAAATTAGTTAATGAAACTGATATGTTTTGAATTTGGTAAAATAGACATCATTTTTTAATTCATAATATCAAATATATCTTAGGCCTAATTTTTGGTATTTTTCTGGAAACTTTCATTTTTTTATGAATAGTGAAACCATAAGTGGTAGTTAAAAAACTGAATTTTACCGCTTCAGTGAGTGGAATTTCGAAAATCTGAGAGACATGGTTAATATCAAGGAGTAAAATTTGATTCAATGAGATGAAAATAATTTTTGGTGAATAGTAACTTTTTACTTTTATTTACCACGGTTAAAAGTAAATTGGGTAATTAAGGGTAAAAATGATATTAATATTACCCTAACACATGTCCTAATTCTATTGGACAAGTGTATCTCGACCAAAAACAACCTTAGGAGTAAAATATTATCATTTAGGTCCACTTTTATTAGATTATGACATTTATTATTATTTAATTCAAAGAAGAGTTAAAAGAGTTAAAATCAAAGTTTATTTACTAAAACATTTTTAATATAGGGTTATACATAAGATAAATTCGATTGTAAATATTCATTAGAAAGATAAAAAGATTTATTACATAATGGTATTATATTTATAATTTTTAGACATTAAATAATTTAATTTATTTATGACACAATGGTGATCCAGTAATTACCTAATTAATGAAATATTAAAATAATTGATATTATAAATATCAAAATAAATGTAATTTGAGACTTTTTATGAATTTCAAAAATTTTCAAGCTTAATATGACATATTAGGAGTGATTATATAAATTTTTTTCCAAGTAATAATGATGTTATGAATTTATCAAAAACAAAATACCCAATAGTGTCAAAATTGACATAAAGGAGTATTTAAAACAAATATTATATTATTAATTTATATTCAATTCCTAAAAATCTAAGGTTCATACAATAGACTTATATCATGATATTTGTATCATTAATGGACCACTTGGGGTCTCTTGGATATGTATAGTAAGTTTATTAACCATATAATATTAAAAAACAAAGAGTCATTGTAAAAGTGAAACTAATTAACTAAGAGTTAATACTTAAAGATAAGGTTAATATATGGACCCAAACCTGTATAAATTATATTTGTTGACTGGTTTTCGACCCATAACCACCTTAAACTTTAAATAATCCACTTTGGAGCCATTATAAACCGAATATGAGTTTTTTATAAAATAATATTTTTAGCTTTTCCAAAGGTGCCCCTCACCCCTCTTATAAAAGGGCACTCGCCCTTATCACTAATTCACACATTCAAAGCCTTTTGTCTCGGCCAAACATTGCCCAAATACTCTCTCAACTTCCCTCAATACAACCTAGAGGCCTTAGTTTGATCATAAATCCAACCTAAGGAGACCTTTTGATCAAATCAAAAGGAAGAACCCGAAGAAGAGATAATGTTTTCACCACCCACTTTCAAGTTCCTTTCTTCTTCAACTTCTTCTTTCTTTGTTATTTATATTCTAAAATAATAACTCCACTATATTCTATATACTATGATTTTATTATAAATATGGTACAACCATATTCAGTATTCTATCCATCTTGTGAATGACATGTCACCATACGTGCGTACGTACGGCTTACCGTCTCCACGCCATGGTGTAATTGTCATTCAATAAATTATTATTTGGATGGGTATAATAATGATGTGTAATTAATGTAAATAATAAATATAACATGATAATTATTCTGTAAATATGATATAATGTCCAATTATATATTATTTTAACATCAAAAGAATGATATTGTCGCTCGTGCGTACGTACGGACTACCGTCTCCACGAACGCGATGAGATTCATTCTCCATCGTATCCATTCAAGTATAATTATCATTTTATGATTAAAAATAATGTTTAATGACTTGATATAATTCTGTATATTAATAATATACAACCTATCCATAACAAACATGACTTACGTAACAAATAATATAAAGGAAAACGAGTAAGTTAACACCCGAAATGACGATAATACTAAGATATTATTAACAAATAAATGTTAAAAGATCATGTATGATATCATATTAATGTAAATGATTCTTGTATAATTCAAATAAAATTATTTCACCATTATAAAAGAGGTTAACCTACCGTAGACCAAGGAAAAAGTACAAAGTAAGGGGTTTTTTATCTCACTTTTAATTCCGTGAGAATTCCATTGTTCACCACTTATTTATTGCATGTGGTGTATGTGTACTGCCTATGATTTTATTAATTGTGTAATATACTTTAATTTATGGGTATATAAATCATCATTGTATGATCCTTCTTTCATGGGTGTATGTTTCGTAAGTTACCTAATCGATAAGGGGATTTGAGATTTCAATTTGCACTCATTCGGCTTTAGGCATACTTCATTGATTATTTTACTCCAAGATTATGTGTGGAATCACTATTCATTTGATTATGTCATAATTTACACTCCCATTTCTAAGGATATACTTTTTATACACATAATCACTCCATTGATAAATTCTCAAGTCATCGATTTGAACTTGATAAGAGTAATTTTAACTCAATCTCAATTTGTTGAGTTAAACATCCAATTCATTGGCGTTGTTTTTACAAGAATATGTGTGAATGTCCTTTGATTGTTTTTCACTGAATATCCAATCATATTGAGTGTATTTATATTTATCACACATAATTATGTCGTTGAATTATCCTTAACCTAAGGATACGACCTTTATGAGAGATTTCATCTCAATTTACATTCCATTGAGACTCCTTTGTTATTATACACCAAATCAATTTTATATGGTGTATATAATGTACTTTGACATAGTATATCATGAATCCCTTTGTTCTCATGATATTACAAAGTTTTTATTACCTCAATTATTTTTATTCAGGTTTCTTTCTTTTGGTCAGGAACTCTAACTAAAATATCATTTTAAAATGTTTTAATGATTTATTATTCTAAATATTTCTCATTAATGTCCATGTTTTAAAAATATTTTTAAGGATTTATATATATGGACTTTAATTTTTTAAAATTAAAATTCCTTTTACAAGTTTCAAAGTGGTATGGGACACTTTTATTCAAAAAAATCTATTTTAAATGGCTTCCTGAAAAATAGTGTGAATTTTAAATGTTTTCAAGAAAAGGGGGATATTTCTATCAATAGTTTGATGATTATTTTAATCTATGTCAATATCCTTCATTATTCTCAATTGAGGTTAATCTGATACAATACAATCTTTCATATTGTATCGAATGAGTTATGATTGACTGTGGATGTGCTATTTTTATACCATTCATGGTTTGTGGTTAAAAGTATTGACATTTTGTATGCTAGTTTTAATATGAATGTTTATGTTATATTTCAAACTTTTAATATGAGGAATGCATTGGACTTAGTAAGTGATTGGTGGAGCCCGCTATAGCTCCTCGATGCATCGGTAGGTCTCATGAGACAAACTAGTGTCTTGGCACGAGGCCTTGACAAAATCTTATTTGTAGTCTTGGCACGAGGACTTGGGTACGTGGTTATGATAGTCTGGAATTATGCATTCCATCATTATGAAAGTGGTTATTAATATTTCATGTGATTATTCGACTAGTAGAATATCCATGTGAATAAGTAAATGGCATTATTTCATTTTATCTTTTCCATTTTATGCTAAAGTTCAAGTTTAAAAGGATTTTGTTTTAGTTAAACATTGCCTTAAGTATTTATGTTTATCTATGAAAGCTTATACTATATTGTTATCCTTACTGAGCATCTGATATCACCCATTTCATTGTTTTATTTTTCCCAGGACTGTGAAGAAGTAAATTATGAATGACCTGTAGGGATAGTATGAGTGTAGACTATGGAGACTATGTTGTTGTAGTTTTCATTTTATGATGTAATGTAAACTTTATTAATGTATCTAGTTATTCCAAGGCTACTAAACTAATAGGTATTTTGAGACTTGATCTTTCTTGTGATCATGCCAATGTTATGTAATAATGCACCAACTCTAGGTAACTGGGGTCGGGGCGTTACTTCCAAGCAGGAATTTTTTTTGAAAATTATATAAAAATTCCTTTTAAAAAAATTTGAACATGGGTAAAACTTTATTTAATAAATCTTAAATATTTTAAAACATTTTTTAAAACATTTTAAGAAAATATTGTTTTTTAATAAAAATGAGTTTTTAACCGAAGTGATAAATATAGATAATTATTCTTGAAAACATTATTTTTGGATATTGAGTATAAATAAGGTTTAAAATGATGTAAAATATGTATTATAAAGACATAAACATTGCACAATAAAATTCATTATTTTTTTGATATATATATTATAATATTTTATCATTAGAAACATAATCATAAACAGTCCTGATAAATGATTAGATTGTAACATCAAAATCTTACCACATTGGTAACTTTAAATTGTAAGCCTCGTTTAGTAAAAAATTAAATAAAACCTAAAATATCATGAGAATAAATAAATTAAAAATATTTAATTTTAATTTGTATGTATATACACCTCATAAAATAATTTATTTGCATAACATGGCATATACCTCAGAGAAGAAAAATTGAGAAAAACATACCTTACCACTTCGGTATCTTTTGAACCATAAACCCCATGAAATATATATCCTAAAATTGATATGTAAATCACCATAATTTTCATGATAATAAATTTTAAATATATTCATGTAAATTATATACACCACATATGAGAAACAAGTGGTTAGTATGTAATTTATATCATGGATTCAAAAGTCAAACAAAGAATCCATTAACGCTTAAGTAATCTTTTGAATCTTAATCCCCAATAAAGAATAAAATAAAATAAAACATTAAATATAATTAAAATAATTATATTCATGATATAAAATGTCAAATATGAAGTATATAAACCAAACAAAATAATCGAGTGGTAAATTTTAATATATCTCCTAGAAATAAAGGAGATACTAGAAATCTCTTACCTTAAGTCTTGAATTACTTCATACAAATTTGAACCTCATATATAATAAATATAAGTTTCTTATAAATATATTATAGAACCATAAATATATATATCATACCATATATTATTTAATTATGACATTTTATTAAACTTTTATTAACAATTAATTGTTAAAATCACATTTCGAGTAATAACTACTTTATTTTTTCATATATGTTTTGATTTATTCTTTTTGGTACTTTTATGTTGGTTATTTTTCAATAATATGCATTATAATAATAATAAAATAATTATAAAATTTATACATAAATATTATTTTTAATACTAATCATGAAATATGGTTTTGTGAAATTAAGTATGTTACGATCATGCTGATGTTAAGTCATATATACACATGAGTAAAGTTTCCATTTTTCAATTATTATCATGGAAAGAAGGTAAGTAATATATTATAATTACATAATTATAATAATATCAAAATTACCATATTATTTTTTTAAATATACTTATAAATATCATCCATGTGTCGTGGTGATGGAAAGAGAGACACATCGCTTCATGAAGGCGGTAGTCCACATGTATATGAACAATGCTATCATATTTTAGTGAGTTAAAAGGTAATAAATAAAATGATATATTATGATTTTAGAATAATAAATATTTAATTAATAAAATAATTATGTCATTTATATCTTGTATATTTATCCTTATTATATTCCGTGTAAATCATTAGTTAAAAATTAATCACATCACTTCGTGAGGTAGTGATCTGTCATACACACGAGCGACGCCATCGTATCCCCTAGGGAATAGAAGGTAAACTGGTATATATGATATAATTAATTAATAGATATAAGTTTTTTATATATATCATATATATAATGTATATAATTCATCATATACAACTATGATAGGTGGTAATAGAAAAATTAATGACATCGATTTGCGAGGTAGTAGTCTGTCGTACACATGAACAATGATTTCGTGATATATTTGATTGAAATGGATATCTTTTTAGGTAATTAAAATAAAATAAAAAATCTATATATACTTAAGATATTGAGGTTATTATATCATCACAGTATAATAAGTATTTAAGGGGTGTGTGAAGAAATAAAATAAAAACGCTTGTTGATGAACATTACCTCTTCCTCAGGTATCCTCCTTAGGTTTATACAACAAGACTTCCTAGGTTTGGTATATATTAAAACCAAGGAGTATAGTATGAGAAGGGGGAATTTGGAATGTGATTTTTTAATGTATTTTTAGAATCGAAATGGTTTGAATGTGTAAATAAGTGAAGGGTGTTGGTGGACTTTTATAAGTGGGGGAAAGGAACCTACTTGGAAACTATGTGGAAATTTCCCAAAAGGCTCCAAAATAATAAAGTAATTCTGAATAAAAATTCATTAAGATGACCCTTAATTATAAATTAAGAATTATAATAAGTAAATATGGCCATAAAATAGGATTTATAAATTATTTGGGTCATTTTAACCCTCTCCCTTTTAGTTTAACCCCAAGTAAACCCATTTTTTACATTAATTGTGGTAAATAATGTTTTCTATTTTCAGTATTAATTTTTACCAAAAATAAATTTTAACTTATTACATGATATAAATTATGATAATTTCAAATATCTAATCTTTTTTTCAAATTCCATTCATAGTAGTTGAAAATTTTAAATTAAAATTATTCTCGCATATGCTACGAGAAAGCGGGTTTTTAAAGAGAAAATGTTGAAAAAGTTTACAAATTTTTTATATAAAATCTCAATATAAAATTGTTTCCAATGAAATAATTTATATTAAAGAATTTATAATTGAACTAATTTTAATTTAAAACTACTTTAAAATATAATTTAATATTATAAATAATTTAAATGAAAACGAATTTTTCAACTAAAATTATTTATTCTTCACTATTCGTCTTAAATGAACGTTTCGAAAAAGTCACAAAACATTACCCTAAAAAAGTGTTGATATGATGATTTAAAAAATAAACATAATTTTATAAGATAAACTTTATAAATGTTTCAAAAAATATTTTTAAAATAAGTTCACAAAAAGGTGACAAAATTGCTTTTTGGAAAAATACATTTTTTAATCCTAAAATTTGATTTATTATTATATATTTTATAGGAAACACAAAATATTAATGTTAAATATTTAATTGTATATTTAATTTATAAATTTAAATAAAATATTTCACGAAAAGTGGTATTTTTAATTTATTTTTGGTATAATGTGTTTGCTTTCATAAAAATATTTTTTCAAAAAAAAATCATTTGTTTTTAAATCGTTTTTATTTTCTTTTTTAATTATCTAGTCATGAAAGAATTAATTTTATATACTTGTGTAACCCATGTATATTTTTAATTTATTTAATCTTATTAATACTTTTAATTCCAACGTCTATATAGTAACTATCAAATAATAATATTTTAATAAAATGACATGTTTCGTTTAAACTCATTATTGCCTATAATGAAAGATAAACCTAGTGTTGTGTGTAATAAAAGATAAACTCAGTATTTCATGTAATGAAATCAAAACTCATTACTGCATGTAATGAAAAATATATAAATTATTAATTTTATTTGAAAAAAATATTTCACAAAATCTCTGGGTGTTACATTCTATCCCCCTTAAAATGAATTTTACCCTAAAAAATCATCTCATTCATCAATATTTATCATTTTAAAATTCATTCATATAAAACCAAATCATAAAAAGTTTTAATAAAACATTAACTTTAAAAATAAAAATGCATATTAAAATTTCATCATGAATAATACATACTAGGTTCCAAATAAGAGAACATAGGTGGGATGTAAAAACATGAACATAAAAGAGAAAACTAATGTCCAAATACTGATAGAGAGTGATAGAGAATATTGATCATAAGTGGGTGATCTAGGGAAGTTTAACAACCAAAAATACATAAACCAAAGAGACATGAAAACGTTCATTGACATCATCAAAAATGATTATAACATGACAAAGTTTTATTTCATCATCTTTTTCCTAATGTTGGGGAATTCCTTTTTAATATAGACATTTAACATATGAAAATTTACCTAATTGAAGTATTTTTATTTCATAGTAACAATTTCATTCTTTTATTGTGCCTAGATCAATTTCAACTTCATATCCTACTCTAATAGATTAATTTTTCATGTTTGAAGTACTAAATAAGATCCATAGAATAATGATAAGTCATTTCTTCTATCTCTAGTTAAAAAATGATAACACTATTTATCCAATATAGATAAATCTTCATTTGGTGAATTAATATGTTAACATCTAAAAATTCATATAATTTTAGACATAAACTATTCCATAAATGGTTAACCTTATGACCCTTCCAAAATTAAAAATTTATAAATAAGTTCACTAAATTTCTCAAAATCAACTTAACAATAATACTCCAAATAAAATTAAGAATCTATTAATGGTCACATGCCAAATATGTGAATACCTTGGTAAAATATTCTTATAATTATTTTTAATAACCATAATTACCATAAAACCTCAATGAAAACATGAATGCTTCCTCATTCATTGAATAAATCCTTATATTATAGAACATATTCCATAGATCCAATAATGTTATAAACTCCATCAATTATAACATAAAAAACTTTTTCAAAAAATCATTTATCATTTATGGGGTCATAATTAAAATCAAATTTAATTTGTCAATATCATTCATAAATTTTTCCAAATTAAACTCCATTTTCTCAACCTCAAAAATTTATTAAGGGTAATCTTACCTTGATCAAAATATCACCATGCCATTAAATCACATTAATAGTTCATCGGTATCATTTAATATATTTTTGAAAATCCTTATCCAAATATTTATACTAAAAAATCCTTATATATTTCATGGATCATATGACATAATATTTGAATTACAATACATAAATACTAAAATAATCCAACTTCTTTCTCAACCCATTAACTAGGATTCATCTTCGTATTCCTTGACACTTATTTCCTTTCATATTCCATTTGTATTCTCTTCATCGGGAATATAATCATTACTCATAACACTATGTTGATTCTCTTTATGAGATTTCGACCATGGAAATTATTTTCATAATTCCCATACTTTCCACATTTGAAGAATTCATACATTAATAATACCATAGGGAGACCAATATTCACATCCATTGTGTTAACCTAACTTTTAATTGTTTTCCATTGTATTTACTTTCTTTGTGTCCTTATTTTCCATACCCAAGACATATTATCATCCCTATAAGACATTCCATTGAGTGCCTATTTCCACATTCTCTACATATAGAAAAGATAATATTCTTTTCTCCATGGTCTCTACTTCTTGAACTCTCAGCAAACTCTATCCTTATCTTCTGTGGTCAGTATTATAGTTGATTAAGATGCACATTATTAATGATGTTCCATGAGGACTAATTAGGAATAATCACAATATATTTCAATCTAATAATCATCTCATTGGGATTATCTTGGTCAATTTTCCATCACATTCAATGTTAACCCAATTACTTCAGGTTACCACCATTGACTAAAACCAAAAGGCATAGTTTGAGAAACACTAATCTTAGTAGAAAACCACATAATCCTGAAAAATCCCTTATAGGATGTCTAAATCATAACACCTTATTTTAAATTTCCTATTCCTTAGACTTATCCTAGGTTATAAATGATCATTATCTGTTTAAATCCTTCATGATGGTTTGTAAAGGGTTTTTGAATTTCCGAAGAATATCCCTTAGGAGTGTCAAACAAGGCTTGAAGAAAGGCCCATTTTCATGCACCAGGTGATAATCGAGACTATATCAATGCACCCTGTTTAGGGTTATTACCTCTAGGTACCTATGTCCCAAAGCTGCATCCACTTGTAGTATCGAAACAGGGATGTAATTTCTTGGAAACTGTATGCTTTATCATTTACAAAAAATCTAGGTCATTTTCCAAAACTTTGACTCAACTTTAGACTTATCCATAGAGACATCCCCAAATATATCTTAGAAATATACCCAGGGATCCCACAAAATTTTTCTCATCCTAATTTCCTAAGGTTAACTAAACCTTTACTATGGTACCAACTATATATACCCAGGCTTCTCATACATGGATATTGAATATTTTTAGATGAATATTAATTACATTACAAAAACACATTCTTAAGGACCATAATATTTTAGTGCCTTTGGAAACATGGAATACAATATTCTTAATTAATGAAATATATTCAATGTCTCCCATAAATATCTTTCCATTTATTACCCCAACATAAAATATTTTTTATAACCTGAGGAAAGGAAACATAAGAAAGATTTATCATAGATGCTCAGTAAGGGTAAACAAGTAAGATACCTACGAAAAACATGTGCATAAGGGTACAAGAACATGAGCATGACATTTTAAAATAATACCCTAAAAACAAAATAATATAATCTTGAATCATGGAATAAATAATGAAATCTTATAAGACATGAATCCCAAGTAAATCAAAGAACATATGTCACGATATAATAACATTGTAATAAGACATTGAATTTTTTATATACCCATAAGAATATAAAATCATTTCCATAGTATTAAAGGTTCACTAAAAAGTCTAACATAGTGGTATGGATTCACTCCTCACATCATCATAGTGGTCAAGGTTCATTCCAAAGACCATCATAGCAGACAAATTCCCTTATTGAACCATTTTTACTCCCCATTACAATCCTGTATATCTAATAATATATAAATATTTACCCAATGCGTTTGAGGGAGATATAGTTCCCATATATCATGTAATTAAAATTATATGTATGTGTTCCACAAGATAATAAAACATTCATCATATAGTAACCCATGAAATGAAATGGGTTTCATAAACATTTCATCTTATCATAAACTGTGGAAAAGAGACAAATTTCATAAACATTTCATCATTTCATCGAAGCATATCCTTTGAAAATAAGTAGGTTTCATAATAGTTCTACCACAGTATAACCCATGGAAGTGAAACAGGTTTCCTAAAAAATAAGTCATAATAAACATAAATCATTCAAAGAAAAAATAATAATGGTATCCTTGGATCATGTCCCCAGAAAATCATAAGTATACTCACTGGATTTCATATTAGATAGATAATTATTTTGACATTAAAATCACATGGAACATTTCTTGGTGAAAATAAATTTTCCTTGAAAATTAATTTTTAAAACTAAACTTTATAAAATATTTTTGAAATCCTTTTCTTTTAAAATTAACATGAAAAATTATAAGGGTAGATTTAAAGAACATATAATATCTTTCTTGAGAAAAATATCCTTTTCAATTTTCAAAACACTTTTTAAAACATAAATCATTTTTAAAATAATTTTTCTTGAAAATAACCATGAAAACTTATATATAAATATGCAATGAAAATAATTTTCATAAAGGAGGTAAATTTTGTTCATTTTTTACAAGTTAAAATAAATATTCCCTTCACATTTTCATTAAAAGAAAAATGTGAATTATTTTTAAAAATGACATGAATATTTCTTCTAAAAAATATAAAAAGAAGTCAAACATGGGTAAAAATTTATTTAATAAATAATTTTAGGAATGTTAGAACATTTTAGAAAATATTTTTAGAAAATATGGTTTTATAAGAATAATTATTTTTCATCAAAGTGAGAAATAAAGATGGTTTTTCTTAAAAATATAAATTTGAGATATTGAGCACATAAAGAGTGGAAAATGATGGGAAAATTTATTATCATGAAAAAAATGGAGGTGTATAAAATTATTGAGTTTTTTTATCATTACCACTTTTCCATAAAGTGCCTTCCTAAAAAATAAAAAAATAAAAAAATGGATTGAGGACATATTTCCAAAATAATAAAAATTTAAGCAAATATAACATACCACTTGGGTATTTTTTGAACTGTAAACCCCATGAAAGAGATATCATAAAATTTATATATAAATCCCCATAATTTTCATGATAATAAATATAAAATACATTCATGTACATTATATACACCACATATAAGAGATAAGTGGTGAATATGGAATGTATCACATGGATATAAAAGTGAGATGAAAAAACCCTTACTGCTTTAGTAGTATTTTCTATTGTAAGGCCAAATAAAAAAGTCAAATGAAACATTAAATATAATTACAATAAGGAGATACATTATATAAAAATTAAAAGTGGAATTGTATACACCACACAAAAACATAATTAGTGGTGAATTTTTATATGTATCCCAGAAATAAAAGAGAGACTAGAAATCTATTACTTTATATCTCGACTTCCTTCCTACACATTAAAACAACTTGTATAATAAATATATGTTTATTATAAATATATTAAATAAACATAATTGTATATATCATAACATATATGATTTAACTATGTCCTTTTATTACCTATTTATTAATAATTTTTTCCTCAAAATATGTTTTGGTTAATAACAGCTTTGTTTTTCATATATGATTTGATTTATTATTTTTGATCCTTATTGGGAAAAAATACCTCAATATAACATTATAGTGTTTTTGGGTTGATTGTGTTTTTCTAGAAGAATGTTTTAATATTTTTCAATGCAGTTCTAGATAGATTGTTGAAAAAATATGTCAACAACAACCCAAGACAAAGGAATAGATGCTGTGGAGGTAGAAAAAAATTGATTATACAAGGTGGCACCATTTCCCAGTGTTTCCCAAACAATTGGGACCGGAATTTAAGGAATAGGGAATTTTTTTGGAAGAGGACGTTTTACACAAGAATGAAGGTGATTTTCAATCTTATGTGTAAGATAATTTTTAGAATTTCTTCATCAAAATATAGAAAAGGAAAGAGTTTTGTGTAAGATCTGATGTTTCACGAAAAATTATTTTGTGTAAAAGATAGTTATGCACCTAATACAATGCCAAAAATTTTCATCGAAACTCAGGGAAAATTTGTGTTAAAAGTGGCTATATATTGAGAAACTTGTGCATAGGGACATAAAACATCTATGAATTATCAGTTATCCCCCTCAGTTTAGTAGCTCAACCTTTATAGAAAACCAGGGCTCTAAATCACGTAGGAGTTCCGCACAAAGGGAGTTTCACATAAAGAGAGTTTCATGCAAAGAATCAAGTTTCATGGAAGATGATATTCTACAATGGTGTATAGATTTTGTGAGTTCTACACCTAAAATCAAATGTTTCTTTCAAATTTTTAATGTTATACACAATAAAATCCCAATGTTGCATTGAATATATAATTTTCTCAGTAATTCTATGGTAAAAGGGTATTTATGAAGTGGATTAAATTGAAACTTAATGATATACTAAATGAGGTGTAAAACATATTGATTCAAGAGATCGAAGTATATTCTTCTGAAGTAGAAGTGGGTACACTTCAGTTGAGAGATCGGTGAGATTTCAAATCGTCATTGGTTGTAAACTAGGAGGGATAGTGAGTCTGCTCTGAACATTTTGAAGGTAGTAAGACTAGGCATAGAAGTGATCTATCCCAAACACTGAATTTGGAAGTAAATATTATTGGATTTGGTACATTAGTAAATTTTAGTTGTATGCTCCTTGGATGTGGCCTAGTGATGGTGAACCAAGTAAAATTGTTGTGTCCCATGCATGATTTCATTTCTATTCATAAATTTCATCAAAAAGGGAGAGAAGATCATTTTTTTAAATGAAATATGATATGAAGGGGAAGTTTTTTTAATCTATCATACCCTAAATCACCTCCACATTCATTGTATTTAACCTAGTTGGGATAACAATTGGTATCAGTGGAAAAGGGTGAAATTCAGTGGTTCTATCTCAATAGAAGAAATGGAGGTTTTCCATCACAAAGGGATTCCAATATTCAATGGAAAAAATTTCAATTATGGAAGAATTGAATGCAGCACTAATTTCAATCATTAGGAATGGATGTATTTAAAGAATTTATGCATGTAATATTAGCCAATATCGATAGTGTTGATTAATTAGAAGTTGACTGAAGTGAATTAGATGTTTATGCTAAAGGAATAAATGCCTTAGGGGGATCCCTATAAAATGAAATATATATGAATTTAATTTCATGTAAGTACTAACATAATATGTGGTAAAATTTTATGAATATTTATGAGGGTGACTCAAAATTCAGAGAAGCGAAGATGAAGGTTCTACGGAACAAGTATGAGGATATCAGAATGCACCTTAATGAGTTTGTTGATGCATTATTTGATCAGATAATTTTTTTCGGGGAATACATGTGTAGTATTGGAGAAATTATTGAATATGTTAATATTTTTAAGTTCATTTTGAGAATACCTCCACCATGGTTCAATCTGAATGTCTCTATATTGAAAGATAAAGATTCAAAAGAGCTGATATTGGATAGATTGCACAAAACAATTTTTGCGTGTGAAATGAGAAATAATGATAGTGATTCTATAGAAAAAGAGACTTTTATAGAAGTTTCATTTAAGTCCATGAATAATCTCACCATTAAATATAGTCAAGAAGAAGGGACTGATGAGGTGATTTCATTCCTTTCCTCAAATCTTCGAAGAGGAAAAGTAAAGTTCAAAGGGAAACCCTCACATTATTTATTTCTATGTGGAAAGGTTTTACATATTTTAATTAGGTTCCCCAATAAGATTCAAGAATATGAAGAGGATGAGGTTGAAATTCCCATGAAGAAGTATTCAGCCTACGTGAATGTTAACAAAAAAAATTAGAAAAATTTCTTCATAAAGAAGATTCTACTTTAAAAATAAGATGATAGTTCAGAAGAATCTAAGGTAAAAGATTTGATGGATTTCAATGATCTTGAATAAAATTATATAGTGGAAATTTTCAAAAATTCTAAAACAAGGGAAGAAAGAATCAATAGAAAAGGATAATTTGAAGGAATATTTTATAATCAGGTCGAATTAGAAGCTTCTCTTGAGGACACAGATGTTTGGAGAGCCAAAAAGAAGAAATAAAAGAAAGTGTTTTATGATGAAAAACTTTATATACAGTAGTGAGAAGAATAGAAGTTTGATCTGAATGAATAAATTGAAAAACATAAGTCTCCAATACTAGAGAGCTCATAAAATGTTGTTGAGTACAAGTTTGAAATCTAAGAATAGAAAATAGAAATTTATAGTTTGAATAACACTGGAAAAGATCAAATAAAACATATTGAAGAACATAAAGAGGAATTTTTTGGACTATGATGAAGTATTAAGGATCATGAAAAACTCTTGACTATCGGTATGACATCATGAAATAATATCATTCCAAAAATAGAAAAGATGCATGTGGAGAATATATTTACAATAGAACAAAATAAACAGTCAAATCCATAAGATACGGCTGGTATGAGGCTTGGTTGAAAAGAAAAAGCACTTATGGTTGATTTAATACAAAAGGAACCCACTCTGATATTGAATATTTATTTTGGTATGAATCAAACCAAATGATTTAGATAACCCAATAGAGAACTATCAATGTAGTTTTTTCACACAAGAATGCACACCTCATGAGATGTTATTGTTGTGTCAATATGGACACTCACAAAATGTATTTTTTTATAGACAAGAGGTGCTAAAGGGAACAAGACCAATATAGGAATCCATATAGAACTTAACATTCCAGAACATCATTTTAGGGTCACTATTTTAGGTGTGGAGAATTTTGGAAAAGGTAAAGATAATGCTCATCGATAATGTAGAGGAATGTTCCAAAGAAAAATGAATGTGGTCATAAGAAAAAATTCAATTTATCATCAAATTAGATGAAAATGAAAAATAGGATTTCATATCTACAAGATGAGGCATTTATATCATACTCTGAGGAAGATAAATATTATCAATCCATATTGGGTATGAAGTCAAAAAGAAGAATCAAAAAGAAAAGAGGTGAGCAGTCAGTGCTTACAGATATTGTTTTTAAAGCATCAGATTGTATTGGAATATAGATCATTGACAGTGGATAATATGACAGTAAAAAAGGATCTGGTGATTGGAATCAGGTATGATAAGTAAGGTATCATAATATTTTGTAATGATGAAGGTCTGAAGATTTTTGGTTTGGTAAAATCCATGTTTAGAGGAAAAGACATGAGACATGAAGATGTCTTTGTTTTTTAATTTCTCAGTCACAACTTTCTATGTGTAACTCAATTGTATAACTCAGGATATCCCATATGATTTTGAAATAAATTATGTAATATTATAGAAAAATATGGCATAACTATTTTGTAGGGAAAGCGTACAAAGGTAAGTCTCTGCCTTGTAATTGGAGAAGAATATATGTTCTTTTATACAAAGGAAGAAGAAAACAAGCTATGGAATAAATTTCTTGGTCACTTGATTCAAACGTCCTTAGAATATCTATTGAAATTTTGTGGTTCTCAAGAACTCCCAAAGTTACCACATGAACGTACTCATACGTTTTATGCTTATCATCAAGGGAAGATAATTCAAAATATATATAAGTAAAAAGATAAGAGGTTATAAAAATTGCATGATATGGTGCATATTGATGTGGGTGGACCTATTTCACCAAGATCTGTTGATGGGAGGATATATTATGAACTCTTTATTTATGATTTCAGTGGAATGGAATGGGTTTCAATCATAGCCCACAAATCTGGCATGTTCAGTTTCATGAAAACTTATCGAAGGAAAGTGGAAAATATTTGGGGTCAAAGAATCCAGAAGATCTGAATAGATAATGGAATGGATTTCGAAAATATATAAGTGTAGGATTATCTTGAAAAAATGGGATAAGGCACCAAGTTTCATCAGTAAAAATCTGTATCAAAATGGATTAGTTGATAGAATAAATTGGATTATCACCAACATGGCTAGAATAATGCTAATTGAGAAAGACCTTCCAGGGAATTTTTAGAAGGAATTAGTGATGAAATCAGTATAAACATAAAATAGAGAGTTATTATGTCCAAAAGAATAGAATAATTTGTATGATCTATGTTATAGAAAGAAGCCAATGTTGAAGTACTTTTGAGTCTTCAAAAGTAATTGTTTAATTATCAATAATAATAAACATAGGAAGTTTTAATCCTATGAAGATGGAGGGATATTTATTGGATACATAAAGAAAACCAAAGAATATAAATTCTTCAATAAGAACCTAGAAAAGTTAGTTGAATGTAATGATGTAACTATAGTAGAGAGTGAGAATATTATTTAAAAAATACATGATCAATATCAGGAGGATAGTGATGAAGAGATAAGTAGGTCAGGGGATATTATAGTTCTAAAGTATTATTTAGAATATGATTTAGATAATGAAAAGGTTTATCACAAAGAACAATCTCCACAAGTATTGAATAGAAGATCCAAAATTTATAAATAGAACATAATTGGTGATCAGAAAGAACGGGTGTAGACATGGAGGATAAAGTCTCTACAGGAAGAATCATTCTTATCATGTATAGAGCCTAAATGTTTTAATGAAGTAGTTGGATATGAAAAATGGATCTAGGCTATGAATGAAAATCTTGACCAAATTGAGAAGAATCAAACATGGGAGACTATTTTGAGGCAAACAGATAAGAATGTCATTAGGACTAAATGGGTCTTTCATAATAATAATAATGAATATGGTCTAGTGAATCAAAACAAAGCACATCTAGTCTATAAAAGGTACTCCCAGATAGAGGGTATCAATGTTGATGAAACATTTTCACCTGTTGTAAGGCTAGAAGAAATGAGATTATTCGTGTCCATAGTAGTGAAAAGAATGCTCAATGTCTTCCAGATGGATGTCAAGTCCGAATTTCTAAATAGGGTTCTAGAAGAGGAAGTTTATATTGAGAATACAGATGGTTTTATCATTCATGAAGATTAGAAAAGATTTTTTTTGGCTAAATAAGGTGTTATATTGGATGAATCAAGAACCAAGATCATGGTATTCAAGCCTAGATCGGTTTTTGAAGAAGATTGGTTTTCAGTGTGGTGTATTTTATTACAATATCTATGTCAAGAATAATAGTAATCAAAGGATGATGGTGGTGGTATATTTAAATTAAAAAATAATTGGTAGATCAGATAAAGAATAGTGAACTCAATTCACATAATTCATGAAAAGTGAATTCAAAATTCCAATGATTAGAGAAATGAAGTTTTCCATTGGTTTATAGGTGACACTAGGAAAGAATGAAACATTCATATCTCAATTTAAATATTCCATATAGGTTTTAATAATATTTGGAATGGATAATTCCAAGGAGATGAAGAATCTGGTGGCTACCTAGATGAAACTTTTAAGGGATGATGAAGGCAATGTAGTTAACGTAACATAATACATAAAAATAATTATCAGTCTATTGTACTTTATAGCAACAAGACCTGATATTATTTTATCCACATTTCAAGAAGCGAGGGATCAAATCAATCCCAAGGAAATTGGCTTTTTTATTATGAAATGAATAATTCTGTATATCAAGGGAATGGTGGATTTCAATTTTTTGAACAATGAAAAATATTAAAAAGAGTTATTGGGATATACAGATAATGATTATGCTAAATCAGTTGATGATAGAAAATCAATGTCAGGAGGAACATTATATATTAGTGGATTATGTATTTATTAGCTAATAAAGAAACAATATTTCATTTCATTTATCACCCTATCAGCTAAATATATTGCTACTACTCAAGCATGCACATAGTTATTATGGATAAAGAAGTAGCTTGATGATATGGGCGTTGAAGTGACGTCTCCAATTGGAATACAATGGGATAATTCAAGTACAATAAATCTTATCAAAAATCCATTCCATAACTCAAGTAAAAATTACATTGAAATAAAATACCATTTTATCAAGGTGAAGGTGGATCATGGTCTTGTGAAGTTGGAGTATGTGCCTACATAACTACAGATTGTAGACATTATGAAGAATGTCATACCCAAAGAACATTTTGAATGATATCAACTTGATCTAGAATTTTATTTGACTCCCCTTACTTGAAAATGTGTGAATGTAGAACAACCTCTCCATGAGTTATGGTGTGTTTTTCCATAATGTGTTGATCTCTGTTTTTTACCCAACTATAGATGACAATGAGTTGACCTTCAGGTTTATTAACAAAGAGGGAAAATTAATGCTATCAAAGGGTATAAAATGTGTTAATAATGGTATGGGGAGAATATAATAGGGGATAAGACATAGGGGGATTTCAAAATTTTAAAGGTTGTGAGTTTTTTGACAAACCATGCAATGCTTCTGTGACACGATGAGAGCTAGGTGTTATGTGGAAACAGTTCCTGGATATCAGAGCTTAACATGGAAATATTTAATAATTCAAATGCATGAGAACCCAATTAGTTAATTTTGGTGAGTTTTAAAGGTGAAGTTTCTAAAATTGATCAATCAAAGGATATATATCATGAAATATGGGGTTCATGATAAAAGGAGTTGAGTGGTTTTGGAATGAAGTGGTTCATTGATTAACTTTTGATTTTACCCTTGTTTCTCATGTCTAGAATGATTAATGTGTTCTTATAATATGTGTTGAGTAAATAATGAATCATGATCTGAATCACAAGATGTGAGTGTTGGTAGAATATTGAAGAAGCTTTAACTTGGTATCAAAATGAGAATAGTTGTCAACAAACCCAAAGGGGAGATTATTGGGAAAAATCCCAAAAGGTAACATTATGGTGTTTTTGGGTTACTTTTGTATATTGAAAAAGTAGGTTTCCATATTTATTTGTGGAGTTATAGAGATATTTTTAACAATCTATGTCTAAAATGATCCAACAAAAGGGAATGGTTTCTCTATAGGTGGTACAAAATGTTCGTATACAAGGAGGCATCATTTCCTAGTGTTTTTCAAAAAAAATATCCAAAATTTGAAGAATGGAGAAAAGTGTTTTTGGAAAAGTAATTTTTCACAATAATGAAGTTGATTTTTAATATTGTATGAAAGATAATTTTCATAATTTTCTTATAAAGATATGGAAAAGAAAATATTTGGGTGTAATATCTGAAGTTGTGTAAAATATGAAATTTCATGAAAGAGAGTCACGTGCCAAATGAAACATAAAAAATGGTTTTTTTATCAGATAATTATTGTGTGAAAGGTTCCTAGAGGGTGAGAAACTTGAGCATAGGGTCATAAAATGTCTATAAATTAGTGGATGACCCCATCAGTTTGGTAGTTAACCCCTTAGGGAAAATCAGGGCTCTGAATCACATAAGAGTTGCACAAAAAGGGATTTGTGCATAAAGAAAGTTGTGCATAAAGCATCAACTTGTTGTTAAGATGTTAGTTTACAATAGTGGGAGGAGGTTGGGAGTTCTTCACATAAACTAAAATGTTGTGTTCAAAGTGTTAAAGTTGTGTGAAAGATAATCCCAAGGTTGCACAAAAGATAGCAGTTTCCCAGTTATTATTTGGTAAAGGGTAATTCATCAAGTTCATGAAATTAGAATGTAATGATACACTAGATTATGTGTAAAAAATATTGATTCAAGAGATCAAAGTAGATTATTCTGAAGGATCAGTGAGCACACTTCAATTGAGAGAGCATTGAGCATTCAAATTTTGATTAGTTGTAGACTAGGAGGGACAGTGAGTTAGCACTGAACTCTATAAAGACAATGATCCTAAGAATATAATTGATTTATTCCAAACCTTGAATTTGGTAGTAAGCCATAGTGTACTTGGTACATCGACACATTGTCGTTATATGCTCCTTAGATATAGCCCAGTGAGGGTGAACTAAGTAAACATGTTATATCCCGTGCATGATTTCATTTATGTTCATATGTTGCATCCAGAAATAGAGATAAGAACGTTTTTTATAAAAAAATAAGATCTAAAGGGGCAGTTGTTTTAATCTGTCATACCCTGATCCCCCCCTCAGAGTTTTTAACCTAGTTATGTTAACAATCCTATTACTTTGATCATTATTCCATAATCTCCAGAATAATAATCATGACATAATTATCATATTTTTACATCAATTATACATATAATATAAATAATAAAATATTGTTTTAAGAAATTAAGTACATTACAATCATAGATAGGGTAGGTCGTAAGTACGTGTCACACCCAACCTTTTTAAATTATTTTATTTTATTAATTTTCTTAGCATCGAGTATTCTTGTTGTGGTTCAGGTCAATTCTCGGTTTCTATTTTCAAAATTTTAATAAAGAATGTGTCTTTTGGGCATGAGAGCATCAGGCGCACGGGCAGAGCACTATTTGGGAAACATCACAGCTTTGCCCCGGTCACCATTTGGCCTGCCTAATGTTCAAAATAAATAAAATAAAATAAAATGAATAATCTAATGAGAATAAAATAAGATAATAAGAATAAAATGAAATTTAATGAATTGTTTTAATAATAATAATAATATTTAAGAATATTTTTATTATTATTATTGTTCATATTAGTATTAAGTTGTTATTATTATTATTATTGTTTTTTTTGTTGTTAATATTATCATTAATCATGTTATAATTATTATTATTATTGTTATTATTTATGTTATTAGGATTATTAGGATTATTAGGTTTTTTTATTTTTTTTTATTTTTTTAGGATTCTCTTCTCTCCCTCTCACCCTCTCTTATCTCACACCCCTCTCTCCCACTCTTCCCTATTCGCTCACATGCCCCACTGTTGGGAATGCCTCCCCTATCGGTGACCCTCCTTCAAGTGACCTTCGGTGAGCATGCCTCACATAGCCTCCCTTGCATGACCAAGCCCACTTCTCCCTTACCTTCCTTTCATGTTCAACCCCCTCCACCAGTCGGCAGCTTCCTGGAACACCTCTCATCTTCTAGTGATCTCCTCATCGGCGCCTTCTCAGTGTGTGACCCCCCCCCCCTCCAGCAGTCACCCCTCTGAGTAAGCCTCTCCTCCTCCAATCTAGGGTTTTTCCTCTTATGTTTTGGGGTTTTGGTTCTCCAACAGGTATGGTTTTGTTTTAGGGTTTTAATTTTTGGTCATTTGGGTTTAATCTCTATGATTAGGATTCGATGTTGGTTGCTTGACATACGTCTAGGGTACGGTTTAATATTCACACCAAATTTAAGGGTTTTCTCCACTTGAGGTAGGTGGTTCCATGATTAACCATTAACTGATGAATTTTTATGCTTGAATGAGTGTTTTTTCATGTTCTATGATTATCTTGTGTGGTGCGAAAATGATTTTTGAAAGAAATTTAGGTGAATTTGGTTTTAAAGTTGTGATTTTATGTGAAATCTTGTGTTCTTATGGGGTAAACTATTTTTGTTCTAATTAAATTTTCTATAAATTTTTCAATTGATTTATTAAATTATATAAGTGGTGTGAATAATTTTATGATATAGATGTGTTTTGAATTTGGTTTTAAAGTGTCCTTTTATATAAAAGCATGTGTATTTTTTGTGTAATATTTTGTTGTCTTAATTGAAGTGTTTTATAAATTTTTTAATTGGATTTTTTAAATTATATGGGTGGTAAGAAAGTGGTATTTTATAGGACTAATCATGTGTTAAATTTTAAAGTGGAATTTTTATGTGAAATTGGGTGTTTTTCATGTGCAAAAACCATGTCGTGTCACTGATTATGATTTTATAAATCATGAGAGTAGTTTATTAAATTATGTGTGTCCCGAAAATTGTATTTTGATAAGTCTTTGACATGCGGTTGATTTTAAAAGAGGATTTTGGGAGTGTTCATGGTGTAAAGGCCTCAGGGTGTTTATTTAAATTGTTTTACAAATTTTACTAATTGTTTATTAAATTGTATAAAAGGTGAAACCATATTAGGGAAGATTTTTAGTGTCTAGGGAAAAGGGAACGTGCCTTGGTTTTGAATGTGGGATGTTGGTGTTTATGGAAGGTGTGAAACAAATGGATCCATTAAGGGGTGTCCTCGTCTGGATACACAATTATTACAAGAATCAAGAACATTCTTATTGATATGGTCTGGGAATTCGACACCTTGAGGGATGCTCCCACACTGCAACGTTTCAAAATGGAATCCAATAGTTCCTCATCTGTCATTAGTCCATTTATCAGCTCCAGGGTAAGATGGAATCTTCCATAGTAGGGCTTAAAGATCAACATCGAAGGCTCCTATGTCTCAAGTGTCATGCACGGTGGAGGAATTGTTCGTGATAGCTCCAGATCAGTCAT
Source organism: Viscum album (assembly GCA_963277665.1). NCBI lineage: Eukaryota > Viridiplantae > Streptophyta > Magnoliopsida > Santalales > Viscaceae > Viscum > Viscum album. The sequence goes on from OY728130.1 coordinate 1,152,742,600, forward strand.
CCTGGCATTTTCCATCTGGTTGGGACATGGTACGTCGTTATTGGATGATTCTAAGACTATGTTGTCTGGCCTCATGGTTTATAGGTAGAAAATCTTGGCAATTGTGGAAGTGTAAATGGAATCCTTGCTGGTTAATAATGTACTCCATGAGCCTGGAAATGTTCCTTGCTCTATTGCTTATATCATTCGTAAGTGTCAGGCATACTTGAATCCAACACTAAAATGTCTCACACTTGGGGAGAGGGGAGTAAGGCAGCAGATTACCTAGAATCTTTGGATACTCTCAGTGAGGAGAGCCTATTTTTTTACAACCTGCAAATCCTAAACGCAACTGGGGTTAATATTATTAGAGGGGATGCCTTAGGTCTTCATCATGTTAGACCCCCATATTCTAGTTTTTTTTAGTCATGCCTTTTTGAGTCCTTGTTTCTATACGACATTTTCACCAAGATATGAGGTTTCTAGGGTCCCATTATTAGCTAGTGCCTAGGGGTATTTACTGTGACTAGTTCCCAATTTTTATATTGCACTTACCATCCGTATACATCATGTTGAGTTGGAATTTAAAACAAATTTCACTTTCTTTAAAGTTGTATTCTTTAAAACTGGTTTTCATTTAAAGTTTCTTTTCTTTAAAGTATTTTCCTTACCAAAATTAGCATTCCATTCATTACTAAAACATGAAAATTTATTTTTCATTTGATGTTTGTATCATGTAATCTTACTATGGGGGTAATCCTAATGGGATTAGGTTCACACCCTACATAAACCCTTGGGTGTATGTAGTTATTGTTGTATATTTGTTCCAGGTAAATGCAAGGTGTTCGGTAGTGGCAGTTTGGTTTCTCATGGTTTCCTTTGTGGGTCTTGGTGTTGGTGGATTGAAGAAGTTGATCCTCTTATTGCACAGAGGTTTTGGATAGTATTGTTGTTTCCCCTTTTTGTTTTAGCTTATTTAGTCTTGATTTAAATTGACAAAGTTAATTCTAAAAAAATTGGTTATGCCATGTTTGGTTGTCTATCTTCCATATTGGTTTATTTATCTTGTTAGTTATTTATTATTATGACATCTGGTAAATCATTCCCATTTTTTAACTTTGATACCCAGGCACTTGTGATATCCCTTGGGTATTGGGAATTCCCTTTGAGTCTTGTTCCGAACCGGTCCGGGCACTGGGTCAGATGGTGACTCAGCTTGGTTCGTGACAAAATAGTATCAGAGGATGTCTCGCTCTTATGGGTCTCATTCCTTGGGAAAGATTTTGGGTAGACTGAAGCTAGGTTTTTTGGTACTTGACATAACAATTAAAAATTGGGTGTCTAACAAGCATACCTTGTGTAGGGATTCAAGTCAATAGGGGAACTTGGGTTTTATCTGAGTTCATTGGTCCTTCTGGTTGCTTGTTGTTTAAGACATGAAATGGGACTTGGTTTTATGGTCTCAGTGATAATGTAGGGCCTGGAAATCCATGTAGAGTCAGGGAAATTTCCCTGGAACAATTTTTGTGCCAGTGCAGTGACTGGCATATGGTTTCCAACCATATGTCCAATCCACCTGTAGGCACTAATTTCCTATTTTATAATCTTACGCCTCCTTGGGTTCTGAAAATTGATCTGGAATCTTTTGTTTGAAAATTTAAGGGATTTGGAATTTAAATTTGAAATGGTTTGATTTTTAAAAAGGGTGGAAATGGTTTTTCATAATTTCTTCGAATGAATCTTTAAAATAGTGAAATTTTTTGAAATTTTTTTTCATGAATGAGGGTTAGTTTATTGGAATTGGGTTTTATGAATATCAACTTATAGTTTTTCGGAATTAATTGTTTGTGAAAAAATGAATTATGTTAAAGTAGGTTTTAGAAAATATGTTTTAAATCATGTTTTCTAAACTATTAAAATGTTTTCTTGATGTAATAGAATATTTTTAAATTGATGTGTATGATTTGAAAGTGATTTTTTATTCAAATGGATGCTGATTTTCTAAAAAAGGTTTATATGAGATTTAAATTGGGTTTTGATTTTTGTGGCTAGTGGTTTTAAAAAAAGAGAAAGTGTAGATTGAATGATTTGTTTTTGAAAATTGGAAAGGTTTGGTGTTGGACTTTGGAGTTCTCATGGGTGACCACATGCATGGGTATATATAGAAAGGTTAATGTTCAATGGAATGAGAATATGAGTATCTGGATAGACATGAGGTGGGATCTCAGTGTTTCATGAGAACATGAATGTGTGAGGCCCATGGGATACTATTGGTGAATGTGCACCCCCCCCCAACCTTGATTATTTTCACAAATGATTTTTTTAAGGAAAATTTATTGATTTGTTAACTAATGATTTTGTGGTGTGTTTATTTAAGATTTCGGATTGTTACTTGTAAGGTATTTGGGGTTTTAATACTCTTCTTGTTTGGAAGATGTTTGAAGTTGCAGTTTTTTGGTGAGTTGGTTTGAGATAATGGTTAGTAAGTTTTTTAGAAAAAATGTTTGGGATGAATTTGAGTAGGTTCCCTTTGTGCATTTGGTGTCTATTTGTGGTGTGTTTAACCAAGGGCCATTTCAATTGGTTCCTTAGTTTCCCTTTGTTGGTAGTGCATGCCCCCATAAGAAGTTATCGCATATTCAAAATCCATCCACGGTTGATTCTCCATTGGAAGGTCCTCCAGTTGATCAAATTATGGACTCTCTTCTATGGTTTTAGGGTTCAGTTTGTATCTCTTCTTGTTTGGATTAAGCATATCCCCTCACAGCTGAAGTGAGGAGGCAGAGGAGTTGAAAGAAATCATAATTTATTGAGTTTCATGAATTTAAAAATGTGAATTTAGGTATATTTAATCCTGAAGGTCCTTCCTGGAAGTGGTGAAAGGAATTCCAGTGAGGAAGGTGGAATGTCATCTGTGTTGTTGGGGTTAGTTGTGTCTTAAAGGGACTTTGGATCTCTCGTCAGGTTCAGCTAAGTGAAGGTTCATGTTAGGCAACCAATGTGGAAAATCTGGTCGTAAGAGGTTGTGATAGACATTTTTAGGGGTCATGTGTCATTCAGGACTGGATTTAAACTCCTTTTATTTGTAAGGCCTCTTAAGTTGTAGTGGTCATGTTCGGCGGAATTTTTCAACGTTGTATTTTCATTCAAGTGCAAGAGTGGATGTCGTGAAATTTTATGAGGACTTTTGTTTTAATATAAACATATTCCCCTTTAAGAATTCCAAATTTTTCTACCATTTGGATGGAAGCATGTTCAGCATGTTCTTGTTTTTCTGTATCCCCACTCTAGGTGAATGGAATGATGCATGGGAATCTTCTATGTCCTTTTCTTAGTGAAATTTCACATTGAGACAGAATAAGTGGTGGGATGTGTTATGTTTAGTGGTTCTATTTGGATTTCGGTGTGGTTACTTGTGGAACTAGAAGAAAAATTTTGGTTTAGAGGTTTTCAACAACTAACTGTGAGGTAGGAGATGCTTTAAACATCATAACTCTAGAAATAGGTCCTGGAGTGAATCTTGCGCATAGTCAAGAACCCTAAGGGGTAAGGGATCTTAGTCTAATGTTTTTCTTCTGCATGGGAAATAAATATAGTTTAAACCCTATATAATTATTCATTATAATGTCCCCATTTAGTGAAGAGAGACATGGGGGATTATCTGCATGTCATGGCCCGCGTAGGTGTAAGGATTTTTCCTTGGTTACAAAGAGGTGTGGCCATCCCATTTTTTTAAAACAATAGTAGTTGTGTCTCATCGAATGTGAGTCTCTATTTAGTGGACCTTGTATGGACAGCCTTGTGAGTTGACCTCAGTTTTGGTATGGGCTCATCTGAGGATGGTAATAACCCTTGGGAATAGAGAACCATGTTGTGTGCTTCTATCTATCATAGAGTATTCTTTCATCTAATCCCTTTTGATAAGGGTCTAGTCAATATGAGAAATTTTCAAGTTAGCCCATGTCATGTTCTTTTGTCAGTCTCTTCCAATCAGTTAAGCTAGTTGATCTTTATTTTGGGGAGAACAACTGTGGGTCTTAATAAAATTCCACTAAAACGAATTAATATAGCCTATTCATTTTGGTGGGGAGTCCGTTTGGGCCTCCCCACATTGTCCCTCCGGATCCATCTTGGGTGTTGGTTTGTTCTTATATTGGGGAGTTCATTCAAGCCTCCCCATGCCAGCAATTTGGTTATGTTCTTGGTGTCAACATGGCGATAGGTGTCGACTTGGGACTAGAGCGCACCAAACAGTTTCGTTGAATTAGAATCCTTGGAATATTTATCGAGTTGTGGTTTGATTCTGGTTTCCCATTTCAGGAAATCGGCATAAGTCCCATTTAGTGATGTTTGGGGTGTTATAGTTAAGAATTTGGATTGTGTATTTTGGGAAAATATTTTCCTTTGATCGATCAATTGGAGGTGTTTTCACTTTTGGGGGCTAGTGGAACACAATTAGGAGTCCATTTTGAGTCTCCTACATTTTATTTTTTAGTATATTTCTTTCTAGGTAGTGCTTCTTTATTTTTCTCATTTGTTGTTTATTGGGAATTCTCTTGTACAATGAAGGAGTTTCGGTTTCACCATTGGGGTTGGGCCCTGTTATGGATTTTTGGGGGCATAAAGTGTTGTGGTGGGGAGAATTTTCACACCCGACCATTTTAAATTATTTTACATTGTTAATTTTATTGGCATTGGGTATTCTTGACAAGGTTTGGCTTAATGTCCGGTTTATATTTTTCATGTTTTTAATGAAAAATGCATGTTTTGGGCATGGCAGCATCGGGCTCATGGGTAGAGCACAGTTTGGGAAACCGCCTAGTTTTTCCTAGGTCATCGTACGGCCTGCCCAATGTTCAAAATAAATAAATAAAATAAAATTAATAATAAAATAATAATAAAATAAAATAATAAGAATAAAATAAAATTTAAAGAATTGTTTTAATAATGATGATGATGATATCATTATTTAAGAATATTATCATTGTAATTATTATTATTGATAATATTAGTATTAAGTTATTATTATAATTATTATTATTAATAAGCCTATTATTATTATTATTATTTATGTTATTATGATTATTAGGTAATTATTCATTTATTCTCTATTTTTTAGGGTTCCATTCACTCCCCTTCACACTCTATTGCATCTCACCCCCCTCCATATTCTCTCGCACACCCCCTATTGGGAACACCTCCCCTACCAATGACCCTCCTTCCAAAGACCTCTAGTGAGCATGCCTCTAGAAGCCTCCATTGTGCGACCTAGCCCTCTTCTCCCTTACCTGCCTTGTGTGCATGACCCCCTCTGTCGGCCATCAACTTCCCAGTGCACCTCTCCTATTCCAGTGAGCTCATCATCAACGCCTTCCCGGCATGTGACCCCCCCTCCCGTGGCCACCCCTCCAGGTAAACCTCTCATACTACAATCTATGGTTTTTCCTCTTCTTCATTGGGGTTTTGGTTCTTCAATGGTTAGGGTTGAGTTTTACACTTTTAATTTTGGTCATTCAGATTTAATCTCCATGATTAGGGTTCTTTATTGGTTGTTTGAGGTACGACTAGGGTGAGGTTGAAGATCCAAACCAAATTTAAGGTTTTTCTCTACCCGAGATAGGTAATTTCATGATTAACCATTCATTTATGAATTGTTAGGATTTCTTGAGTGTTTTTTCATGATCTATTGTTATCTTGTGTGGTGAAAAAATGGTTTGTGAAAAGAATTGAGGTGTATTTGGTTTTAAAGTGGCAATTTTCTATGAAATCAGGTGTGTTTTTGGTGTAAACATTTTTTTCTAATTGAAGTGTTTATAAATTGTTAAATTGATTTATTAAATTTTATAAGTGGTTTGAATCATGTTTTGATATGGATATATTGTGTATTTGGTTTTAAAGTGTTGTTTTATATGAAATCAGGTGTGTTTTTTTTTAAACTTTTATTGTGATAATTGATGTTTTTTATCAATTGTTTAATTGAATTTTTTAAATTATATGTGTGGTGTGAATGTGGCATTTTATTGAACAGATCATGTGTTCAATTTTAAAGCAGAATTTTTATGTAAAATTGGGTGTTTTTCATGTGGAAAACATTGTTGTGTCACTGCTTATGATTTTATAAATCATTAAAGTAGTTTATTAATTTATATGTTGGATTAAAATAGTATATTTATAAGGATTTGATATGCGGTTGATTTTAAAAGAGGATTTTGGGATCATTTTTTGTGTAAAGGCCTCGGGTGTTTATTAAAATTGTTTTACAAGTTGTTTTAATGGTTTATTAAATTTTACAAAAGGTGGAAAACATTTTTGGGAATAATTTTGGTGTGTGTTTGATTCTAAAATGGTTTTGGGGTTGTGCATGTGGTGACATGTAAATTCTACAGAATTTTTTGTTTAATTAAATGTTCAAGTGGTGCTATGTAATATGTGAAACTTTTTTAAGACCAAAAGGGAATCCTAGGTATCTATGTGGTAAGACTAGGACTAGTATGATAGTGATTCAGAAGTTGTTGTGGCCTAGTTTCACTTAGTAGGATTGATGATGAATACTATAACTAAATGTATATGATGATTTGAGACCACAAGGTTATGGTTGTATTACCTACTAGTGGCTCGTACACGACAACACTAATGGTTGTAGTTTCTATACAATATTTTCACTGAGATATGAGGTTCCTAGGGTCCCATTACTAGATAGCACCTAGGCGCATTTCTTCTGACTAGTGATCAATGTTTATATCACACATACCGTCATCATATATTATCTTGAGTTATAATTTCAAAATAAAGTGTGTTTTCTTTAAAGTTTTATTATTTAAACCTTGTTTTCATTTAAAGTTTCTTTTATTTATATTATTTTCCTTAAAATTGTTCTAGAATTCCTTTTATTACTAAAAAACTTGCATATTTATTTGTCATTTAATGTTTATAGAATGGAATCCTACTTTGGGTGGCATTTTATTAGGCTTAGCCTCACACCCTTTATACATCCTTGGGTGTATGCAGTTCTTGTTGTCCGTTTGTTCTAGGAAAAGGCAAGGTGTTCGGTAGTGTAATTTTGGTTTCTCGTGGTTTCCTTTATGGGTCTTGGTAGTGGTGGATTGAGGAAGTTGATCCTCTTATTTCACAGAGTCTTGGGATAGTATTTTTCATTCCCTTTTTTTATATCTTCTTTAGAATTTTTTTAAATTGTAAATTTAATTCTAAAAAACATTATTCCATGTTTGGTTATCTATCTTCTATTTTGGTTTATTTGTCTTGTTAGTTGTTTATTATTATGTAATTGGGTAAATAATTCCCATGTTGAAACGTTGATACCCAAGGAATTGTGCCAGATCGTGGGGATGTGGAATTCCCTACAAACCTTTCCACAAACTAGGTCAGCCACTAGTTCAGATGGTGACCATGCTTTGTTCAAGACAGTACACATCAATAACATTTCAAATTTAAATGATTATTATGTAAAAAATGTAAGTAATATATTATCTTTATATAATTATCAAAATATAACAAATAATAAATTATTTCTTTAAATATACATATAGATATCATCCATTTGATGTGGTTATGGAAAGAGAGTCACATCGTTTTATGAAGGTGGATGTCCACACGTACAAGAATGATTTTATTATCTTTCATTGAGTGAAAAGGTAATAAATAAAATGATATATTATCATTTAATCATGATAAATTTTTCATGTATATCATAATTATTTCATTTATATCATATATAATTATCCTTATTGTCTTTTATGTAACACTTTAGTGAAAAAATGAATCACATCGCTCTGCGAGGCGGTTTTCCACCATACACAAAAGCGACATTATCTTATCCCATATGGATTGGAAAGTAAAAAATTTATATATTATATAATTTATCTATAGGTATTATTATGTTATAAATATCATATATATAATTTATATGAATCATAATACTGAACCATTAGACGTGTTAATGTAAAAAATGAATGACGTTGGTTCGCGAGGTGGTAGTCTGTTGTAAACACAAACGATGATTTCGAAACCCATTTTATGGAAGTGGAGATAGTTTTTTTCATTAACATAAATAAAATAATAATATTTAATATACTGAGTGTATAATATCATCATGGTATAATAATAATTTAAGGGTCCGTGGAAGAAATAAAATAAATACGCTCATTGATGAATGTTACCTATTCTTCGGGTATCCTCCTTAGGTTTTCACTAAAAACCTTCCTAGGTTGGATTTATATCCCAAATAATTCTTATATTATAATAGTAGGAAATTCGAGAATTGATTTTTTCTTGTATTTTATAAAGAAAAAGAGCTTTAAGTTGTGAATAATCCAAGGGTGGCGGTGGTGGCCTTTTATGAGTGGGGGGGGGGGAAACCACTTGGAAACTACTTCAAATTTTCCCAAATGACTCCAAAAAAATAGTTTAATTCCCAATAATAAAGAGTAAAAGTGGACCTATATTATAAATTGGGAATTATAAGATGTAAATATTCCCAAGAAATAGGATTTAAAAATCTTTTCAGTAATTTTTAACCCTATTTTTTAGTTTAACACCCAGTAAACTCATGTTTAACTGAACAGCGGTAAATATTTTTTACTCTTTTCACTTTTCATTTTGGTAAAAATTATGTTTAAAAAATCAGATTATATAAATTATGATTATAAATAATATGGAATAAATTTTTCTAAATTCCATTCACATTAGTGGAAAATTTTAATTTAAAGTTAATCTTGTAGACATAATGTGAAATCAGGTTTTTAAAAAAGAAAATGTTCAAAAGTTCACAAATTTTTTATATAAACATTCAATATTAAATTAATTAAAATGACATAAATTGGATTAAATGGTTTATAATTGAACTAATTTTACTTTAAAACAAATTAAAAATATAATTTACCATTATAAAAAAATTAAACAAAAAAGTAGTTTTCAGTTAAAATTCAGTATTTTTCACTAGTCATGAAAAAATGAAACTTTTTGGAAAAATCCAAAAAAATCACCCTAATATAATTTTGATATTATGATTTAAAAAATTAAATTTATTTTTTTCAAATAAAGTATATAAAATTTAAAATATATATATATATTTAAAATAAGTGCGCAAAAATGTTAACAAAAATATTTTTTAAAAAAATACAATTTTAAAGTGTAAAATTAGATTTATTCTTATCTCGTGTATAGAAAACACATAATAAAAATTTTAAATAGTTTATTGAAAATATAATATATAAATTTCATTAAAATGATTGAACAAAAGTGTTTTGTTTAATTTATTTCAACTAAACCATGTTTGTTTTCATAAAAAAATGTTTTTCAGAAGAAAAAAAATATTTTTAAATAGTTTTTATTTTTATTTTTAATTAATTGGTAATAAAATATTTCATTTTATATAAATGTTTAAACCATATATTTTCATAATTAATTTAATATTATTCATACCTATCATTTCAGTAGTTATGTGGTAACTATCATATAATAATATTTTAATAATATTACATTATTATTTAAAATCATTGTTACATATAATGCAAGATAAACTTTGTATTACATGTGCCACCAGCTAAACTTTGTCACACATAGTTTTTCAAGTTTTGGATTATGATCTAGTTCGATGGGAATCCTAGTATTTTTCTTGGGTTCTGGTATGATGGATTTCTTATTTTGAATTGTATCCTTGTTTAATTTTTTCCCCCATGGTTGATCCTTGGATTGTTTGGAAATTTTTATAGAAATCATGGAAGTTTGGCCTTTGTAGACCCTAGCACATGGTTAGTTCCAACTGTGGGGCCAATCCAGGAAACTGTGTTGTAGGTTACAGAACCTACCACGTGACTACCACAAAGTTTGGGAAACTGTTTGGTCAATTCCTAGGCAATCATGTGTCCATTCATCTGTAGGCAGTGGCTATCACAAGGTTACTGCATGGTTTGTTAAATTGTGTGGCCTATCTGTGCGACTTTCCTAGATTTTAAAATTTTTGGATTTCCAACTTTTCCACCTTAGGTTTTTTAACCCAAAACTTTTATTTTCACCCTCTCATAGTTTATGAAACCCTAAGGGGCTCCCCTTGCTTCTCAAGCCTTATCCCCCTTCCTTAGGTGTCAATCTAAGGATTTATTTGAGAGTATAGCTAAATTCTTCAAGGTAACCTCCTCTACTCATATCCCTCTTCCTTATTCTTTCATTTCTTATTGGTTTCCTTTCCCCCCATGGTCATGTTGACCTAGGGTTTTGTTTTCCCCTTGGTTTATATTAGGTGTTTTGTTCCTTTAGGACTTCTCTTCGTATATATATCATTTTTTAACCCTCATGGAGTATTTTCAGTGGTGCGTTGTCATTGATCCATGGATCCAAGATAGGTTTTCCCATGAACTTTCTTTTTTAATTTAAGAATTGTAATTTTTATTCTTTTCACACCTTCTTTGATTTATAAATGTTTATGTATGATCATTATTTTAATTATTTGGAGTGAAAATTAGTGTTTTATGCCTAGGATTATGATAAATGGAATTGTTGTGTTAAATAAAACACACCAAGTGATTTATTAAATGCTCAGTTGGCTTTTATGAGTAATTTGTGATGTAAGAAGCATGTTATTGTTTTTTGAATATATTGGTATTATGTGAAATGATGTCTTGGGTACCTTTTATGGGTTTACCAAGTGGTTTAATAATAAAATTAGGAATGGATTTTAGGGTGTTTTGGCATGTGTTGCTGATGAATGGACCATTTAGAACTTTTATAAGAAATGGTTTTTCTTGAACAAGTAGTGTGAATGTTTTAAGAGGATTTTGTAAATTATCATTGTTCAATCTTGGTTTGGTGAAAATCTTAAAGTCCTGTTTAGAAAATTTGTGAAAATGATGAAACAGTTTGTTATGAAAACCTTTGTTGGATTTTTTTTCATTCCTTTTATAACTATAATGGATTGGATGGCCTCGTTGTGGAATCCTTGAGATATATTATCAGGGTTTCTTAGTTGGGACTATTTGTGTTCTATTTATTATATGGAATGGGATTTATCCTTAGGATGACTCATGGTGGCCCATGTTTTTCGACTATTATTATTATATTCGTATGATTTGATACTCAGATAGCATCGGTTGGATCACCACCTTTATACATTAGACATGGGAACCTGGCATAGTGAGATAATTTTATGAGAATGATTGTTGCACTGGCTAGTTTTCACACTAGATGTTGGCCCATATTAGGTGGATATATTTCAGTTTATTATTATGGTATTGTGCCCCTCTGTCTATCTTGAGTTATGGTGGTCAGGCATTTAGGGTGATTTTGATTTCAATGTGTTTTTCATGCTACTTGGGATGGGGTCTCATGTATTAGTATGTTCTATATTTTTATTGATCTTCTGGGTTCAAATATGTATATTATCTCTTAGTTAATTACAATAATGAATTTTATACTTTTATTCTTATTTACATTTCCCTTGTTATATGATAATCTTGGTGCCTTCTAATGTAGTTTTTTCCAGGAATTGATGTAATAGTTTTGAAAAGTATTATGAAAAGTGTTTTTAAAGAAAATTTATTTCCCTCCTTGTGCAAGTTAAAAATGAAAGCAACAGTTCCCTTTTTAAAATGTGAACTTTACACTAAAGGAATTAACTTTCTTTTGTGAAATGAATAAGGGCAATGGGTTGAACTTTATTTTTAATTAAAATGTGGAGAAAATCATACTTTTATAGATTATAGCTAAAACTTGAGATTTATTTTTCTTTTATTTTAAAGGAATTGCATAGAGAGTAGATAATCGGGATAGCTTGCTGATTTTTAATACTAACTCCTATAGTTATTTTCTCTTTTTAGAACTTGTGTAGGTTTTAGCTTGAGTTTGGTCACCTCGAGTGATGGCTGATCATGTGTTGGAGAGTTTCCACTGGGATCCCATGGAGTTGGTGTAGTCCTATTGTCAGGTTGGTAGTTGTGTAGTTCAATTGTATATACAGATTCTTGTATAAATGATGTTCAGTTAAGTTCAATTTATATATTGATCTTCTTGTGAAACATGTTACTATTTAGTTCCTTTATTTATTTATTGGGAGAAATCGTCCACTTTTTTTACTCTGTTGATTCCTTTGGTGCTTGTCTCTAACCTGGGAGGATCGGGAACGCCTCTCGGGCCTTTCCACATATCGGATTGGGAGACCGGTTTGGGGTCAACCCAGGTTGGTTCATGAAAAAATGGTATCAGATGGAGATTGGCTCTTTATAGGACCTTTCTTTTTAGAGCTCTATTTATTACTTATGGATTTCAAGGTATATAGGGTAGGGTTTTCACGACTTTAGGGGTAGGTTTGGTAAGATTGTTGTGAACACTTGCTCATTCTGGTCTTCAAGTTTCCATGAGAATCCCGGTTTTGTTAGTTTTTGGGTCTTTAGGGATTTTTTTGGTAATCTTTATATGAAAATAAGAGTTTTTATAATGGTCTCTATGAGGTCATAGAGCCTATAAAGCCATGTGTATCTAGGGGAATGGTCATAGAAGTCTCTCTGTGTTGGTGGTCTGTTTGGAATATGGCTGAAAAACTTATAGTAAAGTCACCCACTAACACTAGTTCCCTCTTATGAGTCTCTTTGAGTGTTTATTGAATATTGAGTAATTGTTTTGAAAACCCTTATGTTGGATTTTGAAAGTGGTATTTTTATAGTAATGGTTGAATTTTAGAAAGTGGGAAAATGATATTTTCAGAATTAATATTTCGAAAGGCTCTATAAAAAATTGGTTATTATAAAATGAACTCTTGGGAGTCAAACTGAAATGATTTAATGAAATTGGAATTTTATAATCAAATATTGGAGTTTACGGGAAACAACTACTTGAAAACAGATGTTGTTTTTGAAATTTTTTATTAATGAAAGTGAGTGAGTTTTTAACCAAATGGTTATTGATGAAATTATATTTGTTGAATTGATGGAAAAATGTTTTGAATGAAGTGAAAATGATTTCTAATGGAAATATATGGAGGTTCTTTTTCAAGAAAGGTAAAACATTTTTATTTTTGGAATCTGAAACTGGTTTTTGACTAAGTGGTTAGTGTTCCATTGGAAGGCTTGTGATTTTTTTTAGTTGGATTGAATGTTTTATTTTGGAAAATGAGGTTGTTTTGTTTAAGCCTTTGGTGTTCTCATGGTTCCTCACATGTATGGTGGTTTGTGGAAATGTGGATGATTCCTGGTATAGAAGGGTGGATGGATATCGGGGGTTGAATGGAAGTACACATGTGAGTGAGACTCTATGGAACACCATTGGTGAGAGTGAAGAATCCACCAAGTTTTAGTATTTTCCAAAAGTGTTTTATGCTAGAAATAGTGGTGTTTTTGTAAGAAAATGGTTATGTGGTGTGTTTTTTCCATATCTTAGAAGTGTTGTTTATTTGGTATGATTTTCCTCGTGATCTAGATGTGATACTCTTGTTTAATTTTTTATTGAGAATCTGTTGGTAGATCGGTCTTGAAGTAGTGTCTTAGCGAGATTTTAGAAAAGTTTTTTGGAATTACTTGAGTTGGTTTCCCCCTGAGTTGGTGTTTGTTCTATTTCAATTTTGGGGTTCATGAGATGGTTTTGATATAGCTCAATTTTTCTTTATTTTCTTGTGTTTCCCCCCATATATATGTAATATATATTGGGATATAGATACAGATGCTTCTCCTTTGGAAAGCCTTCTAGTTGATCAACCTAAGGATTTTTTTGGGTTTCAAAATTTAAATCCACCTCTTAAAGAATTCCCTAGCCTATTTTTTGGAAAAGAGATATGTTTCTTCTTAACATAAAATTTTTTCCTATTATGATAATTTTCTCGGTTATACAAGTGGTGTTCGGTGATGATTGGTGTGTTTCATTGTATTCCTTCTTCATTCTACTCCTTGTTCGGAGTGAGAGAGAATGTTGAGGTGTATCCTCAATTCCTTGTTTGGGTAAAAGTTTGTTTTTAGAGGTGGTGAGTTTCATGGTGTGTCGTTATCATTTTTTTCTTCCTAGGAGTGTTATGTGGCTTTGTGTGTCACTAGAAGAATGGGTTTTAGTTAGGGATTAACAGCTCCTGATTGCAAGGTAGTAGATGCTTCATACATCAAAGCTCCTACTATAGGTCATGGTGTGAAGTTGTCACATAGCCAGGAATCCTATGATTTTAAGGAATTTTTCTAAGTTTGTGCCTTTACCTTTATGGTGATGAACTTCTAGTGTTTTTTATTATGGTTTATCATCACTATGAATTTCCTCTTGTCGCAATGAGCATGGGGGACTTACCGCACAAGAAATGTCTATGGTTATTCCTTCTTGGATGTGAGTTTTTAGTCAGTGTTCTTGTGTGGACCTCCCATGTGAATCTGGTGTGGTCTTGGATTTTATCCTCGCATAGGTGAAGAGTGGTAGATGGTTGTCAGTTAGGGTTTTAGTGGTCCTATCACTGGGCCCCTTCTCTTCCTCCCCATGTGGTGTGGGTTTTTTCTGTGTGGGATGTTTTGGGTGAAATGTTCTTAGATTAATCGGTGGGATAGTATTAATGTGGAATACTTAGGCATTTATAAATTAACTGGAAAGTGTGGTGGATTTCTGGGGGAAGAAAGCGTTAATTGGGGGGACTATAAGTGAGAGTAATGGCCAGGGGACTGATGATGTGCAAGATGTTGAATATTAATTTCTCATAGGTGGAATCTGACTCCATGGTGCTCGTGAGATTCATTCAAATGAAATTAAATCCTCCTTGGGACTTGGTATATCTTATTTTAAAGAGAATGATGTTTATCAATAAGATCTTAGAGGTGAAACACACATAGAGATAAGATAATTTTGCTGCTTACATGTTGGTAAGAAAGGGGAACCCAAATAAACCAAATATTATTTATCTTAGTACTGGATCTTTTCTAGATGATTTTATGTTGTTTGTTAAGGGGAGTATTTTTTTCTACACCATTTACATCCCCAATTATGTGTTTTCATACTCTATTACATAATAAAAGGATAATTTTTAGGCAGGTGGGTAGAATTGTCACACCCAGTTTTTTCAAGTTTTAGATTATGATTTAGTTTGATTAGAATCCCAATATTTTTCTCTATTTTAGGGTGTGATGGGTGTCAAGTTTTAAAGTGTATCCATGTTTAAGTTTTCCCCCATGGTTTATCCTTGTCTTGTATGGAAATTTTTGGAGAAAACATGGATTTTTATACTTAGAAGACCCTAGCACACATTTGGTGTATGATTAGTGCCAACCTTGCAGCCAGTCCAGGAAACCATAGGACAGGTTACTGAACCTACTACACAGATATCCCACTATTTGGGAAACTATGCAGTCGATTCCCAGGTAAATTATTTTTTGTTCATTCACGAGAAGTGTCTATCACATGATTTGTTAAATTGTGTGTCCTAACCATGTGACTTTCCTAGATTTTAAAATTTGGGGATTTCCAACTTTTCCCCCTCATGTTTTTTAACCCAAAACTCCCATTTTGTCCCTCTCCTAGTTTTTTTTACCCCTAAGGGGATCTCCACTTTCTTCCTAATACTTCTCCCCCTTCCTTGGTTTTGGATCTAAGGATTTCTTCAAGGGTTTGGATAAATTCTTCAAGGTAACCTTCTCTCCTCATCTCCCTCTTCCTCCTTCTTTCATTTATTATTGGTTTACTTTTCTCCCATGGTCATTTTCACCTAGTATTTGGTTTAATCCTAGGTTTATGTTGGGTTTTTTCTTCCTTTAGGGATTATCTTCATATATCTAGTGTTTTTAAACCCTTGTGGAGTGTTTTTTGGGGTGCATTGTAGTTACACCATGGATCTGAGGTAGGTTTTACCATGCACATTCCTTTTTAATTTAAGTATAATTAGTTTCATGCTTTTTACACAATATTTAATTTTTAAATATTGATGTATGATCCTTTATTTAATTATTTAGTCTGCAAAGTGGTGTTTTATTCCTTGGTTTATGATAAATGGAATTGTTGTGTTAAATAACTCACACCAAGTGCTCGGTTAAATGCCCGATTAGCTTTTATGAGTAATTTTTTATTTAAGAAGAATGTTTTTGTTTTCTGAATATATTGAAATTATGAAAAATGATGTATTTGGTGCCTTATATGGGTTTCCCAAGTGGGTTTTTTTATAAAGAAATGTGGAATGCCTTTTAGGTTGTTTTGGCATGTATTGCAGATGAATGGCCCGTTTGGCACTTTTATAAGAAATAATTTTCCTTGAATGTGTAATATGAATTTTTTAGGAGTATTTTGAAAATAATTTTGAAATAGAAATTGGTGTGTTTATACCCCTTTATGAAAATTGGATTTTGTATCATTGATAAATGTTGGTTTTGTGAAATTATTAAATTCCTATTTGGAAACTTTTTGAAAATGATGAAAGTGTTTATTATGAAAACATTTGTTGGATGTTTCTCATGACTTGTCTATGTATAATGGATGGGATATCCTCATTGTTTAATCCTTGAGATCCATTATTAGAGTTCCTTAGTTTGGACTCTTTGGGTTCTATTTGTTCTACGGTATGAGATCAGTCCTTGGGTGACTTAGGGTGAGGCTTGTTGTTATAATATTATTATTATATTCTTATAATTGGGTGCTTGGTTGGAATCAGTTGGATCACCCCCTTTATATATGAGAAAATGGAACCAATAATAGTGAGAGCATTTTCTGAGAAAAACTGCTACATTGTCTAGTTTATGCACTAGATAGTGGCCCATAGTAGGTGGATATATTTGGGTTCATTGCTATGGGATTGGGCCCCTTGGTCTGTCCTGAGTTAGGGTGGCTGGGAGTTTAAGGTGTTTTTTATTTCATCATGTGCGGCATGCTATCAGGGATGGGGTCTCATGTATTAGTATGTTATGGATTATTCTTGATCTCCCGAGTTCACCAGTGTCTATTGGCTCTTAGTTTCTTTCAGTGATGAATGTGATACTTGAATTCTTATTTATATTTCCCTTGTTATATAATTAGCATGGTGCCTTCTTATATAGTTCTATATTAGAAGTGATGTG
Organism: Viscum album; assembly: GCA_963277665.1. Taxonomy (NCBI): domain Eukaryota; kingdom Viridiplantae; phylum Streptophyta; class Magnoliopsida; order Santalales; family Viscaceae; genus Viscum; species Viscum album. The sequence goes on from OY728130.1 coordinate 1,152,759,591, forward strand.
TTGGTTTTAAAACATATAATGAAATCTATTTTTAAAGACAAGTTTTTTCCCTCCTTGTACAAGTTGAAAATGAAAGCATAAATTCAAATTTAAAAATGTGAATGTCGCACTAATGGAATAAACTTGGTTTTTTGAAATAAATAAGGTAAATGAGTTTTACTTTGTTTTTAAGTAAAATGTGTTGAAAATAATATTTTTATAGATTTTTGTTTAAACTTTAGATTAATTTTTATTTTATTTTAAGGGAAGTGTGTTGGGAATAGTTCATTGGGGTATCCTACTGAGTTTTAATACTCACTCCTATAGATCATTTCTACTTTTATCCCTTTTGAATGTTTCAAATTCAGTTTGGTCACCTCGAGTGATGGTTTATCATGTGTTGGAGAGTGACCCGCGGGGTCACATGGAGTTGGTGTGGTCTTCCTGTCTAATTGATGGTTGTGTAGTTTAGTTATATTTATAGTTTCATGTATAAATTTTTTTAAGTTAAGTTTCATTTATATATTGATATTCTTGTGAAACTTGCTTCTATTTAGTTCATTTATTTATTTATGGGGAGAAATAATTCCCTTTTTTACTTTGTTGATTCCCTTGGCACTTGTATCCAACCTAGGAGGATCAGGAACACCTCTCAGGTCTTGCCACATATCGGCTTGGGTGACCAGTTCAGGGTCGACCCAGGTTGGTTCGTGACATACTTAGTTCTGAATGTAACACAAGCTAAAATCTATATTTCATGTAAAAAAATATAAATTCATTGTTATTTGTAATTAAAAATACTTAGAAAACTAAATTTAATTGAAAAAAATACTTCAAAAAATCCTAGGGTGTTATAGATTTCACGCAAGGAATCAATTGACATAATCCTATATCATAAACTTTGTATTTATTTTCAATAAGGGGAGAAATAATAAAATGAAAAAAGGAGATAATGGAAACTAAAATAGATTCTCATAACTATATTCCATTATTTAGGATGTATTAAAAAAATAAAAAGGGGATATTATTGAATCCACTTTGTATTGTGTTATATTTTTTGTCAATAATGATCAATAAAAATAAAGGTTAGTTGGATCATGTTAATATGTGTTGATAAAGAATTTCTTGGTATAAATTTGGTGTTGAAGAATCATGATTTTCCTAAAAAAGGTTGTGTGAACATTATATGGGGATTTAAGACGTATCTTAAGGCTTTTTAAAGATCCCAAATGAATGGTTATAGAATAAATGCTATATTGTTTGTCATTGTCTCATCAATTTAATATATAAATAAGAATTAAATGAGGATTTTATGGTGCATAGATGGTTATTATTGATTCATGAGTGTGTATTAGATTTATTACTTGATAAATAATCTATGTAATTACATAAGTTGATTAAGTTTTATCCATGATTAATGATGCTAAAAATATTGAGGTTACTAGGTTGAAGTGTTATTAGTTGGAAAATTCAAGACAATGTGGCATTTTATGTCATTCTTGATAAGACATAAAAGTTTATTTATATGATTTAAAATATAATCTTAATGCATAAAACATGTTATTATAGTGTTTGGAGTTTCCCAACATTTTCAATAGTTCAATTATTAAATTGAGTTAGTAAATGATATGTTTGTTGATGTCATTCTTTTTTCATCTAGGATGGATATTTTATAAAGAATAAAAGTGACGAAACCATCAAATTATTGGATGAAGAAATATTTATTGAAGAAGGTAATGAAGTGAGTTATAAATGGGGAGGATTTAATGTGATTGGATTGGATTTTAATTAATAATATGATATCTATTATGTGGATTTATATTATTGTGTTCAGTTTTTGGAAAACACTTTTTAAAATTATTTTGCAAAAAACATTCCAATTCATTATACTCTTGTGATGTGTTTTTTGTAAACTTTTTTTATAAGTTTTTATCAAAAAAAATCCAAGTCTCTAACCTATCCTATGAAATAAATCCATTATTATATAGGTATGGATATCCATATCAATGTCTAGCCCATCCAAAGACCACCTACAGGTGATACAGGTCCTATGCATATGAAAGAGGGTGCACATGCATGGGTGATCATGCATACAGGAGGTCCATTGGTCCCGCACATAGAGGCATGGACCATGAATCTCAGTTAGTGTGAGTGTGTTTAGGATTCGATCCCAATTCCATGGATGAGTGTTTTGAGGAATCTTATTACTTATTAAATAGAGGATATATTTTATCAATACCAATGTGGGATGGATGTTATGAACAACCATATTCCTATACTAAAAATGTTGCACAAACATCATATATTATTTGATACATCAGATATGCACTATTAAATATAAAAGTATGCATTTTATTCAACCTTTTTATAATGATTTTTTATTTTGTGGCCACATATAAATTAAACTTCCATTATAAGAGGGTTATGAGCTTGTGAAATTAAGAGGATCGTCTATGTACAAAATTTTTCATACCATATAATGCGTTTTGTGAAGATTCCTTGTGATAAAGCTATTCGAATAAGGTTTTGATTTGTGAATAAGTATGAAATGTGATTAAGGATAATATTATTCTATAATCCCATGGTTTTAAAAAGTATATAAAATTCCATGTGATATTTCTAAGAGATCTATGAAATAATGAAAATCAATTAAGTATGAAATTTTACATACCAAAAATATGAGTTTGCGAAATCCAAAAAGTTGCTATGTGGTGCTGGTATTTGAAGATAGTTTATAAGAAATAATGAAATGATTGTATAACCTACTATGGTAAGTTAAGGGTTTTAGTTTTTGATTCATGTAAAAATGTTATGCTATGTGAATGAATGAATGATACATATGCGAAGGGAATGAGGTTGATAAAAAGAGGCGACATTATTTTTAGTGTCACATATAAATGATTGTTTTAATACTTTTTTATTATATCATCATTCCCTAATAATATGTATTTTGGTCTATGAATAAAATTTAATCTCACTAATAAGAGTGCTTAATTATAGATATGTTATTATTGGGAGAGTAAGTTATTATTTACTCTAATTTATTCCTGTATAGAAAGTGATACTTTTCACAAAGGATAAAATTTTTATAATTTATATTCCATTATGGTATAGTTCATGATGCATGAATGTTCTATTTGAAGTGAAGTTAAATGTGGATGAAGTGATACATTAATTAAATTTTTCTATAAATTCATAAATATTTTATTCTTTACTATTTATTAAAACAAAAGGAATTAAAAACATTAAACTTATTTTTGAAGCATCAGTATGATAAGGGAAAATTAAGTGAAGCAACAACATGTAGTGAGGTATATAATATGTGTGATGATCATGTCACATGCATGGGACTATTTCCAAATATTTTATAATAAACATATATTGGAAAATTAAAATCAATTTTACAAATCACCTAGTTGATAAATCTATGCAATTATCATGATTTCAGGAAGAGCCTAGTAGTTATAATTTAATAACACCGAGGAAAATGATGCACCACTATATAAAGGAGATATAATAGATTAAATCTAGACTATATTTATTGGAGAATACTCTTATGTATGATTATTCATCTAGTTGTTAAGATTTAGAACTTTTTAATATCTAAAAGTGTGATGGCACCAAGTGTTTTTGTTCTAAAGAAGACCTGACATAAAAATATGAAATTTTGAAAAATAAGATCAGAAAAATATGAAGAAAATATAGGGAAGTATATTGAATAATAATCCAAAATTAAATATATAAACACCACTAAATGAATATAATTATAGTGGTATAAGTAGTGATTATTATTTTGATTATGATTCTTCTAATAAATTTTGTCCAAGTTATAATGATGGTGTATCACTTAGTGATATTCATTAAAAATTTAAATAAATATGAATAAATTTCCCAAATAAGTGTTAAATTTTATTATATATAATATTCAAGGGACGTATTTTTAATAAATGATATCTAGAAGAAGAAATTGATGAATTATAGTACACACTAAGTTATAAGTTTATAAATTTTATTTCTCTCATAAACATAGTTGAAGTAAGAGAGATATCAATATCACTTTGCAATAGAATATTTCTCCTTATAGAATAATATTTCAAAAGTAAGTGTGTGAGAAATATATCTCTAAAACATTATTTGTGGGAGTTTTCCTTGTACTGAAAAAAATGTACAAAACATCTATGGATGTTAAAGATTATCAATAGGAGATCAAATTAAAGAGAATTAAAGAACTTGAAAATTATTTACAAGAATCAAGAAAATTGAATGAATAAAAAATAAATAATATAAAGTAGGATTGTAAAAACATAAAAAGATCTATTGAGTATGATAAGAACTCTCTCAATATAAATTTTTCTTAGTTATAGGTGAGATTATAGAATTTGTAATTACCATAAGTTGTAGCTTCCAATATTTTTTTAAAAATATATGTTTCCAAATAAGTTTACATTGATATTCATGACTATAGTAAGATTATGATATCATTTTATAATAAAATGGAATAATACTCCAAAATTTTATTATCTCGTAACCTAGAATTTCTATTATGTACTGATGTTGTCTCACTTGCTATTATAGGTTTCAAACAAAATTTGAGAAAAATATAGATAGTGAAAATTACTATAAAATTAACCATATCATCTAAAGTAGATGTGATGTGATATGTGGATATTTTTTCCCTAATAAAAATCTAAAAGTGTGGGGGTTCCACTCCAAAATTTAAAGGTATAGAACTTGTGAAATATTAATAGAATACACCAAAAAATAATAGAATAAGTTTAATATGATATTGATGGCGTTGTTGGAAGTTTGGGTATAAAGCATTGGAATGTTGGTATAACATGAAAATTCATGAAACAAATAGAAGGAAAAAAGAAAGTATAATCAAATATAAATAAAGGATAAAACTGATTGAATAAAATCATAAAACAAAAGAAAAAGAAACTATGTATGTCTTGAGAAGAAAATAGATGAGAAGTGTTTCAATAATTGAAAACAAGAATTCAAATAATAAAGATAATGGGGATATCATCATCTATATTTAAAAGGTGTAAAAGTAGTAAATTTATCAAAATATAAGGATAATAAGTTTTTGTGTATATAGTGAATGTTTTCAAGATATATAGCCAATAAATTCTTAACATGATTTCCCAAATAGTTGGATCTATTTGAGAATAAAATTAAAGTACCTAAGGCTTTATGTGATCTAATAGATAAAGTAGAAAATGTGGATTCACCAAAACAAGTAGTTCATGAGAATAATATGGGTAATAAATGTGTTAATATTAATAAAAGGAAAGAAAGTGATAAGGTTATAATGAAAGAAAAGTATAGGTTGAAAAAAGACTCTTAGCTGAAATGAAACTTCTACAGAATCTAAGAGGTCTCTATAATTACCTTATCTATATTATTTTTTACTAACATGTAGGGAATTCAATGAGAAATATTCAACACTTTATGGGGAGCATATTTTATTTTAATTAATCTAGTCATTCACTATATAGTGAATATATAATTTATAAATAGTTAATATAGGATATAAAAATCAATCCTATATCTCAATTATGAATGATTTGGGGATTATTTTCAAGGGAGAGTTGGTATTGAGTTAAAAATGGTCATCGATGTTTTTTTATTATAAATTTATAATATAATTTTCCATATGTGTGTAGGATAATTATATATATCATGATTTTATTGTTTTAGTTTCCCCAAAATATTAATAAGTGATTTATCTGAGTTTGGTATCACATGTATCATAATTTATAGATAGTATTGATCACCTTTTTTATATAATATTTTTTTTCTATAAAGGGTTTTCCCATGTTGGCATAGAGTTATCTAACTAAAGGATATTTTCTAAGTAAAAACATATGATGTCATATTTTTCTCACAAGTGGCTAAGGTTGAGGTTTTAAATAATTAGAAGAGAAGAGGGTGTCACGATGGAATTTTAGTGATATTTATGAGATGATAGGACCCCCTTTGTACCTTTATATTTATTATCAATAATTGGGAGAAGAAAAATGACATTATAAAGTAAATCAGTATTGACCATAAATTCAAAGGGTCATATTGAAGAGCATAAGTGAATGGTTAAAGAATGAATTTTCTATTTATTATCAGTGTATCATAAATTCAATGTGTAAATAAAACATAAATGAAGATTTGATGGTTCATATAGGGTTTTTATGGATTCATGAGTGGGTATAAGATTTCAAACTTTATAAAACATACATGTAAGTCTGTAATATGATTGACGTTATTCCATGATTAATTACATTGGAAAATCTTGAGGACGCTATCTCTAAGTGTTCTTGGTTTGAAAATTCAAGACAATATGGAATTGTCTATCATTATTGATAATACATTCAATTTTATTAATATGATGAAAAATATGATCATAATGTATAAAACATTTATTGATTAAATTTGGAGTTGTACAGTGTTTTTGAAAATTCAAGTATTTAATAGAAATAGAAAATAACAAGATTGACGATGTAATCATCTATTAATCTTGGATTAATATTTTTTGAATAATAAAAATGATTATATCATCCTTTTTATCATATAAATAAATATTTATTTAAGAAGGGAATGATGTTAGTTTTAAAATGAGAAAGTTTTTTTGATATTGTCTTGTATTTGAAGTTCTAATATGGTGTTTATTATGTGTCTATATATTATTGTGATGAAATTTTTGTTAAACTATTTTAAGTATTTAAAAAAAATTCAAAGTCATTATATTATTGGGATGATATTTTGGAAAAATATTTTTATAATTATTTATCAAAATAATTCCATGTCCCTACTCTATCCCACCAAATCCATCCAGTAATCCATTTAGAAAACTAGGTAGATCAAAGCCCAGTCCGACTATAGATTGAACATAGGCAATATATGTATTATGAAGAAGTAATAGGGTACACATTCATGGGTGATCATGTGTGTAGGAGGGTCATTGGGCCTACGCAATGGGTCCGGTTGGTGAATCCCATTGGATTTGAGTGTGTTCAATAGCTGACCTCGATGCCATAGACGATTTTTTAGAGAATGGGTTATATTATTAATTATAGGTTATAAATTTTGAAGATAAATATGGGATGTATTTTATGCGGGGAACTATTCTTTTTCAAAAAAGTTTTGAAAATATCATATATCATCCAATCCAGTTGATTTGGACCATTCAATCTCAAATACCGAATCGTCTTTAAACTTCTTCAGAGGAGTTTGAATATCATGACCATATATGGATTAAACCAGCATTAAAAGAGGATTTGGAGCTAATTAGATGAATAATATCGTATAATTATAGAATTTTTCATACCACTTAATACATTTTATGAATATTTTATGTGATGTTGCAATGTGAATGAGGTTATGGTTTTTGAACAATAATTATATGAAATTGAAGTGAATAGTGTGAAAAAAAAGCATCTAGTTTCACAAATAATATCAAATTCCATTAAATATATCCTAAAAACTCAACAAAACATTGAAAATATTTTACGAACAAAATTTTTCATACTGTAAACATGATTTTATTAAAGCCAAAGAGTTGTTATGTGGTTTTTTATGATAGTTTGTGAGAAAAAATAAAGGGACTTAAAAAACTTTTATGATAATTTGAGTTTTGTAGTTTGTGATTCGTGAAAAAATATTTTGTTATGTGAATGGAAAGATAATACATATGTGGAGGGAAGGAGGTTTTTGAAGAGAGGTGACTTTATTTTAATCATATCATAAAGATGATTGGTTAAGTATTATTTCCAAGATTTTTATGCGGAAATCACATTTATGGTTGTCTATAAATATCATATAATCACACTATTAAGAATTATTAATTTTTTATAAGTTATTATTGAGAGTGGAAGTTATTATTTTCTCTGATTGAGTCTCAAAAAGAAGTTTTTTCTTTTCATAAAGGATAAAATTTTGAGAATTTCTAGTCTTTGTGGTGAGGTACATGATATATGTATGTGCTATACAAAGTAAAGTGATATGAGGATGAAGTTATATGGGAATTATATTTTTCCAAAATTTTATAAATATAGTTCCACATACAATTTATTACAATAAAATTAATTAAAAAACATTAAACTTGTTTTTGAATCATTAGTATGTGAAACACATATTAAGTAAAGTAATAGTACATGGTGAAACCTATATGAAATGCAATGATCATGTGATGTGAATGGGATTATTTCTATGTACTATATGATAAATATATATTGGAAAATTAAAATTAGTTTCAAAAATCCTGAAATTAATAAGTCTATGAAATACTCATGAATTAATGAAGACTCTGAGTAGTTGGAATTTAAAAACACTAAGGAAACCAATAAACAACTATATTGAGGAGAGAGAAGATACTAGAGACAAAATATCAATATAGGAGATGAATATTTTGTCTAAATATTATATGATATTATAATATTTAGATCTTATAAATATCTGAAATATTCAACAAGAAAAGTGTTCAAGATCTGAAGAAAACATGACCTATAAACTTGAAGCTATACAGAAGTGGACGAGATCATGTATGTTTATAAAGGATGATCATTCTTAATTGGTGTAGAATAAACCTAGAGTTGTTGGATATATTTATATATAAGTATTAACACATAATAGAGGTATTATTGGGGGTTATAACCAATCAAAGGGAAGATAATACGATTGCGGTGTCAAACCAACTAAGGTAGAAGTGTTAGTTATTGGAGTGTAGAACTAGGATCAACTAGTGGATAATCTGTTGGTCTGTATAACCATTTTAGGCCAGATATATTCTAATTGATGATATATTATATCTTATAATCCATTTTGTCATGTTGAACCAATATTTCAAGGGTTGTGTCTTAGTACTAAACCTTGTAAATATTGAGTATTATGTTCTCTCTTATTATTATTTTTAAATGAGTTATGGCTATGAGTCATCATTGAGTGGAAAGATAACCTATAGTGATCCAGGATTTTCATACATGGATATTGAATATTTTTATATGAATATTCAATACATTACAAAAGTAAATTCCAACGAACCATAATAGTTTAGTGTTCTTGGAAGCTTTGAACACAATCTTCTAATCTAGTGAAATATCTTCAATATTTCCCTAAAAGATCTTCCCATTTAGTAGTCTCCATAGACATACCCTATATAAAACCTTTATTTATGTCCTATGGAAAGGAAAAATAAGAAATAATGAGATCAAATTCAAACTAAGGGTAAACAAGGGTGATATGTAAGAATAATATTAGCATAAGGGAATAAGAACATGAGCATAACATTTTAAAAACACACCCTTTATATCAAAGATCACAATCTTGATTCATGGTATAAAGAATGGTAGTGCATAAGACATGATTCAAACGTAAATCAAAGAAATGATACATAATATGATAACAAATCCATAAATCATGGAATTTTTGGAATACACATAAGTATATAAAATCATTTCCATATTGGTCAGGGCTCACTACAAAGGACATCATAGTGGACAAATTCATTTAATGAACTAAGTTCACCCCTAATTCCATCTCTATCTTAATGAACCAAGTTCACTCCACACTCCATCATTTTTTTACTGTACTATTTTCACTCTTAGTTCCAATCCCCTCTTTTTATATTGGGTTCACTCCCCATTCAATACATGTCCATATCATGAGATATATAAATATTTTCTTAATTTATTGGATAAAGATATAGGTCCCACCTTTCTCATAAGGAAAATAATATTTATGTGTGCCACAAGATCATAAACATTAATCATAAAATAACCCATATAATAAATGGGTATTATATACCTTTTATCATATCATAAACTTTTTAAAATAGATAGGATTCATAATTATTTCATTATTTCATATCCCTTGAAAATAAGTAGGTTTCCTAATAATTTTATCAAGGTATAATTCGTGTAAGATTAATAAGTTTCATAAACATCATTCCATCAAAACAATAACCATTAAAATAAATAATATGAATTGTGTCTTGGGATAATATCCCTATTAAAGAATAAGTAACGTTAAATAATTTCATCTTATATAGAAAATAATTTCAAAATACTACATGCGACATTTCTTAAGGAAAATATATTTTCGTGGAAAATTAATTTTTAAAAAGTACAACATTTTGAAAATAATTTTCATTTAAGATAACATTGAAAACTTATAAAGTATTATTTCAAAAATAATTCAAAATAATTCTTTAGAAAAATATACTTTCCACTTTGAAAATTTCTTTTTAAAATATAAAATATATTGAAAACCGTTTTCTTTGAAAATTGCCTTTAAAACTTATAAATGAATCTTTTATAATGAATCTAAAAAATTTATTGAGAAACATATCCTTCCTCTTTGAAATTTTTTTTAAAACATAAAAATAATTGAAAACCTTTTCCTTTTAAAATAACTTTGAAAACATATAAAGGGATATTTTAAAAATAATTTAAAACATTTCATGAGGAAAATATCATTTCTGCTTTGAAAAATGCTTTTTAAAACATAAAATATTTTCAAAAACCTTTTATTTTAAAATTACCTTTGAAACTTATAAAGGAATATTTTAAAATCAATTAAAACATTTTTTAAAACATAAAACATTGTCAAAATTATTTTCTATGAAAGTAACCTTTGAAACTTATAATTGAAGCTTTGAAAAACATATAAAAAAATTTTAAAGAATAAAACATTTTCAAAATAATTTTCTTTGAAAATAACCTTTAAAAAATATATAATAATATTTTAAAATCATTTAAAAAACTTTTTGAAATATAAAACATTTTAAATATACTTTTATTTGAAATTACTTTTGAAAATTATAAATGATTCTTTGAAAACCATTTAAAAAACTTTTTTAAAAAGTAAAAATTTTTGAAAAACAATTTCTTTGAAAATAACATTGAATACATATAAAGGGATATTTTAAGAATAATTTAAAATATAGTGATAAAATACTTTTTAAAAAAATTATAACACATGGTTTTGAAAGAAAACAGATTTCCGAATGAAAAGATAAGAAAAATGAAGATTTTCATAGAAACATTTTCTTAATAATTTTAAGTACGAAAGAGTGGAAAAATTGTAACATTACATGAAGATGTCATGAATAACCAGAGGCTAAAAAATTCTTGAGAATTCATGAGTGTTATACCATGATATTTTCAAACATTGGATACTAAACCATAAATAATCTCAATAAATGGTGAATGGTAACATGGAATTTTTACCACTTCGGTATCATTGAATCATAAGACTCATGAAGGAATAACATAAAATTAAACTTAAAATATAATGAGAATGAATAAATTTATGATATTAAATTTCAAAGGGTTTTATATTAACCTCTTAAAATAATATATGTTCATAACATAACATATGTCTCAAAGAATGAAAATTAAGATAAAAAATCAATTACTGCTTGAGTAACTTTTGAATCATAATCTCCGGTAAATAATAAAATAAAAAGAAACATGAATTATAATGAAATAATATAGATTCATGATATATCATGTCATAGGTAATTATATAAACCACAAAAAATAAACTACTATTGAATATGGAAAAAGTCTCTCAAGAATAAAAGTGAGACTAGAAATCCCCTTACCAATTTGGTAACTTTTAAACTGTAAACCCCATGAAAGAGAGATCCTAAAATGGATATGTCAACCCTAATAGATTTTATTGGAATAAAAATAATATAAATTCATGGTTGGTATATACCCCACCTAAAATAAATAGGTGGTTAATATTAAATGTTTCTAATGGAAGTAAAAAGTGAGACATAAATCTCATACCTTAAGTCTTGACTTCCATAGTACTTGTTCAAACGTCCTGTATAATTAATATAAGATTATCATACACCTATTAAATAATAATAATTATATATATCATACCATATATGATTTTATTATGACCCTTTTATTACAATTTTATTAAAAATTCCATGTTAAATTTACGTTTTTGGTTATAACTGCTTTGTTTTTCATGTATGTTTTGTCTTTTTATTTTTTGGTCCTATTACTTCAATCACGGTTTCATAATATCCATAATGTAAAAAATGAATGAATTTTTTGTGGTTTTAGTTCAAAAAGATAACATAAAAATATATCAGTATATATAATATAATGAGGTTATTATAAAATCATGGTACAATAAGAATTTAAGGAGGAGGATAAACAAATAAAATAAAGATGTTCGTTGAAGAACATTACCTCTTCTCCATCTCTTCTCTTTAGGTTTTCACTAAATCCATCCTAGTTTGTAAATCTACCTGAAATAAGTATTCCATGATGAGGGAAAGTAATTTGTAAAATTATTTTGGTAGGTTTGGTCAAGAAAAATGTCTTGAAATTAGTGAGTAAGTGATCAGGGTTAGTGTCATTTTATAATTAAGATGGGTGACATTTTTGAAAATACCCAAAGGTATTCACAATTTGGAGGTCTTCCTTACCTTATTTGTAACCAAAATTGCTTAATAATTGATTTTAGGGATGAATTTTTAGAACCAAAACTCTACTAAACAAAATTAATTTATTTTTTTATCAAGTTATTCCTTAGTCCTTAAGTTTACTCAATTTTCTCCTTATACTTTTTACCAAGGTAATTTTCATTTTTTATTTACCTAAGAATTTTATCCTTTGATAATAAGATTAAATGAGATTTATTATATGATTTATACCAGATAATTCTAAATATTAAATCTAATTCCTTAAAAAAATATTTGTGTTTAAAATTAATTTTAACGTAATCACATGTAATTCGCAAAACCCTGTTTTAACCTTAATTAGGTTAATTAATTTTAACTATTTTCACTAATTATTATGGTAAAAAATTATGTTAACTAAATTATATAATTTATATTATTATAATTACAAATATGTAATTCATTTTTCTAATATCAACTCACATAAGTAGCATAATTTAATTTAAAATAAATCTCGTGGACATGGTGAGAAAGCGAGTTTTTAATGTTAAAATGTTCAAAAGTTTATAAAGGTTTATATATCCAAATACAATATAAAATTGATTTATATGAGATAAATAGTATTAATATATTTATAATTTAACTATTTTTACTTTAAACCCAATTTAAAATATAATTTAACTTTCTAAATAATTTAGGTGAAAATAAAGTTTTCAATTAAAATTCAGTTTTTTTCACTATTCATCAAAAAATGAAACTTTTCAAAAAAAACAAAAATTCACCCTAATATAATTATTATATTAAAATTTATAAAATGATGTTTATTTTATCAAATTTATTTTCTAAAATTGGGGAAAAAATTAAAATAATTTCACCATAAAAAGGTGATAAAACTGCTTTTCTATGAACAAATTTTGTTTTTAGGCACAAAATGGGATTTATTCTTATTTCTTGTATAGATAACACGTAATATGATTGTTAAAAATTTGTTTTAATATATATTATATATAAATTTAATTTAAATCATTAACTAAAATTAACTTATTTATTCTATTAATATAAAACAAACTTGTGCACATAAAAATTGTTTTTTGGAAAAAGATTTCTTTTTATTTTCAAGAGGGTTTTATTTTCATTTGTTATTAATTGGTCAATAAATAATTCAGTATATAAACATGTGTAAACCATGTTTTAATAATTTATTTAATCATATTCATACCCTCCATTCCCTCTCCTAGTTGATAACGATCATATTAAATAATATTTTTTAAATAGTATGACATGTTTGGTTTAAACTCAATGTTGCATGTAATGAAACCTAAACTGAGACTTGTGTGTAACACAAAACAAAATTATTATTTCATGTGACATAAGATAAAATAAGTGTTTCATATAACTTAAAATTCCAAAAATATTAAATATATTTGAAACAGTTCAAAAAATCATGGGGTTTCACATTCTACCCCCCCCCAATGAATTTCACCCTCGAAATTCATATCGGTCATTGAAAATTAATTCTTTGAAACCCACATATTACAAATTAAAAATAAAAATTATCTTAAAATTAGAAAGTTGGAAATACAATGGTTTCCCAATTTAACTCATAACTAGGTTTCAACATAGGATAACATTGGTGGGAAGTGAAGATTTGGACATGGAAGAAAAGAATAAATACTTATAGAGAGTGATAGAGATCACTGATCACAAGAAAGTGGGTAGTCTAAATAACATTAAAGACCACAAAACCATAGCCCAAATAGGAATGAAAAGGTCATTTATATCATTAAAAATGATGATAAAAAGATAAAATTTTCTTTCAATATCATTTTCCTAAAGTTGAATAATTTTAATAATAAGATATACTTACTTTATTTCATTCCATTTCATATGCACAATCTCACCATTTGGTTGAGTCTTGATTAATTTTCACTTTATCTCTTACTCTAAGAAATTAAGGTGAATTTTTTTATTCCTGAATCACTAGTGGACCATAAGATACATAGATATAATTATAATTCTTTCTATATATATATATATAGTTATCATCATAAAAAAATGGTTAGAATAGGTTATCCATTATGGATAAATATTAATATGTTGAGGTAATATGTTAATCTCTAAAAACTCATATGAAGTTTAACTTAAACCCTTACATAAATGGTTAACCTATTAACCCTTCCAACATTCAAAATTTATAAATAAGGTTACTAACCTTCTTAAAATAAACTTATCAATAATCCCCCATATATCATAAAGTAGCTATTTATTGTCACATAACAAACATGTGAACACCTTCATCATGTATTCTCTGTAAACATAGTAATAACCTAAATTATCATACAGAATTATTTTAAACATACGTTCTTCCTAATTCCTTATATAAATCATATATTATTTAATATATTACATAAATATAAAAATGTTATAAACTCAATCAATGATAACATAAACCACTTTTCTAATAAATCCTTTATTAGTTCAGAGGTTTTCAATACTATCCAATTTACATTATCCAAAATAATCATTTGTTTATCCCAACATCATTATCTCAACATCAAGAACATTTTAAGGGATTCCTTACCATAATTATATTTTTTCTCATTAAATATAACCTTTCTATTAAATCAACTTTCTTGTTCATCAGTATCATTCAATATATTCTTTCAAATCCTTAATGAAAAACTTATACTAAACAATCCTTATATATTTAATAATTCTTGAATCCCAATAAAAAATAATTCAACTATGCTACTTCCTTCTCAAACTATTAACAAGTCTTTATCATCTAATTCCTTAATACCTATTTCCTTTAAAATTTCATCTATAGTCTCTTCATCATCTGTAATATAACCATTAATCATACTACCTTTCTAATTTTATTCACAAGATTTCACCTTAGGACATTGATTTGCTTAATGATCATATTTTCCACATTTAAAAAATTCAAAAGTTTATGATATATTTGGGAGACCAATATTTTCATCCAATACCTTTACTAAACTTTTCATTTTCCTCTTGAAATCACTTACTTTGTGTCCTTATTATCTATAGTAAAAAAACATATTCTTGTTCCTCTGAGAAATTCATGTGGGTTATTCTTACCAAATTCTTGAAATATAGGAAACTAAAACTTCTTTCTTACATGGTTACGACTACCCGATAACTCAGATAAATCTTTATTTCTCTACCATGTTCCATGAAAACTGATTAGGAATAATCACAACATCCTTTACTACAATGATCATCCCAATTGGCTTATCATCATTAAATTTTCCATCATATTCAATGTTAATATGGTACCTTCTATTTCCTACCATTTAATAAGACCATAATACATAGATTGATCAATGATGACCATAAAGGAAAACCACTTAATTATGAAAAATCACTTATATAATGTCTAAATTGTGAAACAATTATTTCATTATATGATACCTTATGTTTCTCCTAATTCATTCATATTCACTATCTATTTAAATCCTTCATAATATTTCATGAAGAGTTTTTGAATTTCCAAAGCATGTCACTTAGGAGTAAAAAAACAGGTGTATAGTAAGTCCCATTTCCATAAACTATTTCCTGATCGATTTTTTCTTAATACATTGTTTTCAGGGTTGTTACCCCTAAGTTACATATGTTCTATAGTCAAATCCACTTTTAGTATCCAAATAGGGATGTAATTACTTGGAAACCACTCACTCTATCCTTTACCAAAATTCTAAGACATTTTCCTATATTTTAACTCATCCTTAGACATATCCCAACAGACATCCCTAGACATATCCTTTGAAATAACCCTAGTTATGTCTCTAATTTTTTCTCATCCTAGTTTCCAAAAGGCTAACTAAAACTTTCCTTTTATACCAACTATAGTGACCCATGATTTTCATACAGTGATATCTCACTTTTTAGATGAATATTCAATACATTACAAAAGTACATACCTGAGGACCATAATAGTTTATTGTCTTTAGAAACATGGAACACAATCTTCTAATGTGTTTAAATATCTTCAATGTCTCCCACAAATATCTTCCCATTTAGTACCCTTAAAAGACTTACCCTTTATAAAACCATTATTCATAACTGGGGGAAAGGAAACATAAGAATGGGTGAGCTCAGATGTCCTGTAAGAGTAAACAAGGGATATATGTAAGTATAACATTAACATAAGGTAATTAGAGTATAAGTATAAAATTTGAAAAGAATACCCTACATATCAAAGATCTCAATGTTGAATCATGTTATAAATATTAGTAGTTAGTAATACATGAGTCATAATAAAATCAAATAACATGGTCTATGAGAGCATAAAATTGGAATAAGGCATAGAATTTTTGGTAGACACATAGTATAGAAATTTATTTCCATATTGGTTAAGGGTTACTACCAAGGTCATCATAGTAGAAAAATTAGTTTACTGAACTGAGTTTACTTCTCATTCTAGCCATGTATTACTGTATTGGTTTCGATCCATATTCCATCTCTGTTTTACTGTACCTGTTTCACTCCCCATTCTATCATTATCTTACTGTACTGGGCTTACTCCCTATTTCATCCATGTTTATCTCATGAGATATATAAATCATTACCTAATGCATTATAAGGAGATATAAGTCCCACCCATCTCATATTGAAAACCATATTTATGCATTCTAGAAGATCATAAACATTAATCATATCATAACCCATGAAATTAAATTGGTATCATAAACATACCATCATATCATATATAAGATCCCCTAATCTGGCTTTCTCTCACTTGGCTGAACATGGTTTGTTATGGGAACTCATGTGTGACTCCCCATACCCCATATACTGCCGAATAGCAGTGGGGGTTTTATAAATATAGTTTGTAGACTATACTCTCTTGTATGGAGTTACATAGTAGTAGAAAAGAAATATAAATAACTATAATCAAAATAATATACATAGTGGAAACTATATAATAAAATATGTAAAATAAAGGAGGAACCAACTAATCCAATAATAAATAAAAAATTTAATGAAAGGCTGATATATATCTAATATCAAAATAGACACAATATAAATAACAGAAATAGATGGAGCTAAGAAATCCCAAAATACCCCAGTCACGAACCCCACGTCGAACCCATCTCCAAACTCCAAACCATCCATCAAGCAACAAAAATCAACTACAAGTACCCATTCCCTTTCCTAAACCTGAATCCATGTAAATTTCTATGATACCAAAATCTGACCTTAATATGGTGTGAGTAAAAAGTAGTAGGTCGACACCACTATGTCTAAATATAACCAGTCTGATGATAAGTACATGAAATAAGTGATTGATAAGTTTATTAATTAATCAATTAATACAATATAAAAATCAACCTTATTTGGAACTATTCAATAATATCTCTAAGCATGTACCACAACCATGCCAACCAAGAACCATATATCCATGGAAAATAAAAAAATTTGGGTCAAGCTCGCTATAAAAGAAAATCAACATGGGACTGGGCATGTCTCTCTATATATAATAATTTAAGCATATGATTGGGAATATCCCTTTCAATATATATATTATAGAATAATACATTTCATTTCCCACTGAATATATGCATTACAGTATTGGAATGAGCATAGCCTAGTCAAAGAAGAATTACAACAGGGGATTGGTCATCGCTCACTCAATATGTGCATTACAGCATGAGACTAGGCATAGAACACTCAATATATGAATTATATAATTAAACTATGAATAACCCACTCAATATAAGAATGATATCATAGTACTACACAGATCCCACTCAATATAATAATTACAGCATGGGGCTGGGTAGAGCCTGCTCAATATAAGCATTACAACATGGGACTGGGAATAGATCGCTCTATATAAGCATTGAAAAATGGGACTAGGCATATCTCACTCAATATAAGAATAAAAGAATGGTATTGGGAATATACAACTCAATATAATAATTACATCATGGGAAAAGGTGTATCCCACTCAATATAATCATTTTATCATAAAAACTAAACAAGTTATAACAGCTTGGATATCATAATATTACATCATACATATCAATGAATAATTAGGAAAATTACTATTTGTATTTCAATTAAACATTCATATATATCCCAAATTATCAATAGTAATTTCAATAAGAAATAATTCATTTCTTATGGATTCTATTTCAATAAATCACCTAAGGTATCATGTCATGAAAAACTCTCTTTAAGATGCGATCCGATTTGATTTTAATCAAGGGTTATCTCACCCAACAGGTAGCTAAAATCTAGATCAAAATCAATTGGATCCGAAAGTGATACAAGGAATAATCCAATCCAATATTTAATTAATTAATATGTGTGTTATGTTGGATCAATCATAATATTGAACGTATATGAAAAATATCAAACCATAGGGTTAAGGTTTAGACCCCCTGCCTTTAACTGGTGATATAGACACACCGAAAATGGGTAATTCCAATTGAAATTAAGGTGATGGAGATAAATGAAGAAAACCTAGATCCCATAAGAATAATATCAACATTATTCCATAGTAGATATCATAATAAAACGCCTCTTCAATAGAAGAATGATGAAATGGTAAGAAGATAAAAGTAATGAGACTTACCATGGATCAAACATCAACATGCAATGTCCATAGGTGTTGAAATCACCTCAGAAACACTAGTAGTCACCTAGGTCTTGAGATTACAAGATGTGATAAATTGTGTAATGAGAAATAGGTGTATGGAGCTACTTAAAACCACATCTCATGATATTTACATGGCATGTAATCCATTTACACATCATGTATTTCTTTTTAAATGGATGGGCCAAAAAACTCATTACCTTAAGTAAATATTTAACCTTGATCAAATTTTACATTATATGAATGGTTTACATGACATATAACTACTTCACACTGTGAACTGGTTCAAGACATGTGTATGGAAATAGTTACATGTCGTGTAACATGTACACAGCATGTAAATTCTCTATAGATAGTTTTTATCCCAAATTCAATATAAGGACTAGAACCACCTCCAAAGCCTTAAAAAAATAGAAAACCCTCAAAACCCCATTAATTAAATTTATAATCAGAATCTATTAATTCAAATAGACATACATCCCTAAACATTATTTCATTTTCCCTAACAAAATCACTCCTTCCCTAAACAAGACTTGGCCACCAAGGTTCAATGAAAAACTCAAAGAGGGGTGTACCTAAAAAAGAAGGGATCTAAAAACCACCCCCTCATATACCATTTCATCCATGAGCTACTCTAATAATAACTATGAATCTTAGAAAATAATTCATGTCACTGTTCTTGAATATCAGACTCCTTATCTCAGGTCTCCTCCTAAACATGCACATACATCCACTGCACTCAAACCAAAGGTATAGTCTTACCTTGGATATAATTCTCACTATAGTCAATAATGTTTATTGGATACTCCTTAAATGGCTCATCAACACAAATCTTAATGTTATTGACATATAAAAAATGATAAGGATTATGATAATATCTATGAAACTGTGACATGTGAAACACATCATGCATGGAATTTTAGTATTGTGGAAGCTAATCAGTACTCCACTGGACCAACCCTATCCACTATCTCAACTGGCCTGATAAACTTGGGTGCATGATTTCCCTATTTCCTGATATGGAGTTTCCCTAAACTAGGAGAACCTTGAAGGAAAATAAGATGTCTAGCCTCAAAATCCATAGGTTTTCTCTGATGGTCAGCGTAAGATTTTTTCCTACTCCACACGGTCACCAACTGTCTCCTGAATAGCTGAACTTTCTCAAAAGTCTCATACTAGGCCAAAAAACACTAAATCAACTACCTTCAACCAAAAAATTGGTTAAAAGGATATCCTTCCATACAAATCCTTGAATGGCATCATCTTGATTGATTCCTAAAGGTTATTATTATACTAAAACTCCAAGTGTTCCATATAATGCTCCCATGAACCACCAGAATCCAAAATATAGGCTCATAACATATCCTATAGAACCTAAATAGTCCAATTAAATTGACCATAAATCTGAAGATGATAGATTGTGCTCAAAAGAACATGTGGTCCCAGAGCCTTCTAAAGTCCCTTCCAGAACCATGATGTGAAATGAGGATATCTATCTAAAAATATACTCCTCAAAACACCGTGTAAACTAACTATCTCATGGATGTAGAGACTAACCATATCAACAACTATGAAGGTCCCTTTGATAGGTAATAAGTGGTTTATATTTATCTATCGATCCCTAATCACCCATACTACATCATTTTTATGGTTTGTTCAAGGTAATATTTTCACAAAGTCTATAGTGACGTCATCCCATTTCTACTTAGGAATGGGAAGTGGTTGCAACAGCCCTAATTTCCTTTGATGATCAACATTCACCTAATAGAAGTTGAAACATATCATCACAAATCCATATAACCCTTTCTTCATTCCTAGCCACTATTACCATCTATAGATATCACAATATGTCTTTGTCAAACCAGGATATACCACCCATGTAGATGCTCGGAAATATCTCATCAAACCCTCATGAAATCCCGTAGGAACCCATACTCATCCATGGAAAATAATATAATTTCCACTACCAAGAGACCATTATGATGGTGTGTCTCAACCATATAATATGTCTCTTGTAACTAAGCCCTCCAGATCAATTAACTTCTCTATCTTAATCCAGACTAAAAGTATGGGTATAACATACATCGAAGTCAGAGCTAATCATCTATAAGACTCCTAAATATATAGGTACATTTCTATATATATTTTATTAATATTTCACTCATAATAAGGCTCTATCACTGACCATGTCTACATCTTTTGACTCAAACCATCAGCAATGGTGTTGCATTTTTCTGATGTATAAGACAACGAGAAGTTGAAAGACTATAGATACTGGACCCACCAACTTTGTCAAATGTTCAAGTCCCTATGAGAAATGATGTACCTGAGTATCTTGTGTTTAATTTACACAAAAAACATCTCTCCCATAAGATAGTGACTCCAAAAACTCAAGGCATGAACCACCACATCTAACTCTAGATTGTGAGTAGGATAAATCCTATCATGCGGTCTCTACTGTATGGATCCATAAGAAACCACTTGATCCTCCCACATCAGAACTGCTCTAAGTCTAACTCTAGATGCATCACATTACATGGTAAAATATTTATCTAGCATAGGTAAAGTGAGTATAGCTATTGAGTTTAGTTTTACTTTCAACTCCTAAAAATCTCTCTTGCAAGAATCTAACCAAAAAAAACATCACTCCCTTCTTGTTCTTCTATGATATTGGTGCTACTATATGGGAGAAGTCCTGAATAAAGTGCTGATAATAACTAGCTAAACCCAGAAAACTCCAAATCTCAAAGACATTCTTGGGTCGATCCAAATATACCATGGTTTTAAAATTCATTGGGTCCACTGACAATCTTTCCTCTGATATTACAAGGTCAAAGAAGTTCACATTATCAATCCAAAAACTACATTTGATTAGGTTAACATATATCTGATTCTCTCTCAATGTACTCAATATGATTTCAATATGTTTGGCGTGATATTTTTCAAACTAAGAGTACATAAATTTTTCGTTGAAAAAAACCACCAAAAACTAGTCCCAAAAAAATGAAAGATTTGATTTATCAAGTCCATGAATACCGTCAGTGTATTATTCAACCCAAACATCATCAACAAACTCATACAGTTCATACCTGCTTCTAAAATTATTCTGAGGTATGTCTAATGGTCTCCCCCTCAACTTGTGGTATCCATATCTCAAATAGATCTTAGAAAAGATCTTATTACATCTCATCTAATCAAAGATATCATCAATGTGTGGAAGAGGACATTGGTTCTTGACCATCGTCTAGTTCAATCTATGATAATACACACATAATCCCAAAAGTACCATCATACTTCTTGGTAAAAATAACTGGAGAACCCCATGGATACATACTAGACTTTGTGAAACCTTCAGCTTCCAGATCTTATAACTAAAATTTAAACTCGTTGAGCTCTATTGGTGCTATTCTATAATAAGGTACAGAAATTTTCCCTACTCCCAGTACCAAATCAATCATGAACTTGATCTACCACTCAAATGTAAATCCATATAAAACATCAATAAAGACATCCTGAAATCGGTCTACCATTGGATGAAAATAATCATGTTTCATTCCAACATCATCCAGAACAATTCTTGTTATCTTATCCATGACACAATACACTCTACACTAAATTATTCTTGCATGACCAGCATAAAGATCCCACTCACCCTAGTGAGAATATATGTCTCCTTATAAAGATATAAAGGTAACTCTCCTTTGGTAACAATCAATATGATCATGTAATATGACTAACAAATCCATACCAAGAATCAAATTAAAACCTATCTTTTCCATAAAAACAATTCCCATAAGAAACCATAACCGCTAATACCTAGAAAAAATTACTTGAAAAATTTGATATTATCTAACTACCCTCCTAATGGCATATCGGTGTTCAAATTACTATCCATTATTTCCACACAAAAATCCCAAACCATTTTAAAAAAGAGAATATAAGAAGTAATATAATGTTATTGCATAAAAAAAGTAAAAGAAAGGGTATATGATATAAGAATCTTACCTTTATAAGGTCATGAAACAACAATAGTCAGAGTAGTCTACATAATGTGTAGTTGGACAACCCCATGCCTTAGGCTCCAGCCTGACTCCCCTAAGATATTCCCTCTACCTCATAATATCATTCTTATATTGGGGTACTGCATCCCCTAACTTTACTTGAACGTCCAGTGGAACTCCTTCTACCTTTGCTGAGGAGTATAGGATTCCTTCCTAGAATCAGGTACCTATCACTTTCCATAGACACTACTCTACTCTGAGAAGTTCTGATAAAAATTTTGAAGATGTACCATCTTTTTGTAAGAATGACACTCCAAATAGGGGTATGGACACTGAGGATTCATGTGGCCCATCTAACCAAACTGAAACCACTACAACCGAACATTGTTCTGAGATGGATATAAACTATCATGACTTCTCTCTACACTATTTCCCTAGATAAAACTATCATAGTAGTGCTTCATGCCACCAAAATAAGAACTACACGTTCACCCTAGAAAAATAGCATGACTGTTGATCAGGTTCTCTCTCAGATTCCATTTTATGATGAGTTCCTGGTTCAATACATTTGATTAGCAACTCATATGAAGAAAATTCACCAGTGACCTGATATCATAGTGAAGTACTTCCTAAAAAACTCTCACCCTAGACATCTCATTGGCAACTAAAGATGGTAAAAAATGCTATAGGTCAGTTAAATGATCATCATAGTCCATCACTGATATGCCTTCGTATGTCAGATGAATGAACTCATGAGCCTTATCATCCCTTAATGTATCTATATATAAGTGTCTCAAGGACTTCCCTTTAAATTCCTTTTAAGATAACTCCTCCTGCTACCTTGTTCGCTCTAGAATATCCCACCAATTCTTGTAAATTCAATCAAGCAAATACATAGAAAGCTTCACCCTTCTATCTGCAGTTGTGTCAAGATGCTTTAAGATCATATGGAAGGAATCCATCTATAACATGACTCCCTATGGATATCCCTCCCTAGTGAACATAGATTGATGTTATAGCTAAAACTCTCTTGTCATCTCAGACATCGACGACACTGTGTGAATAGTCTCTACTTCTATGGATCTCATGGACCTCAAGAACTTTTCCTAAAGATAAACATACATTAGATCCTCATGGGATACAAGATGCTCTGGATCAACTATGTTAGGAGTGTGCTTATTACCACTCTCTATATGCTCAACTTGAAGATGAAGAGAATTAATTTTATCTATAATAAAAACACACTCCTTAGAACACTGGAAGAAAATTCAACCTTAAAAGGTAAAACAATAGAGAACCACTACTCTTGGTCTCTCTAAAAATGGATTACAAGTGTTTTAGCATTAAATAATAGTTTATTTGATTTTATTTATCAAATATATCATGTATCCAATACTAGAGTTTATATAGGAAGGTATATAAAAAATTTAATAAATATATCCCTATAATAAACAATTCATGTCGATATATATTCCTATGTGCCTATCATGATGCATGCATACTCATCTCACACCATATTGGTCTATGAGTATAAATCCTAAGAAATAGTAACATCATGAAATAAGAACATCACACAATGTGTGTATCACCCAAGGTGAAATAACATTAATTATAGATAGTGAATAGAAAAATAAAAAATCCCATCCCAGGGCACTCGGAATTTCTCCCATACATGGTAAAACTACTCTCATGCATAATCTCATTACTAAGTCCCAATACATCTTACTTTCCTTTATACCATTCACAAATATTCAAGCAAAAAAAAGAAAAATTTTCTCCTTTAATACCATTATGTAACGTCCCCTAATCTGGAACTTTCTCACATGGAAAAAAAGGTTAGTTATGAGACCCCAAGAGTGCTTCCCCATAAACTATAGAAAGTCAACTATCAGTGGAGTGTGATAAATATAGTGGGGATAATATAACCTCTGGTATGATGTTACATATCATTAAAAAATCAATATAAATTACTATAATTAGAGTAATAGACATAACAGAAACCATATAATACAACTGAGATAAAAAAGGAGGAACAAAATAATCCAAAAATTAAAAAACATGTAATGATAGACTGATTTGTATCTAATGTCAAATTGGAAGCAATAAAAATAAAAGAAACATCTAACACTAAACAATCCCAAAAGACCCTGACCCCAAACCCCACATTGGACCCATATCCAAACTCTGGACCATCCAGTAAGAAACAAAAATCAACTATAAGGTCTCTTTCCATTTTCAAAACCTATAGCAATTTGATATTCTTGGATACCAAAAGGTTTCCTAAATATGGTATGTGTAAAACTCAATCGGTCGACACCAGCATGTCTAATTATAA
This sequence comes from Viscum album, assembly GCA_963277665.1. Classification (NCBI taxonomy): domain Eukaryota; kingdom Viridiplantae; phylum Streptophyta; class Magnoliopsida; order Santalales; family Viscaceae; genus Viscum; species Viscum album. The sequence goes on from OY728130.1 coordinate 1,152,784,949, forward strand.
CCAGTCTGATAATAAGTGCATGCAATAAGCGATAAAAAGGTGTATAATTAATCAATTAATACATTATGACTATTAACCTTATTTTCACTGTTCCGAAATATCTCTGATCATTTAACACAACCATGCTAACCATTAATAACATATCCTTGGGAAAAAACACAAATCTGGGTCGATCTTTCTATATAAGCACCTCATCATGGGACTAAGAAGGGACTAAACAATATAATAATTATATAGTGGGACTGGACAAAGCCTTCTCAATATAATCATTACAACATAGTATTGGGAATATCCCACTCAATATAAGCATTATATAATGGGACTAGTAATAGCTCCCTCAATATGATCATTAGAGCATGGTACTGGGCATAGCCCACATAATATAAGCATTACAGTATAGGACTAGGCATAGCCTACTCAATATAAGCATTACAGCATAGGAATTGGCATATCCCACTCAATATAAGTATTATAGCATGGGATTGGGAAAATATTTCTCAATATAATCATTACAAGATAGGACTGGGCAGAGCCCTCTCAACATAAGCAATATAGAATGGGACTAGGCATAGCCCACTCAATATAAGCATTACAGCTTGGGGTAGGAATAACCCGCTCAATAAAATCATTACATCCTAGGATTGAGTAGAACCCACTCAAAATAAGCATTATAGGATGGGACTTGGAAGAACCTTCTCAATATAATCATTACATCATAACAACACAACAAGTCATAACAACATGGATATCACAATATCACATCATATATCTCAATGGTTAATTATGAAAATTACAATTTTTGTTTTAATTAAACATTCATTTATATCTCAACTGGTTAATAGTATTTTCAATAATTAATAATCCATTACCTAAGTATTTTATATAAATTAATCACTTAAGGTCTCATGTCATGATAAAAACACTTTAAGACCTTATCCAATTCAATTTTAATCAAGTGTTTTCTCACCTAACGAGTAGCCAAAATCCATTTCACAATAAATTAGAACCAAAAGTGGTCTAATGAATAATCCAATCCATTATTTAATTAATTAATTCAAGCATTATGTTGGTGAAATTGAAATATTTCACATACTTAGAAATTATCAAACCATGGGATTAAGTTTTTTACCCCTACCTTTAACTGGAAATATAGCCACATCCACAAAGAATAATTTCAATAGAAATAGATTTGAGGAAGATCAATGAATAAAACCTAGATCACATAAGAACAAGATCAACACTATTCCACATCAGAGATCAAAAGAAAACACCACTTCGATAGAAGAACAAGGAAAGGGAGAAAAGACCAATATAAGGAGACCTGATAGGGATAAAACACCAAACCACAACATTCAGAGGTGTTGAAATCACCTAAAAACACCAAGATTCACCTAGGTCTTGAGAGGATGGGCTATTAGAAATATTCTAATAAGAAACAGGCATATGTAACTACTTAAAACTGATGCTTGTGATATTCACAAGACTTGTAATCTATTTACACATCTTGTATTTCTTTTTAAATGAATACCCTAAAAACCCATCACCTCAGGTTAATATTTATCCTTGAACAATGTTTACAATATGTGAACTTTTTACATGATGTGTAACTGTTTCATTCCTTTCACCGGTTCATGATATGTTTCATGATGCAGTTACACATTGTGTAACATGTACATAGTATGTAAATTCTCTACATACAGTTTTAAGACCAAATTATTCATAAAGACCTGAAACACCTCTAAATCCTTCCAAATCATGGAAAACTCTCATAAACCCATTTAGCATGTCTATACTTAGAATCCACTAATTTAAATAAACATACATCCCTGAACATTAGATCATTTTCCCCAAGAAAAGTAATATGTCTCCAAAACAGACTCATCTACCAAGGTTCAATAAAAATTCAAATAGGGACACACCTAAAAAAATATGGGATCTTACATCATAACCTATGGAAAATAGATAAGTATCATAATCATTTAATAATAGTATAACCCATGAAAATAAGTGGGTTTCATAATCATTATATCATGGTATTACCCAATTAAGAGAAACAAGTTTCTTAAAAATCATTCCATCAAATCATAAACCATTAAAAGAATAAATATGGATGGTATCCTTGGATCATATCCCTATTAAATCATAAGTAACCTCAAATAATTCCATCTTAGATGGAAAATAATTTTGAAAAATTATATGGGAAATTTCTTGAGGAAAATAGATTTTATTTGAAAAAAAAATTAAAATGTAAAGAATTATGAAAACCCTTTTCTTTGAAACTAACTATGAAAAATTATAAATGGGTCTTTTAAAATCATTTAAATTTTCTCTTGAGTAAATATTCTTTCAACTTTGAAAAAAAAATTAAAATATAAAACTTTTAAAAAAACTTTTTCATTTAAAATAACCTCGAAAACCTATAAAGGATACTTTTAATAATAATTTAAAACATTTCTTGAGGAAAATAACCTTTCCAATTTGAAAAAATATTTTAAAAAATATAATATTTTGAATATATTTTTCATTTAAAAGAAACTTTAAAGCTTATAAAGTAATATTTTAAAAATAGATTAAAACATATCTTAAGTAAAATATCATTTCCTCTTTGAAAAACATTTTTTAGAACATAAAACATTTTAAAAATTATTTTCTTAGAAAATATCCTTTTGAACATTAAAGGAAAATATTAAAATCATTTAAACACATTTTAAAACATAAAACTTTTTCAAATTTCTATTCTTTGAAAATAACAAATTAAACTTATAAAGGATGCTTCAAAAATAATTTAAAATACATTTTAGAACATAAAACATTTTAAAAATAAATTTATTTGAAAATAACCTTTGAACTTATAAAGTAATCTTTTAAAATTAATTACAACACTTTTTAAAACATAAATCATTTTCAAAATAATTTTATTTGATTATAAACTTTGAAACTTATAAAGGAAGCTTTGAAAATCATTTAAACATTTTTTATAACATAGAAAAATTTCATAATCCTTTGAAAATAACCTTTGAAACTTAAAAATTAATATTTTAAAATCATTTAAAACACTTTTTAAAACATAAAACATTTTAGAAATCCATTTCCGTTAAAATAACCTTTGAAACTTAAAAAATGATGCTTTGAAAATATTTCAAACAACTTTGTCAAAAAATAAAACATTTTGAAAGCCTCTGTCTTTGAAAATAACCTTGATAAATTATAAATAGAGATTGTAAAAATCATTTAAAATAGAGTAACAAAACATTTTTGAAAATATTTTTTGTAAAATGGTTTTGAAAGAAAGTAGATTTCTGACCGAAGAGAGAAATAAAGTCATATTTTCTAAAAAACATTTTATTAATAATTTTACGTAATAAAGAGTGATAAAAATTGGACCATTACTTGAATATATCATGAACATCCACATTATAAGATAATTAATGAGAATTATTGAGATGTAGATCATGATATTTTCAACATTGGAGACTAAACCATCAACAATATTGATAAATGATGAGATTGTGACATAGAATTTTTACCACTTTGGTAACATTGAATCATAATAATCATGAAGTAATAATATTAAATGAAACTTAAAATATAATTAGGATTAATAAATTCATGAAATTAAATTCTAAAGTTCTTTATATACACCTCATAAATAATATAGGTTCATAACATAACATATATCTCAAAGAATGAAAATTTAGACAAAAAATCCATTACTTCTTGAGTAACTTTTGAATCATAATCCCCGTGAAATAATAACATTAATAGAAACATTATTTTTCATGAAATGAGTTATATTAATGATATATCATGTCATAATTCATTATATACACCACACAAAATAAATTAGTGGTTAATATGGCATATTTCTCTCTAGAATAAAAGTGAGACTATAAAACCTCTTACCGATTTGGTTACTTTTGAACCGTAAAACCAATTAAATAAATATCCTCAAGTGGATTTGTAAACCCAAATATTTTTCAGCACAATCATCATAATATACATTCCTGGTTACTTCATACACCACATAAATTAAATAGATTGTTAATATGACATGTGTCTCATGGAAGTAAAAACGTTAGATGGAAATCCCTTACCAAAAGTCTGAACATCGGTTTTTCTTATTCAAACCTAATATATAATAAATATAATTTTATTATAAACCTATTAGAAATTAATTATTATATATATCATATCATATATTATTTTCTTATTTCCTTTTTATAACTAGTTTATTGACAATTTCATGTTAAAGTTGCATTTTGGGTAATAACCGCTTTGTTTCTAATATATGTTTTGACTTGTTTTTTTTCCTCCCAATTAGATCATGATTTAATAATATATTGAATATAAAACATTAAATAAATATCATATATATTTATTATATATTTATTTAGAGTAATCCATAAAATTTAGTGATAGGAAATGAAATACAGCATTCATGGAGACGGTTGGTCGTGTGTACACATGAATGTTGTTTCCATTTTATTATTGTATTAAAAGAAAGAAAAATAAATGATATATATATATTATTAAAGTATCATTTTTATTTCATATATATCAAAAAATTTTATCAATCCCTTCCTTAATACATTCAATGTAAAGCATAAACGAATCACAATGCTTAATGAGATGGTAGTCCACCGTACACATGAACGATGATATTGTATTCCCAAAAATGGAAAGCACCAAGTTCTGTGTGATATAATAATTAAATAATAATAATAATATCATAAATATCATATATATCATATATATAAATAATAAATTCATCATTATTTCTAACCATGAGAGGTGGCTATGGAAAAAGGAATGACATCGGTTTGCGAGGAGGTAGTCCACCCTACACACGAACAATGACTTCGTCACCCATTTTATGAATGTGTGTGGTTGTAGTTCGTACACTTAACATAAAAAAATATAAGTATATATACAATACATAGTTTATTATATAATCATGATATAATAATAATTTAATTAGTGTATAAAGAAATAAAATAAATACATTCATTGAAGAACATCACCTCTTCTTCAGGTCTTCTACTTAGGTTTACACTAAATATTTCATAGATTGGATTTATTGACAAAATAAGGCTTATATAATGAGGGTAGGGAAGTTTTTAAGTGATTTTTGAAAGTTTTTGTCGATCAAAAGTTCTTGAAAGTTGTGATTTATTGAGAGGTATGAGTTCCCTTTTATAATTGAGGAGGGTGGAATTTTTTTAAATACCTAAAAGTATTCACTACTGGGCAGTCTCCCTTACAAAATTTGGATCCACAATTGATTAATATTTTTTGTTTTGTATGAATTGGTTGATAAATTCCTCTAAGATACAAAAAATAATATTTTTATCAAGTTATTCCTTTGTATTTAAGTTTACTCAATTTTATCCTTATAGTTTTTACCATGGTAACTTGTATTTTTTATTTATCTAAGTAATTTATAGTTTTAGACTCATATTAAAAGAAAATTTTTATATAATTAATACCTATTTTTTATAAATATTAAATTAAAACAATTAAATAAAAATCGTATGTGATTACAACATTAATTTTAAAATAAGTTCATGTAATGTACGAAAACCTGGTTTAACCTTAATTATGTTAATTAATTTTAACTTTTTTAACTAATAATTATAGTAGAAAATTAAGTTAAAATTATTATTTAATATAAATTATTATCATTCCAACTATGGAATACATTTTTCAAAATTCAACTCACATAAGTGGTGGAATTTATTTTAAAATTAATCCCGTAGACGTGATAAGAAAGCGGGTTTTTAAAGTGAAAATGTTTAAAATCTACAAAATTCATTTTATCCAATTTTAAAATAAAATTTGATTAAATGTCCTAAATTTTATTAATATATTTATAATTTAACTAACTATTTTTAAAAACAAATTTAAAATAAAATTTAACTTTGTAAATAATTTAGGCTTAGTATTATTTTCATTATTCATCAAAAAATGAAATTTTTTAGAAAAACCAACAAATTAACCCTAAGATAATTTTGATATTAAAAATTCAAAAAATATGTTTATTTTATAAAATTAATTTTCTAAAAGTGTAAAAAATAATATAAATTCACCATAAAAAGGCCACAGTACTTCTTTTTTAGAAAAAAAAATACGGGTTTTAAGTATAAAATTGGATTTATTCTTATTTCTTATCTATAAAATACATAATATGAATGTTTATAATTTTTATGAATATATATTATAAAAAAATTAATTAAAATCATTAACAAAAAAGTGATTTTGTTAATTTATTGACATAAAATACACTTATGAAAATATATATAGTTTTTTGGAAAAATATTTCCTTTTATTTTCAAAAGGGTTTTATTTTTATTTATAATTAATTCATCACAAAATAATTAATTATATAAACATGTTTACACCATATTTTAATAATTCAATTAATCCTATTCGTACCCATCATTTAAAAATATGTTTGATAAATATCATATGAAATAATAATATTTTAATAGTACGTCATGTTTGGTTTAAACTCAGTGTTGTGTGTAACGCAATCTAAACTTGTAATTGTGTTTAAAATATGAAAACATATTAATTTATGTAACATAATATAAAATAATTATTTCATTTAATTTAAAATTTCAAAAATATAAAATATATTTTAAAAAAATCATAAAATCTTGGAGAGAATATTAATAAGTCCAAGAGGGTGAATTAAAATTAAAGAATTTATAAAATAAGATCATAGATTCACCCCCCCCCCCACCCCATTGTGGCATAAAACATGGGGATATTCACTTTTATGTGGTATTATTTTATTCTAATAGATTACAAGAGATATATTAACATGATGGAAAAATAATTTGAAGTATTTGAGCTATATCATGTTTATATTACATGGAAAATGAAACATTGTAAAGGAATATGAGTAAAACAATATGACAACCCTCAAGGACAGTATCACCTGAGTATCTTGGAATAAAGGAGTAATGGATCAAGAAAAATAGTATCACTATTAAAGGTTTTATATGGAGGATAAGATATCCATCATGATTTGATATAATAATGGAGTTTGTAGTGATATTGGGGCAGATCCACCATGTGGGGTGATGCGGTGGAAAATGGTCATGGTACAGGGAAGTACCATAGGATTTAAATAAGTTATTAAAGTGAACTAGAAATAATTAATAATATATTGGAAAATTATTTATTATAATTTAATATTTTTTAAAATGGGATATTGTTTATAGTTTTAAAACAAGGGATTCAATAGACTGATATGATGTCACATGTGTTTCCTTGTTTCCTGCACAACACCACCTGAGTATTCACCAAGAAATACTATTTATGATGGGAGTATGAAATAATTATTATAATTTAATACAATTATAATTCATGGATATTATAATACATATGTTTTGGTAGTTCGATCAGTGTTCTATGAATTAGAGAATATGGTCACACTGAGGAGAAGAAAGCACTTGATCAGACAATGCTTGGTTATACTTCAGTGATTATATATCATGATGCTTTGGTCCAATCCATGGTTTAAGCTACTATATCAATGAGGGGTTAATATTATTATACTATAAATATGAAATTGTCATTTATCTATAAATAATGGTATTGGAATGAAAATTTGGTAAGGTTTAAGGATGAATTATCTTATTCATAGGGATCAAGTTTATAAGGATCAACTGAAGACTATAAGGATGATTTGTATTTTATTGAGAATAATTTTTAAGACTATAAGGATAATTTATCCTTATTTTTTGAGTTCATAAGGATGAATCCATATTCATAATGATCAACACAGTGAAGCAACCTAATGATCGTTTAGAGAATCTATATGTACAACATCATACAGATCATTCATATTTATGATTGTGGAAGTCTTGAGAGTTTATAAGGATTAGTAGACACTATATTAGGATAAATTAAAAAACCTAAGGACGGAGTATGATTTTTTTGTTACATAAACTATAAGTTTTTTTTCACCATGATAAAAGTTCCCATGACTGTGATTAGGATGATGTATTTTAATCATGCCTATGTGATTTCATAATTAAGTTGATTTTATTAAATAAGTAAGTGAAAATAATAGTATCCTTTATAGATTAAATTATGAGTATTTATTCATTTTAAAATAAATATTTATATAATTTGAGGAATGAATAATTTTATTTTTAAATAGAGATATTTCATGATCTTGAAATACTGATTTTTACAGTGTTTTAAATATAAAATATTATAGGAATAATATTCACATGATGAAATGAATATATCAATATAATAAGAAGAATTAAGAAGAAGGATATTTGACTCTAATATTGGTGTATATTCTGTATGTAAAAAAATTGTGAGATATGATACTGTATCAAGTTGAAAAAACCTTGAGTATTAAAGAAGTAGTATCTGGTGTTGTTGTTTCTTTGAAAATCTAGCGAAATTGAAGAAGAAGAAATATAGATCTAACACAAAATCTTTTTGAAATATTATTTTTGTTAAATAATTAAAAATCAAATACTTTATGTATAAGATCATTTCTATGTATAAAAAATGAAGATGGCAGGAATCAAATTATTCATTATTTACAAATCATTATTCAAGTTAAATCCTTTAGAATTCAACCTATGATTTTATAATATCATAGAGTCTAAATATAAGATATGGACCTACCATTATTAAGAAGATTAGGAATACATGTTTATTATTAAAATTTGGTAGAATATTAGGATTACACTATCCATAAGTAAAATGGTATTTTCATTATTTATCAATATTTAAGTGGTGTAGGAAAAGGCCTTTATTCTATAAAGAATTAAAAAAACTATAAGTTGGTTATTTTTATAAAAAAGGTTTGTGATGATATTTATATGAATTAATGATATAACCTTTCTATATATTTTTCTATAATAATAAGGGAGTTGTGTGCATGTGATAACAACTATGACGCACTAGGGACATAGTCATCCTAATTGGAGGTGAAACTTGTTCACAAATCCTAGTTGTTTTGTGGATTAACTACTCAAGTACTTATTCTCCAATTACTAGAGATAAAGAGAGGAAAATAATATTATATTCATTAACTAAATAAGTGAACATGTGAAAATGGATAGTGCCCATGGGGTGTTAGCCGAGTGGAACCCACTAGTTTTACCCCTCGCTCTCCATGGGAACTGACCTAGGCTCGAGTCCCACTAGACTTGGACACTGTTCATATTGTTCACAAGGAAATTTAAAGTAATTTACCTAGTCACGGAACACATAGTGTGATCTGGGCATGGCGGGGCCCCCAGTGTGAGTCGAGCGTTAACCTCACAAATGTTTTGCCAACAAGCATGTACCTCAGTGGTAAAGTCTCATGCTTGGCATCTGAAAGACCTAGGATTGAATTTGGGCAAGGACAAATTTTCGGGGGTATTGTAGCAGTACTATAGTAGGGGGCACTGTAGAAGTACTATAGAAGTGGTGAAACTATAGCAGTGGTGACACTGTAGCGGAGGAGGCACTATAGCAGGAACTTCAGCAGTAGTGGTACTGTAGAAGGTATTTTAGAAGCCGAGTATTGTAGTAGTTCTATTCACTAAAGGGCCCTTTGGGCCAAAAAATGGCTTTCAAGCCTTGTATTCAGGCCACTTGGCCTTAGGCCTTTGGGATATGTAATGGATCTCCCTCTACCCAAAAAAAAATTGGTCTTTGCTTTAATAATAAAATGAGGATTCTTCCCAAAAAATGTGAAAATGGATATAATTTTAAATCATATTAAAAAGATATCACCATTGATTCACCCCCCCCCCCCCCCATTGTTGGGAAAATATCATAGTGATATAATTATAAACACCGCTATAAATTTATCAAGTTAGTCTCTAAAGACTATATTCATAAATTTCATGAATATTATAGGAGTATATTTAAGTATAAATGGAATATTTATGAACTCATAATGTCTATATCTTTTATATAAATTTGTCTTTTGAATACTTATCTCTTCACCTTCAGTTGACGATATCCAGAATGAAGATCCACTTTTTAGAAGTACTATTCTCTTCAAATTTCATTTCATACATATTTAATCCTTGGTAGGTGATAAATTTTCATTATAGTGATCTTGTTGATCTCTTGGTAGTCAATTAAAATCCATATTTATCTATCCTTTTTCTTGGAAAAGAGCACCGGTGCGCTCCACGGTGATACACTAGGGTGTATAAACCCTTTATATAAATTATCTTGTATTTTCTTCTTTAACTTCCCCAATTCTATTAGGTCTATCCTATAAGTAATCTTGGATATTGTTTTGGCTCTAGGTATAAGTTATATTGAGAAACCTTCCTCCAATTTAGGGGAATTCTAGTAAATTCGTTAGGAAATACAATAGTATGATCCCTCGTAATGGGCATTCCATTATGGTTAATACTTACCTTTGACTCAACAATTTGAGAAAGATATGATTCTTAATTGGGTATCAACACCCATACCATTGATGTATTTTCTAAAGTAGATTTATAATCTTCCTCACAGTTTTATTAGAGTATAAGATAGTTCAGGTGATGGAAATAGATTTACTTTCCTAAATAGTTTATGTGATCTCTATATAATAATATTCATTCCATGAGTAGTATAACATAAAAATCTACCGAATGAATGATTACAAGATTCACTAAAATAATATTCCCACGTACACTAATTTGAGAAGAGTCAAAAACTTTTTTATCAGTTATTTCACCACTATATGGTTTTATAGATTTCCCTACTTCAAGGTATTGGGCAGGTAATTTAATAGCCCGAGAAAAATTATACAATTCAAAGGAATTCATAGAACCCAAATCAAATAAAAATTTACCAATTGTTGATTTAATAGTAAGTTTAACTTATACTAATTCATTTTCTACCTTCACCCATACCATTTATGTGGTTAATGATGTTGATTACCCTTGAAAATCCTTCGTTTGGTGCACTAGAGTATATAGTGTATGTGTTTCTTATAGTTGAATCATTAGACAATGGGAGTTGTGTAATGGTTGGTGCCTTCCTAGTCCATTAGTTTTTTGAGTTCTATGGTTGTTGGAGTGTTCTAAGGAGGCTCAGAAGTAGTTTGGAGAAGTTTGGTTGCTAAAGGCTGGAAGAAGGGGGATTACACATCTTGTAACTAGATTACACGATATAAGAGTTGACTATACGGCTTGTCAAGGAAGTTTCATGGTGTGTAAATATTTTACATAGATTGAATAAGAGTTTCATGGGGTGTAATATTTTGGGGTCAGAAAAATAAAATAAAATGAAGGGGTGATGCATTTTTTGGTGAAAACCAAACCCCGAGTATTACACAACATAAAAGGGGATTACACATCATGTAATACACCAATAATGTGTAGTTTTGAAATTATTTTCCATAGAACCCTCATTTTTTTGTCCATTATTTCTTTTTCCTCTCATTCCATGAGAACCCTAGGCACCCCAAGGAGTCTTTTTAACCCCACTCCTTCTTCCATGACCTATCAATTATAATGGTTGTTTGTTGGTGATCCATGATCAATTCATGGTGAGTTTTCTCCTATTTATCATTTTTTTCCTATTATTCTTCCCCTAGGATTCACTTCCATTATATGGGTTGGATTGAGTTGGATATTTGGGTAGATGTTTTATAATCTTCTAGATCGGAATAGAATGATCCGCATTTCTACTGGTGAGGTGGTCGCTTATGGGTATTCTTCTTCACCCTGCGGTGCTCGGGCGAGTTGAAAAGATTCTTCGACATATAATTTCCTTCATTTCTATTCAATTGTGCATCATGTGGGAGGGATTTAATTTTTTTCACCTATGGATTATGGTTGTGCTAAGATAATCAAAGATAAGAATTTGGTAAATGAAATTTAAAGGGGTAGGGGGATCCATTTTTCATTCCTTTGTAGTTTTGATATTATGATTATGATATTTTCAATTTTACAGGATTAATTCCCTGCTAAAAATCATGGTTGTTGGAGGCCCTTGTTTGAACACTAAATGGGTTTTTGGTTTTTTGGTTCATGTTGAACACTTATATATGAAAAATGGTTAATCACATAAATCTGGCTAATGAATGGATACCCCAAGAATTTTTTGTGTGATAATGCCCTTAAATAATGAAGTGGAATTAAATAAGTGTCCCCCTTACTAAATCTGAAAATGTGTTACATGATAGTTTTTAGTGAGATGTGTGGAATGGTTGTGGTTGTGTGCATGGGAAAAATTATATGTGAAGTGTCTATGTTGTGATGTGTGGGTTTTCTCTAGTTTGTGTTGTGGTGTGTTTGTGGTCACAGTTGTGTGTTGTGGGTTGGCATGGGTGGTGTTATAAATGAACATGTAGACGAAACATCAACCTGGTTGTGTAATGGAATCTCAAGTTGAGGCATTTATTGATTTTGTAATGGATGAGAGTTTTTGTGAAGTAGGTTTATGAGCTGGTTGTATGGTAAGGTGTTACCAAATGGGGTTGTGAGTTGGGGTTTGGTTCTGTTGGTACGTGACTTAAGTGGGATGAGTTTGAATAACGATAGTAGTGGTTAGTATGGGTGTTAAATAGAGAGGAAATGTGAAGCCTTGTTAACATTCGTATCAGGGTTCTTCACCTTCTAAGATGAATTTTTTTGTGTTTCCTATTGTGTGTTGTGATTCATAGTTGTCCAGATAGTGATGGAATGAATAAATAATTAATTAATAAAATGTGGAATGTCCTGAGTTGGTTTTTATAATATAATAGAAATGATTAGTGTATGAGTAAATGAGGGGATGTGTGGTTAATGTTGAACAATAAAATAAATGGGGTGGTTAACTGAAATTGATTGGAAATTGAGAAGAGATTGTGGTTTATTGTGTGGTGTTATGCATTTAGAGGTAGCAGAGAAGTTAGTAGTATTGTGGGATAGTTGTTTTTTTGATAACCCATAGGTTTGGAAGGAATTTTTGGTATCATATATGTACATACTTGTATTTTCCTTGTGATTTCTATACACACCCCTCCCTAGTTGATCACTATGTTCCAAACACCCCATCATCAAAAGGCAGGGTGTCTTTCCCAAATATCCTTATAGGAGGATGGATGGAAAACCACCTGCTCTTCCCTACTCCCTCTTCCAGGCAGTGATAGCCCAAGATTCTTTAGGCTAGTTGTGGTTTGTGAGTCCCATATGTGTGTGGGTGAGTTGTTCTTTCCTAGGTGTCTTCGGGATAAGATGAGTTGTTATTTCCCAAGTGTCTTTAGGATGAGATGATTTGTGATTTCCTAGGTGTCTCTGAGATGGGAAGTGATGTGGTGTGTGGCTCAGGTGTCTTCGGGTGGGATATTATATGGTATGTGTCCCAAGAGTCTGCTAGTGGGATGTGATGTGGTATGTGGACCAGGTGTCTACGGGAAGGATGTGATGTGGTTTGTTGGGCCTAGGTTTGTGCAAGAGGCTTTTGACGTGGTACTTTTGGAAGAGGTGGGAGCGTGAGGATATTTTTCTTTAGGAAAGAGAAGCTAATCAGTGGGAAGTTCTGCAGGGTATCCTATCATTGATATGCATTATATTACATTACTTTACTTTAATTATTTGGTGAGCGTTCTTTTGTGAGGTTGGGGTGGTTAGTATACTTGTTAGGTGTTGTTTGGTTCTACTATTTTCTCACAAGGGAATTAGTATGCTCCTTTCACATGTTCACGAGAGAATTTTTCTTTCCTACTAAGTATACCTGTATGCTCACCCTGTGTGTATAAAACATATTTCATATTTCTAGGAGGATTATATGGACCGTGTTGGGCATTACTAGCTTGATCTTTGGGAAAATTGATGAGTGACTACAGTATCTTCTTTTGGGTACTTTACTTTGGATAATTTGGTTTTGTATTGGTTTTATTTTACACATGTATGTGGGATAGATTTTTGTTTTCTATCATATTATGTCATGGAGTTGTTTTGTGGATGATCCATCATATATCCCGATCTTTTCTCAAAAAAATGGGTAATTACTTCCATATTGCGTGATCTGTATACCATTGGTCCTAGTCACCAACCCAGGGCCTACTGGAGGAGGGTCTCGGGGTCATTATCTACATTTATTCTTTGTCAGGCTAGGAGGGGTATCTTTTGAGGGAGGGGGTCATGGAATAATGGTATCAGAGGTGATGGTTGAGAGATATGATGAAGTTTATAGTTAGGAACATTGAAGATTTCATGGGTTGGTTGGGAAATAGTGTCAGGTGATCTTGGTTCATGACATAATCCAAGGAAGACCGGCTAGGAAACAGGATTTTAGGGCCCCCATGATCTGATGCAAGGAATCTGATCCTACCGAATGACCAATTGAGACTACACAATTAGTAAGGTATAGACCTAGGAAAGGTACATGCATCATAATTACTTGTGTTCTTGTTGAATAGGGTTATTTTGGGGAAGTTTAAATGAATAGAAAAATGCATTAAATGAGTTAAAATGAATCTTAAATAAAAATTATATACTACTCAGAATTAGGAATTCCTTGTTGAATTTTCATCTATGGATCATGGTCATCGTCTGGGTGTGGATATGATAGTATAGGTATAGAAGGTTGATATAAATGATCAATAGAGGATTGTTCTAGTCGATTAGGATGACCAGTAGAAGAGGATTTTATGTGATTTCCAACAACAGGCTTTGGGAAAGTATGAGGGAAGTGTTTTATATATAGAGACAAAGAGTTGGATCAAGGATCTTGATATCACCTTCCGTTTGATATGGGCCCTGATGGGGTATAGGTTTCCCTTAACAGTTAGTCATATGCGAGGAGTTGTGCATCATTGGTGGACATTGTATCTAGGGGAGATAAAAGAAGAATTCATTTTATGGGTTGGCTTTGAGAAGGAATTTTGGTTAGATTTACTTTCTTTGGCCATAAAGGCTGAGAAGACGTAGGATCTACTCTCCCTTCATCAAGGGAGTATGTCTATATGAGAGATGGATATCATGTTCAAGGATCTCCTTTATTTTTTTCAGGATCTCTTTCCAGATGTGGAGTCTCAAGTGTGATGTATTGAGGAGACACTCTATCCTTATATCTAATATGTAGTTACTCATTTTATGTTACCTATGTACCTAGAGGTTTATAAGAAGGAAGTGGTGATCGATATGATGAAATCGTTAGGTGGTTTACCATGAGAGGGAAGCCTGTGGGGTTCTTTGTGAGGCAGGGTTACTAGTGGAAGGTCTCAGGCCCCAAGACCTTCAAGGTATTAACTAGAAGGTAGTTGACCTTAGTAGCTTCCTTTTTGACCATCTGTTCCTCATGCCTTTCTTATGAACATGGGACCCAAGTGTTTCTTTTGTGGGGTTCACGTTTATCTTCATAACTAGTGTCCAGCAGCTGTTTGAGATCAGTATGTTGAAGTTGGATAGGTTTAGTTTGAGCATCAGCAGTGGTTTTTGGTGATATAGTTTTAGTAGCAGGGATAACAAGATTTTTCTCCACCTAGGTGATATATAGATAGTAGAGGTCGACCTAAGGATTTTCCTCATGTTTAAGGGACTCTACCCGAGATTGGTCATGGAAGAATCCATTAGAAGAGAGTAAAAGTAGTTGAGTGTGGTCAATTGCACGCAATAAAGGCAGTAGTCCCAGTAGGGTCTGAGATGGTCAGAGGTATGATCAGTTTTTTAGTACCCTTGCTTATGCTTTTTTTGATTCATGATATTCTCTCTCTTTTATTTCTATCTCTCTAGTATATTCTCTATGAAAGTGTAGAGAGGATTCATGTGCCGCTAGTATTGAGTATGCCAGTCAGAAGCCATAACATCCTGTTTGATGTGTATTTGGGATGTACACTGATGATGGGGCCACATTAGTCTCATTGGGATCTCTTCTTTCTATAGATGCAACCATAAAATTTCATCCTTAGTATTAAGTAGTTGTATCCCATATGTGTCATTATTAACTTATTCTGGAAGAGATTTTTGTTTTCAGTCATCGATGGTTAGTGTATGGTTTTCATTAGTGAGTGGGGGTGTCAGGTGGACAGTTGTCAGGTGGAGCCCCTCCTCTCTTTGTTGGATGAGTTTTCAGTAGAATCATGGTATGATAAAATGGTAGAGGTTCCCAAATTCATTGGGGAGTTTTTGGATGTTTTCCTTAATGAGGTTGTGACACTAACTTCTTGACGTGATGTTGATTTCAGGATAGACTTACATCCTAGTGCTTCTCTGATTTTAGTGGTTCATTATCATATGGAACCTTCTATGTTATGGGAGTTGAGGATTCAAATAGATGATCTGATGAAAAAGGGTTTTGTATGGCCCAGTGTGTTGTCGTGGGGTTCTCTAGTGTTGTTCACAAAGAAGGTGGATGGTGTTCTGAGGCTGTTTATAGACTATCATAGGTAGAATCAGGTGGTGGTCATGAACTATTACCCCTTTGGAGAATAGACAATATTTTCATCCAGTTAAGAGGGGTGAGTTGGTTTTCTAAGATCAATCGGTGGTTTTTATGTCACCAGTTAAGGGTGAATGAGGTGGATACCCCAAACACTACCTTCAGAAGCAAGAATGAGCACTTCAAGTTTGTGGTCATGTCATTCGGTGTTATGAACACACCAGTTGTGTTCATGGGGCATATGAACTCTGTGCTCCATGAGTTCCTAGATTGGTTCATCTTTGTATTCATTGATAATATCCTGATCTATTCGAAGTCAGATGAGGACCATGTCGATCATCTAAGAACCATCTTGCAGGTTCTTCAATTCCATCATCTCTATGGAAAGTTGACCAATTTTAAGTTTTGTACATGAGAGGTGAATTTCCTTGGGCATGTTGTGTCTCGGAAGGGTGTGGTAGTAGACTCGTTGAAGGTTGATGTAGTTATTTCTTGGTAAACACCCAATAATGTGGTGAAATTTTATAGTTTCCTTGGTTTTATAGGATATTATTGGAGGTTTATACCTGATTTACCTCGATTTGTAGCTCTGTGGACAGCTCTGACTAAGAAGTACCAAGCTTTTTCATGAAGTTAGAAGTTCTAGGATGCATTCATTTATCTAAAGGGAATGTTGGACAATGCTCCAATGTTCTAATTTCCATAGGAAGGGGTGATGTTTGAGGTGTCTTTTGATTCTTCCCATCCAGGATTAGGATGTGTATTTATATAGAAACAGGTAGTGATATCTTATGGGTCTATGCAGTTACATCCCCATGAGGATAACTATTCCACCCACAATCTGAAGCTAGAATCGGTCATGTTTGCACTGAATTTTTGGGGGAATTACCTTATTGGGGAGTGATTTTTGGTATTCAGGGATCATAAAAGTTTGAGGTACATCTTTTCCCAGTGATATTTGAACTTATGACAGTGGAGGTGGATGGATTTTCTTCAATACTATGATTTTTAGATCTCCTGCACCTTGGGAAATGGGAATTTTAGAGCCTATTTTTTATCCAAAATTCATAGAAGGAGGTTGTTCGGGAATCTGTAGATGCTTGAAAGGTGATGTAAGAGTTGGCAGCCTTGCCCTTAGATGCAAGAGTGGATGGTGGTAGAGGATATTTGTTTCATATGACAGTTTAGTCTTCTCTGATGTAGCAGGTTGAAGATTCTCAGTGGGGAGACATATAGTCAAAGGTGTTTCATTATTTTTTTGTCCATGGTGATGCTTTGGTGGGATGGTCATTGGATGGTCAGAATCAGATATTTTTCCATGGGAAGTTGTTTTTTCTAGTGTTGACGCGTGAGGGAGTCCTTCGTGAGTTTCATTTCTCCCCTTTATCATTACACTAATGAGTTTCTAAGATGTACCATGGCTTGAGGATACAGTTTTAGTTTCTTGGGATGAAATGGGTAGTAGTGGAGTATTTGGGAAGGTTCTTAGTTTTCTAAAAGGTTATGGATGAGAACAGTGTTCCCAGTAGTTTGTTGCAGCCCTTTGATATCCCTGAGTGGAAGTGGGATGACATCCCAATGGATTTTATCACAGGGTTACCCATAGCTTAGGGTGGCTATGATTCCTTCTGGGTGATAGTGGATTGATTGATGAAATTGGTCCACTTTTTATCAATTAATAAGTCGAGCATATATTATGCCTTAGCTAAGAGATATTCTGATGATTGGGTGTGGTTTCATGCAGTTATGATTTCCATTGTATCATATAGGGATGTGTGGTTTACCTCAAGAGTTTAGAGGGGATTGTAGCATGCTTTTAGCACCTAGTTATGCCTCAACACTAATTTCTACCCTCATATATATGGGAAGACATAGTGTAATATCTAGACATTTGAGGATATGTTTTGAGCGTCCATCTTAGACTTTGGTTGTTATTTCATATGACACATGTCTTTGGTGGAGTTTTCTTATAATAATATTTATCGATCTTCCATTGGTATGGCTCCATTTGTGGTGTTGTATATAATATTGTTTCAATCTCTATTGTAATGGAAAAGGGTTGCAGAGATATCTATTCTTGGTCTGGATGTGGTGTAAAGCACAATCGAGAAATTTTAGCATGTTTGTGAGAGGATGAAAGTAGCACAGGACTGGCAGAAGTCATATGATAGTCACTGAAGGAGGCCCTTGGAGTTCAAGGATAGAGACTATGTTTTATTAAACATATCCCCTCGACATGGTTAGTGGAGTTTTGGAAGAGAGATTAAGAATTATATCATGTTTTTTGGTCCCTTTGCGGTGTTTGGGAAATTTTTTGAGGTGGCATGCTAGTTGGTATTACCACCACAATTGGAAAGGATCCACGACATCTTCCACATCTCACAACTTCGTCAATATCTACACGATGAATCCCATGTTCTTAACTGGAGAGAGTTGGATATCGAGGATGACATGAAATTTGTGGAATAGAGAGTGGAGATCCATGGTCATAAAGAGAAGGTGCTACATGGAAGAACCATTCATTTGGTTCGTGTGCTGTGGAGGCATGGTGGTCAGAAGGAGAATACTTGGGGGAAATAAATGCAGATGTGTTCCTAGTACCCAGAGTTGTTTTGAGGTTTTCCTTATTATTTATTATTTTAAAATTCTTGAACCTTATTTTATATGATATGATCTATTTCCCCTTGGTAGTGTTATGTGTTTTGTGATATGTGATAAAGTCCTGATGTGTGTAAAGTGGAGGACCTGATTCCTAATCAAGATGTATTAATTGTGATGTGATTAAACCCATGAATGAGATTCAGTACCACCTAGAGTGGATAGTATCTTGACATGGAGGAAGGAATTAACTTATTTGGATGTTTGGACAGTGTGGTTTTTGTTCTTGAGTGGTGTGTTTTGTGGTCATTTGGGTTGATATGATAATATCTAGTTGCTGATGTCATAGGAGGTGTTCTTGGATATGGAAGTTTCCACTCCATCTTTTGAACAACATAGGTTGATTTATCATTGAATATTGATGTTTTTGGTTTTTAACATTGTTTCAAGTGTATCAAGGTCCTTGAGAGGTATCTTGAAGGGTGGTTGTTTAGACCCCTCTTTCTTCTAGGATTTTTTTTTGATTCTTAGGGGTGAGAATAATTTGATAGTTATCTAATGTAATAGTATGTGCCTTCATAATCCGTTACTCTGAAATTTTTTGGTTGTTGGACTTTTTGAAGGATGTTCAGAAGGAATCTGGAGAAGTTTTGTTGGTAAAGGATATAAGAAGGGGGATTAAACACCATAAAACTAGATTACACAACGTGAAAGTCATCTTTGGAGATCTGTGATCGATTCATGGTGAGTTTTCTCCACTTTCTCATCTATTTCTTCTTGTTTTTCTCCTATGATTCACTTTAATGATACTAGTTGGTTTAATTTTGATGTTTGTGTAGTGTTTTGATAACCTTCTGGTGTGGAATAGGTTGATCCTCATTTCTAGTGGTGTGGTAGTCACTTGCGGGAATTCGTCTTCACCCTACAGTGCTCGAATGAGTTGAAAATATTATTTGAGGTAGGATTTCCTTAATTTATCTTCAATTGTGAATAATGTAGGAGGTATTTAATTTTTGACCAATAGATCATGGTTTTTACAGGATAATAAAATAAAATAATTGATTAAATGAAATTTAAAGGGGTAGGGGGATCTGTTTTCATGCCATTGTAGTTTTGGTGTTATAATTGTGATATTTTGAATTATACAGGCTTAATTCCCTACTAAACATCATGGTCGTTGGGGCCCATGTTTTCACACTAAATGGATTGCATGGTTTTTTGTTCATGGTGATCACATATATATTAAAATTGGTTAATAAAATAAATCTAACTAATTAATGGATGCACTGGGACTTCCTTTGTGTGATAATGCCCTTAAATAATAAAGTGGAATTAAATAAGTTCCCCCCTTTATAAATTTGAAAATGTGTTATGGAGTATTCTGTAGTGATATGTGTGGAATGGTTGTATCTACATTCATGGAAAAAATTATATGTGAAGTTACTATGTTGTGATGTGTGGGATTTCTCTGGTTTTTGCTATGGTATGTCTGTTAGCACAGTTTTGTGATGTGGTTTATCATGGGTGGTGTTATAAATGAACTTGTAGATGATACATAAACCTGGATGTGTAATGGAATGTCAGGTTGAGAGATTGATTGATTTTAGAATGGGTAAGAGGTGTTGTATAGTAGGTCTACATGTTGGTTCTGGGGTAAGGTGTTACAATATGGGGTTGTGATTTGGGGTTTGGTTACATTGTTTTGTGACATTATTAGGATGATTTTGAATAATTATAAAAGTGTTTAGTATGGGTGTTAAATTGATAGAAAATGTGAGGCCTTTTTAACTTTCATATCGGGGTTCTTCACCTTCTAAGATGGATTTTTTTTGTGTTTCCTATTGTGTGTTGTGCTTTGTAGTTTCCCAAATAGTGATGGAATGAATAAATAATTAATTAATAAAATTTGTAATGTCCTGATTTGGTTTATATAACTAAATAGGAATGGTTAATGGATAAATAAATGATGGGGTGTGTTTTTAATGCTGAAAAATAAAATAAATGTGGTGGTTAACTGAAATTGGTTGGAAATTGAGAATAGGGTTTGGTTTGTAGTATGGTATAATGAATTTAGAGTTAGCAGTGAATTTGGAAGTATTATGAGATAGTTTTTTATTTGAGAACCCATAGGTTGGGAAGGATTGTTTGGTATTATAGATGTACAAACTTTTATTTTCCTTTTTATTTCTATACACACCCCACCCTAGTTGAAAACTGCATGTCGAACACCCCCATTATCATGGGGGAGGGTGTCTTTCCCAAACATCTCTATGGGAGTATGGATGGATGTACATCCACTCTTTCATGCTCCCACTTATAGGTGGTGATATCCCAAGATTCTTTGGGTTGGTTGTGGTTGGTGAGGCTCAGGTGTGTGAGGTCATGTTGTTCTTTCCCAAGTTTCTTCAGGATGAGATGAATTGTTCTTTCCCATGTGTCTCTATGATGGTATGTGATGTGGTATGTATATCAGGTGTCTGTAGGTGGGATGTGATGTGGTTTGTGTCCCTGGTGTCTACGGGCGGGATGTGATGTGGTATGTGGATCAGGTTTCTATGGATGGGATGTGATGTGGTATGTGGTCAATTTGTTTGTGAGAGGTATGTGATATGGTTTTTAGGGCCCATGTGTGTGTGGATGGGCTGTGACATGGTACTTTTAGAATAGGTGGTTGTGTGAGGAATTTTTCCAGTAGGAAAGGGAGGCTAATCATTGGGAAGTGGTGTGGGGTACCATATCATCGATGTGAATTATATTTCATTACTTGACTTGCATTATTTGGTGATCATTCCTTAGGCAGGTTGGGAGGTTTAATATATATGTTAGGTGTTTTTTGGTTCTGCTATTTTTTCATGGGGGCATTAATATGCTCCTTTCACATCTACACAAGATACTTTTCCTTTTCTACTGAGTATACATGTATTCTCACCCTATATATATAATACTTTTTCCACGTTTCTAGGAGGATTATATGGACCGTTCTAGTAGTTACTGGATCAATCTTAGGGAAAATTGTTGAGTCGCTACATTAGCTTGTTTTTGGGTACTATACTTTGGAGACTTTTGTTTTGTATCAGTTATATTTTACACATGAATGTGGGATGTTTTTTTCCTTTATAATAACTCTTGGAGTTTTTTTTGTATTATCCATCACATCTCAAGATATTGTTTCAAAAATGGGTAATGCCTTCCATATTATGTGATCTGTATACCCTTGGTGCTAGTCGCCAACCCATGGCCCACTGAAGGTGGGACTCATGGGTCATTATCTCCCTTTATTCATTTCTAGCCCAGGAGGGGTATTGTTGGAGGGAGGGGTCGTGACATGGTTTATTGGTAAGTTCCTTCCTTTATTCCATCATATTGATCAGCTTATTCAGGTTTGTATGATATTCATGAGATCGATGAACTTCTGTCCCACACTTAGAGCATAATTGTTTCTAAATTATTGAAAAAAAGGTGATTGAATATTATTTCCTCCTTTATCATTTAATATTATAGATCGAAACTCTTTCCTTCATTTATTATCTCATATTACATGAGGAAATTCTCTTAAATCCATCTCTACTTTGATAGAACACCAAACTACTACTTCATAACTATGAAAGTATTATATGGATATATTCTTTTGAATATGTGGTTTTAAACCACTAAAGAATATGTTTATTTCTTTATTAAAATTAATAATGAGACATGAGGCATACCTTGGAAGTCTGTTGAAATTCACCTCATATATGGTGACTAATTCACTCTCATTTTTCTTAAACTAAAGAAATTATCGCTCTATACCAGTGTTAAAAGGTCAAGGGAAATACTTCATAAGAAATATTTTCTTAAAGTCTTCTCATTATATATCATCATGTTCATCCTTTGGATTTGTGTTCTTAATAAATGTCCACCATTAATTAGAATCTATTTCTAAATGGAAGACAAATAGAGTAACTTTATTTATCTAAGAACAATGATTCCTAGAGAATAACATTTCCATGGAGATAAACCATTATTATTAAATAAGTGGATCATAATATCCACTAAATTTTGGTGTTTGTTTGCATATATAGGACTCAATAAATAATATCTCATTCTTTTTAGAAAAAATATATTCTATATAATATTCATTATTATTTTTAACCTGATATAACTAGATACCATCGTGAGTTTTTGAACTCCACATCACATTGCATTGGGAATATCATTCAAAAAAATGTTTCCTTTCCCATCACATGAATTTTTTTCCCTAGTTTCACCCGGTTCCCACCATTTTGTAAAATATAAATAGTTAGAAAAAAACATAATTCAGTAAAGCGTAGAAAAACAACTTATTCACATGTTTAATTATATAATCTTCACCTATGGGATGAAGGTTCCGGGCGCAGTAGAAGCGCGTTGGTCGGTTTAACCAACTTTAATTTTAATGTTAAACAACATTCAATCCGAGATCTGTCACGATTTAAAACGCCAGATCTTCGGAATAGAACGAAGAATGAAAAAGAAAAGAAGATTACCGGAACCATTGATATAGCATCATCATATGTTGGTTATAATTAATTTAATTAATTCCTAATAATTACCTCGATGGAATTCTTTCTTCGTTGGAGTCTCCGGTCATGATCTTGTGATCCGTCATTGCGTCGTAGAATCCAAGTATAGGATTCCTCTAGCAGTGATCCACGTGTGCTCCACGTATCTCTGGACGTCGCTAAAGGTATCTCCGGGTGCTAGTGCATAAGAACCTTCGCTTGTAATGTCCGCCTTCTACCGCCTTGATCCGGTGGAGGATCTCACTCTCGTAACTTGAAAGCGTTCTTGGTGGAAAGGGAATTCTCTCTTGGCTTGAGAGTATTTCCAAATCCATTGTGCACAACAATGGATCTTACTCAATGAGAATAATGTAATTGGGATTATAATACTTAGAATAATAAAATGAATTAATTTCCCGAAATCATTTAAACATTTCATTTAATTATTAGTAATACCCCATGTATTAATAATGACATTTGACCATCATTATTACTTGACATGCATCTAACGTATTACATTTAATATCATTTAATTAAATAAAAAATATTTTCTCAGGAATCCCGAAAAACAAACTAAACGGATTGTATATAAATATACATGGTGTGTACTTTTATTTTTCATTTTATTTATTTCCTCCACCATATTTATTAGGCCTTGAGTAATGGCTATTTATTTCTTAAATAAATGTAATTGCATTACTCACTAATAAATATATATATATATATATTATTTCACCCACAATATATTCTCTCGAATAACCAGTGTCTAAATAAATTCTATCAGGCATCCTCAAATAATTATTAAACCACAGTCGGGAATAATCTTTATTTAACTTGTTAAATTAATATTTAACTGAGATACATGGACACACTTAGTGTGTGACCCTCTAGGCCTCTTTCTCAGTGGCATTAGGCACAGCCTGCCTAAAGTCCAAGGTTAGAATCTAGAAACACGCCAAGGCACCCATAAAGAAAGAATTTAACGCTGCAATGATGTGTCACCTCCTACGAATGCTTACTGTGTAATATAATCCCTTTGTCTCAATATCTCCAATCTAGCGGGTTGCATGCTAGTGCCATCAACCCATTTGCTTGATTATTCTTTCTGTGAATTCTTAGAATTGAACTTGCCCATACCTTACCATGGCCATGGATTTATTTAGGCTATATCAATTCCATCAAAGGGCCTGAGATATCTACTTCCATTATGGAACGGAAGGGACAAATCCTTTCTCGCATTATCTATTAATGCGGTATTACTCGTGACGCACCCAACGTATCCTACCTCACTGTGAACAGTGTGTCATCACAGTTTTCGTCAATACATATAAGTGTGCGAGTTGTAATACCCATTAATAATAATCTTAAAGTATAAGGACCAATACACACGTCCGCAGATAGGAACATCCAATGAAACTATGAAATGTGGATTTCCTACTGGCGGGTCTTGTTCTCATAATATCCTCCTGGATATTACCAAGGGCACACACCATGAGAAGGTGCCTCAAAGTTTTATAAGTCCTCACCCCTAATGACCTGTATTATTTGTGTCCCTAAAATAATATCATCCGGCCATAGAACATATATTCAAGAACAGTGTTATGGCACTTCTGGATTCTCATCATAGCAGGGATCCGCTATGACCCATTAATGCAACAGCTGTCCTTAGGACATTATCACACGAATTGTCACGCAGAAGAACAATCAAGATGTGATAAGGCTTTTATTAATGAATAAATAACAAAGTAGTTGGTTCTAGACCACCAACTCTAACAGACTCCCACTTGGACTAGAGCCAACTGCTAACAACCTTTAACCCGCTAGCTCTCACATGATATTTATGCTTCTTCTAAGATAGGCCTTTAGTCATGGGGTCCACCACGTTCTCTTCCATGGACACTCTACTCACTGCAACTTCACCCCTTTGATAGAAATCCCTCAAGAGGTGATACTTCCAGAGTATGTGCTTTGTCCGTTTATGTGACCTTGGTTCTTTCGTAAGAGCCATCGCTGCAGTATTATCACAATACAATGTAATGGGATCTTTACTTCTAGGCGCCACATCAAGCTCCTTGACAAAGTTCTGAATCTAGACGGCTTCCTTGGCTGCATTAGAAGCTGCTATATACTCTGACTCCACTGTAGAATCGGTGACAACTTTCTGCTTTGAACTCTTCTAGCTCACAGCTCCTCTATTGAGACAGAAAACATATCCAGATTGCGACTTCAGATCATTCTGATCTGTTTGAAAAATAACATCAGCATACCCTCTGATGACAAGATCCTCGTCTCCTCTATACACCGGGAACATATCCTTAGTTCTTCTCAGGTACTTAACGAGAGATTTAACATAAATCCAATGTTGTTATCCTGTATCTGCTTGATATCTACCTACCATGATCAGTGCATAGGCAACATCAATCCTGGTACATAACATGTCATACGTGATGGATCCTATAGCCGAAGCGTATGGGATATTACTGATTCTATCTTTATCCTGTTGTGTCTGGGGACACATTTTCTTAGAAAGATGTAAGCCATGTGACACTGGAACCAATCCCCTCTTAGATTTTTCCATACTAAATCTCTTTAGTATCTAGTAAATGTATGTACCATGACTTAGTCCAAGCAGCCTCTTGGATCTATCATTAATGATCTTGATCCCTAGAATGTAGGCTACTTATCCCAATTCTTTCATGGAGAAACACCTGTTCAACCAATCCTTAACTGACTGTAAGACTGGTACATTGTTTCCAATAAGTAATATGTCGTCAACATATACTACTAGGATAATGATTGCATTCCCATTAAACTACTTATAAACACATGGCTGACATTCGTTCTTAATGAAACAAAATTCTGTTATGGCTTCATCAAATCGAATGTTCCATGACCTGGATACTTTCTTTAATCTATAAATTGATTTTTGCAACTTGCAAACCCGTTTGGCTTCACCTGGTGTCACAAACCCTTATGGTTGTGTCATATAGACATCTTTCTTAAGGTTCCCGTTAAGGAATGCTGTTTTGACATCCATTTTCCAAATCTCATAGTCATGGTAAGATACTATGGCAAGTATGATTCTTAGGGATTTAAACATGGCAACTGGTGAGAAGGTTTCATCATAGTCAATTCCTTGACGTTGTCATAATCCTTTAGCCACTATCCTTGCTTTATAGGTGCTAACTTGACCTTCCATGTCCAGTTTTCTCTTGAATACCCATTTTCATCCAATAGGATTTATATCAACTGGCTCATTGACCAGAACCCAGACTTGGTTCTGATACATGGAATCCATCTCAGAATTCATAGCTTCTTTCCATCTTGCAGCTTCTGAGCTTTCTACTGCTTCCTTGTAAGAGAGAGGTTCATCATTGTCCAACAATAATGATTCACCATCCTCGGTGACTAGGAAACCAAATCTCTCTGGTTCCCTTACCTCTCTTGAGATCCTATGCAGTACTTGTGTTTCTAGAACCTCTTCCATGGGGACCTGTGGAACTTGTTCCTCTACCAACTCCTATGTATCTTTAGTATCAACTTCGTCGAAGTCAATCTTGCTCCCACTATCCTTCTTGAGGATGTGCTCCCTCTCAAGAAAGATGGCTTGTCTGGTGACAGTCACATTCTTGTCTGAAGGGTTATATAGGTAATATCCTTTCATTTCCATGGGATATCCTATAAAGATACACCTCGTGCCCCGGGGTGCTAGTTTGTTGCCTGATAAGGCCTTAACAAATGCCTCTCATCCCCATACATGTGTGTTCGATAAAGTGGGTTTCCTTCCATTCCATAACTCCGATGGAATTCCATTTTCCGCCTTAGTTGGTACTTAGTTTAATGTGTATGTTGTGGTTTGTAATGCATATCCCCAAAAGGATAATGGAAGATCTGCATGACTCATCATTGACCTCACCATGTCCAAAAAGGTGTGGTTCCTCCTTTCACTAACACCATTCCACTGTGGTGTATAAGGAGGAGTGAGCTGAGATAGAATCCCAGACTCCCGTAGAAGATCGATGAACTCTTGGTTCAGATATTCTCCACCTCGATCCGATTGAAGCTTCTTTATCTTCTTACCAAGCTGATTATCTACTTCATTCTTGAATTCCTTAAATTTCTCTAAGGACTATGACTTATACCTCATTAATTAGACATATCCATATCTACTCAAATCATCAGTAAAAGTAATGAAGTAAGAATATCCACCTCTAGCTTCTACTAGAAATGGTCCACACACATCCATGTGTACCAGTTCTAGAAGCTCTGTGGCCCTTTCACCTTGTCCACTAAAAGGCAGTTTGGTCATTTTCCTTGTAAACAAGCATTACATCTATCAAGTGGTTTTAGCTCAGTAGAGTCTAAATATCCATCTTGGCAAAGATTTGTCAAGCGCTTCTCATTCACATGACCATGGCGGTGAAGCCACAACTAGGTGATGTATGAGTCATGTGAGTTTGTTTCGTTATCGTTTGACAACACTTGGTTTTCATAATTTAATACATACAAACCATTATTAAAATGTCTCATACCATAACATACATTGTTCTTATAAAATAGACAACCCTTATTTCTAAACTTGAAAATAAATCCATCCATATCCAAACAAGACACAGATATTATGTTCTTGGTAACACTAGGAACAAAATAACAGTTATGTAAAACCAAAATCATCCCAGTCGGCAATGAGAGGTGGTAGTCACCAATAGCCAACGTAGCCAGCCTTGCGCCATTGGCATCTCGAAGATCCACCTCTCTTCTGGAGATCTTTCTAAATCTACTTGGTTCCTGCATTTGAATACAGATGTGATCCCCACAAGCTGTATCTAATACCCAATGTGTAGAAAAAGAAAGATTTCACTCGATAACAAATGCACCTTTAGCATCCCCACACTTCTGGGTGAAGTTCCTCTTCTAGTGGCCCTGATTGCCACATGAAAAACAAGTTGCATCCCGTTCCTTGCCCTGCCTCTGGATCTTCCCCTTCTTGGAGGGACGGTGCTCGAGGGATTCAGACCGTTTATAAGTCTTTGGCCCCTTTTCCTTGTCCTTCCTTTTCTTGTTCACCATAAGGACTACAGGTTTGTCACGCCCCATATCCTTGTCTACCTGGCGAATCAAGGTCAGAAGCTTCGACAAACTCTTCTCATTGCCGCTCATGTTATAGTTGACAATGAAGCTAGAGAAGGTCTTAGGAAGTGATGATAGGATGAGATCTGTATGAAACTCATCCAGGAATTTAATCCCTAAGATGTCCAGGCATTCAATGTAGCCAATAAGCTTGACTACGTGAGGCCCATCTAGCACAGACTCTCCAAGCTTCGTGGTAAATAAAGCATTTGAGATCTCATACCTCTCCTGTCTCGCCTTCTCTTGGTAGAGATCTTTAAGGTGAGACATCATGCTATACGCGTCCATGTTTTCATGTTGCTTCAAGAGCTCATTAGACATGGACGATAGCATGAAACACTGGACATATTTGGCATCATCCATGTGTTTCATGTAGAGAGATAATTCCTCATCACTAGCCTCTTTCCCAGGTGCAATTGGAATAGGCTCTTCCAGCACATACAATTTCCTTTCATGGCGAAGGACGACGCGTAAACGCCTCTGCCACTTGTGGAAATTGGTGCCGGTGAGAAGGTTTTCTTTTTAGAGTATGGTGCGCAATGATATGTTTGAATTAATTTTCTTTCCTTTTCTAAAAATTAATATGAGCAAAGGTTTAGTACTTTATTAAAAAAATTGAGACAAATAAATAAATTAATACTTATTAGTCTCCCGCTATTTTATCAAAATCCAATAGCCATCACCATTGACTTCGGAATATTATGTTGCGTGAATATTCTAGTGGCAAGGATCCATATTACCCTTTACATTACCCCAACTAGGGTTGGTCAAGCAACTTAAAGGGTTTTAGGTAGGCATTCCAAATGCCAACTGCATTAACTCGCAGCTTCTTGATCCACTGAGTGGACTCCCCAATCCTGAAATCCTTTTTGG
Organism: Viscum album; assembly: GCA_963277665.1. Lineage (NCBI taxonomy): Eukaryota > Viridiplantae > Streptophyta > Magnoliopsida > Santalales > Viscaceae > Viscum > Viscum album. The sequence goes on from OY728130.1 coordinate 1,152,814,408, forward strand.
ATTTCCTCAACCTTTGCCTCTTGGTCACACCAAGTCCTGCTATGGAAGTCAACCCTTGATGCGAACTAAGTCAATTCAACCCATAACCTTGAATTAGAATTCCCCGATAATTGAAATCACCCTAACTAGGGTTGGTCAAGCACTTTGAACTACAGTTCGATTCTAACCAAGATTGTGGAAGGCTATGTCGACTTAATATTTCTTTTGAGAGATTTTATCCTTATACGTAAATTGCCATTTTATTATATTTTATTACATGCTTGTTAATATTAAGTGGGATATACTTAAGTGATTAACCATGTCTAATATAATATTTACGTATAAGCCGGTTTTATTTTAGTTCCATCTTGCATGCTCGTTTAATTCATTAATTGTGTGATCGTGACAACACACCCACAATAAATAAACCATGCAACTGACAGAAATAAATTAAATGGTATGATCATGAGCCTTTTCTATTGGTTATTTTATCTAGCGGTTGATAAACTAACCCAAGACCTAGGGGAGAAACACCTTGAACCTTTTGGGTTCGTGTTTACAGCTTTCCACCTATCTACCTTTGTATCTCCTTGGATTGGTTTCACCTTGGCTCCTGACTTGAGCCACCTCCACTAGCTTGGGATCTCCATCCATTACATATGCATTTATCTTACACGCAGGTGAGGGGTAAAAAGGGGTTTTTACAAAAAAGAATCCTTGGGCGCGCAGACCCTACATATTAATGAGGAGATGGATCGCAGGCCAAAAATTTTAATTTAAATAAATAAATCAAAAGAAACCATTCACATATAAAGGTCTCGGTCTAGATCATGATCATCCATACATGAAACAATATTTACGCATAAATAAAACTAGCATTCAATTCTTTAATCGTTCTTGATTAAGATAAATCACGCTCGAATTAATTAATTATCTTTAATTAATCAATCCTTTTATCTTAAAACCTTTTTCTGAATTTCCTTGAGATTCTCATCCATCATAATTTTAAACAAATAAATTCATTTAAAATTATCCTTGTACATAACTTGTACCTTGGATTCAACCCGGTGAATTCTCGTTCATTACGCAGATGTTAAATTAAACACATATCTATAAAACACCTATCACGTGTTGTGTCTCAGCTTTACACCTGCACCATGGTACACATCTCAAGGGTTTATCTAATATAATAATAAATTTTAATAAATATGCATAATTTGGGTGAGTGCACGGCCTGTAGTTCTGACTACATGGCGTTTACTTTTCTTCACCGCCCATTCAAAGTACACGCCCGGGGACAGGGTGTGTTAATGTACTTCGGAAATTTTCGGAATACACAGCGTGTTCTGTGGGAAACACACCATGTAGTTTCCACGTTACACGGTTTCCAGCCGGTAAAGCCGTGTATGGGGTACACATCCCAACCCTATCCCGAAGGGACTACACGCCGTGTTCATTGGACCACACGGTGTATAATCCGGAAACCTTGTGCCACCTATTTCTGGTCAACACACGGTGTCTTAAATTCTTAGAAAGAATCCAATACACGACCTGATTTGGTGGATCATTCAATGCATTGAAACTAGACTACACAGCGTATACTTCCGAATACACACCGTGTATTCTGGTGTTGTACGGCCAGAAACGTTCGGCTACTCCGGATGAGTTCCTCTATTTTATTTTAACCAAAATTAAAAGAAAAAAATTGTTTTTGTTAGGTGAACAAGAAACGAGGGAGGAGGAACAGATCTCGAGATTCAGATTTCCAGAACGATTAAACATGAATTGAAATAACTAAATTATTAAATGCGTAAATCACCAATGAAAAACTAAATAATTATAATCAAAGATATGACCTGTTGTGATACCACTTGAAGGTTCCAGGTGCAGCGGAAGTGCGTTGGTCAGTTTACCCAAATTTAATTTTAACGTTAAACAACATTCAATCTGAGATTCGTCATGATTTAAAACGCCGGATCTTCGGAATAGAATAAAGAACGAAAAAGAAAAGAAGAGTACTGGAACCGTTGAGATAGGATCATCATATGTTGGTTATAATTAATTTAATTAATTCATAATAATTACCTCAATTGAATTATTTCTTCATTGGAGTCTCCGGTCATGATCATGTGATCCTTCGTTGCGTCGTAGAATCCAAGTACATGATTCCTCTAGCAGTGATCCACAAATTCTCCACGTATCTCTGGACATCGCCAAAGGGATCTCTGAGTGCTAGCGTGGAAGAACCTTCGCTTGCGATGTCCGCCTTCTACCACCTTTATCCGGTGGAGGATCTCGCTCTCGTAACTTGAAATCATTCTTGGTGGAAAGGGAATTCTCTCTTGGATTGAGAGTATTTCCAAATCCATTGTGCACAAAAATGGATCGTACTCAATGATAATAATGTAATTGGGATTATAATACTTAGAATAATAAAATGAATTAATTTCCTGAAAGCATTTAAACATTTCATTTAATTCTTATTAATACCCCATGTCTTAATAATGACAGTTGTCCATCATTATTACTTGACATGCGCCTAACGTATTACATTTAATATCATTTAATTAAATAAACAATATTTTCTCACGAATCCCGAAAAACAAAATAAACGGCGTGTATATAAATATACACGGTGTGTACTTTTATTTTTCATTTTATTTATTTCCTCCACCATATTTATTAGACCTTGAGTAATGGCTATTTATTTCTTAAATAAATGTAACTGCATTACTCGCTAATAAATATATATATTATTTCACCCATAATATATTCTCACGAATAACCAGTGTCAAAATAAATTCGATCAGGCATCCTTAAATAATTATTAAACCACAGTCAGGAATAATCTTTATTTAACTTGTTAAATTAATATTTAACTGAGATACATGGACACACTTAGTATGTGACCCTCTAGGCCTCTTTCTCAGTGGCATTAGGCGGAGCCTTTCTAAAGTCCAAGGTTAGCATCTAGAAACATGCCAAGGCACCCATAGAGAAAGAATTTAATGCTACAATGATGTGTCACCTCCTACGAATTCTTACCGTGTAATATAATCCCTTTGTCTCGATATCTCCAATCAAGCGGGTTGCATGCTAGTGTCATCAACCCATGTGCTTGATTATTCTTTCTGTGACTTCCTGGAATTGAACTTGCCCATACCTTACCATGGCCATGGATTTATTTAGGCTATATCAATTCCATCAAAGGGGTTGAGATATCTACTTCCATTATGGAACGGAAGGGACAAATCCTTTCTCGCATTATCTATTAATGCGGTATTACTCGTGATGCACCCAACGTATCCTACATCGCTGCGAATAGTGTGTCATCATAGTTTTTGTCAATAAATCTAAGTGTGTGAGTTGTAATAACCATTAATAATAATCTTAAAGTCTAAGGACCAATACACACGTCCGCAGATAGGAACATCCAATGACACTATGAAATGTGGATTTTCTACTGGTGGGTCTCGTTCTCATAATATCTTCCTGGATATTACCAAGGGCGCACACCATGAGAACGTTCCTCAAAGTTTTATGATTCCTCACCCCTAATGACCTGTATTATTTGTGTCCCTCAAATAATATCATCTGGCCATAGAACATATATTCAAGAACAGTGTTATGGCACTTCTAGGTTCTTATCATAGTAGGGATCCGCTATGACCCATTAATGTAACAGCTATCCTTAGGACATTATCACATGCATTGTCACGTAGAAGAACAATCAAGATGTGATAAGACATTTATTAATGAATAAAGTACAAAGTAGTTGGTTCTAGACCACCAACTCCAACATGGGATCCCTAAGTTTATCCTAGTTTATCTTTATTAACAAAATTCCCAAATTAACTAAACTTTTCTCTAATACAAACTATAATGATACAAATCTTTCATATATGATTATTAAATAATTTTTAAGATAAAAATAATAATAACATGATCTAGAATTAAAAGGTTTAGTATCTTGGGAAAATTATGTTCATACATCATGAGTACATAACAAAATATAAACATTATTTAAATCCTTCTTCATAGTATACCAAAAATAATTTAATGATCTTCTTAATAAATTTAATGAACTAAAGGTATACTTCAAAAAATGGTGGGCTAAAATCACAGTGAGGGAAGGAATAATATTGATAGTACAAGAGATATGAATCAATGGCATATGGGTGAACATAATCATCATCATCATTGAATAAGAAAATGATATTCATTATGAGTATGAGCTAATATTTTGAAAGAGACATGGAATGTGGTATATGAATTATAATTTAACATCATAACATTGTGGTAAAATATAACACATAATTTATGGCTAAATCTAGTATAATTTTCATGTATAACATATGTATACAAATCATCAATTCATAAATTGTAAACAAAATTAGCACCATGTTCAAACATAATAAACACAATATTATGAGATATATCACATTACATAATGAATTATATATATATATATAATTTATTTCTAGCCCATTACAACATAAAATTCTAATAATAATGTATGGCATATAGAAGGCAAACATATGACAATTTTAATCAAGAAATAAACTTATGGAGAAATAATGGGTTTCATAAATATGTCATAAAGAATATTTCAATAAATAACCACGGAGGTTACTAAATGAACAAGGGGAAACATATTATTTATATTATATATTTTTATAAATATATCATATTTCATGGATAGTGAAATAAATAAATTAAGAGGAATTAATGAGATGTTTTGAAAAATAAATTCTTTTTGAAAAAAAATCATTATAGGTGGATTACAAATCATCTCAACGATGTAGAAACATACATAGCCCAAAAATAAAAAAATTTCAAGGAAATTAGAACAGATTTTAAAGTATTTTTTAGAATAATCAGAGTTAAATGATATAATAAGAAAAGATAAACCCAAAAGTAGATTTGGGTTTGGGGTTCTCCTTACCATAGGTCCCGATTGTTTCATCATGTTTATGACTCCTATATAATAAACTTATGTTTATTAAAACATGAACCCATAAGTATATTATATTAATTTTTATCATTATTGTTAAATTATAATCATTTTAATTTGTTATTACAGTTTCATTTAAAGAGGGGATGGATTGAAGACAAGTTTATTTGAATTTTACCATTTATGATTTAATATCTTTGTTTGGATTATTTGTTATTTATAAATTAGTAAAATTCAATCCATAAGAATAAAAATTTATAACTTTTAAATTTTATATATTATATATTTTCTATAATAATAATATATGAAGGTGGTGATAATTAATGAATTATCTACATCTTCCTAGTGGGTTAAAACTTACCATTACAAGGATGTTTCAAATATAAAGGGATAGAGAGAAATATTATGAATTTATTATAAATTTATTTTTTTAGTAGGTTAATATCATTAAAATGATTTGTATATATTTAATAAATAATTATGGAACAGGGTTTATAGATTTGAGTGGGAGAATTTTAAAATAGAAGGTAAAAATTTAGATGAATGAAAAAAAAGAATATTTCCTTATTTATGAAGTCGCTCATTTTCTAAGATATTAACACCATGAAGAATTGAAATTTTGTAACTATAAAACATCTACAAGGGTAATAAATTGATTTATAGTGGGTTATTGGGTAGATATTGTTCCTTGATAAATTAATGGGAAGTTTTTTTCAAGGGAAGAGAGATTGAGTATTTTTACTTGAGGATAGGGTGTCTTTTTTGTTAAAATATTGAATAAATAATTATTCCAAAGTAAACCTTAAAATAGTGATATTTTTTAAATTATGAATTATATTTTATTTAATTTATATTTTTATGAATTTTAAACCACTTTAATACTGAATTTAATAGGTTATATAAAAGGAAAGGAGAAAAAATGAAAAAATTGTTTTTAATGAAATAGTTTACATTTTTAGACTTTAGAAATTACTTTTTAGGCATGTAAATTAAGTTTATTATTTTTAAATTAATCATTTATCTTATTAAATTTATTTTGGGGGCATCTAAATAATTTAATATTTATTATTTCATTATTGTGTAATTAATATGTCATAAAACCTACAATATTTTCAAAAACTATTTTTTTACTATTCACTTAAAAATGATATTTCTTAGAAAATTATCCCAATTCAACCTTAGAATAATTAAACATGATGAGTCCAAAAATTAAATTCATTTTATAAAAATAATTTTTTAACTTTGTAAATTTTAATTATTAAAATAAAAAAATTATGTTTTTTACAAAATATGTTTAAATACACTTTATCAAAAATGTACTTATACTTTCTTTGAGTTTCTAATTTGAATTCTTATTTTGTGTAATTTTAATATTTATATTCACTTAATTTATTTATGTTAAATTTTATTTACATTTCATTAATAAAATTATTGGTTAAGTTACTATTCTAACGATCATACTACTATTCTTAACGGCCATGTCGATATTCCAATGGTTAGTTTTACTATTCCAAAAATTATATTGGCTTTATCCATCCTATAAATACCTTGTATTTCCTTCATCAATCATTCAATTTAATTCCTATCAATGTAATATATTATTCATTTTCAAAATTTTGATTTCATTACTAATGTTCTAATTCATTTTTACAGTGTTGTTCGTGAGTGTGATAATTCCAAGAGATCAAAATCATCCAAATTTTCATATTATAGTTATTATATTCTTTTCAGTTTTTTGTACCATTTTAATATTTTCAATTTTATTATCGATATTTATTCTCTAAATTTAATTTACTCAATTAATAAATAATGTTTTTTGGTTTTTAATATTTATGGCATGTGTTTTATACTATACTATATTCCTAAAAATGACAAACATGTTTTTTTAGAAGGAAAATTTCATTTATATAGAAGTATGGGTCATTAAAAATATCTTGGTAAACACCCTTGAAACAATATAATGATATATAATCTATTTACATCATATATAATAAAAGTTATATGGTCTGGTCAATAATTTTCCAAGTCAATCAAATGTATGTGTATATAAGTGAGAACCCTTCAATAAGAAAAATGAAGAGTGGTTATTCAAAAAATAAAGGCATTAGAATAAAGGCTATGTTTATGGATATTTTATGGTAATGAAATAAATATTTGGTTATGGATAATTTCTCTTATTGTGATTTCATTTCCACCACATTGTGAATGCATAAGAACTTGGAAAAAATTATCAAACTATTTCTTCATAGTAACCATTTATGATAAAGATAATTTTAAAGGGAATAAAAAATAATAAATTTTCAATTGGGTTGAATAAAAATAGAATTATAATATGTGAATAATATTTCATACTAAGATAAGAAATCAAATAAGTTCTAAGAAAATAGTTTCAAATTTTTTATGCAATGTGGATGTAAATAAATAAAATTTAATTTTCAAAGAAAGTCATAAATATAAAATATTATTTAATATTATATTAAATCATAATTAATACTTTAAAAATATAATATCAAAAATACCTTAAAAATAATTGTTGTAAGAATATAGAGAAAAAAATAGAAAATGTGAGAAACGATTTAATAGCTTCTACGAATTTTTCATAAAAATATAAAATGGTTTTGTTTCAATAATTTGTTTCAAATAAAATTTTAAAGGTATTTTAAAATATAATTTCATTGATAAAAATTTCCAATAATTTAATCTTGAAAAAAATAGATTTAAAATGGATGAAACTTGGAGTAGAAGATAAGAAAAATGTAAAAGTTCATGTTTATAAACATAGTTTAGTTTGTCTTAATAAAAGATAATGAAAGGAATAAAAAATACAATATTATACCATAAAATAAAGGATGAGAAATCTTAATTAATATAAATTAATCATATTAGAAGGAAATAAATAGGAGTTGATAGTGATATATATTAATATATAATATATCATCATGAATGAAAAAGAGTGGAAAATACCCCTTATGAACCATGTAAGGTGTGATCTTTCAGTATGTAAAAGAGGAAATAAGAGAAGAAACACCACAATAGTATATGTAAATCAGTAGGTTATACTTTATATATTTTTTAGATAATCAATATAGATAATATATACCATATAGAAACAATATATGAAAATTAATATGGCTCATAAAAGAAAACCACATACCTTATGTCCTAACTTGCCTTAGTACGTGCACATAACCTCCTGGATAATCATATTAAATTTATTAAATACTTTATTTATAAAATCTACATGTTTAATTAATTTATTATTATTACTTTACATTAATTTTTAACCATTTTATTTAATCATTGTGTACATGTCCTTCATTTCAAGGATGTTGGCTTCACGATTCCATGGTCACGTTGATTTCTCAGTAATGGTGGAAGTTCTTGTCAAATGAGACCATGAATCCATAAATTTTATTATATGTATTTAATTTTATTTAAAAAGATAAAATTATTAAAAATAATATATATTATTTCAATGATTTACAAAAAAACATTTAGTAAAAGTGTAATTGTATATTTGTGTGTTCCTTTAGGAAGTTAACCAACCATTATGTACTTAAATTTTTTATTTAATTTTAGGATTAGTTACCAATTATATAATATAAATAATAATTTAATAAAATTATTAATTTTATATTTAAAAATAAAATGGTTCATCAAAACCATCTATTAAGGTGGTGGAAGTTGTTAAAATACAACACCCTTATAGGCGGTTATACCATCCATGAATGGATGTTTGTTTTTTATAAAATAACAATTATGTTCTATTTATATTTTTGAAAATTAATATTATAGAATATTAATAATTTTTTAATTTAGTCATTTATACTATACTTATACAATAATATCATATTAAAACCATCCATTGGGGAAGTGATTAATAATAGAATACATCGTCCACATAGGAGGTGAACCGACCATAATATATGCCATGATTTCATTTTATAATTGAAGAGGGGAAGTAGAATGATTGATATTATGTTAATATAATAACATTTAAGTATACATATTATATTTATTTTATTATATAATTATAGCTATAATATATTTTTAGGATGTAGAATAATAAGAAAAGTCAAAAGATACTGATAGGGATAGTTTACCTCTTCCTTTAAAAGTCATTTTATATGCTACTTAGGTAATAAAGAGTGATCTTTTTGGAACTATAAAATATCTAGAACATGGATAAGGTATTTTGGGATGGATCTTTGAATATTTTCAACATTATTAGAATCTTAAGGTTTGATGATATGTGGGATGGTTAGGGGTGATATTTATAGTAGGGTACATATGATTTAATAGTAAATGGGATATTAAAATATTCATTTAACTTTTAGAAACCTCAAAAATTCATTCATATAAACTATTTAAAATATGGTATTTATACAAAATTTTACTATTTATCTATATATTTTACTATTTATGATAGATTCCAAAACTAAACCCCTATAAAATATCAATGTGATAATTACAAAAAATAATTTCAATTTATTAGATAATAAATCTAAATTCTATTTAATTAAATTTTAAATAAAATCATATAATATGTAGAAAAATAATTTATTTAGAATAAAAACAATTTTGTTTGTTATTAGTTAATACATTTATATTTATTATTATTTCATAATTATTATATGTTTAATGATTATTTATTTATATATGTCATGCATAGTATCCATTTTATAAAAATTATATTCTAATTAAGTTAAAATTATTATTTTAATTATATATTTATGAAAATATATATTTTTTGAATAACATTTTATATTTTTGTTAAAATGTTATGTCAATGATTATATTGATTTAATAATAAAAACATTATCTAACTATAATATATATAATGTTATAATAATAAACTATATAAGTGAGAAATTTAGTTTTCAAATGATTATAATAAATAATTCATGGAATTATTTTAGTGTAAAAAATGTTACTTATTGTTTTAAAAGGAAATTTATACAGTATCAAAATATGAAAACAATCATAAAACCATTAAATATATTATTATTTTAATTAAAATTTCATCATAAAATAATATTTTAGTGAAAAATAATATTATTCATATTTTTATATTGTCATATATTGTATATAAAATGTTATGTGTCATTTAAATTTATGAAATTGCTTTCAATGGTTGTATGTTATAATTATATAACTACTAAACATATATAATACTATTTTTAAAATTAAATTTCAATGAATAAATTATTATTTAATTTACAATATGAAAATAAAATATCAAAATGAGTAATATTATTATCAAATAAAACATTAGTGTAAAAATAATTATGCATAAATTAAAAAGAGATTTTATAATACCATTTTGATAAGTAGTTATTATTCTTAAAATTATATTATAATTGAATTAATATTTTAAAGAAAAACATATATTCAATTAAGTAAATTACTTAAGAAGTAAATATATATATATATCAATATTTAGTTTATATCATAAAAATGGTAGAAATAAATGTATTTTAAATTTATATATAATTAAAGAAAGAAATGTTTTTAAAATATTCATTATAAATCTAGTATGTAACAAGTTCTCTCCCACCAAAGTTATAATTTTCATATTTATTATTAGGTGATGATTATTAAATGATTTTTAATGTGTAAATAACTATTTAAATGTTAAACAATAAATTATGGTATTGAATTAGAAGTTAAAAGGGTTAAATTTTAAACATTTATAATATGTTTCATTAATAAGTAAAATGTTTGAGAAATGTTTCAAATGTTTGGATTATTATAAAAACATGTTAAATATAAATACAAAATGTGGAATTTGAATTAAATATTAATTATAAAATAAATCTTGAACACAAACACATCAAAACACTCATTTTTATTCAATACTTTAACCAAAGGTTCTAATAAATTGTGGCTTAGAGGAAGTCTTTCTCAAGTGTTTGGAGGTTTAATCTAGACTATGGATACACCAAGAGGAAAGAGTATATTGTTTTATTCTAAATTATTTATATCAATATCTTTTGGAAGACCTTGGATAGACTATATTAAACAGAAAAAAGGTACATATTCTTCATTTATTTTATTAATTCTAAAATAATTGGATGGATATTGAGGAAAATTATATTTTATTGATGGATTTTTCCTATTGTGCCTGTAATTATTTGAAAAATGGTATAGACTAAGTTCATACCATCCTATATCCTATAATATTTTGTAGGAAAATATCAAGGTGGGGGATATTATCCCTTTGTTCCTAGTCGGTCTTATGGATCAATTTCTACCAAAAGTTGCAGGTGCAGAAGGTGTACTTGGTATTATTTCTCATGTACTTGATAATAGAGCCTTTTTGGTCACTAAATTTTATAATTATATACTATTGGATAATATTATATATTAATATTAAATCCATGATTTCCTTATTTTATCTCCCAACTAGTTTGAAGTTATAGTGGGAACGTTTAGAGACTTTTTTTATTCTGACTAGAGGGATCCCCCTCAGTGGGTATGACTCATGTGATCATTAGAGTGGCATGGTAACTTGATATAAATCAAAATATTTATCAACTTTCTTGAAATTAATCTCCTGGATCTAGTAATTGGTAGAACTATGGGAAAACCATGTCATCTTCTAGTGATCTCTTTTATTGTATTGAAAGCCAAGGGTTTAAGTCCCCAAGCTAAATGGGATTTCTTAGCCAATGAAAATGGTAACAAACATTCCCCTTTGGTTGTTATGATTGAGAATAAACTGAATTTAGGATATTTTAATAATTTTATATATAGTATGGGTAATATGGAATACATTAATGATCATCCATTAAACTAATATATTTGGATTTTGTGGAAGTCACATATTTCAATGGAAATTTATCCTCCTTATCTCAATATATCACAACAAATGTTTTTTATACTAATATTGATATCTATATTTTGATCATCTATGCTAAATGTGATGCTTCAAAAATATAAAATATTTAGTAAAATCTCCTGTATATAAATCTTTATAGATATCACGGTTCATTGGAGGTAACTTTAGTACCTTTATAGATTCATTATGAAAAATAGTGGGATATATTTTAGGAAATCTATCAAAAACTTCAGATCCTTCACAACATTCAATAATCTAATGGTAATGGGCTACACATGTGATAATTTCACATAGTTCAATAATAATAGGGTCATAATGAACATATATATTCACATATATTAAGGTTTGATTAATTTATAAGGTATCTCATCCTTACCTCTCACATCGGTGGACCACATAGAAATAGCTCTCTCCAACCACTTACCACTACTAATCAACCTAAAAACCATGCTTGGGAACTATGGTGATATCTTCTTCACTATGTTATTAAAATAGGAAAATAATTCCTCGAATGTAGCATGTGAGCCCTAGAATAACGATATAATAGGAAATGTGTGGGTTTATTTATAGAATAAGATCAAAAGTTTAAAATATTTCCACCAGAAGTGTAATAATAGAAAACCTAGTATGCATTCTAGTCTATAGTAAATCAAAGAGGAGATTAACCATATTGATAAAGTGCTTTAAGAGTGATGGGAAGATGACTTTATACCCTCCTTGAGACCAAACATAATGGAGTAAATGAGAAACTACATGAGGTAAATAGTATTGTGTGGAGAAAATAAATATAGATATAGTTGAGGGAGGGAGCCATGAATAGTTATTTCTTCTAAGATTACATCAGGAAAAGAAATATTGTAATGAATATTAATTTTATCATAAAATAAGACACATATACCAGTGATATTGAGGTGCTAGGAAATCTTATTGGGGATCATTATAAGTATTTACCATCTAGTATGAGGCTTGACTTGAATGTGGGATACCCTATAGAGGTATCAGATTAAACTTTCTTTAGAAATATTTTAGGATATTTGATGGGTTCTATAATGACTACCTCAAAGGTATACCAACAGAAACTGAGATTAAAGAGGTTATTCTAAATCTTAATCAAGATAGTTCTCCTAACCCAGATGGCTTCCTCAAATACTTTATCATCCTAGCATGGTTTATTTTTAAAGGTACAAGTGACAGGAAATGGTCAGTAATTATTTATAGGGGTATCTCTTCTTAGAGTTACTTGTGCATCAACCATGGTACTCATCCCTAAGGTGAAGAAACCCATATCTCTAAACCAGTACAAGATGATATTCTTGTGAAAATCCCTATATAAGGTTTTGGATTTTATATTAAATAGAATACTCGTGATTATAATTCCCAAAATTAGGAAATATTAGTTTCCTTAAAGAAACATGTTTTATAGGAAAGGTATGTCATTTTTAATATTGAAATAATTATTCCATTTGGGAATTATTAAAATATAAATACAAATTAATGACCTATTTTTTATTGTACTAATTATGAATATTGGAATGACCATTTAAAAACATATGTGATTAATACTAGTGTGGAAAATTTTATTATTCTTTTTAAATATAACAAGTTTTCAAATAAATAAGTTTATAGTTTTACTCATGGTGAAAAAAATGAATTTTGAATCAATTTACATGAGTCCATTACGTTGTTGTGTGTGACATGGAGGAATATATAAAATCATTTTTCTTCACATTTAATAGTGATTATAATTTAAAATAAGTTATATGTTACACATTTTGGAACTTCAAAAGTTATAGAGATTAAAATAGCGATGTTTAGTGCACATTATTAGAGTTTTGATTTTTTTACCTAAGGAATTATTTTCTTAAATTAATAAATGTTTTATGACTATTTTTAGTAGAATTCAGTCACTTTGTGAGTGATAATTATTAAATGATCATATTAAATAAAATTTTGTCAACGTTTTTCTAAAATAATGGGAATCTAAAATAATGTAAATTAGTGATACTAAGAAAATCACAAAGCTTAATTTGGATCATTTGATTGGTGCACTCATGTAATATGAAAATTTATTAAAGAGGGATGTAGAGAAACATAATAGGAAAAATAGAGAGTTAAATTTTCATCTATATTCATAAATTCAATTATCAAATCTCAAATTTTTAAGTATAATACATTTACGATAACTTCAAAGAATTGTTTAGATGATAGTTATATTAAACCTATTAATGGTGAAATTTCTCAAATGTATGGAATTTTTTTTATAAAAAGTAACTTATAATTAAAATACATATAGTATTGAAAGTATATATATATAAATAAATATTCTTTGAAACTTATATGTTATCGATGGAGAAGGCCTAGTCATATTTGACCAGATTCTCTAAAGTTGAAAAAAAGGAAACTTAACCTAGAAGATAATCTATAAGAAAAAGAAATAAGGTATTGAAGTCCATTCATATATATATTTTTAGTGAGGAACCATATTCCAATTGTTCGTTGAATTATAGAGATATCCAAAAAATAGATATTATACTAAGGTTCCTTAGAATGGTATGTGTTTTATGGGGATGGTAACAGTTAGATCCCTTAAAATATGTATTTAGACCATAATAATTCTTTTTCATTAGATGAGAAATATGAGGAAAGTGAGTACAAGGAACTTATATATTATAAAGAAATAAAATAATATATTTTATAAATTGAAGTTGGGTATCAAAATATTTATAAGAGATATACATATGTTAAAGTTAAATTTCATGAGAAAAGTGTGTAATAATTAAGTACGAGAAAGATATTATAGGGTTAAATTCAATGTTAAATGGAAGGAATATATAAATTTCTATGACTAATTCGAATATTACTCAATATTAGAAGGAAATTTTAATATTATCTTTATAACTTAAAGATAATATTATTCATGTTCCAAAATCAGAAGATAAAACTTATTTTATTAAGATAAAATTTAAATTGCAAAGTTTGAAGAAGTTACATTCAATTTTTACTTCTTGGAGAAATAATTTTGAAATACATTAAAATCAATTAACTTCAAATAGAAAAATTTTATGACTCGGTTGCAAATCTATTAAAAAATAACTTTATCGATCAAATTAATTTTTATCGAAGAGTGCACCTTTTTGTTCTAAATTCTAGAGAAGAGGTCATTATAGGAATAAGTTTTTATTGAATAAAATTAAATCCCTTGGAATACACCAATATTTTATAAAAAATAATTTTTATTTGATTGGTAATATAATAGTAAAAATAATTTGGTTGTCGAAAGATAGTTTTAAGATGTCTCTAAGTCTAAGAAGGTCTGGATGCTAAGGACCTAACTTCCCATCAAATAAAATTCACTATCTACTATAAATTGAATTATAATATCCTGTGTTTTTTCTCTTTACCCATTTATTTTTATTTTTATTTTATGTAGAATATTTTAACATATCTTACTCATTTTCTTTCTCTGATATTTGTTGCAAAAAAACTCAAGATGGGTTGAATTCAGTTCTTAAATTTTTATTCAAATAAAATCAACCCACATTGAAACTAGAATGATTTTTTCCTTTAATATAACACAAATAATATAAATAATATTAAAATTAAATAGAATGAGTTTAATATAATAAATTTATATTGGTTTAGGGAATAGTGATTGGGATGCCCTCTAGGTCATAGGTATGGTTTAATTTGACCTTGGGTTGTCTATTTTGTGGTTTTAGAGGTTTCTGGGGGTCGAGGGTTAAAAACATGGAGTTTCATGAAAAATAAGATAGGTTTATGGTTTGGGAACATGGTTAGTAATAATCATGTGATAACCATGTGGTTTGGAATAGTGATTTTGAGTGTCATTTTTTATGGTTTTAGAAAGGTTTTTCAAACCATGTGAGTCTTCAGGAAAAACCATGTAGTTGTTTTGTATTTTTGCTGGTGGATGTAATATGTCTTGAGCACGGTTTTTTTAAACTCACATCCTTCTATAGGAAATAGTGTAACTTTTTTTCCATTTTTAGTGGCCAACTCAGAGTTAGTACATGGTTTTTTAAATTGTGCGGCCTAACCGTGTTCCCAGATTTGAACCACTTAAAATTAGAATTTACCCTGATTTACTCAATCATTTTTAAGTATAATCCTCCCCTAATATCTATTAGTCTCAAACTAACCTCTCTCTATTTCTCTAAAGTATTCTCCCCTTTCTTCCTTAGTGATACTTGGTTTATTTTGGTGGATCTCTTCAAGGTAAGTTCTGTTTTCAATATGGTCTCCTCTCTTCATTATAGATCTATCCTTGATCTATTTCCCCCTCATTTTGTTTTAACCTAATTAGTATATGGTTTTTTTATTTATAGGGTTTTATTTGTGATTAACAATATTTCTTATGAATCTAGTCTTGTGAGGACTAGATCTCCTCATTCAAAATCTATTTTATCGAAGGCGTCTAGTTTTTCTTTATTTGCAAGGTAGGAACCTCTATACAATGGTGATAACCCAAGAATTACTCGATTTTCTTGTAAATTCCTTTGGTTTGGTTTGTAAAATTGACTAATTTAATATAAATGGTGAATTTTTTTTATAAAATTCATCTTATGTGGCATAAAAAGGTTTTTTAAAGGGGTTTTATTTTAAAAAATAGTTTGTGCTCATCTGGGGTTCGATGAAATGACTTAAAGTTAATTTTAAATCAAAATGGATTTTCAAGAATGAGAGTGGTCATTCTTTACTGTAAAAATGTTTTATAAGGTTTTGATCATTTTTTTCACAATTTTTTGGAAAACATAGTACCTTGGGAACCTTGGTTGAACTAGGTTAAAGATATATAAAAACATTAGTTGGTGTGGAGCCACTACGAGTTATTCTTTTGATATTGATAGACCATGTAAGGAATCAATATCAATTGGATTCACAGTATTCCTAGCATAGTGTTCTTCACATGTCTGAGTATATATTTACATGGTCTAGATCCCACATGTTCTTGGATTTATATATGATGGTTTTACTTCATTCTTGACTGCTCGCGTGTTTATCATATGGTATTTGTGGAGATAATTTTGTTTATTCCTTTATTCTATCTTTAATTTACTTTTTATATTCTTGGATTATATTAATATAAAATTATTTAATTTAATCCAAAGGATGTTTTAAAAAATTGTTTTTATTTAAAATTTCCTCATAAACGTGTATTGTTTTAAAGTTAGAACAAACAATTGTATAGTGATAGGCATTGTATAGATTCATGGTGGTATCCTATTGGTAATTTTATCACACCCTACATATGCCTTTAGGAATATGAAGTTATATTTTTATAAGATATAGGTAAATTTAAGGTAATAATATAGTTCACTAGCTTCTCTTAGATGTTGTCGTCTTCTTAGTGAGATGTGTTGGTGGTGATGGTTTTTCACATGGAGATGTGGTTTTGTTATTGTTTTTTATGATCTCAGGTTTAACCTTTGTGGATTTTCCTTTTATATATCATGGTTATGTACTTTTCTTCCATGTTTTACTCTATTTTTTATCTTCTTTTAGTTACTCATGAAACATGTTTTGGTTTTTTTTTCAATCTCCACCTCATGGTGGGTTTTCTAGGGTGACGTTCCATTTTAACCAAAGTTTTTTCATTACAAACTGGCATCAAATACTATACCCATCAAGATGTGTGATCTAACTACCTATATTTGGTTAAATAACTATGGATAACTAAATTTTGGACTATCATACTTTAGGTAGTAAGTGTTTGAGTGTGCCTATCTATCTCACTTTTATGTATGATCTCAAGTTTTCATGGGTGTTCAAGTATTTTGATCAATCATGATATTGGTTTTTGAGGTTATTTAAATGAACTTTATTTTGGGGGATAATTTATATGACCTATTCTTTTATAATTTTTTTCTTCTCATTCAATGAATCTATGTTATCTTTAAATTATTATTGTGTAAAATCTTTAATGTGTATTCATAAATTCATCTTTTGATTTAGAGAATTGATCTTAACCAAATTTTTCGTTTTCTATTGTGTTTATTAGAAAATTCCTCCAAGAATATCTCTTCTAAATCTAGGTGAAGAAGTTATGAGAAATTTTTAAAAGTAAAATCCTCCAGTAGACCCCTCATTAGTGTAATCAGGTCACACAATTCAGACTATGGGTCAGTAGGGTGTTAGAATCTAGGGATGAACAATGGATTGTGGATCAGAATTTAACAAGTAAAATCAACCTATCTTATAGGGTAACAAGGTTCCCTAGGAATTTTAAGATTATCTTTAGTAAATTTAGAGGATATTACACTTCTTCAAAACACTATACTACTCTAAGGTGTTTTTTCACTTATATTCTTGAAGGAACATGAATAAAGTGGAGGGACTCTATCATGAAAGATAAGTTCCACTGTGATCTTACTTGGACTTCTTTAAAGAAGGTATTAAACCAATAGTTTTATCTTGAAATGTTTTCAATAGAATATAATCTATAATTTAAAACCTTTTATCAAGGGGTTTGTTTAGTTATAGAGTATTCCTCCCATTTCAATAATTAGGTTCATCTATCACTAGAGCTTGTTTCTAATAACTATCTTAAATATTAAAGTTTTGAGATGGGTTTGAGGGCCAATATTCAGTCAATTATAATTCTCTTATTACTTTACACCTTTATTTATGTTTTTGATAAATCATTTATGGAAATGGTAGATGTATCCTGGAAAAATGGTATGGGTGGATCTTTGATTGTTGTAGGAGGTTTCCAGGGTGTGTCTTTTGGCCAGAAAATGAAGCGAAATGGTGAAAATGTATGTCGGGAATAGTTTGTGGGTTTTCTATGGGATAGTAGTTGGTATTTTTCTATTATATTTGGAGATTTTTTTATACAAATAAAAACTATATGGAATCAACTAGGACATGTCATTAGTGTAGAAAATCTGGTCACCTTAAGTGTTTTTGTGGAATAATTCCCCAAGGAAGTATGGTTATATCCACTCTTACCAAAGGATCATATGCTCATTCTGATGCATTAAAGGGTGGTGTATCTCGTTATCATGTAAATTAGGATGGTCACATAGTGAATAAATACTAATGTGGAGATAATGCCAAAAATATTTATATATGCATCAGAAGAATATGAAGTATCTAACAAATATGAGAGTCACGGTGTTCATTTAATTCTTTATGGTTCAATATTTGTTTGATATAGGTTAATATATTTATTTTATATTTTCCATGTTAATTTATGTGTTGGTATTGTGATCAAATCTTATGTCATTCATCTTGGATCTTTCCATTCCCTTGGTAAAGTGGAAGAAACAAGGTTTTAAATGTCCAGAGTATTGGGTGATGATTTTTAACCTCAAAGTTCTGTGGAAATTCCTAGTTCTTGATCTTGATATATTTTACCTTATTATTTTAATAGATTAGATGATTAGTTTCAATACCCATATCATCTATTACCATCATCTGGTTTAATTTATATATCTTTATGGGGTCTCTTATTTCTTCTAAGTGAGTGTGATACTAGATTAACGAGTGTGGTCCGTGTTGATCCTTATGCCGAAATGATATCATGTAAATTGTTAGAGATATTTCTAGTTGTATTTCAGAAACATTTGATCATTCCACTCCCTATAGTGGTGAGTGTGTACCTTGGGGTCTTTCCAGATGATTTTTCTAGGTTACTACATCAGAGAGAGTTTTAGTTCACTATTGACCAGCTCTCTAGGATGATGCCCATTTATATTCCATTACATCATGTGAAATCTGCTGAGTTAAAGAAGTTTAAATTTAAGCATATGGATCTTGATTCTAAGGGGTTTATTCATCCAAGTGTGTCACCATGGTATTTTCAAGTTATCTTTTTAAAAAAGGAAGATGTAAGTATCATGTTTTTTGTTTATTACCAAAATATTAATCAGGTGACTATAAAGAAAAAATACCTCTTTCCTGGGATTGATGATCTCTTTGACCAAACCATAGGTGCATAATGTAACATCTCCAAATGATAAAGGGTTAAATGACTAAATGATATGACTCATGTCAACAAGGTGCACCTTCCTTTTCGGGAGTCTGTCTGATTATAACTCCACAGTTAAGCGTGCTTGGCCTGGAGTAGTGATCATGATGGGTGACCTCCTGGGAAGTTTCCCAGGGTGTGTGTGAGTGAGGAAAAAACACACTGGAAAGGACATGTGTTGGCCTGTGGGGACAGTCATTAGTCAGATTACCCATTCGGGCACGTGGGTGGACCCTGGGGTGGGCCTCATGTGTCTGCGGGGGAAACTGGTGGTACCTGGTAGGCCAGGACCCGACGGCCATGTTAAGGCGGGGTGGTTGTGCTGTCACTGGGACCTGGTTGTCATATTTGGTATCAGAGGAGGAACCCAGCCTTAAGTGTGGTGCACTGCCTAGGTTGAGATGTAGGGCCCACAATGAGGGCGTTGTGCTCTAAAGTGGGGGTGATTGTAACATCTCCAAATGATAAAGGGTTAAATGACTAAATGATATGACTCATGTCAACAAGGTGCACCTTCCTTTTCGGGAGCCTGTCTGATTATAACTCCACAGTTAAGCGTGCTTGTCTTGGAGTAGTGATCATGATGGGTGACCTCCTGGGAAGTTTCATAGGGTGTGTGTGAGTGAGGACAAAACACACTGGAAAGGACATGTGTTGGCCTGTGGGGACAGTCATTAGTCAGATGACCCGTTTGGGCATGTGGGTGGACCATGGGGTGGGCCCCACGTGTCTGCGGGGGCAACTGGTGGTACCTAGTGGGCCAGGACCCGACGACGATGTTAAGGTGGGGTGGTTGTGCTGTCACCGGGACCCGGTTGTCATACATAATGGTTTTCTAAATTTGACCTATGATGGGTACCATTAATTGAGAGTATGAGAAGAGTATATTACTAAGATAATGGTTACAAGTCAATATAGGAATTTAGAGTGCCTAGTTATTCTATTTGTGATAAAAAATTCTCCTATGGTATTTAGGGAATTATTGAACCATATATGTTATTGTTTCTTAAACTATTTCACTTTCATTTTTTTGGATGATATTTTGGTGTACTTCGAGTCATATGGGGAATATGGGAATCATTTTGATATCATACTTATAATTTTTAAGGAATATTTTCCATAATTTTTTTTTCTAAATGTGTGTTTTGGATCAAAGAAGTGAAGTTGATGGGGAATGTTATATCTAATAGGGGAATCCCATGAGATCCTTACAAGATTCAGGAAGTGATGTTGTGGTAGAAACCCACAAATGCATTTGATATTTGAATATTCTTGAAATTAGGTGGATATTATAGGAGGTATGTTCAGGATTTCTCTAAGCTTTCATCTAAAATGACAGAATTAACCCATAAGGGTGTTATGTTTGAATGGAATGATAGATGTTAGAGATATTTTCAGGAATTGAATGTGAGGTTGACATCATTTCAAGTTATGATTCTTCCATAGTAGGTTTTGGGCTATTATGTTTCATATGATGCCTCAGGTATAAGTTTGGGTGAGTATTGATATAAGGAAAGTAGGTGGTGTCCTATGGATTTAACCAATTATGCTCTCATAACAAGAACTATCATACCCAGGACCTTGAGTTGGTAGTCATGATTCACACTCTCAATAATTAGTGCCACTATCTCTTTAGGTAAATATTCATGGTATATTCAAATCATAAGAGCTTAAAGTATATTTTTTCAGTGTTTTGATAAAGAATATAGGTTTATTATTTTCAAAATTTCAACTTTTTCAGTGGATACGCACCCAGAAAATGAAATTTGGTCACCAATGACTTAAGAGAGAAGTTACTAACTCAATATTTAAATGAATCTGTGGAGGAGTAGTCTCTAATGAGTTTGTTTATTGAGATGATATTGAAAGTATAAGAGGATAATTGATAGGTGTTCTTAGCTTATGTGAAGGATAAGTTATCATTTAATAATTATTTTTGTCTCAAATAGGTAATAGAAACTAATTTCCGATGTTCTAGTAAAATTATTAATAGTGGTAGACCTCAGGTGATTGATCTTGGTCTCCCAGTTGCTTTGTGTTTTTTGGATTGGTTGGTCATTCAGGTATCTCCTGGGAAGAAATTTATGGATAGTGTACATCGGTCTTGTTGGTCCATACACCCTGGGACTACCAAGAGGTATTAGGATTTGAGACTTTGGTATTGGTGTTCAGGGATGATGTGGTCGATTGAAAATTTTGTGTCACAATGCCTTAATTTTTGGAATATTATAGTGGAGCAGTAGATACCTATAGGTTTGTTTCAAAGTTTACCTATTCCATTATGGAAGTGGGATGACGTATCCATGGAATTTATCATTATTTTAACATATACTCCTATCTGGAAGGACTTGATTTGGGTGATCATTGATCAACTTATGAGATCGGATCATTTCCTTCCAATTAGAGAAATGAAAAAGGTGGAGGATATTAGGAACTTTTAAGTTCAAGAGATCATGAATATTTATGAATCACCTACTAAATCCATTTATAACAAGGACCCTTATTTTACATCCAGTTTTTGGAAAAAAATTCAATAGGTTATGGGCATGAAATTAAAATTAAGTATCATTTATTACCCTCAATTGGATGGGTAGACTAAGCAAGCCATTTAGATTATGAAGGACATGATTTGGGAATGAGTTCGTGATTTCTGTGGTTCTTGGGAAAATCATCTATGTTGGGAAGAATTTTCTTATAACAATATTTATCAGGATTCGATTAAAATTATTCCTTATGAAGAGTTGTATGGGAAACCATTTAGATATCCTTTTTTATGTAGAAATCGTAGAATTGTCTTTAGTTGGGATAATCCTTGTTTAGGTGATGATAGAAGAGGTATAGTTCATATAGAAGAGTATAGAGACTACTCAAAATCATCAAATATCCTATAGGGACTGTTGTTGTCACCTATTAGAGCTTGAGGTTGTTGATCGGGTCTTTCTCAGTGTTTCACCTCACATGGGACATTATCGATTGGGTAAGAAAGGTAATTTGGTAGTGAGGTATATTGTTCCTATGTCAAACCTGACCCAGAAACCCTCTCAATGTGATACCCAACCTAAATTTCAAAATACATGAAGGGCGTTCCCGATCCCCATGGGATGGAGACTAGCACCCGAGAATCAACCAAAAATAGAGGGAATTATTTCACCCATCCAGAAGTAGACAACATGGAATATATACATATAAAAAAGAAAAAATGGAAGAAACTATGAATATATATGTCATAACAGATATAGAATAATGGAAGCGATATAACTAAAAAGGTAGTAAATAATATATAAGAGACAAGTCCAATTAAAAAAGATGACCAAAACCAAAATAACTACTCCAATAGTCTCCATGTGATGGTGTGGGAACACCCCCACCATCTCACCATCCTATCACCCAAACCCAGCTGATAGCAAACCTCACCACCTCACTATGGCACCTTTCCTTTCCTTGCATCGAAAGATATAACAAGGTCTACATACTAATAAAGGGGTATGCATGGTGTGAGCTAATCGGCTCAGTAGGTTCCCACCCAGTTGTTCCATATCGATTCTCTGAACAATAATCCAAGCATTCTCAACATTAAAGAAAACAAGGAATGAAATTCATTTTAACGGTTTTATATCAAAATCATGGAAAAACAATTTAATTTCCCAATTTTCCACATTTCCAAATATTACAGGTAAACCAATTTCAAATAATTTCATTAATGTATATCAAGACAAATATGTTATATAAAACCAAATCATGCATCACATATCATATCATATCCATGGTAGTACATCCAAAAGGATACAATCCAAAGTAACCAAAATCAACCAAATCAAAGCACAGATAACATTACGCTAAGGATCACAATAGGTCATGAGAGTTATGACACTTGTACCTAAACGTAGACAATCATGTGCACATAAAGCCTCTATAAATATTATTTGAGTCTAAATAGTAGAGAAACACCCCAACAAGTGAACCCCCCAACTGGTTTAACATTTCCCTCGAACAATAGGTCAAGGGAGTATAGGAACGCCCAATGAGTGAACCCCCTGATAGTGAACAAGGCCTATTACTACACTTTTCACCAAAGTACCCAAGGATTCCCATGTTACCTATTTTCAAAACCATTTAATTAGACCATTTCATCATATCATTCTTTTAAAGCAATGTCACAATGCTTTGAACTGTCCTTTATATTTACCAAAACTCGGGGAAACCATATTTTATAAAAAAATTACTTCCAAACACACAAATAAAATTAATAAATCATTCCATTTCATTTATAATACAATTTATCAAGAACTAAAGTATTTCATTTCACCATCATAGGCTACAGATGGGACCACCTACCTCAAAACTTAAGTTATGCACACCAACAAATGGGTCCACTAACCAGAAAGAACATGAGAATAATAATAGAGGCCTTAGAATCAATCTACACATCATATAATTGATTCAATTTAAAAAAGGATTTCTATAGAGGATATATCAAACATACCTTGAATAACGCACACCCACTATACCACAACAAATAAAGGGTCATCCCCTGGAACAATATCGCACAAAAAATCTAAAAAAATCATGATGAATCATCACCATGGGTCAACAGATCTAATAATTCAATGCAATGGTGCCACAATGATCGAATTCAACAAAAAAGTAGAAAGTATTACCCACATAGAGAGACACCATGAACTACCCTAATGATCAAATGTTGAAAAAATCAATCTAAAAGGGGTGGAGGTTCCTGAAATCACTAAAAAGTTCTTTTAGGTTTAGAAGGAAGAGGTTTGAAGAAGAATGAAATAGAAATCATCCATGCAGCACCCTAAAACCAAAAATCATGATGATTGCATGGATTATAATCTGTTTACATGTCATTTAATACACATGGTCCATAAATTATGAAAACCCCATTTTCTTTTTATTAAATACCCAATTTTTAACATTACTCAGTGTGTAATATTTACATGGAATGTACTCCTTCACGCTATATACTCAGATTATGACATGATCCTGGTGATTATTACACATTATATACTCCCATTACAAGACATGTAAATTTATATAAAATATATAAAACTGTAGTTTCTTAAATGAAAACCCAAACCACATTGGAATTCTTTGAACTTAGGGAGAACATCGTTATCCATCACACAATTATACCTGGAATCCATCAATTTGAAAAAACATACATCCATGAGATTTATGTCATTTTTTACTAAACTTAATCTCCATCTTCAGGAGTCCCAAGATGCACCCAATTAAATAAGAAAATAAGTAAGGAGAATGAAATTACATATAATATATTAACGGGATGTTACAAACTGCCAAATATAAGACTCTCCATCCCTAGGAACTCATGTGGAAGAATGAAGTCTACAAAAGTAGTGAGTCTATTGTTACCTCATCAATGACTCGCACTCCCAAGTCTCATGATAATATGATATTTTCTTCCATAAAAATATATCCAATGAAATTGAATTCCACCACAAGACTTTCACTTGATAGTCAACGATCTCTATTGGATAATGCATAATAGAAAAATCAGACTCTGGCTCAATTTTCTTCTAATTCAGAATGTGAGAGGGATCGGGATAGTATTTACTAACCTATGATATGTGGAACAATCATGAATTCAAATATAATAAACTATAAATAACAAACAATAAGAAACCTACCCAATCCATTCATTGACCTCAAACAATCCAACATACCTTAGATCCAACATTCCCTATCTTCCAAGACGATGGTGACCTAGAATAGGAGACAATTTCAATAAATAACCGATCACCAATGGAAAATTACAAAGAATTAAATATCTTATCTTCATAAGATTTTTGTTTAATTTTCATTGTAACTAGATTCTAGCATATATCATGAATACTCACAGGCGACCATATATAGCCTTGAAATGATTCATTCTGATTGATGACTAATAACTTTTTTATAAGAAAACTCAACCTGTACCTGATGGAAATCCCAAGATTCACCAAAATTCAAGACATAAGCATGAAGCATGTCTTATAAAATATAAATAACATGCTCCATCTAACCATCTGTCTGTGGATGGTAAGTTATACTCAACCTGACCTAAGTCCCCATTAACTCTTGGAGACTCCTTGAGAAACAAAAATTAAACCTTATATACCTATCTAAAAAATGGAATAATGATCCATATATAACCTCCCAATCTCATACACATATGGCTTACCCAGATCTTCAACTTTTTCAATGTCCCTGATCAGAATGAAATGAGATGAATTTTTCAATAGATCAACAACCATCCAAATAGAATTCCCCCACCCCTTAGGGGGTTTGTGGTAATTCAACAACAAGACCCATGGATACCATGTCCCATTTCCAAATCGATACTAGAAGAGGATGAAGTAAACCAAAAGGTTCTAGAAGATTTATCTGTATGAGTTGGCCATTTTAATTGTAGGACACATAATCAACAATGTCACACTTCATACCCAGGAACTAGAATCATCGTCTCATGTCATAATAAATCTTTATAGTTCCCGGATGAATAGACCATGAATAACCATTCCAATAAAACAATACCAGTATCCTCACTAATGATGTAATGACAAACTAATCCCCAAAACTGATAATACCATTTTAAAATAGAGACTAACTAGAAATGGTTTCCCATAATATGGGGTTTATTTAATTCCTCTAAACTCATCATCTTGTTCCTCACCCTACATAATAGAATCAAGAAGAGATGATGATAACTAAATATTGGTTAAAACCATACCTAAAAAATCCTTCTAAGCATACAAATGAAACTGAAAAAAATACCCATATGGTTCCACTCTTTCTTCGATTCCAAAAAAACTTGTGATGTCACTTTCTTACTAAGAGAATCTACAAAAACATTATCCTTCCATAGGGTGTAGGTGATATCAAAGTTAAACATATAAAGGTACTACACACATCATCTCTATCTGAGACTCAATTATTTCTGAGAAAAGATATTTCCCAAACTCCAATGGTTAGAAAAGAATGTGAACCTATCACCAAAAAGATATTTCCACCAACACATAAGCACATGCATAAATGAAGAAATATTTAAATAATGAGTAGGATAATTATTCTCATGTAGTCAAAGATGATGAGATCTATAAGATACCGCATGATCATCCAGCAATAGCAGACATCCCAAACCAATTCCAAAAGTATCACATAAAACCACATAACCCTTACCAGTCTCGGGTAAGATAAAAATAGGATCTGATTTCAGAAGTCATTTCAGTTCATCGAAAGAATACTGACACTCTTCATCCCAAATAAATGTCAACCCTTTCCTAGTAAGAGTAATCAAAGGTGAATCTAACTTTGAGGAATACTTTATGAACCAATGATGGTATACATCAATACCAAGAAATCTTTAAATATGAAAGACATTCCATGTATTTTCCCATGACAAGACAGCCTTTTCCTTCTCAGAATCAACTAATAATCCATGCTCAAAAATCAAGTTCCCTAAGAAATTAACTTCTTAGATCTAGAAATTGTACTTCAAAATACTTCCATACAAATAGTTACTCCCCAAGATTTCCATAAACAAACCCAAATGGTGCTCATTATTATGCTTGGATATCACAAAAACCAAAATATCATCCACGAACACTACCACAAAAGTGTTGAGATACTAATGGAATATCTGATTCATCAAAGTCATAAAAATTGCAGGAGCATTTATCAGAAAAAATTGCATCATAATATATTCATATTGGCCAAACCTACTCCTGAAATCCATATTTGATATATCACACTCCTGAAATCTGAGATGATGATAACCCAACTAAATATTGATCTTCAAAAACCACCCTTCCCCCTTTAACAGATCAAAAAAATCATCCACATGCTGCAAATGATATTTTTTATTAATCATTAATCGGTTAAAATTATGATAATCCACACATAATTGGATTCAACCATATGAATTCTTGAAAAATAGAACTAAGGTTGCAAAAGGAAAAACACTAGTGTGAAAAAAAACCCTTCACGGTTAGATCATCCAACTGAATATTGAGCACTTTTATCTCCCCCGGTGTCATACAATAAGAAGGTATTGAATTTGGATTTTTACATCGAACTACATAAATTATAAACTCCACTTATATTTCTAGAATAATACCAAATAAATATTCTTTAAAAAACTATGGAAATCCTTAAAAACAGAAAGATGATCAGCAATAGAATAAACATCAATTTGCACAACTACTGTAGTTGAAAAAACTCCTCAACTCTGGGTGGGAAGGTCCTGTATGACCAGACCTCAGATACCACTCTCCCTGAAACACCTATGAGATCCCATAAGCCACAATAAATGACACATGTTGATGATAACAATAAACCTCAATATGATGAGAAATAATCCAATTCATCTTAATGATAATATAAAATAAATCCAGATTGAGAATAAAAAAATACAATACTAACTACACATCATCTATTGATAGCGCACAAGAAGGAGACCGAAACCCCTACACTTTCCTCTTCCCAAGACGTTGTTAGCTCAATAAAAAAGGAAATAAGCTATGTTGGATGTTTAATAATGTCAAAACAAATCCATATATAATTGAATGTGAAGCACAAGTATCAAATAAATAAATATCTATGAAATATACAATAAATATGGTACCTCTCACTATTGTTGGACCCACATCTACCTCCATTAAAAAATCATATAATACATGAAGGTTCTTCACTCCTGAGGTCTATGGCCAGAACCCTATAATATTTGAAGCATCTGATTGTGTCACAAAAAGCTTTAGATCCAACGATCCTTAACCATATCATGTAGAAATAGACTAATAGAAATGTTGTAGATGACCACAACCATTGCACATATTTATATATTAAATACAAGAACATCAGGTGTGTATAAACTTCCAACATTTATAGTAAGTTAGAGTCACACTACTAGATTAAACTAGAGGTTCCAAAGAGTCATGTTGTTGAGGACCACCTACACCACTCCTGTGGTAATCTTTCCACTTACTATTTTTCCATAGAGCACCATTGAAGATTCTACTAGGTGGAAGAGAAGGGGTAGAATATCCATCCTTTCCTTCTATATTCATATCTTCCATCATATCCATATCCACTGTCTCCATGTAGGTTAAAAGTTTTAGTACAAATACATGTGATCTGATATCCAGTCTCAATCCCTCTAAGTACTTATAATCTTTCAACTAGTCAGTCTTTACAACCTCTAGTGAAAAATGAATCGGTTCAACAAACCAACTAGTTTACTCCAACATTGAATTCTCTCCCTACTATAAAGAGAGGAACTATATAGAATTATCCGTCATCAAAAACTATGGGAAAATTTTGGAAGAAGCGAGTCTAGAAAGCCTTCCATTTCAATCCCACATTCATATCTGTCTATACCGTGGAATACTACCATCACTTGATAATACCCTCAAGTTTGAACACCACACACTTCTCCTTGATACTCTTAGGTGTATCTAGGAATTTGAAAATCTGACCAATCTTGTAAAGCCATTCATCTAAATATTGAGGTTCATTTTAACCTTTAAAGGAAGGTGGATACTTACGCATCAACTCTCTCGATCAATCTCTATCTCCTACATCTCTCAATTATACCTCAACGGTAGTTTTCTAGACATTTGATACATTTTGGTTGACAGCATGAAACACCCACATAATTTCCTTTATAAAATTATGATTAATTAGATTATTCCCTTGAGAAACATCAGATTCACCCTCCTTAGGAACTCATGGAACACATCTCAAAGGAATACTATTCCACACTAAAATAGAATAAATGATCACACATAGAACAATCTCAGTTCAAACCTAAAACCCATAATAAAAAAACTAAGATTAAGATCAAAACTCAAAATAGGAGACATGCATCCCAACATCCCATGGTAACATGATTCTCATCACAGTAAGAGCTGGCCAGACACTCACTACCATATACCTATCAAGTCCCAACATTCCTATATTTGGTCCAAAAAATGTACCAAGATAGGGAATATTGAGAAAATACCATCATTTGATACTAAAATATGATGAAAACAACCCAAATACCCTCTCGATTGGGTACTTGGCCTGAATTACCACATTCCCAAAGGGTGTTCTTGATCCCCATGATCTTACAACTAGCACCCGAGCATCAACCACAAATAGAGGGAATGATTTTTCCCAACTTGAAGAAGGAAACATGACATGTATACATATACGTAAATAAATAGTGAAAGAAAACATGAATATATATGTCATCACAGATATAGAATAGTTAAATAGATGCAACTAAAAAGGTAAAAAAAATATCTAAGAGACAAGTCTAACTACAAAGGAAAACCAAAACTAAAACAGCTACTCCAACAGTCTTCATGTGACGGAATGGGAAAACCCCCACCATCTCACCATCTAGCTACCCAAACCAAGATAACATAAAACCTCAATGCCTCACTGTGGTGTATTTCTTTTCCCTTCAACGAAACAAATAACAAGGTATATGCACCACCAAATGAGTATGCATGGTGTGATGTAATAGGGTCGGTAGGGTCCCAACCGGGTGTTCCATATCAAGTCTCTGAACTATAATCCAATTATGCTCAACTTTAAAGAAAATAATTCTTGATATTTAGTTTAACGGTTTTATATCAAAATCATGGGAAAATTTAATTTCTCCATTTTACACATTTCCAAATAAAGTAGTTAAATTAGTTTCAAATAATTTTATATACATATATAAAAACAGATATATCATATCAAAAAAATAATGCAACACATATCATATCAAATACATGGAAGTGCAATCAAAACAGTACAAGCCAATGCAGCCCAAATTGACAATGTCAGCGCACAGGTAACATCATGTCAAGGATAACACTAGGTCAGGATTGTTAGGATAATTATACCTAAACATAGACAATTTCACACACATCAAGACTCTAGACATACACATTGAGTCTATAGAGAATAGTAATGCCCTTGTAAGTGAACCCCCCTGAAATGTCTAACATGTTCCTAGAACAATAGACATAAGTAGTAGAGGAACACCCCATGAGCGAATCCCCAGATAGAGGAGGAGGATTATTGCTACACCTTCATCCTAAATACCAAAGGCTTACCATGTTCTCTATTTTCCAAACCATTTCATCATATCATGATTTGAAAACCATTTCATAAAACCATTTCACAATGCTTTAAAAACCCCTTTCCATTTACCAAAACCAGGGGGAAACCATCTTTTATCAAAAAAACCCATTTCCACACATAGAAATAAAATAATTTAATCATGATATTTAATTTATAAAATAATTTTTTAAAAAATGGAGCAATATAGTTCAATAACATATGCTAGAGATAAAACTACCCACCTTAAATCATGGTTCACATATGCCCGTAAGGGGATCCCCCAACCAGGAAGAATGAAACAATGAAAACAAAGGTCCTAGAATCAATATACACATCATAGAATTGATTTTAATTAGAAAAAATGTTCGATAAAGAGGATATATCTCACATACCACAAAGAACACACACCCACCACACTGCAACCAATAAAGGATTGGCCCCATAATAGGATCACATGATAGATCTAGAAAGAATTGAGAAAAAATCATCACCACGGGTCAACAGATCTAATATACTAACACAACAATGCTATAAGGATCAAAGGAAACAAAGAATTGGAAAGGATGAATCACCCATAGAGACACCACACATAACCCTGATGATCAAATAATGAACAAATTGATCTGGTAGAGGAATAGGTTCCCAAAATTTCAGAAGAGTGTCTCTAGGTCAAGAGGGAAAAGGGATATAGAATGATGAAATAAAAATAATCCATGAAGGCCCCTATAGTCCCAATTCATGATGATTAAATTTCTTGTAATCCCTTTAAACACCATGTAATCCATATGGTCTATATATGTTGAAAAAATCATCACTTTTTTATTAAAACCCATATTTTTAACAATACACATCAGGTAATATTTACATGACATGTACTCTTTCACGTTGTGTGCTCAACTCACGACATGAGTCTGAAGATTATTACACATCATGTAATCCCATTTCACAACATCTAAATTTCACATAGATAGAAAAAACTACATTTTCTTACATGAAAACCAAAACCACCTCATTCATTCTTCAAACTCAGGGAGAACCCCTCTAATCCATTACACATTTATGTTTGGACTCCATTAATTAAAACAAAAAAATATATCCCTAAACATTATTTCATTTTCCCAAAAAAAGTATCTCCGTCCTCAAGAGTCCCAAGATGCACCCAATTAAATATGAAATCAAGTAAAGAGAATGAAATTACCTATAATATGGTAACGGGATATTACAAACCCTTTTGAGATTATTGAACATCTTGGAAATGTTTCTTATTAGTTGGAAATTCCATCTCACTTGATTTTAATTCATGACATGTTTCATGTTTCACATTTGATAAGGTATAAACCAGATCCTTCCCATGTGATTGGATGGGAATATATTGATCTATAGCCTGAAACCTCTGTGGTTGAATAGTTTTCTCAGATTATGGATCCTTAAGATATGGTATTTTATATTAAAACAAATCCTTTAGTCTGTGTATTATGGAAGTGAGTTCGGGATATCCATGAGAGATAGGAGTGGGAATTATTAATTAGGTAGTAGTGGAATTATATTTTTATGATTCTAGAATATCTATTTCTTTCTAGGGTATAAAACATTTATAGTGGGGATAATTGTGAGGCCCTTTAGGTCATAGGTATGTTATAATTTGAGTTTGGTTTACCTATTTTGAGGTTCTACAGGTTTCTAGGATTCAGGGGTTGAAAGCATATAGTTTTGGGGAAAATAAAACAAGAACACTATTTAGAAGCATAGTTAGTACTAATCATGTAGTAACCATGTGGTCTGGCACTGTTATTTAAAATGGTTTTTTTCATGGTTTGAATATGGGTTTTCAAACCATGTAAGTCTTCTAGTTAAACCATGTGTATTTATGGGATTTGTTCCATTGGATTCCATATGAGTTAAACATAATTTTTTAAACTATGCATACTTCTCCTAGAAACTGTGTGACTTGTTTTTACAAGGTATGTGGAAAATGAACAATTGGACCACAGTTTATTAAACCATGTTTTCTAACTATGAAACAATATCCAAACCTCTTAAAATTTTAATTTTATGGTCTTTTTTTTAAGTATAATTCTCTCCTAATATTTATTAGGATCAAACTAACATATCCTTAGAGCTCCATAGTTTTCTCCTCTTTCTTTCTTGGTGATATTTGGTCAATTTGTTTAGAGCTCCTTAGGGTACGCTCTATTTTTATCTAATACCCTCTCCTATATCTAGATTTATCCTTGATCACTTTCACCCTTATTCTGTTGGAACATAATTGGGATATGATTTCTAGATTTAGAAGGTGTGATGGGGAATTTTCTATCTTTCTTATAGATCTAGGATTTTGAGGAATAGATCTCCTTATTTCCAATCTCCATTATTAAAGGTGACTAGTTTTCCTTCATTAGCTAGGTCGGTGTCTCTATACAATGTTTTTAACCAATTAATTACTCAATGTTATTGTAAATTACTTTATTTTGGTGTGTGAAATTGACTGATTTGATATCAATGATGAATTATTTTATGAAATATATCTTTAGTGGCATAAAAAAGGTCTTTTTAAAGGGTTTTTCTTTTAAAAATAGCTTATTCACATCATGTGTTCGATGAAATTCCTCAAAGATTATTTTGACTTGAAAAATGGATTTTCGAACATAAGAGTGGTGATTATTTGTTGTAAAAAAAATTATATAGTTTTGAGCATTTTTTTCCTATGTTTCTAGAAAATATAGCGCATTAGAAACCTTGGGTACATCGGGTTATGGACATATGAAAACCTTAGTGAGTATAGAACCACTAGGGGTTATTCTTGTGATGTTGATAGATAGCGGTGGTACTCTATATCGATAGGATTCTTGTTATGTCCATATTAGAGTTCCTTCACATGTCTTAGTACATATTACTATAGGCTAGATCCAACTTGCACTTAGTTTTATACATGATGGTATTATTTCATGTTTGTTTTCCCACATGTTTATAATATGGTATTTCTATTGATAATTTCATTTATTCTTTTATGATATATTTTATGTACATATAATATTCTTGGTGTATATGAAAATGAAATGATTTAAAGGAAACCAAAGTATGTTTTACAAAATGGTATTCATTTACAATTTCTTTATAAACTTGTTTTATTTTGAAGCTTGAACTAATTGTTTCATGGTGATAGGCATTGTATAGATTCATTGTGGTATCAAACTAGGTGTTTCATTGCACCCTGTATATCCATTTGGGTGTATAAATATCTATTTTTTAAGGATATGGGTAAATTGAATGGCATTATGTAATTTATTGGATTATTTTGGATGTTGTATCCTTCTTAGTGAGATGGGTTGGTGGTGACGGTTGGTCACATAGATACATGGTTTTATTCTTGTTTTATTATAATCTCAAGATTATCCTTTATGTCTTGTCCTTATATGTCTCATTATGTGAACTTTTATTCTATTTTATACTCTATTTATTATCTTCTTTCATTTACTCTTGAGACATATTTTTGTGGTTATATTGATCTTCTCCTTATGGTAGGCTGTCTCAGGTGACATGTCATATAGACCTATTTTGGTTCATTATAGAGATATTATAGTCCACTCCACTAATATATTTCTCAACAAGTGTGGAAATTTTCACTATATAGGTCCTTTTATCATGGACCTTGATAGTTGAGTGAAAGAAAATGAAACATGTTACAAAATTTTCCAAGATATTTTAATAAGTTATTCTTTTTACAAGTACAATCCTATCTCTCCACACACTTATAATAATAATTGTTAGATTTAATAATAAGCAATATGAAAAATGGTTGCGGGTTTTCACACATGTAAAAGCAACAACTTACAAATAATGAATACCTTTTCCAAAGAAAGGATAAGACTTCAAGGAGTATCACCATAAGTTCTTCAAATATAGTATATATTCATGAATTCACATAAGTATTAGATATTTACTTTTAGTTTCATAATAAAAATGATTGTGAAAAATAGAGTGCAGTTCATTCAAGAGTTATCTTAAGTTTTAATAGTAGATTTACTTGTATTTGAATTTGAACTCATCTTTCACATCAATGGTCAAGATAATATAAAAATAAAAAAAAATCATGATATCCTCTATATGTTTTCTAATTATATAAATATATAAAATACAGATGAATTCGTTGACTATAGGTTCCATGATTCATGGAACTATATGTGTTCATGGAAATGAAAACAATATTTAAATCACTTTTTCCATATTCGAATTTACATTTTTTTAATGAAATGTATTCATGGACTTTTCATGTAATACTTTAATAGTAATAAATTTCTCAATAATACAATTAATTATTGGAAAAAATACTTAGCTTCATAGATTATTATCTTTATAAGACTTTTCCTTATAATATTTTTCTTCATAAGACATTTGGTTATATATCTTTATTCTGATCATAATACTTTCCTTTTATTTATAATAATTTCTACTTTTAAAATAATCTTATCTTCTTCATGTGATATTTTCACCTTAGGAAACATCTTGAGTATCAAAATATTTTTCCCATTTGAAATAAATCCTTAGTGTCATGTGATATTTTTCATCGTATAATAGATAACTTATACAATATAATCTGGAAATATTATTTTATAAACTAATATGAATAAATATATAATATTTTCTACACATGAATGATATTTGATCTTTGTATGATAAATGACTATCAAAATATAGTGTTTATGACTTTATTATCTTGAATGATATTTTAATTTAATTCATTTCTGGAACATAAGTCTTTTTTGGATTTGTAGAATAATTCTTTTAAGATGTTTTCCTTTCTTAAGATATCTATTTATCCTTTATATGATAATTTAGTTACATGAGACTCTCATATAATATTTTACTTTTCCAAATTTCTAAAATCTAAAGTCTTATTGTAAAATAATTTTATCACATAGTATATTTTCTTTGTGAGATAAATCTTCTAGCTTGATAGCTCATAAGATATTTACGTATGATATTTTCCTTAGAAACAATTCCTCAACACTCGAATATGAAATGTTGAAATATAATACTTTGAAAAAAATAATACTTAATTAAAAATAAATTATTCACATGAAATCACTTAGAATAAAATTATTAGTAAAAAATGATTATTTTTTGGTAATCAAAACATATTAAATAATAAGATATGAAAGAATAACATTATTATGTCCAACAAATCTACCACTTTTTATAATCACAAAATCTATAGAAATATAAACAAGAAATGTTTCATATCTTTTCCCCCTTTAAGTAAAATGCTTTTTGTAATTATATCTTCTCCCCATTTTGTGATATCAAAAATAAAGATAAGTATTTGAGATAAAATACAGTTAATATAGAACACAAAAATATAAACCTATGGGAATATAAAAGACTAAAATGAATTGAGATATGGAATGGAAATTTTTTAAAAGAGTAAAGATAGA
The DNA here is from genome assembly GCA_963277665.1 of Viscum album. Taxonomy (NCBI): domain Eukaryota; kingdom Viridiplantae; phylum Streptophyta; class Magnoliopsida; order Santalales; family Viscaceae; genus Viscum; species Viscum album. The sequence goes on from OY728130.1 coordinate 1,152,850,719, forward strand.
ATATAATAAGAAATAAATATCTAATATTAAACATTTAAAAAAAGAATGGAGTAAGAAAATAATGTTGAATTGGATAACAGTAAAATTTCATTAATAATATTAAAAACGTATATAGCAACAGATGTCATTATTTTGTTTTAGGATGAGATAATACTGTTTTGGGTTTTAGAAGTGGTTTCTTGACTGAAATAGGAAAGGAAGGATTTGGTAAAATATCGGTCATGATATAAGGATCCTCAGAGTGAAGATCACTAATTGGTAATTTTAAACTAGAATATCCACCAATACCTACTCTGTCTTGCCCAGAGGTATTTCCTATACCATTCATGATTAACTTACATATTTTCATAGCCTTGGTCCAATTATAATCTGAATAGTTAGTAAAAGAGATTTTAGTGTATGTGGAAGAAGTATATACTGGCATGTCTTACTCAGTATACTTCTGATGCTCCTTCTGATAGAAGGTGAATAGATCAAAGATAACTAGATTATTTTTTTTGGTAGCAAGAAACTTATCAGGTTAAGGAAATACCTAAGTATTTGCATACCCTTAATTGATATAAGTCATATGAAAACATATCTATGTGATTGATGATTTACTATTATAAAAATTATAGAATGACTATATACTCATGCCAAACATTGTTACCAAAAACTTTGTGATAATCTTGAAAATCACACTTTGAAGATCATATTCTTAATAGAGTCCATGTGACTTTGATCAAGTAGTCTGAAAAAATCAAAGGGGTTACAAAAGATACAATCGTAGGTTATGGTGCATAAGAAATATCCACCTATTTTCCCTTAGAGGTCTCCTTCTATCCTTGAACTGACTACTTAGCATATGCCTCAGGAGATTACTCGGAATCAAAAGTAATATAGGCCTCAAGAGTCTATTGTAATCTATTTAACAAAATTGAAAATATATTAAAGTTGTCATCAATAGGAGTATCTTCCTTTTTATTACTCCCAATATGAACTAATACACATTAATTACTTTTTCTGAAGTCTCCTTCATAGATATAAAATTATCCTTGACAAAGAAACTAAGATCAAAGATATATTTCCCAATCCTTTGAACTCCTTCTCCAATATTTTCTTTAACTTTAATGATTTCATAGGTGATATCCCATTTAAATTCTCAAAAAGTGTCCAAATACATAGATTCATGTTACCTAGAGGTAATATTTTTGGTCCACGCATCAAGGGTTGATGAAAAATTTACTATATTATCCTCTATTGATCTTGGTACAAAATAAGGTTATCATTTACCTATTTCAAAATTTTACACATGAGTGGATTAATAAGTGTAAATTATCTTGATGTACTCAAAATGAGATATCATCATATTTTTTAGGAAATCCAAATATGGTTTGAATTCATCTATAGATGACTAAGTCTTTTCCAAGATTAATGTAGAGACATTATATTAAAAAACTAGAAGATTATAAATCATTTATAATTTATCTTTCTCATTGAATTATAACTTAGGAACTAAATTCTCTTTCATTTCATATAGTTATTCTTTAAAACTACCCATATTATCGCTCATGAATGTGGGTTTATAAATAATCTTCTATATAATGGTTTAAAGTTTTATATCTAACTCGGTCTCTTATAATTCTTGAATAGCTAGGTTTATTGTGCCTATTTCTTCTTCTTCCTCCTCTTTATGGATTGGTTTAGTAAGAACTACTATCCTCGTCAAAGGGGTTTCTTCTTTATATTCCTCTTATAAATCAACAACTTTATCTCTTATAAATAAACCTTTCTAAAATTTTATAGGCTTAGAGGTCCCTATGAATTTATTAACAGTTCTTATTTCTATAGTTATTTAAACATTACTAGGGGATCCATTTATAAAGGTGAGAGTCAGTATCTCACCAACTTTTAAAAATAATAGTCTTCTAATTGTAATATAACTTGGAGCCTCAATAAGAGTAACTAGTTTATCATGATCCCTATAAATTAAAACATCAGAAATAGGTACCACCACTTTAGGTACTTATGGTGAAGTATTGTCACTCGTAGGTACTTGGATTTCATCTAGATCAACAACAACTTGCTTGATTTGAGTAGTATTATCTTGTTTTATTTGAGTATCCACTTCCTCCTCTCTGAATTTAGATTTAAAAAAAGTTTCATCATGAACCACTTTATCTCCAGAAACAATTGAATAATATCATTGGAGAATATTTTCCTTCCTCTCCTACTTATAGTAAGAGTCTCATTGCCCATGTAGTCCTCTAAATTTTCTTTAACAAAAACACTAGAAGTACCGACACCAGGACTTAAAATAATAATAGCTCCCAAGATATTCTCTCCCTTAATGGAAAATAGGTTCACTTTATCTTTTCCTTCACACTCAATTTCCATTATCTTTTTGAACAAAAAATTTCAAGAAAACCCAATTTTCATCATAATTACAGCTCTTAAAAGCAATGGAACTTGGTCATCATTACTTTACTTAACTCTACCTCCACTTTTTGAAACAATAGAGTTAGAATTAATCCAAAGGGGGTGAAGATACAATTTTTTTACATGTGTGGTATATATATCCCATAATGTATCTATAAAAATTCACTTTATTCTCTATCAACAGTAGGTATAGTAACTATATGTTAAGAAACAAAAAATTTCCAAATTTTCAATTTTCCAAGTAAATCCCTATATAGATAAACTTTACCAGAACCTTTATCTCAGTCTTCAAGTATTTAAAAAAAAATCTCAAAAACTAGACCTCAAAATATATATTTCATAATCTCAGCAGGTTGGACATCATTAACATAGACTATAGATAGATTAAACTCATATCATTCTTCATGAGGGTAATCAAATGATTTAGCTAGCTCATTTTAAGATATTGAGAAGTTTTTTCTTTTCACCCTCGAGACCACTAAGTTTTCAGCATCACCAAAACTAAACTCATAATTTTCAAAGATTTCTCATACTTCCTTTTTATAAAATAAATCAATCCTTTTCTATACAAATATAAACACCCATTCTTTTAATTTCTTCAAAGTCATGATTGTGTGATCGAGCCAATCAAAATCAACATCCTTGCTTTATAAACCTTGAGTAGAATCTTTTCTATTTTATAACTTCAAGAATTAGTCTTCTATTCTCTTTTTTAATTTCCTATTATTCGTGAGATTGATGTGAATGATTAGGTTTTGGGGGAGATGGGTTCGTATTTGGGAGAGAAATTGAGCTTAGAAGGTTTTCAAAAGTTCAATCCAAGATTAATAATATCCCTTGTAGAGAATGTGAAGACTCACTAAGAGTGAAATTATAATACTAAAATAAATAAAATTATAAGAACTAATTAGTCTATGGATCACTTTATGAAACAAAAAATAATAATTAAATAATTCACAATTTCGTTAATGAAAATGGAACATTTTTAATTTAATATTATTAAATACTTAAGTAGTAAATATCAAATTTCTGATACTTATATAAAGAGATAAAATTATCTATTATAATAAAATAATTTAAAATAAAGTAATCCTAAATCAATTTTTATAAAATCAAATATTTTAGTCGGAAAAGGCATTGTAAATATATCTTAAGGTTAATATTCATTACTTATGAACTCTAAATAGATATCACCCTTTTGTGAATGATCCCTTAAGAAATTATTCCTTAAATCTGTATGTTCCAATCTAGAATGACATATCATATTCTTATAATTTTTTATAGAATAATTATAATAATGTTTAATTTGAATATGTTCAAAATTGAATCCAAAATCCATCAAAGTGTGTTTCATCCATGAAACTTGTGCACAAAAACTACCAGTTCCAATATATTTAACTTCATAATATGATAATGCAATAGAGTGTTGCTTCTTGAGAGACCATGAAACTAAAAAAATTCTTAGAAAGTGGCGGGTACTATATGTAATTATTTTATCTGACCTGCACCCACTAAATTTGGCATCGAAATATAGAATTAAATCAAAATCATATGCTTTTGTAAAAAGTAAATATAAAAAAAAAATTCCCTTTAAATAATTTAAAATTATTTTGGAAGATATCAAATGAAATTATTTAGTATTTTCTTTAAATCAAGAATATAATAATATTGAAAACATGATATATGGTCTACTTGATAGTTGATAAATAGAGGTCTCAATTATTCCTTTATACAACTTGTTTTCAATAGGTTTCCTAGAATCATCCAAATTAAGATTAATATTATAACTCATAGGAGATGAAATGGTCTTACTACTTTTAATTAAAAATATCTAAAGTAAATCATGTATTAATTTTATTTTATTTAAAAAATTTCCAACATCTTTTTAATATATTTGAAATCGAAGAAAAAAATTTACTTTTCTCATCATACTCATTTCAAATTATTTTTTCATAATCTTTTAAAAATAATTACTTAAATTTTGATTGTAGAACCAAATATTACATCATCATCATAAATTTTAATGAATATAATATATTTTAATGATTTTTCTTAAAAATAGTGGGGTTTACCAAACCCACAGTAAAACCATTTGATAACAAAAAGAATATAACATTACATGATAAGAACTTGATGCTTGTTTAAGGTCAATAAAGGCTTTGTTAAGTTTAAAAACTGAATTTATAAAATAAGGGTCTTCAAAACCAAGAGTTTTCTCAATATAAACATCCTCTATTAAAAATATATTTAAAAAATTAGATTTTACATCTATCTAAAATAATTTAAAGTTAATATAAGATGCATAATCTAAGAGGAACCTAATTTATTTTAATCTTTCAATCAGTCCAAACATTTCTTCATATTCTATACCCACCCCAAATTTTTCATTTTCTTTTCTATTTTTTTCTAAAAAAATAAAAATATGTTTTCCACACAAGAATATCATATTATTTCTATACCTTCATCTTGATTATAACCATTGGAAACTAATCTAGCCTTATTTTTAGTGATCACCACTTGATCATCATGTTTGTTTCAAAAAACTCATTTAGTTCCAATTAAAAGATAATCATAGGATTTATTAACCTTTTAAAATATTTTAACTAATATTATATAAAAACAAACCAACTCTAATTATTTAAGGACTCTTATATGGTTTTAGGATCAAGTTTCTATAAAAAGGAATAAAATTTATAAATATTTTTAGAAATTATTCTAGTTATAATGACCTCATCTATATTTCTTATAAAAATTTATAAATGATGGTTTTTTAAGTTTTTATGTTGTCTATATAGCATAGTTTTAGGTATTTAAATTTTAGTTATTTAAAGACTTGATTATTCATGATCGTGTTCCAATTAATTATCCTTTTTTCATAAAATAGAGGTTCAAGTCTCAAGTTGTCTAAAGAATCAGTTAGCTCATCAACTTCAATTTTTTGTGATCAAAGGTATCACTTTCATCAAATTTCAAACATGTATAGTCTTCAACATAGAGAACCCAATTCAATTAAAGTAATAATTGTTCTTTAATTTTTTTCAATGTGTTTGCTTCCTTAAAATTAAATGTTACAGTGTTACAATGATTGAATTTTTAGTACTTCAAGTGAATTTTTCTTGATAATTATCTATAATATGATAAAGATGTTTTGAGTGGAATAATTTATTTAGATGAAGAAATGGTTAAGTGTGATGATTGTTGAACTGTTCATTAGTTCAGAAAAAATGTGTAATTGGTTGTTGATACAAATTACAACATTGAAATATTTGGAAGTCTTATGATTTTATTTTTATATAAAGATTTGATTAAAAGTATTTCTTCTAATAAAGAAATATAAATATGAAGATTGCTGATCTATTCTTAAGTTCTAAGACTTTTGAAAATATGGATGCACATTTTTTACAACAATGATTAGAATAAAAATAATAATATCCATGAAAAATGATATTTATTTTACATCAAGATTTTAGAATAGTTGGATTTGAAATATTCAAATTTTATTTTTATTTTGGTTTGAATTTGATAAAAAAAATTGGGTGTTTATTTTGGTTAGACCTTGATAAAAAAATAACAATTTTGTGGGTTATAGTAGTGCCAAAAATATCATCACCGTTTGATTGTATGATTGATCTTTCCTAGTCATCTGATCATTTAGTCGAGATTCATGGTTGTACGATCACATGAATTGGTTTTTCTAAACCGTTTGACCTCGATCCAAATTATCTGATCTAGTAAGACATTTGAGAAGCTTCTACTCAATGGGATCTCCATGAGCATCGATGATAGTTTGTAACATCCCAGGTAAATAAAGAATAAAGAATTTTCATATTTATTAATATTTACAAATTAAATATTAATTTTATTTTAAAGGGGTTGCTATGTTCGATAGCGTACCCGATACGCAACGATGAGTTTCTTTGAAACTTACGTAGCACACTAGTAATAAAATAATATTATTTTAAATGTTAGTTAACAAGTAGCCATTGTACTGGCGGGAATGGATAGAAATAACTAAAATATGATTAGATATGTTTTTAAATGTTTATACATTTACCCAATAAAAGATAAAAGCTTAAAATACGGAAAGAGTTCAATTTTACGGGTATATATACTCTAATTTTCACTAAAGGTTCACTTATCACCTTTTAATGGTGAACCGTCATTAAATATAGTTTTGATCACTCTTATACTTTATTTTGGACCAAATATAACTCTTCTTTAGAATCGGGACATCAAAATTTACTTTGTGTAAATTTTTGGTACCTTTCTGATAAAGTTCATTTTTTTATGAATAGTGTAAAATGTTGTATTTTAATTCAAAACCACTTTTTAATCTAAATTATTTATATGATTAGATTATTATTTTAATTGGTTTTAAAGTGAAATTAGAAAATATTTTTACCAGTTAATCCAATGGTGTTCATTGGAATCAATTTCACTTTGAAATTGGACTTAAACTGGTGTCAATCTTTTGATACTTATTGTTTTGTAAAAACACGCTATTTGCTCTGGCAGCGGGAATTAATTATTAAATTAATTAATTTGACTTATATGATTTGAATTTTGTAAAATAGACTTCATTTTTGAATTCGGAATATCAAATATAGCTTAGGGTGAATTTTTGGTAATTTTCTGAAAAACTTCAATTTTTGATGAATAGTGAAACCACTAAGTGATAATCAAGCAAACTGATTTTTCAGTTAAATGAAAGTTTACCACTAATGTGTACTGAATTTTGAAAATCCGACATACATGGTTGTCATTAAGAAGTAAAATGTGGTTCAATGAGATTATAATAATTTTTTGGTGAATAGTAACTTATTAAGTTCTTAATCACGATTAGTGGTAATTAGGGTAGTTTAAGGTATAAATAATACTTTAATAAAATGAAATTACCTAGACACATGTCCCAACCTTATTGGTTGTGTCATGGCCGACCAAGAAAAGCCATGGGTCAATTTGGGGACCCCATGGATCCACTTTTGTTGGGAAATGACATAAATTACTTTTTATTTAATGTTAAAGTGAAAATGACACAAACATAATATGTTTTACGAAAACAATTTTTAAGTGGGGTTATACAAGTCCAAATTTTGATTATAAATAGTCATTGGAAAGATAAAAAGATTTACTATATCATAGTATTTTGTTTATAATTTTTAGACATTAAATAAATTAAATTATATATGACATAATAATGATGCAGTGATGACATCATTATTTAACGATTTAAATAAAATGGAATGATAATGAAACATCTAAAACCTACACATGGCCAAAACCAATTGGATGAGTGGATTTCGAACCCTTATCACCTTATCCACGAATTATATCAATGTGGGACCTTTTAAAACCGAAACACATTTTCAAATAAAGTAATTTTTCTTTACTTTCCAAAAGTGCCCCTCCTCTCCTCTTATAAAAGGCCCCCACCTCTACCTCATTTCACACACTCTTCAAGCCTTTGGCTCGGCCAAACCCTGCCCATTTGCTCTCTCCACATCCCTATCCTCATCCTAGAGGATTCCCTTTGGGCAGAATCCTTTCAAAGGAAGCCTTTAGGCTCAAATCAAAAGGAGTTACACTTTTTAAGGTAATTCATTCTCTAATGTTCATTTGTTTTATTTTGCTTCTCCAACCCACTAAACTCTTTTTATTTACTTCTTTTGTAACAACACCAGTATCTTAAATATACTAGAATGTTGTTATAAGATTTATTTGAGCTACACTCTCACACAACTACATCAAATGGTTAAAGAACATACGGTTTCTGTGGATGGCGAAATTCTGCCTCCCGAAACGATGATTGTTCAACACTCATTTAACACCTTCAAAGGTGGCCATTATGATGTCACTATTTTCATATATGATATATAATATATTTATGTTTTCTTTAAGCTTCTGTATTTTTCATTTTTGGCATACCTTTATGGTTTCCATTATGGGTAAACACGATATCTTCATTTAAGGAAGTGCGGACTACCGCCCCCTAAAAGTGATTTGATTCGTTAATACCATATGTGGGATGTGTAAAGGATAAAGTTAATGATATTATATATGTTATTATACTGGAATTATAATATACTCTTATATCATTATGATTCCATTCCAGAAAATATGAAATAGAAATGGAAGTAGCGTTCATGCGTACGTACGGCTTACCGTCTCCATGAACGGTGCATTTCATTTCTTATCCCCAAATGTAATGTACTATTAAAAGTACATGTATATAATGGATATATATAATTAATGATATATCTAAATGATGAATATAATTATGGAATTAAAATATACATACCTCTCATTTAGTTTTAATTCCATTAATATGACAAAGAAATGAAAGTAGCGTTCATGCGTACGTACGGCTTACCGTCTCCATGAACGGTGCATTTCATTTCTTACCTCTAAATGATTATGTAATATTATAAATACATGTATATTCTGGATATATATGATATATATGATATCCAAATCAGGAATTTCATTCTGGATATAAATAACTTTTGATCACACGAACAACATGTAATTGTAAGAAGTCAACTTTCGACTTAAGAACCAAATATTGACAAAACAAACATTATTAACTTAAATGGTTACATAATGTTTATAACATGGCAATAAGTGATATAAAAGGAATAATGAACTTGAAAAAGATTCATAAGCAAGTATATATTAACTCAAGTTTATTATTCAGGAGATTAAAGAACGGTCAGGTCAAGTCGGATACGAGGTATGGGACTTCGTCTCAATCTCCTTTCGTTGAGGCATATTTTATTTTATACACAACTTTCTTTTATACGGTGTATAAACCCCTTTGACTTTTACGTTTATTCAAAAGGAATCTTTTTTATACGAAGCGTTTACTAAACGACAAAAGGGAATGTTTTTGTCGTACGTATGCGGCGACAACGACTTCTCCGCCGTCTTAACCGTTATTTGAGTTTCAGCTTCCTCTACAAGCCATACCATCTTTTTAAAAGAAAAATAAATACCATGTTTTGCTTTTCTTTTATTTTGGTATTGAAAATGGTTTTCATAATGTTATTATATCAATGTGTTGTATTGATATCTCGTGATTGAAATGTGGAAATGTTATGTTTCCTTTATGTATGTTTTATGTGATATGATTATGTTATGGTTCTTGGGCATTATTATGAAGACGGGTGGTTCCGTGATAAACTAAGGGCGGGTGAGCCCGTTATAGCTCTCCAATGCATTGGGTAACGCGAAGGAGTGAAACGTTAAGGTTTCTCCGAATAGATTTTAGGGAATATACTGTGATGGGTATTCCAAGCGTGACCAAGAGGGTTACTCCCTACGTAAGAATGTTATGAATGCCTCAAGTTACCTTTATGTCTTATGATTTCTATGATTTATTCATGATTTTATGAGGTATGTTAAAGTGCCTATGTTTTATGGGTAAAGTATGATTTCATTCTTATGTATAAATGAACTCATGTTTCCTTCCCATGTTTTTATAACCCATACTGAGTTTTCATGCTCATCCCAAGTTTTTGAAATGTTTTTCACAGGTCAAGGGAAAGGTACATGATAAGATGATAGGGTCAAGGATGTGTCAAAAAGAATCCATGTTTTATTTCAAATGTGTTTCCATTGATGGGAATGAAGAATACTATCTTTATGTAACCACTTTGATTATATGTGGAATGTAACGCAAGTTTTATGATCTAATTATCTAAAACTCTAAACCCGAAAAGATCCTCAATGTGTAATCTTGTAATAACTCAAGATTAAGTAAGGATTAAGGCTGGGGCCTTATAGTTGGTATCAGAGGTCGGTTTAGATAACTTTAGGAGTTAGAATTATATTAAATGATTATCCAAAAATAGTTTTTTTTTGAAATGATATAGCATTTACGGATTACCATGTTGCTTCATCTAAGACATGTTTGTTCAGAATGGTTTTCCGCAGAGGAAACAGGGAAGCAGTGCTAGGAAGGCATACAGAAGGAAATAACCTTCCGAATCAGCATCCAGAAATGGTCGGAATTGGAACTGAACAGTTTGTTGCAGTAATGGCGCAGTTGACTCAAGCGATAAATGGCGGTGGTATCCATGCACGAGATCAGCCAGATCAACCGCAGAGGAACATGTCAGTGGTGGAACATTTCATGAGGCAACATCCCCCATCATTTAGAGGATCATCTGACCCTGTGCAATCTGAAGGGTGGATTAAAGCACTGGAGAAGATTTTTGATGTCATGGGGTGTTCAGACAATCAAAAGGTTAGTCTTGCTATTTACCGTTTGGAGGGTGAAGCAGATCAGTGGTGGTCTATGGTTAAAAATATCAGGGATGCCGATGAGATTGATGCTCTTGACTGGGATGAATTCAAAGGTATGTTTCTTGAGAAATATTTTCCTAAGGCTGTTCGACTTAGGATGGAAAAGCAATTCTTGGAATTGAGGCAAGAGGAGGACTCAGTGGCTGCCTATGAAGAAAGGTTCACTCGATTGGCAAGGTATGCTCCAAATTTTATCCGGGACCTTGATAGTAAAATCAATCGTTTTTACTCAGGATTAAAGCCAAAGTATCGAAGGGAATTAGCTTCTCGTGAGTTTAAAAGTTATGAAAAGCTTGTTTGATGTGCTGAGAAGGTGGAAATGGAGTTTGCCGATGACCAAGTTTTCTATAACAACCAGCAGAAGAAGAGACTGAGGTGGCAGGAGAAAGGTAAGAATTCTTCAAAAAAGCCAGATGGTAAGAGAACTAAGTTTCCAGTTTGTGATAAATGTGGCAAAAGGCATGTTGGGGAATGTCTTCTGAATTCTGGAAAGTGATACCGATGTGGTAAGATGGGACATAAGGCTCGTGATTGCACTGAAAAGGATCAAGCTGAAGGTAAGAACAAATTTGATTTACAGTTAGTGAAGTGTTATAAGTGCAATGAGATGGTTCACTATGCAAACGAGTGTCTGACAAAGAGCTTGAGTGATGGGAAGCAGTTAGACTACAAGCAGAAAGGGGTGGTGAAATCCTTTGCAACAACTTCAGCAGATGTTGGGCCATCGAATGAAGTGGTATCAGCTCCAGGGAGCTCAGTATTTTTCGAAGATTGACTTGAGGTCGGGGTACCATCAGTTGAAAGTAAAAGAAGCAGACGTTCCGAAAACTGTGTTCCGTACTAGATATGTCCATTATGAATTTGTAGTTATGCCTTTTGGGTTAACCAATGCACCTTCTGTATTCATGGACCTTATGAATAAAATTTTCCATGAGTTCTTTGATAAGTTTGTGTTTGTGTTTTGAGGTTTGGGAAGAGGTTGTGTGTGCCTTGTGATTCACAGTTGAAGAGAGAGTTGTTATGTGAAGCTCATAGTTCTCCGTTTTCAGTTCATCCGGGCAGTACTAAGATGTATAGAGATCTGCGGGAGTATTACTGGTGGGATGGAATGAAAAGAGACATTGCTGATTTTACTGTGAAGTGTTTGACTTGTCAGCAGGTTAAAGCAGAGCGGCAGTTACCGAAAGGGATGCTTCAGCCTTTACCAGTGCCAGAGTGGAAATGGGAGAATATATCCATGGACTTTGTTGTTGGATTACCAAAGACATCTCGAGGTAATAATGCAATCTGGGTTATTGTTGATCGCTTAACCAAATATGCTCATTTCCTTGCTATACGAGATACTTTCTCTCTTGATCAACTTTCCCGTTTGTATCTTGAAGAGATAGTCAGGCTACATGGAGTTCCTCTCTCCATTGTATCGGATCGTGATCCCAGGTTTACTTTTAACTTTTGGAAAGGCCTTCAGAAGTCGTTGGGTACTGAATTAAATTTTAGTACAGCTTTTCATCCTCAATCAGATGGCCAGTCAGAACGAACAATTCAGACATTGGAGGATATGCTACGAGCTTGTTCTATGGATTATCAGGGAAGTTGGGACCAACATCTTTCTTTGGTTGAATTTTCTTATAATAACAGTTTTCATTCCAGTATACAGATGGCACCATTTCAGGCATTATATGGGAAGCGGTGTCGAACTCCAGCTTTCTGGGATGAAGTGGGTGAAAGGAAGTTGATGGGACCAGAATTGGTAGAAGAGATGGCAGAAAAAGTTCAGCTGATTCAGAAACACATGAGAACAGCTCAGAGCAGGCAGAAGAGTTATGCGGATAACCGGAGGAAGGATCTATCTTTTGAGGTAGGTGATCATGTTTTTCTCAAGGTTTCTCCTTGGAAAAGTGTGATGAGATTTGGTAAGAAAGGAAAGTTGAGTCCAAGGTTTGTTGGACCATACGAAATTCTGGAGAGAGTTGGATCAGTTGCATACCGAGTGGCTTTACCTCCGAGTTTATCTCAGGTACACAATGTTTTTCACGTTTCGATGTTGAGAAAGTATATGCCAGATCCATCTCATGTTTTGAGTCCAGAGGTAGTTCAGCTGGAAGAGAACCTATCTTATGAGGAACAACCGGTCCAGATTCTTGACCACAGGGAGCAAGTGTTACGGAATAAGGTGATTAATCAGGTAAAGGTTTTGTGGAAAAACCACATGATTGAAGAGGCAACATGGGAATCTGAAAATGCTATGAGGGATAAATACCCCCACTTATTTTGATAAGTGAATAAAATTGCGAGGACGCAATTCCCAAAAGGGGGGAAGGATGTAACATCCCAGGTAAATAAAGAATAAAGAATTTTCATATTTATTAATATTTACAAATTAAATATTAATTTTATTTTAAAGGGGTTGCTATGTTCGATAGCGTACTCGATACGCAACGATGAGTTTCTTTGAAACTTACGTAGCACACTAGTAATAAAATAATATTATTTTAAATGTTAGTTAACAAGTAGCCGTTGTACTGGAGGTAATGGATAGAAATAACTAAAATATGATTAGATATGTTTTTAAATGTTTATACATTTACCCAATAAAAGATAAAAGCTTAAAATATGGAAAGAGTTCAATTTTACGGGTATATATACTCTAATTTTCACTAAAGGTTCACTTATCACCTTTTAATGGTGAACCGTCATTAAATATAGTTTTGATCACTCTTATACTTTATTTTGGACCAAATATAACTCTTCTTTAGAATCGGGACATCAAAATTTACTTTGTGTAAATTTTTGGTACCTTTCTGATAAAGTTCATTTTTTTATGAATAGTGTAAAATGTTGTATTTTAATTCAAAACCTCTTTTTAATATAAATTATTTATATGATTAGATTATTATTTTAATTGGTTTTAAAGTTAAATTAGAAAATATTTTTACCAGTTAATCCAATGGTGTTCATTGGAATCAATTTCACTTTGAAATTGGACTTAAACTGGTGTCAATCTTTTGATACTTATTGTTTTGTAAAAACACGCTATTTGCTCTGGCAGCGGGAATTAATTATTAAATTAATTAATTTGACTTATATGATTTGAATTTTGTAAAATAGACTTCATTTTTGAATTCGGAATATCAAATATAGCTTAGGGTGAATTTTTGGTAATTTTCTGAAAAACTTCAATTTTTGATGAATAGTGAAACCACTAAGTGATAATCAAGCAAACTGATTTTTCAGTTAAATGAAAGTTTACCACTAATGTGTACTGAATTTTGAAAATCCGACATACATGGTTGTCATTAAGAAGTAAAATGTGGTTCAATGAGATTATAATAATTTTTTGGTGAATAGTAACTTATTAAGTTCTTAATCACGATTAGTGGTAATTAGGGTAGTTTAAGGTATAAATAATACTTTAATAAAATGAAATGACCTAGACACAAGTCCCAACCTTATTGGTTGTGTCATGGCCGACCAAGACAAGCCATGGGTCAATTTGGGGACCCCATGGATCCACTTTTGTTGGGAAATGACATAAATTACTTTTTATTTAATGTTAAAGTGAAAATGACACAAACATAATATGTTTTACGAAAACAATTTTTAAGTGGGGTTATACAAGTCCACATTTTGATTATAAATAGTCATTGGAAATCTAAAAAGATTTACTATATCATAGTATTTGTTTTATAATTTTTAGACATTAAATAAATTAAATTATATATGACATAATAATGATGCAGTGATGACATCATTATTTGACGATTTAAATAAAATGGAATGATAATGAAAAATCTAAAACCTACACATGGCCAAAACCAATTGGATGAGTGGATTTAGAACCCTTATCACCTTATCCATGAATTATATCAATGTGGGACCTTTTAAAACCGAAACACATTTTCAAATAAAGTAATTTTTCTTTACTTTCCAAAAGTGCCCCTCCTCTCCTCTTATAAAAGGCCTCCACCTCTACCTCATTTCACACACTCTTCAAGCCTTTGGCTCGGCCAACCCCTGCCCATTTTCTCTCTCCACATCCCTCTCCTCATCCTAGAGGATTCCCTTTGGGCAGAATCCTTTCAAAGGAAGCCTTTAGGCTCAAATAAAAAGGAGTTACACTTTTTAAGGTAATTCATTCTCTAATGTTCATTTGTATTATTTTGCTTCTCCAACCCCCTAAACTCTTTTTATTTACTTCTTTTGTAACAACACCAGTATCTTCAATATACTAGGATTTTGTTATAAGATTTATTTGAGCTACACTCTCACACAACTACATCAAATGGTTAAATAACATACGGTTTCTGTGGATGGTGAAATTCTGCCTCCTGAAACGATGATTGTTCAACACTCATTTAACACCTTCAAAGGTGGCCATTATGATGTCACTATTTTCATATATGATATATAATATGTTTATGTTTTCTTTAAGCTTCTTTATTTTTCATTTTTGTCATACCTTTATGGTTTCCATTATGGGTAAACACGATATCTTCATTTAAGGAAGTGCGGACTACCGCCCCCTAAAAGTGATTTGATTCGTTAATACCATATGTGGGATGTGTAAAGGATAAAGTTAATGATATTATATATGTTATTATACTGGAATTATAATATACTCTTATATCATTATGATTCCATTCCAGAAAATATGAAATAGAAATGGAAGTAGCGTTCATGCGTACGTACGGCTTACCGTCTCCATGAACGGTGCATTTCATTTCTTATCCCCAAATGTAATGTACTATTAAAAGTACATGTATATAATGGATATATATAATTAATGATATATCTAAATGATGAATATAATTCTGGAATTAAAATATACATACCTCTCATTTAGTTTTAATTCCATTAATATGACAAAGAAATGAAAGTAGCGTTCATGCGTACGTACGGCTTACCGTCTCCATGAACGGTGCATTTCATTTATTACCTATAAATGATTATGTAATATTATAAATACATGTATATTCTGGATATATATGATATCCAAATCAGGAATTTCATTCTGGATATAAAGAACTTTTGATCACACGAACAACATGTAATTGTAAGAAGTCAACTTTCGACTTAAGAACCAAATATTGACAAAACAAACATTATTAACTTAAATGGTTACATAATGTTTATAACATGGCAATAAGTGATATAAAAGGAATAATGAACTTGAAAAATATTCATAAGCAAGTATAGATTAACTCAAGTTTATTATTCAGGAGATTAAAGAACGGTCGGGTCAAGTCGGATACGAGGTATGGGACTTCGTCTCAATCTCCTTTCGTTGAGGCATATTTTATTTTATACACAACTTTCTTTTATATGGTGTATAAACCCCTTTGAATTTTACGTTTATTCAAAAGGAATCTTTTTTATACGAAGCGTTTACTAAACGACAAAAGGGAATGTTTTTGTCGTACGTATGCGGCGACAACGACTTCTCCGCCGTTGTAACTGTTATTTGAGTTTCGGCTTCCTCTACAAGCCATACCATCTTTTTAAAAGAAAAATAAATACCATGTTTTACTTTTCTTTTATTTTGGTATTGAAAATGGTTTTCATAATGTTATTATATCAATGTGTTGTATTGATATCTCGTGATTGAAATGTGGAAATGTTATGTTTCCTTTATGTATGTTTTATGTGATATGATTATGTTATGGTTCTTGGGCATTATTATGAAGACGGGTGGTTCCATGATAAACTAAGGGCGGGTGAGCCCGTTATAGCTCTCCAATGCATTGGGTAACGCGAAGGAGTGAAACGTTAAGGTTTCTCCGAAGAGATTTTAGGGAATATACTGTGATGGGTATTCCAAACGTAAACAAGAGGGTTACTCCCTACGTAAGAATGTTATGAATGCCTCAAGTTACCTTTATGTCTTATGATTTCTATGATTTATTCATGATTTTATGAGGTATGTTAAAGTGCCTATGTTTTATGGGTAAAGTATGATTTCATTCTTATGTATAAATGAACTCATGTTTCCTTCCCATGTTTTTATAACCCATACTGAGTTTTTATTCTCATCCCAAGTTTTTGAAATGTTTTTCACAGGTCAAGGGAAAGGTACATGATAAGATGATAGGGTCAAGGATGTGTCAAAAAGAATCCATGTTTTATTTCAAATGTGTTTCCATTGATGGGAATGAAGAATACTATCTTTATGTAACCACTTTGTTTATATGTGGAATGTAACGCAAGTTTTATGATCTAATTCTCTAAAACTCTAAACCCGAAAAGATCATCAATGTGTAATCTTGTAATAACTCAAGATTAAGTAAGGATTAAGGCTGGGGCCTTATATAGTTGATTGGATCTATGCTCCCAAGGCTCTTCTAAACATACTAAGATTGTTCGATCATTTCAATAGCATCACCTTCTTCATTAAACTCATATGAGCTCATATTCTACATCTTATCATCATAGATTACTATTCATAAGATCTCTATTACAACATCAAAAGGTATTTTATTCCAAGCTTTTGATTTTCATTTTAGTGTTCCAATTCTAATATGATCGAATTTTCATGTTGATTCACTTTAATGGTAAAACAAAGTTCTAAATATGGATTCATAGTGAGATGAAAAAATGTTTATATCTAGTGACGATGATGGTTTATGATCAAATCAAGATATTAAGAAAAAATTGAATGAGTTTCTTTTATTATAGAAGGTTATGAGATGTTGATCATCACCTATAAATACAAATATGCACTGAGGCAGTGGAGTGTGTTGATTATTCGGTGATAAACGCTCATTTCTAGAGAAACAAAGAATTGTGAGCTCTCTAGTTCACATAAGGTTGAAGTTATGCACAGTTACTGCTTGTGTGAAGAATTATAAGTCCATGAGTGTCCGACTTGTACTTGGCACACTTGGATAGCTTCACAAATAAATTTTTTTCTGCGAATCATTTGGGATAACACTTCAAGAATCTACCTTTTGATTCTATGAAGTACAATTTTTTTTCTACGTACTATATTGTGAAGAACATACAGAACCCATGCATCCTCATTCTTGCATGAAGACAGTGTTACATATTTTTGTGCAAAAAACTCTAAAAAATACCTCATTTGCAATATTTTTTTAATATGGTTGTGTACTTACCTTTTATATAGTGTATTGAATGACAGATAATAGACCGTGTGTGTATATTTGCATGAAGCTAGTGATAGTCTACTCTTATGAAAATGGCTGGGTGAGTATGTGCTTATACAGAAGGTTTGATTCATTTTCATGCACACACTATAAATCTGAGAGGTTTTGTGATAATCTCTTGTGTGTAAAAAAGAAGAAAAAGTGGGTGCTTCACTATTGTGCGAAAAATGAGTAGTGTTCGAAGGTAGTGTTGTGTAACATGAAAAACATGCACTCATGAGATCCCATTCATACACCATTGTTTATGATTTTAATGGATAGTGTGTTTGTCCAAGAATATGTGCATTGAGAAAAAAACAATGTGTGTGATCATGTTTTCATGGAAGAAGTGTGGATAGTGACTGTGTGCATACAATGTGTGATGAAAAATAAGTGTAGATTGTTTCATACATCTTTGTATAAATAATTTCCATGACACATGCATATAATACACATGCTTGTGAGAATATTCATGCATGAGAATAATTGAGTTGTGTATTTTTTGAGCAAGGATGATAGTTAATCAGAAGATTATACTGAGTGGACTTGAAACAAAACAAGTCCAATAGATCACTGTATTAGAAGTCAGTGAAAGTTGTAGACTTGTTCACAAGATATATTCATTGAAGAACTGGAAGGTGCTTGTATATATAACATGAGATTTTTGGGATATAGCTCAACTGGAGGGAGTCAGTATAAGGAACACTGGTGGGATGCTAGTCTAAAGATCCTATCGGGAGATGGTCCATAGTAATCAGTTGTGATCAATCATTAAAAGAGTTTGTCTGTCATTTATTTTGGGAGATTTTCAATATTTTTAACCACATTTCTTGTTACTAGTGGAAATTATGTGTCTCATATTATCCCTAACATAGAAAGGATGTAGTCACCCATATATGGGGTGAACCTTGTAAAAAACTTGTCTGTTTGCTTTTTCAGTATTTACAGTTGTTTGCATATAGGAGAAGTGATACACTATATAATGAGGGATTGAGATCTTAATCGATCACATAGGTTGATTTTAAAATTATAAATTGTAAATGTATATCACTGATTCAACCCCTCCCCCTCTCAGTGATATATTCAAACATGGATTCTTCAAGTGGTATCAGAGAACAAGGATCCCTATGTTAGAATCCAATATTTACTAAAGATCTATTGATGGATATTTTGAATTCAATAAAAAATAGAGGAGTTCCTTTCATGGATGGAAAGAACTATTATGGATGGAAGAATTGAATGCTTATGTATCTTTTTCACAAGTCCTTGAAGTTAGTGATGTTGTAACAGTTGGTTTTATACTACTAAGAGTATATGCTCCCATGACACGTGATGAAAAGTGAAATATTGAAGTAGACGGGAAATATAGAAATGAAAATTTTCCATCCTTTTCTAATAAAGTGTTCACTAAAGTGATGGGAATAAAAACATCCAAGAAGATGTGGGATAAACTCAAGAATATGTATGAATGGAATGTGAAGATCAATGAATCCAAAATTAAAATCTAGATAGTTAAGTTTGAAAATATTCAAATGGATAATTATGATACATTTGATGACTACTTTACCAGGGTGAATTAAATTGTAAGTCATATTAGGGGTTTTTTGAGATACTTTGGAAGATTCATCTATTGTAAAAAAAATGATGCGTAATTTTCCTGGCAGAACTGATTAAAAGATTTATACCTTGGAAGAAGTTGTATACTTATCTCTTGATGAATTACTTAATACACTTATCAATTATGATATAAGAAAAGATCCTATATTCAAAAAGAAGGCTAAGGATGAAATGGATTTCAAAGAAATGAAAATTCTCAAGTTGAAGGAAAAGAATAATGAACCATTATTATATTTTAATGAAGATGAGGTTAGTTATACATATTATAAAAGAGTCATGGATTTAAATTCTAAAAAACTCAAAAGAGCAAGAAGAAAATTTAAATTTGTGATTCCTTTAAAGTGATTTAATTTTGGTCAAAATGGGCATTTTTCAATTTATTTTCCAAAGAAATATTTTTGATGATTCTAAGAGTGATGGTGATGAAGAAGACTATATTAAAATAATATCTGAAAAAGCTAGAGAATGTGACATTGGAAGGAAGAAAATGTTCTCAAGGAAGTACAAGAAAAATATTATGAGTAGGAGAGTAGATGAAGACTCTTTAGCATGTACTGAATCAGAAGATAAAGGTTCAACTAAAAATAATAAAACCTCCATAGTACAAGTTTAGAGGAAAGTTGATTCCTCAATAAGTGATGAGAAAGAAGAATAAAGGTATCATGAGTACATGTTGAGATCTGAACTTGTATCATGAATTTATCAAAACACTCTACTCAAGAAAAGAATCAAATGACTGGATAAAGAGAAAAGAAATGAAAACAACAAGGAGAATGATCTTGTTTAAGAGATCAAAACTTCCAAGGTGAAAATTGCAGAACAGGAGAAAATATTAAAAGTTCTTAATGCAAAAACAGGTCCAAAAGAAGAAGAACTGTGTGAGACATAGTCTAGGTGTCTTAAAATAGAAAACACCTTGAAAAATATGAAAGATGATTTTGATAAAGTAGTTGATGTTCAAGATGAATCATTCAAAGCTACTATGAAGACCAGTCCAAAGAAGAAGGTACATGTTATTTATGATTTTACAAGTGATACAAAATCTATTTCATCTATTGATACAGATTCTGACAAAAAACTGAAGGAATATGGACTGATGATGATAGAAGGGGCTTAAGTAATTTTGAAAATGAATGTTCTTCAAGACTGGGGAAAAATCATGTCAGGAGTGTATCCGGATAGCAAGGATTTTATCACCAACAAAATTTTCAGGTTTATGGAAGATGAAGTTTCAAATGTTATTGCTGGTGATGTGGTAAATTTGGGCACAAAACATACAACTATTGGAATAATATGTCACTCCCTCGGAATTGGAATTTATCAAGGTGAAGCAATTCTGAAAAGAAAAGAAGCATCTCTGTGAGAAGATGGAATAATCCTAGTATGCAGAAGTTTGTCCCTAAGAAATCAACAAGTCTGTCTGCTAAGAATAATCTTGATTTTCTAAAGGAAATTTGTAAAATATGTAACCAACAAGGTCATTGTGCTAAATCTTTCATAAAAACACTTCTAAGATTGTTACTACAAGCTTCCAAAGAAAATAGGGATTAAAAAAACAAAAGATATCTCATCAGTTTATTCAACACATAAAAGAAGAAGGGCATAAAAATGATGGTCAAATCAATGATATTCAAAACAAAAAAGAAAATTTATCTTCCAATACTGAGATTGGAAGAAAAGAAAGGATTATATTGATAGAAAACTCTCAGTATGAATATTATTTTTGAGAAACCAAAAGGTACCTCCTTATTCCCAATTATTTTATGTGTTTTGAACTAACAATGCAAGGAATTGAAGGAGATGTTCCAGACTATCACTTTTGGACAGCATGATAAGGTTGTGCTTCACCAAGTTTATTGATTTTCTTGAAATAAAATAAAAGTGTGCATCCTGAAAGGGGGAGAAATGTTGAGAATTAATATGAAAACTTTGGACAAATTCAAAAATAAAGGTCATGGTATTCCAATCAAACTTTCATTCCTTATTTTTAATTGTATTATCTTATCAATTAAGAGGGAGTTCCTGGTTGATGAAAAGGTAAAAACATAGGGGGGAGTTGTATCCTTTTCACTTGAACTTTCTGATGTATTTGTTGAAGTATCTGTAGGATTAAACATTTCATTGATAAATCTGATTATTTCTCATCCCTTGAATGAAAATTGAGATATTTTTAGCACGACTTCATAGAAATGGAATTTTATGGACAGGACAGTCCTGGTTATATCACTCTTGTTTTCTACATCGGGTTTGCCCACCTAGACTTATATTTAATCAACAAAAGGTTCTATACTAAGAAAAGGGTCTTTGCTAAGAAAACATTGTGAGATTATTTCTCTCTTTGAACTGATCATGGAATTTTCATATAATTGAGATGGTCATGTTTTCATAAGAAAAATGATGTGAGAAACAATACTCACTTATATCATTGGATTTATTTTCATGTAAGGGGAGAAGAAAACATTGACTTTGAAAGTGAATGGGTATTGATAACAAATCCAAAGGGGGTTATTGAAGAACCCAATTTGATTAAAGTAATAATTGTGTTGTAATTATTGTCAATGTGTTTTCATGATTATAATTCAATGTTAAAGTGTTACAATGATTGAAGTTTGAGGTTCTTCCAGTGAATTGTTCTTGAGAATTATCTACAAGCTGAAAAAGATGTTTTGAGTGGAAAATTTTCTTTTGATGAAGCAGCAGTTAAGTGTGACGATTGTTGAATTGGTCATTAGTTCAGAAAACATGTGAACAACATTGAAATCTTTGGAAGTATTATGATTTTATTTTGAGAGGATGGTTTGGTTTGAAGTATTGCTTCTAATGAAGCAATATAAATGTGACGATTGTGTGGGTTAATTTAGTGACCAAAATATCATGACCATTCAATCGCATGATTGAGTTTTCCTGGCCGTATGATCGTTTCATCGAGCTCCATAATCGTGTGGTCGCCCGATTTTATTTTTCTGAACCATTCATTCTCGTTCCACCTTGTCTTCTCTGTAAAGTCATTCGAGAAGCTTTTTCTCCACGGGATCTCCATGAGCATCGACGAAAATCGACTGGATCTGATCTCCCAAGCTTTTGCTGAACATTCTAAGGTTGTTCGATCATTTCAACGACATCGCCTTCTCCATCGAACCCATCCAATCACGTCTTCTACATCTTACCATCGTGGAGTACTATTCATCGGATCTCTATTGCAACATTGACAGGTGATTGATTCCAAGCATACGAGCTTTGTTTTAGTGTTCCAAAATTTTAATATGATTTAATTTTCATGTTGATTCATTTCCATGGTAAAACGAAGTTCAAACCCTAGATTCATAGTGAGATGTAAAAAAAAATTATCCAGTGATGGGGATGGTTTGCGATCACAGCAAGCTCTTAAGAAAAAATAGAATGAGTTTCTTTGATTCCAAAAGGTTCTAAGATTTTGATCATAACCTATAAATACCAGTTTTCACCGATGCGGATTGCGTCGATCATTTGGTGAGTTGCGCTTGTTTCCATAGAAACAGAGATTCGTGAGCCCTCTGGTTCACGTAAGGCTGAAGTTCCGTGTAGCTACTGCTTTTTTGAAGAATTAGAAGGTCGAGAGTGTCCGACTTATGCTTATCACACTTGGATCGCTTTGCCAAGAAATATTTTTCTGTGAATCATTCGGGATAGTTCTTCAAGTGTCTCCATTTTGATTTTTCAAAGTACACTTTGTTTCTATGTACTGTATTGTGAATAACACAGAGAACCAATGCATCCTCAGTCTTTCATGAAGATAGAATTGCACATTATTGCGCAAATATCTTTAAAAAATATACATTGTTTGTGTGATTTTTTTAATATGCTCGCGTATTGACCTTTGATACAGTGTATTTTACGAAATATAAGTTGATTGTGTGCGTATATTTGTGTGAAGATAGTGACGGTTTACTCTTGTGGGGCCACTCCCAATATGGGGTGGATTTTTGAAGGGGAGGAAGTTCTTGGACATCAACTAACCAGGCGACTACGTGAAACGTCTTTCAGGGTTGGCAGCCGATGTAGTGGACAACAAAATTTGTTTTCTTTATAAGAGAGAATTCTGTTGTGTGTATGTGTGTAATCCTCCAACGAGATTCGAAGAAGAGAGAAATATAGTGACGCCCTCCTGATTCTCCCGTGGATGTAGGCAAATAGCCGAACCATGTTAAATCTGTGTGTTGCTCCGTTTGTTCCCGTTTTTATGTGTTTGAGGTACAACGCATCTCGGCTGCGCCTCAACAAGTGGTATCAAAGGCAGGTCGGAGCGAGCGAAGTTGAACCGGTGAGGCGACGACGATTTTTCTGGTGGCTGGAAAATTGAAAGTTGTCGGAAAACTTTTTCGAGGCCAGATCTGTGAAGAGGACAGCGAGACGATTCCAATGGCGCAAGCAGCGATGAAAACGAAGTTGAAACGAGCTCGGTAAGCTCGGTCAAAGTTTGGTTAAACCCGCGGGTGAACAGTACCCCGTGCCGGAGAAGACGACATTGTTCACGCCGTCGGTGAAAATTCCGGCGAAATTCCGGCACGAACTCTGGCGTGCCGCGTCAACGCCACGTCAGCAGGCGATCTGGATCGTTGAGTTTGTTTTGGCGATATCTCGGCCAATCGACGTCCGATTTCGACGATCCATGAGTCGATTCCGACTATTTTGACCGTTCTGGATGCATTCGTATGGTTAGTTTTTCAAAATTCACTCTATAAGTTGGATTCCGAAGGGTGTGACATTAACGGTGGTGATCGCGTTTTGTGACAACGATGATGACGGGTGGCAGAGCACTACCAAGATTTGATATCGAGAAGTTCGATGGTCGAAACAATTTTGGCTTATGGAAAAACACGGTGAATGATCTTTTGCTGCAGTAGGGCATGATCATACCGTTGATCGGAGAAAAGCCTGAGACAACTAGTGTCGATGATTGGGAAGAGCTCGAGATGCGGGTCGTCAGCACAATTCGACTATGTCTGGCAAATGAGGTAAAGTACTCGGTGTTGGATGAGACATCACCGAAGGAGATCTGAAAGAAATTGAAACAGCGATATATGGTGAAGTCGCTTACCAACAAATTATTCCTGAAGAAGAAACTGTACCAGTTGCGGATGGACGAGTGAACGGATTTGTTGGATCACACCAATGAATTCAATAAAATCCTGACATAGTTATTGGGGCTCGGTGTGAAAGTTGGAGAGGAAGACAAAGCACTTTTGCTTTTTGTCATCCCTACCAAGCTCATTTGATGGGTTTGTGGCTTTTTTTTCGTGGGGAAGGAGACATTGAAGCTGGACGAGGTGATGACGTCACTTCAAGATTTGGAGGCATTTCGAAGATGATCAGCGTGGGAGGAGCCGACATCGACAGTCAGGAGATAAAGAATGGCGGCCAAAATCCAGGGGACGTGATCCTAGCAAAATCACATGTTTCTGGTGCGAGAAGAAGGGTCACTATAAAAGTGATTATGAAGAGCGCAAACGGTACGTTGCTGGGAAGAAGAAAGTTGAAGAGGAGGATGTGAAAATCACATGATTATCAGCAGATGATGAAATCTGCGTGACAACGGGAAGCATGCACTCAGATGAGTGAGTTGAACGGGGAGAAGTGCAGTGTCATTACTATAAAAGATTCGGGCACATAAAGCGGGAATGTCGTTTTCTGAGAAGGAAGAACGAGCGAGCTCAAAATCCAAAGGAAGACAGATGAGTTCTGGATTCGAGGAGCTCGGCACACATATGTACAACGAGAGGTACATTTGATACTTTTCAGCATGTGTGAGACTCGGTGAGACTTGGTGATGAGTCAACATGCGAGGTTCAAGGAGTCTGTACTGTGAAATTGAAGACACCCGATGGAGGAGTACGTAAACTGGTTGACGTGAAATTCGTTCTGAGGATGAGACGGAACTTGATATCATAAAGTAGGCTCGATGCAAAAGGATTCAAGATTTTCATAGCAGGTGGAGTGTTGGAAGTCTCACGCGGGGATGCAGCGATGCTTACTGGGAAGGAGTCCCAGGGGTTGTATCATTTGATGGAGATCGCAGTCAGCCCAAGATTGAGTGAAGACGATGGAAGTGGCACGTCATCTGGCGTGAAGAAGCGTGTTCTATTTGCTGATGAAGTTTTCAACACCTGGAAGGAGACTGCAGGTCAAGCTTCTACCCCAAATTGGTCGTGAGGGGGAGATTTGTGGGGGGCCACTCCCAATATGGGGTGGATTTTTGCAGGGGAGGAAGTCCTTGGACGAAAACTAACCAGGCGGCTGCGGGAAATGTCTTCCAGGGTTGGCAGCCGACATAGTGGATAGCAGAATTTGTTTTCTTTAAAAGAGAGAATTCTGTTGTGTGTATGTGTGTAATCCTCCAACGAGATTTGGAGAAGAGAGAAATATAGTGACACCCTCCTGATTCTCCCGTGGATGTAGGAAAATAGCTGAACCACGTTAAATCCTTGTGTTGCTCCGTTTGTTCATGTTTTTATGTGTTTGAGGTACCACACATCTCCGCTGTGCCCCAATAACTCTTACGCGAAGACTGGTGAGTATGTGCTTGTACAGAAGGTTTTTTTGAGTTGTGCGCACACACTATGAATCTGAGAGGTGGTGTGATAGTTTCATGCCCATAATAAGGATGAAATAGTTTGTGCTTCACTGTTGTGCACAAAAGAATAGTGCACAAATATAGTGTTGTGTATCACCAAAAATGTGGACTCGTGAGATCCCATGCATACACCATTGTGTATGAGATTAATGGATAGTTTGTTTTTTTAGGAATATGTGCACTGAGAAACAAATAGTGTGCGTGGTCGTGTTTTCATGCAATAATTGTGGATAATGAGTGTGTGCATACAAAGTGTAAAGAAAAATAAGTGGAGTTTGTTTCATAAATCTTTGCATAAATAATTCTCATGGTACATGCCTAGAATACACATGAATATGCAAGCATGCAAATAATTGAGTTGTGTAATTTGAGAGAAAGGGTGATAGTTAATCATAAGATTATACTGAGTGGACTTGAAACAGAACAAGCCCAATAGATCATCGCATCTGAAGTCAGTGAAAGTTGAAGACCTATTCACAAGAGATATTCATCGAAGAACTAGAGGGATGCCGGTATAAATAAAATGATCTTTTTGTGAGATAGCTCAACTGACGGGAGTTAGTATAAAGAACACTGGTGGGATTCCAATCTAAAGATCTTTTCAAGAGATTGTCTACAGTAATCAGTTGTGATCAGGCATTATGGGAGTTTGTTAGTTAGGAATTTCAAGAGATTTTCTGTATTTGTAACCACATTGCTTATTACTGGTGGAAATTTTGTCTCATATTATCCTGAACATAGTAAGGATGTTGTCACCCACATCATGGGTGAACCTTATAAAAAACTCATGTGTGCTTTTTTAGTATTTACAGTTTTCATATAGGAGAAGTGAGACTCTAAAGAACAAGGTTCCAGGATCTTAACCGGTCATAGTGGTTGATTTTAATAGAATAAATTGCAAAAGTAAATAACTGATTCACCCCTCCCCCTCTTAGTGATATATTCAAACTTGGACTCTTCAGAATAATCCTTGACTTTTTATTAAAAACCTTATAGGATTTAAAAGTGATAGGATAACCTAGGAAAATTCCTTCAGCAGCCTTTGTATTGAACTACCAAGATTGTCCTAGTTATTCAAGATGTAAACATTTCATCCAAAAACATTAAGATAACCAAAATTTGTTTTTTTATTATTCTATAATTCATAGAGTTCTTTATTCATGATATGAATTTTTAAAAACCCTATTAATAACATAGAATTTTTGTTAATAGATTCATCCCAAAATTAAGTAACCATGTTATATTCACACAACATATTTCTACCAATTTCTTATAAGGTCTTATTCCTCCTTTCAACAATACCATTTTTTAAAGTGACTTAGGGGCATATAATATATTTTTAATTCCATGTTTTGAGAAAAATTAATTGAACTTATGATTCTCAAACTCTCCCCACCCTCTTGGAATATTTTAAAAGAAACAATATTAGCGTATTTCCCATTTTTTACTAGATCATAGAAATTTATGAAAATAGTACAAGATTCAATATTAAGTCTTAAGAAATGAACTGATGTAAGTTTAGAAAAAACACTAACTAAAACCTAAAAAAGTGACTTTCAACCTACTCTTGAAGTTTTAGAAGGTCCAAATAGATCCATGTGGATCATTTCAAGTGGCATAAAAGTTGAAACCTCTTTAATTGGTTTGAATAATGACTTATGTTGTTTCCTCATTTGGCATGTATCACATAGTTTCTTTTTTTTCCAATTTAAGTTGAGAAAAAGCAGAAATCAAATTTTTTATAGATAATTTTCTTAAAAATTAGACATTACAATTTTCAATACCTTTATTCCAAATCTAAGATTCATTTACTTAATCATTCAAACAGTTTATATTTTGTTTACACAATTGAGTGTGTAAAAAATTTTAGTTATTGGTACCTAAAATTTAATTATTTTATATATAAAAATAGAACATTAATTGTTAAAATAATCAATATAAAAATTGTCATAAAAAGATGAGAAATACGTGTCTGGTTTTTATTTAAGACATTAACATAAAGTAATTTGTTGATGATGAGAGAAGATGGATCTCCAATATATCTAACTTCAATGATCTTTTCTTTAGCATTGTCACTGAATGTGATAAATCTTCCATCAATTATAGATAGTTAGTAGAAGTTAGAAAAGTCTCCACTCATATTCCACGAATAACCACTAACCATAAAACAATTTTTATTGATGTTAATATGTATTTCCTCGTATAAACACAAATTAAACAAGAATATTATTTAGTAATAAAATTCTATTAGAACAAATAGTGTTAATTAAAAAATATTTGGGAACCCAAATCTTTCTAGATATTCCATAATTATAATTAAATAAGCTTTTAAAAATAAATTTCTTCTTTACACCATAAATATGAGGTTCTATGAGATATATTTAAGTAGCATAATGATCATTCATTCCATATTGTAAACAAGTAATCTTATACATGTTTCTATTTTTGGAACTAGGCACAAAATAATTCTTATATAACTTCATTTTCAATCCATAATTTTATATGCCTTGTTTAGCTTTATTTTCTTTATTGTTACTAATAATTTGATTGAGATAATCCCCCTCCCTAGTAAATACATTGGTGGGTATTTTAAATATTTTTCTATAATAATTAATTATTTTATCTTTTTTCAATGGACAACATAACTAGAAGTAGATTCATCAAGTTTTGATTTTAGTTCATAAACCTATTTAGTTAAAACTTATATTTCATTAGTTACAATTTCATATGATTTCTTAATGGTATTTTTCTTTTTCTTTAAGGACTCATAGTAGTCTTGTAACATTGAAAAATATTTAAATATTTATAATTTTAATTTTTAGTTTCATATTCAGGTTCTGAAGAAGAATGGTAATTAGGTTGTTCCTCTTCTATTTGAGCAATAAAGAACATGTTTTCTTTTTGATTTGTTCCTCTTCATTGTCTTTTATATCTTTTTCTTGTAATCATATTTCTTTTGAAACTTCTTTTCTGATTTCTTCATCTCATTCAGCTGAGGACATTTTGGCATGATTTTCCAAAGATTCTTAAATTTGTAAAATCTTACTAACTTTGATTTTATATAAAAAAATTGTAATTATTAAAGAATTTCTTGAATCCTATTCTCTTATTTTATTTTTTTTTAATTTTCTTTCAAACTAAGAAAGTTTTCCATTGAAATCTAAGCAGCTTTATTTTTCTTCATTATATGAGTCTGATGATAATTTTCATTTGGATTTATTATCATCCTTAGGAGTATAAACTTTTAATTAAATTTTATCCTTTTTTATTATCTTTTTATCATTATCCTCTACCTTTGTTTCTACCTCATACCTCATAAGAGTTCTAATTAGTACTTTTGTCTTTATATCCTTGATAGGGGTCGATTGTCTAATAGAAGTAGAGATATCACTCCACATAGATGGTAATACTCTTAGAACTTTCAATTACTGATTTGGTTTAGGAATAAAATTCCACAAATCTGCAACTTCATTGACTATGTTGATAAGCCTTTCATTTATTTTCGTGATATTTTCTCTCTAATTCATTTATAATCTATAAAATTTAAGCTCAGTAGTGTTATACCTTAGTTATCTAATATTTTTAGTTATTTATTAAGCTATTGAAATAGTGGTCCACATTTCATGAGTTTTACCACACAATGAAAAATGATTGAACTCATCAAGACCTAATACAAAAATGATATCATTCATTTCTTTATAGTTAAGTTCATATTCAGCTTCATCTACAATATATAAAGTTTTTGGTTCACCCTTAAGAATTTCATAAGTCCTGAAAACTATCAAATAAAATTTTAATCCCAGGTTATTCAAATAGATAATCATTCTAGATTTACAGAAACCGTAATTTTCTCCATTGAAGTATGGTCCTGTAATCATAGACATTATTTCATTGAAATATTCCATTTTAGAAACATATAAATAGATATTTAGACTTTAACTGGAAAAGGATGAGAACTATAAAGTCACTTTCTTTGATACTATTTGTTTCCATAGTAGGTGTTTCACAACAACTCAAGAGAAGGTTGAATTGAGAACTAGAAAATCACATTCTTTTATACTAGTTTTTGGCCCAGTAGGTGTTGCACAACAAGTCAAGAGAAGGGTGAATTGAGTTATTAAAAAATATTTAAACTAAATACCACCGTCTTTGAAACTTAAATTATTTCCTTCACTCTAAAATAGATAAGTGGTGGAATATTAAAAAAGTATATAAATATCACAACACAATAAATTTATAGTTTTTGGGGGCATATAGATCCCCTAGTCCACTCCATTAATCACTCTCTTAGTGAGATTAGTGATTTTCACAATATAGTTCCTTTTATCGGGGACCTTAATAGTTGATTGAAAGTAACTATAACTTGTTACAAAAGGTTTCAAGATATTTTACTGGGAATTAAATTTAAAATGCCTATATTTGGTCTTTTCACACATATAAAAATTATTTTGGTCTTTATAAAGTAGATAGATGGATAAATTTTGCATGTTCATCACATCGTTGCAAGAAGAAACTGACTGATTATGAAGAACTCTTCCAGATAATGGATATGACTTCAAGAAGTAGATCTATAAGTTTTTTAGATATAGTCGATAATCATTAATTAATACTAGTAGAAGATATTTTCCTTTAGTTTCTCTAAAAAATCATGAAAAATAGATCATATAGTTTGCATGATAGTTATCTTAATCATAACAACAACACTACTTATATTTGAATTTGAACTCATATTTCACTTCAACAGTCTAGAGAATGTAATAATAATAAAAACATTGATTGACCTTTTTCATATGGTATTCTTATACAAAACTAGAAAATACAATGGTAGCCATTGACTTCAGGTTCATTCATTCTTCGGACTATACATGTTCTTGGAAATAAAAATAATATTTAAATCTCATTTTCCTCATTCGAATTAACATATTTTGAAAACAAAATAAAAGTTGGTTGTGGTCTTCACTTATAATACTAAAACAAGAATAATTTTCTTGATATTCTAATTAAATATTATAAAAAAATATCTTCATTGATCTTCATTTTCTTAAGATTTTTCTTCATAAAATTTTTCTTTATAAGATGTTTGTTCGTATCGCTTTATCTTAATCATAAGAGGTTCCTTCAGTTTGTAAAATTTTGACTTTAATCAGAAGATGATTCTTCTAAATATGATATTTTCACTTTAAAATATATATTAAGTCTCATAATTCTTTTCTCTTTTGATATAAATCCTTAGTCTTGTATGATATTTTGTTTCATATGATATTTAACTTTCATGATATAATCTAGAATAACAATTCCATAAGATAATTTTATTGGTTATATGATATTTTCTATATGTGTATGATATTTGATTTTTATATGATAAATTAATGTCAAAACATAGAATTTGTGTACTGTTTAGATTATAGGATATTTTAGTTTAATGAATATCTCATGTGTAATACTTTTTAGCTTTGTAGAATAATTCCTAGAGAAAATTTCCCTTTTTCTAGATATTTCTCTATCCTTTATATGATAATTAAATACACGAGACTCACATAAAATCCTTTGCTTTACCATATTATTAAGCTAAAGAGTCTTCTCAAAAGATAATTTTGGTGAGTATGATGTTTTCTTTGTAAGAAAAATCTTCAAGCCTAATGGCTCGTAACATATTTACATACTCATATGATATTTTCCTTAGAAAACCTTATTCAGTACTATAGTATGAAAAATTAAACTAAGATACTTCCAAATGAAAAAAATACTTAAGGAAAAATAAATTATTTTCCAAAAATCACATAGAATAAACTTACTAGAAAAACAAATGAGGATTTTTTAAGCATCGAAATATATGAAATATTGGGATATGTTGAAACAACATTAGTGTTTCTAATACATTTACATAAGGTTTTCATTACTCCTATGTTTTTTATTTACACTTATGTATTTTTTTTACTTTTATACATAATTTTTTATAATATGAAAGTTTTTCTTTATACTTTAGCACCATAGTTAAAGGGTTATTTGTTTTTTTTGGATAAATTTCATTCAGACAATTTTTATCTACTGATTTATTTTATGGAATATAGGAACATGATTTTAAAATCATTTCCAAAACCATCTTCTATGGAAGGTAATCAGATGCATGCATTAGAAGATAAATTTTTGGAAGTTCAATTTTTTTATTATTATCTTGAAAAAAAATATAATAGACTTATTATTTACATTACTTTGAATACTTTTATAAATTTCAGTATTATCATTCTATATTCTTTGTTTTTTATATCCTTTTATTTTGAAAATATTTTAAGTTATCTTTATGTATACTAAATTTATTATTATTTATCTTTTTAACAATATTATTTGGATAACTCCTTAAGAAAAGGAAGAGTTTTCTTCTCTTTTCTAACCATGTACAAAATGGTTATATTTTTTTATAAATTACAAAAACTAAAAAAAGATTATTTATTGAAATATTGATCAAAACTTATATGTTGCATAAAAATATCGAATGATGGTGGGAGAGATATATTCATTCAATAAGGAGATTAAATAATTAAAAAATTATAATAACTTTCATTTTATATTTTTAAGAAGTTAGATTTATGTAAGCCACAAGGATTTCTAAATTTTGATTGTTGTTGAATACTTTAACTGTCATTGATGAATTAATTTATTAATGATTGAGACCTTTGAAACTGTTTTAATTGTTTATGATTATCCCAAAAGTGGTGATATTTGTTTTATCTTTTTATTTTTTGAGACATGGTGTGATTATCCAAAATTATAGAGAATAAAAGTATATATATCATATTATTCATTTAAAATCAAAAAGGGAGATGTATATACCACATGGAGAAGTTGGGAGATAAAGGGATATCTCTATTTCTATTTTATTTCAATTTGTATCTTGATCTTAATTAGTTTTCTCTATTAATGGGTTTATTTTAGAAAATCATAAATGGGGAGAAATTGAATGAATTATAAGTTTTCCTGTATTTAAGTGGGAGAATTTTTTTCTTATGCGTGTTTTGTAAATTTTAGTTTTAAAGGGAGAGAAATGTAAGTCTTGTGGATGATAAACTTTGGGGGAGTGTTCTTATCGGAATTTACAGTGAGTTTTTATTTTATATTTTATTCAAACATACCTTTTTCATTCATTTTTTTGTGATTTTTAAAAAGGGGGATAATTTGAGTCAAAAGACTACTTTCATATCCTCTTTTTTGAAAATCACAATACATTCATGGTGAATTTGATTTAACATGAATTTATTTTTTGTGTTTTAAATGTGCATATTATAATTTCCTATTGTACATGTTTTGATAAACTGAATGGTATATTTATTTTACAGAATTATGTGAATACATATTTAATGTTGTGAAGTGCATTGAACACTTCATTAGAAGATAGAAATACACTCATAAAAAATAGTGTACCTTCGGATGTTTTTTCAACCAAACCCAAAGACCTTAGAAAGTTACCATTGAATTTTGTTACAAAAACATCTATAAATTCAACCATGGATTAAAGTATTGGAACATACATAGCATACAAATAACAATATTTTATTTATTCAATTATTTGTACATCATCTCATTTCTTTGGTCAACTTTATGTGTAAAATTTTCTCTAGTGTGTTAACTAAGAATATATATTATGTGACAACTCGTTATAAAATATCTTAGTTGTATTTTTGTATATTCATATTTTTATTTTATTTTTGATCAATGAGATTCTGATGATGAATTTTCTACTTCTGATCTCATTGATTGATGATACTTTAGAGCTATGAGTCTACTGTTTCCAAACATTTTTTCAATAAATTATAGGTTTCTTGGTCTTAATGCTGATCATTTCTAATTGAAGATGTGTTTAGGGATAGATATACTTACTACCAATGTTTCTATCAAATAATTTATAGGTGTTAAACTTAATATTTCCAAATATCTTAGTCAAAGAAGTTTTGATGTTTGTAACTTGTTTATACCTCATATTTGGTTAATAGATCCACCTGCTACTTTGGTTCAAAAGTGAATACTTCCCATGATTGAAAGTGTTTGGTAATAATATCCTTTAAAGGGTATTCATATTTTCATCTGATACTCTATGAATTGTTTTTATAATTTAATTGTATAGTTTTGATTGGTTTACTTAGCATATCGATTAAATTGTTTATCTTCTGAACATTTTATTTTTATTTTTTTTATTTTTTTATTTGAATACTCTGATTTATCAAAATTTATATCTTCTGGTTGTTTAACATTTTTAGTGGGTGGAAAATTATTTTTTACATTTACAGAAATATTTTACACCCCCCCCCTAAATCTTCAATATTGGTTACCTACTGGGACAATATTATTCCTTCATGTGATGAAGCAAAGGGTTCTAATAAAAAGGGGTTTATGCAGCAATTTACTTCAAAGCTCAAATGAATCTCAAATAATGGATTTGTACTTTTTATATTATATTATCTTATTCGATAAGAGATTTGTTTAAAAACAAATAATATTTATGAATAATATGATATTATGGATTTGATACACAAGGTTTATAATTTATCCAATTATATGGCATGTTTGAAGATAAGATAAGTACAAAAACATTTATCCTTGGTAAATTATCGTATCCAATATATTTTTTAAAATTTGAGGGAAAAGAGTTCTTACCACTCAATTATGATATATTTTAATGAATAAAGTATTCCTTTCATAATATTTATCTAAACACATAAAATTCTATATAAGATATTATTATCAATAGTTTATTTGTTAAATATCATCACTAAAGGAAATAACTATTATTTTCTAAATAGAAAATAGTTTATATATTAAAAATATATTTTAGAGAAATTATATATTTTAAGAGGCTAATGGGAGTATATATAGGTTTAGATATAGAAACCATCTTCAAGAAGTGTCCCTGGCCTTGCTCCATGGTTTTTCTTATAGTAATAATCTTGGTATCACTTTGGAATGTGTGGAGATGGATTCAACTCTGATAGTTAAATTCATGTCTATCCAACCACCCCTACACTAGAAAGTTGTAAATACTATTATAAAGTGTTCAAAACTTATTAATTTTCACATAATGATTAAACATACATGGAGGGAAAGAAATGTGGTTATGGACTCTTTGGCGTATCATGGTGATCCAATGAAGGGAGTTGGGATTTTTGATACTCTCAAATCTCTTCTATTTTCTTATAAAATAGTGTTCAATGGTTTTTCTTTAGTTATTCATTACTTCAGACCCCCTTAATTATTCTTCCTTTAGTTTTTGAAGATCATATTCTAAAATTTTAAGTTAGATAGATTATACCTTTATATTTCAATGTGAAAGTCACTTTATATCCTAAAATAGTTTATGATATGTCGATAAAGAATGATCATAATATAAAAAAATATATTTAAATTTATTATCAAATGATCTCGAAGGAAAATTTTTAATGGAAATTTCTTAATATAATGATGATGATGAACTTTTAAAGAGTTATAAGTATTTAAGTCAAACAAGTTATTAACATGGTAACACTTTATTTTGTGAAGTAAAAAAGTTTAAATGTTATATTTAAACTGTTTAACATGAAAATTATGAATCATAATATCACCATTATTCATTAAATAATTATTTATAGATATTACTAATTAAATAAGTTTGGTGGGATGTTTTAAATATAGTCGTATAGAGATGTGGTGTGAATTATATATATTTGTAATGAGTTTAAAAAACCTAAAAATTATATAAAACATAAGGCCTCTTTTGATATGATTATACTAACACTTATTAGTTATTTTGTTAGTATCCTTAAAGGAGTTAAAGAATATAAAAGGTATTATTTAATACAAAAAATTAGTCTCAATTTTATTATTATTTCTTATCGGTTTCATATATTACATGAAGTGAAATAAAAAATTTTCTCTTAATGTATGACTTTGATTTATCCCTAATTGATGATCATCAAGGAATATTATAGTTTTTGGATTAAGTTCTATATAAAGATAAATATTCACTCTTATGGTACAAAAAAGTATTTTTTTTATACTGGATAACTCGCTAAATTTACCATATTAATTATTGTACACTATTTATTTAGTATTACAAGGGATCATGTTTCATATGGAATCCTCTTAAAATTGGGTTAAAAAGATTCCTATAATGAGAACCATTGTTCTTTGATACAATTTTTATACCATCCTTTAGGCTCAGATAATCTAGGGGTGGTTGAGAATATTACTGATCATTTTATCAATTGATTTTTAACCCAAAAAGGGTTTTCTCTCATGTATAAAGAGTATGATATATTTTCCCTAAATTGAGATAAAATTAGAAATTTTATATCTATACCTAGATAAGATACATGTGATGTGAATATCTATTTGGGTTAGGGGCAAGTGATATACTCATCCATCTGGGTGAATGACATGTGATGTGTTTAATTGTCTATTCAGTTTATACTAAAAGAATCAAAGTTTTATGAAATAGATATATGGGATTTATATTCTCTATGAATCATGGTCACTCTATGTATTGGATAAAGTAATTATATTATTATTCAATCTTGTATATAATATAGTTGGTGCACATGAGTTTGGAGATATATGTGTTTGGTGGAGATCATGTCAGATCTCTTTGTAACTTTAGTAGGACCAAAGATTTTCTAAAGGTTGTTTTTTACATAAAATTAGGGATTATGGAATTAATTATTGTTTTCAATTCTCTAAATGGATCATGGGTCATAATTTAGGGTTGTGATAATAGGGATTAAGTTTTTTTATAAATTATTTGAACAAAACTATGAGAGTCACCAAAACAAAATTTTAAATGATTTTTAAAAGAAGCTTTGAATGAATTTTTAGAAATCATTGGATATGATATACCATGTGGTGAAAATAAATGATATGTTTTAAAAAAATAACTTTTGGACTATTTTCTAATGGAGTTTTAGATATAATTTCATGGGTTGTTATATATGATGTTATATAAGGTGATAGTGCTTGACTTCGTTTTGGATTTAGTGTAAGTGGGAGATTTTTAGAAATATATACTGAAACAAAACAATTAATTGTTTGATAAACCATTTCATGGTTTTTTTGTATAAACCACGACATAAAAATGGTCACTATGGCATGGTTTAGAGCATAGAAATGCATGTGTTATAAGATAACACTCAAATTTACTGGTCCTCTCCCACCTAAGCTATTATATTCAATTAGGTTATAATGTGATTATTATTAGAGGATTTAAAACATTCAAATGATTTTTTAAATATTAAATAATAAATTAGAGGATTGAATCATTTTTTTCAAGGGTATTTAATATTTGAAACATCTATGAGGTGTTTCATCAATATTCTAAACAAATGAGAAAAATTTCAGAACATAGGAAGTTAATATAAACATGTAAAATCCTTATATGTTGTGTGGAATTATAATATTATATTCATGATATAAAAACTCCTTTATATAAATCATGCCAATGCTCTAATTTTTCTTTAATCCTTTAACCAAAGGTTCTAGTAGACTATGTCTTAGAAAACAAATTGAAGCATTTTAGATTCTATTGAGCCCATGGATACCCTAAAAGGAAAGAGATTGTTGGTTTTTTGTTATGAATCTCTATTAATCACATGTGGAAGAGATTTTATAGATTGGATTCAACATATAAAGGGTATATGTATTTAATTTAATTTATTTAGTCCAAAATGAATGGATGAATCTCAAAAAAAAACTGTTTGATTGTTTTTGTTTTATTTGAAAAGGTTTTGTCCCCTCCAAAACCCTTTAAGGATTACCTCATAACATGATATTTTGCTATAAATTTCTTGATCAAGTCCTTTTATGGGTTACTTTTCAAGTTTTAGTGATCCTACCTCCACCTACCACTAATTTATCTAGTCACTCATGCTTTAATACCATTTTTTAACATATATCGTTGGTTATCCTAACCCAATACCTAAACTAACATTAGAAATGGTTTAAATCATTTTTTACATCATTATAGGTTTGTGTAGGTTCTAATGGTATCAATTAAATATGATGGTAATGATTTACCCCTTTAAAAACAATAAGTGTAAAATGGTAATTTCATCTGAAAATATGACATGATGTTTTTATAGATTATACATATCATGTCATTTGAAAAATAAAACTTCAAAATGAATAAATCTAACATTCCATAATATTTTAAAAATAAAAAACCAAACATTTAAATGTGGGGATAAATGATCAAAACGCATATAAAATATCCATGAATGATAAATGAATGTATGTAGACAACAAAAATATAAATAAATATAGAATAATGAGTCCTAATTAACTAATATAAATATATCATCATAAAACTTAAATAAAATAAAAATTTATCTCCTCATGACATATGAAAACTGATAGAATTTATGGGATATATCCATGCCCATTATCAGTAGAATAAAACAAGAATCCTATACCCAATATCCTACTAAGACAAAATGATATAATAAAATGATAAAAAAGATAGTTGATGTTCACATCACGGTCCATGATTTCAGTCTTCATTGGAAGTGAGTTTAATTGAGTTCCCTTAACAAAAACTAATGGTTTCTTTCCTCCAATAGTATCAATGAGTCATTAGTATCACCAAATTATTTGGTAGGACCTATTTTATTTGAATGGTGTTCTAGAACCTCATCTAAGGTAAATAAAAAACTGAGAGTTTGACATTGATTCAGCTATATGAGAATGATCTATTGTATCTCGGATGAAGTCATCCAATCATTTATATAGGAAATGTGTATCATATTCAAATTCTTGTTGAAGTTATTAATGTTACAAACATTATGAAAAGAAAAAACTATTTAGATGCTCATTCATTGATTAAGATAAACATTTAAACTCTTAACTTTTGGATTTATTTTACACATCATCACATGATGTGTTTAGAACCATAGAACATTTGATAAAAGTGTAAAAGTTTTCTAAATGGTATCTCATATCATTATCATATGCACTATGACATGGTATCATATACCACATGAAGATATTGGCCATGGTGTGGTAACTTTATTCATGTTATGGTCAATTCCTTATAACATAAAATATTATAATATCCAACTTTTACTAAATCCTCATAGCTTTTATACAAAAACTTCACAAATATTTTGAATCTATCCAAAATTATTTAGACATTATTATTATTATCTCTTTGTAATTTTATTTAAACAATTTTTACCAAAATTAATCCTTATTCTAGGACCTTATATGTGAGCCTATGGGACATTATAGTGTTGAGAAAACTATTTTTATCACATTTGGCACAATGCAGTTTCTTATATTGCTGGGTCGGTGGCCTCGCTTGAGGGATGGATATGCTGACATCCATCATCCATTCGTCTGTCTTCTTGGACGGATGGGTTCCTTGATTTGATTTTTCTAAGTGATTTTGGTCTTGTATTGTGTTGCATCAGGTTGAATTGTTGTAATTTTTTCACAAGCATTGTCGGGTGGGCGGCTCGTTTGAGAGATAGTTGTACTGACATCTATCGTCTAGTCCTCCCTCTGCATATTTATGTGTGTGGGAGGAATTCTCTACCTCATTGTGCTGTCAGCACGGTGCAACTGCTTGGTAGGGGGGCAACAATTTCACTTTGACAATCTCACTGCTGCAATTTCTCTCAGGGGGGCGATGAAACTCTCTTCTTTCTCTTTGAATTTTTCTTCTCATTGATCACTTTGGTTTTCTCTCATCCCTTTGGGTTGTTTCTTCTGGATTTATTGTCATTTTATCTGTAATGGGTTTCCTCTTTTCCCATTCTTAAAAAGTTGATTTGATTTTATATATTTTTGGGGATCTTCCCTCATTCTCAAATACCCAAATATTCAATATGAACCTCATGATTTTGTAGAATTAATGGTTAAGTTATAGGATCCACTACATTTTTATCTTTATCCACTCAATAGATCTTCATATCACCCCTATCAATGATCTATCAAATAATATAGTATTTTTAAAGGAAGTTTTTTATCCTTTGGTGGTATAGGGGTTCCATGGAATAATAAATAGATTTATTAAATTCATGGTAATGCTTAATTTCTCCTTTAATTCTAGGAATAACCCAATGTATAATAATAAGATTCTTGATCCAAACATCTCCCTTTGCAGTATCTAATGAGGTGATATACTCTACCATTATTTTCAAGTCCATCATGGCTTCTTTGGAAAACTCCTAACTAATAGTACCACCATTGAGAGAAAACATGGAAATAAATTGAGATTTCATATCATCTTTTTCAAATTGGAAAATAACATCAATTTAACACTTTATAATGAGATCATCATAACCTTTATAGACCAATAAAATATCATTACCTAATTTTAAAGTACTTAAGGATATTCTTGATAGTAATCCAGTGACTCACACCAGGATTGGATTGGTATCGACTTGTTATGCTCAAAGCATAATAGACATCAGGTTGAGTATATAGAATGGAATACAAGATAGATACTTTGGAATATGAATTCCATAAAACACTGATAAAGATCCTAAATATTCCTAATAAGGATCTTGAATCTTCATATCCATCCTTTACAACCCTTTATAAGGATATTGAATCTTCCTAATATCCATGTGACATAATACTAGTAAATACCCATTCATGGAGTTCTCCATGATAAACCAATTTATCATTTTACCAATATATGTGTTTTGAATCAATCCATGAAACCGATTTAATCAATATTCTTAGATATTCATACCCATTATGTAGGTTGTTTCACTCATGTATTTCATTGTGAATCACTTTCACAACCATGCATTTAGAGAATATAAAATCAGTATATCATTTTTGAAAAATAGTATTTCATTCACATAAAATTTCAAAAATAGTACAGCACTCTCACTAATCCACTTGTATATAAAATAATCATCCACATTCTTGATGAAACCAAACCCTTTGATTATATCATCAAACTTGACGTTCCAACTTTGAGAAGCTAAATTCACTCTATAAATAGTCTATTGAAACTTGTGAACCTTAGTATACTCATTGGAACTTCAAAACCTTTGAGTTATATCATATAAAAATCCTCAACTAAATTAATGTTATGAAAAATTGTTTTTACATCCATATAATATATATCATAATCATAATGAGATTTAATATAAGAAATGTCTGAATAGA
Source organism: Viscum album (assembly GCA_963277665.1). NCBI lineage: Eukaryota > Viridiplantae > Streptophyta > Magnoliopsida > Santalales > Viscaceae > Viscum > Viscum album. The sequence goes on from OY728130.1 coordinate 1,152,891,945, forward strand.
TTTTATCATTGCAACTAGAGGAAAGGTTTCATAATAGTCAGTAACAAGATTTTTTTTATAAAATTTAACTAAAAAATAAGCTTTATAGGTATATTTTCTACCATTCATACCATTTTTCTTATAAAAACTAAATTTCACCCTATGGGTGCCACCTCTTTATGTTCATCTACTGGCATGCGCGTCGCAACGCGTGAAAATTTGCAATATTTATTTACCTACTAACTACTGTAGAAGTGGCGAGTAGGGTCGAACCACAGAGAGAATGTGAGTAGACACTAGAAATGTCCTTTTGGAGGAATGTTCAGGCGGATGGGCTTTAATTGTGTGATTAACAACTAAGTTCTAAAAACTAAATGACTATTTTAAAAATGACTAATTAAATTAACTAAAACTATCTAAGTGAACTTAGCTATGAAAGAAACTGGCAGAGATGGAAGTGTCAGAGTCGTGATGTCCGTTCAAGTGCATGCAATGTCAATTATTTAATTCCCATATTTGAATATTTATTTATTCAATTATCACCGATTCCAAATTTAATCAAAATGTCATCTGGTCTCGTTCTCTGATGTTAGAAAACATTCTAATTTTCACACAAATTATTTATCATTTCGTTCTCTGTCCTGACAAATAATTTGCGCGTCCTTATAGTGCTGAATCACTTGGTGAAATACAATGACCCGTTTCTCACAAAGTCTAAGTATCTACCTACGTTGGGTTCGCTCACATGAGATTACTTATTAAGTATCACTCATGTCAGTTTGAAGGAGAGCGCACACAAAATATTAATTTTCCAATTAATATATTTATTTATTCAAAATTCGATTGCGCGCTTGATCAAATTCCGGATAAATAAATTCTCGGATGAACTCCCGTTCGTGATTACTTATTAGGTATCACACGAACGGGCACCAAAGCATGTGTGAAGGGCCCAAATGATAATTAATTTAAACGCATATACAATTAATTAAATAAACATCCTAATGAAATTAATTCAAAAGGCAATCAAACGTAAGAATAAATTAAAGACATGCATTCACCATCACATTTATCACAACTCCAACACTAATGAATTAGCCCGCCATCACGACGACACGGCGCATAAAATAATAAATAAAAGATATCACCGTGCTCGTGTCATTGTTTTGGTCACCACGAGATGCCGTCAACGATCGCAAAACAATAACCATCGCTCCGCTCCGTGCAGTCGCTGACGCCGCACCCGAATCAAACCACCGCGTCGCTGAAAAATATGTTTTGATCTGCGCTCGCTCTCGCCGTGTGACGTGAATCTCCGGAGGCCAAGAAAATTTCTACGCACGTCGATGAGAGCTTGCGGCTGCTTGGTGTACCTGTTGCACTTGAAATGGATGAGAAGTGAAGGGAAGAAGTGTAGCGGCGGCAGGGGTTGCGGATGAGAGGCGGGTCCAGCGGGAGAGAAAGGGGAGAGGGGGGTGGCGGGTCCAGCGGGAGAGAAAGGGGAGAGGAGTGCGGGTTAAAAAATAGAGGGGATGGGGGGCTGCGTGATAGGTAGGCAGGGGGGCCGGTTAATTGGAGAGAGGGAGTGAAAGAAAAGGGGAGAGTGAATTAAATGGGTTGTGGCATGGGTGATTTGAGAGAAAAAGGGGAGGTTGGCGAGGGAATAGGAGTGGCGTGGAGGGATAAGGGAATGAGGGGGAGATTGGAGAGAGAAGGGGAGAAAAATGGGGAGGGAAGAGGCGTGGAACAGGGGAAAGGGTCAAAGGGGTGGGGTGGTGCGTGGGTAGTTAGGGTAAATAAAAAAAATAGAATAAAAAAAATGTTAAATTCAAATTAAAAAAAACTAATTATCTAATTAAGTTTAAAAAAGTGATAAATAATAATGTATTAATGCACATGTAATTAAATATAATATTACTATTAAATATAATAATAAACTAATAACAAATACTATTTTATTAATGCAATAAAATAATGAAATAAAATACAAATTAAGATATACATACTAATAAAAATTAATAAAATAAACTAAACTAAAATTAGTGAAACTAATAATAATAATAATATAGTGTTAAATATAATATATAAAATTAATACAACTAATAAAAATACTAAATTAGTAATATAAGTATATAAATTAACTAAAAATTATCAAAATGTTTAAACTAATACAAAACTACAAAAATAAACTAAAAATATAGAAAATCTTTAAACTAATTAATTAAAACTATGTTAGAAAATTATAAAAATACATGCGAAATCCATGTACATCAAATCCCCCACACTTAAAATTTTGCACTCCTGGGCAAAACAATCAAAAAGAAAAAACAAGTGGACCCATAGACAAATCAAAACATCAAAATTACATGTTCAAAATTTTTCAATCTCTTTCCTCATAATATATCATGCTTCATTTAAAACTTTAGTTTCAAAAACAATTTTTCTTTCACTTGCATTTTTTCAAAACAAGTATGTGCACTCATCAATCATGTGACCTACCTTGCCATTACACTCATCGCTCAAAAAGATTTGATCAAAGTTTTTCTCAGTTCTCATGCACATGCATGCTTAGCATAGGCTTGCCATGAATTTCACATCTCCACTAGTGGAAATCAAAAGAATGTACCAATCTCAAGGACTTTACATGAGGTTCAAATGTTTCTGAAGCTGTGGGACGGTGGGTTAAAAAAATATTGACATCTTTTTGGTAAAAAGGAGGGCTGAATCTTGAAATAAATGCATGATTAGTCAATCTAAATGTCTCCCTCAAACTCTCGCTCCCCCACACTTAAAACACTGCTTGTCCCCAAGAATTTGATAATCCAATGTTTCGCTCTTTTTTTTTTTACACAACTCACTCAAATAAGATGGGTAGGAAAAAAAAGTGACTATCAGTTCCAAAACCCCATGAAATAAATGTAAGACAATAATCCCAAAGAAAGGTACACAAGTAGTGTATACGATGTAACATCTCAATGAAGGTAGGTCATATAGAAAACTTTCTAGTTCCTGGAGTAATCGATCATCACTTTGATTGGTATCCCCAAAAGGGAGGGTTACCGCGTAATGACCACCAATGTACTCATTGTTGGAACCAAAAGGATTCTATATTCCTATATCAAAATATCTATAATGAATGTGGCTACTGTGAAAAATAACTCATATGATCAGGATGGGATAATGTCAATCCATGTACATCAAATGACTCACTGCCCCTCGAAGAACCCTCTCCATGAGTAAGTCTCTATCCCCCACACTTAGATTGTAATCATCATGCAAAAATCCAAGAAATTGGTAGGGAAGGGTATCGGCTTGGGCTCATCCTAAAAGGCTCCTGCATGGCTTCTAAGGTCTATACGAAGGAGAAAATGTTTGGGTGGCTCAGTGGGTCAACGAGGCTAAAATATCAAACAGATGCCTCGATCATTTTAGTACAACTTTCAAAAATTCCTATCGCTTTGATGGAAAAACATGGCAAGTTCTAGAAGACAAAACATGGTTGAGATTCCCTCAAGAAATAAGAGAAATAAGAGATGATTGTAAAATAGCTCAGAGTCCTCACGGGTATGGAAATATAATTTTGGACAGCACAGATGATCATGAGTGCGAATAAGTGTAAAAAATATACAAGTTTTTGAAAAATATTTTCGAAGCATGAAATAATATCAGCAATAATCTAAGTCATGAGAGAAAGGATCAGATAATTCCAAAACAAGAATCAGGTGCTCAAACTGCCTAGGGACACAAGTGGTATGTTCCCAACAGTGTTGCGACAAGAATACAATAGCTTTTATGTGGGTTCATCAATGACAGGAATGTTAGTTTTTTATTTTTTATTTTTCAAATGTTTTTTGTTTTGTTTTTTTTACATGGTGTTTTTGGAAGCATAAAATATGGAAAAAAATAGAACACTTCCCTGTGTAACTGCAGATTGACACGGAGAGGTTGTTTGTATCCGATGAAGCTCCAGAAATGGTATACCTGTAAAACCTACACATTGAAAACACGTACTCACATAATATCAAAGAAGTCACACCATAATCAAAATCATGTGGATGATAAAAATATTTATGATGAATTTAAATCCACTGCAGTTTCAGGAGAAAAGAGATTGTGGTAAATGCATGCCTTTTTATTTTAAAATAAAACTAAATGAAATGAAATTAAATGCAGTGAAAAGAAAACAACAAATGATGGGTTGCCTCCCATTGAGCGCTAAGTTTACTTCGTCTTCAGCCAGACGTTGTTGAAACTCCACTCGGGTCAAACGGAAATGTAAACCATGCATCTGCTTCTTTTTCAGTAGGAGTGTGGAATCTATTTGTTGAAGATGAGTTTATCCTGCAAGCTGTACAAAATCTCAATGGAATCTTGTTAGAATAATGGATTTGTGGAATGAAATGAAAATATGCCAACTCACAAGGGAATGAATATACCTCACCTGTAGAAATACTCATTGAATAATTGAATTTTGGGCAAAGGTCGTCAATGGAAGGATCAAGAATATTACCCCCTTGAACATACACAGGTGAAAAAGTGCCCTTACTAGACTCCTTCAGTGGTTCGCTTATATCCATCACATCCTTGAATGCAGTATCTGGGTTGATTATGTATCCCAATTCATTTTCACAGCCAACTACTAGCACAGGGAAATCTATTGGTTTCCAACTCAATTCATGCTTGATGGTTTCATTGATTGTGCCATGGTCAAAAATATTGTTAGCATATGTGGGTATTTCAAGTGAAGTGTTTTTAACCTTGACGCATGGAGCAAGTGACGTGAGATCAATTGGAGCAGATGACTCCATTGTATCAAGAATGACATCTTTTTCAATATTTTCTTCTATACCACCCTCATCATAATTCTCTGTAGGCACATGTGCCATCACAAACTCAGGATCCTCCAACCAATCCCATTCTTCCATTGTTTCTAGAAAATTATGAGTGTTATCTACCACCAATGCTGATTGATTCTTCAACTCCAGAAATGTTTCAGAAATCTCCATTTTAGAAAAAGTTTCGGACTCACAATTATTTTCAGAAAGAGGTGTTTTGGTGTCATTTGAAGTTATGTCCTCTTGAGTGTGGCAATCTATTGTTTCTTGGTTCGATTCTGAATCTATCATGGTAAAGAATGGTCCTAGTTCAATGTCTTCTTCATCCTCAAAAGGTGTAGTTTGATATACATTGAATGTGTCCTTTTTCACTTTGGGATGACTAGGTTGTGAATTCACAGAAGAATGACATGAAATCACATTTTCCGAGGGAACAATATGTTCAACAGGGCGGAAGACCAAACTCTCATATTCTTCAAATGCGATTAGATTGGAAGAATTATATTGTGACGGATATGAGTCATCACTTGGATGAAAATAAGGAAGGTCAATCTCATTATCAGACTCAGAACATAGATGTTGTTCAAATGGAACCTCAATTGTACTCTCCTCAAAAGAATTGTTTTGAATTAGATCATCAAGTGGTAATGAAGCAGCTAGTTCAGAAATATGATTTATTTGATTTACTAAATTCTTCAATTGATTTTCTAGATCTTTTGTTGAGGAAAGCAACTTTTCATTGCGTTCATCTTGAAGTTCAAACCTCTGATTTGTCTCAGTGATAGCACAATGCAACATGTGCTCAATTATTGAATCATTTGTTTGAAATGAATTATCAAGTTCTAAATTTTCAAGAATGCATTGACTTTGAAAATGATCAACAGATGTACAAGGACTTGTTTCATAGCATGGTGAAATATTCTCATATGGATCATAGCATGGACTTGAATAAAGATCATTGAAATAAACGGGATTACCTGGATAGCTCATGTGCGGTGAATCATTATACGTCATACCTTGAGTTGGGTCTGCGTAGGGCGGGTACTGGTTGTAATTGTGTGGTGCGGCCCACATCATTTTGAACTTCTAGGTGTCTTGAAAATCCCTGCAATGAAAAATTCTCAGAGTAGTGAACTGTTTTTTTTTGTTTTAGTTTTTTTTTTAGTTTTTTTAGACCTAAATCACTCTTTTAAAGGAACTCCTAATTCTACTATTCTCCCCGGCAACGGCGCCAGAAATTTGGCACGCGCGTCACAACGCGTGAAAATTTGCAATATTTATTTACCTACTAACTACTGTAGAAGTGGCGAGTAGGGTCGAACCACAGAGAGAATGTGAGTAGACACTAGAAATGTCCTTTTGGAGGAATGTTCAGGCGGATGGGCTTTAATTGTGCGATTAACAACTAAGTTCTAAAAACTAAATGACTACTTTAAAAATGACTAATTAAATTAACTAAAACTATCTAAGTGAACTTAGCTATGAAAGAAACTGGCAGAGATGGAAGTGTCAGAGTCATGATGTCCGTTCAAGTGCATGCAATGTCAATTATTTAATTCCCATATTTGAATATTTATTTATTCAATTATCACCGATTCCAAATTTAATCAAAATGTCATCTGGTCTCGTTCTCTGATGTTAGAAAACATTCTAATTTTCACACAAATTATTTATCATTTCGTTCTCTGTCCTGACAAATAATTTGCGCGTCCTTATAGTGCTGAATCACTTGTTGAAATACAATGACCCGTTTCTCACAAAGTCTAAGTATCTACCTACGTTGGGTTCGCTCACATGAGATTACTTATTAAGTATCACTCATGTCAGTTTGAAGGAGAGCGCACACAAAATATTAATTTTCCAATTAATATATTTATTTATTCAAAATTCGATTGCGCGCTTGATCAAATTCCGGATAAATAAATTCTCGGATGAACTCTCGTTCGTGATTACTTATTAGGTATCACACGAACGGGCACCAAAGCATGTGTGCAGGGCCCAAATGATAATTAATTTAAACGCGTATACAATTAATTAAATAAACATCCTAATGAAATTAATTCAAAAGGAAATCAAACGTAAGAATAAATTAAAGACATGCATTCACCATCACATTTATCACAACTCCAACACTAATGAATTAGCCCGCCATCACGATGACACGACGCATAAAATAATAAATAAAAGATATCATCGTGCTCGTGTCATTGTTTTGGTCACCACGAGATGCCGTCAACGATCGCAAAACAATAACCATTGTTCCGCTCCGTGCAGTCGCTGACGCCGCACCCGAATCAAACCACCGCGTCGCTGAAAAATATGTTTTGATCTGCGCTCGCTCTCGCCGTGCGACGTGAATCTCCGGAGGCCAAGAAAATTTCTACGCACGTCGATGAGAGCTTGCGGCTGCTTGGTGTACCTGTTGCACTTGAAATGGCCGAGAAGTGAAGGGAAGAAGTGTAGCGACGGAAGGGGTTGCGGATGAGAGGCGGGTCCAGCGGGAGAGAAAGGGGAGAGGGGGGTGGCGGGTCCAGCGGGAGAGAAAGGGGAGAGGAGTGCGGGATAAAAAAAATAGAGGGGATGGGGGGCGGCGTGATAGGTAGGCAGGGGGGCGGTTAATTGGAGAGAGGGAGTGAAAGAAAAGGGGAGAGTGAATTAAATGGGTTGTGGCATGGGTGATTTGAGAGAAAAAGGGGAGGTTGGCGAGGGAATAGGAGTGGCGTGGAGGGATAAGGGAATGAGGGGGAGATTGGAGAGAGAAGGGGAGAAAAATGGGGAGGGAAGAGGCGTGGAACAGGGGAAAGGGTCAAAGGGGTGGGGTGGTGCGTGGGTAGTTAGGGTAAATAAAAAAAAATAGAATAAAAAAAATGTTAAATTCAAATTAAAAAAAACTAATTATCTAATTAAGTTAAAAAAAGTGATAAATAATAATGTATTAATGCACATGTAATTAAATATAATATTACTATTAAATATAATAATAAACTAATAACAAATACTATTTTATTAATGCAATAAAATAATGAAATAAAATACAAATTAAGATATACATACTAATAAAAATTAATAAAATAAACTAAACTAAAATTAGTGAAACTAATAATAATAATAATATAGTGTTAAATATAATATATAAAATTAATACAACTAATAAAAATACTAAATTACTAATATAAGTATATAAATTAACTAAAAATTATCAAAATGTTTAAACTAATACAAAACTACAAAAATAAACTAAAAATATAAAAAATCGTTAAACTAATTAATTAAAACTATGTTAGAAAATTATAAAAATACATGCGAAATCCATGTACATCATCTACTAAGTTAAAAACATGGTTATTATACATAAATACCATCTCATATTTTGTGGTCTCTAATAATTTATTATAATCAAGACTCCTAATGGTGTCTCTATAGGTGGTAGGTTTATCACCAATGAAAATAACATCATTATATTTTCCAATAAGAATCCATATCTCTTAGGATCCCGATGAATCCTACCATACATTTATGTTCCTTATGTAACCTGAGTCATTTATTCTTCCATGACACTTTATGGAACTGACACAACTTCTATCTCAAGAAAACTTCCTTTTTATTAGTCTTGAACTTTTATAAGTATAAATTTCCTCCCATTCAATCCTTAATTAATGAAATCCTTCTCAAGTAAAGCACAATCTTAAGACACAAAAACATTATGTTTGGTAAGAGTATAGAATTAATATCTCTTTCTTTATTTAGAATAACAAGTAAATATGCATTTTTATTGAAGGATAAATTAGTCTAAATTCAAACATTTTAGATGTCAACATTGGTTCCCTATAAGCATAAAAACTTGTACATTCGATTACCTTTATATTAATGGTTTTGAGTATTAATAATATCTTATCACATGATGGGTGTTCTATTATATAACATTAATGTGAAAATGTATTTAGAGTTTTTATTAAATTAAATAGTCAAGCGATTCCCAACTATGATGAGAACCCTGAAGTTCAATAGAGATATTCTTAAATATATATTATATGGTTGGATTAAATCATCTGACTATATATAGATGATATAGGCTATCATTGGTAGGGTCCCATAATACATTGATATTTATTATCATTAATTTATCCCTTGGAAATATCCATGTGAGGAGGATTTTCATAACTAACTCGCTAGTAGGAAATACACAAGTTATATATGTCATTAGATATTCCTAACTGTGGAAATTTATAATGATGCTTAGAATTTAAGATTAATATTAATTCATATTAGGAGCCAAAAACTTTGATGTATTTTTTAAACCATAGTAAAAATATGTTCATGGTGAAGTTAGATATGTTGGGTTCTTCACAAATGAAATGGAATTAAAAAATAATTCAATACAGAATTTTCACATTTTTTCTATAATAGAGGATGATATATCAGGCCCGTTAATTGAAATGAAATGATCTGATAAGTATATGGATATAGAAATATGTTGACGATTTCATTTATGAAAAGTCAAAGAAAGAGATTTAGAGCATATAGGTTGATGACACAAGTGAATCAACCTACTTGAATAAGATATCAAGGAAAATGGATTTTATTACATGGTAAGTGTTTATGGAAGGTAGTCATAACTTTGACTTCTCTTTTTCTCTTTAGGGGCCATTTTTTTTGCTAAATAAAACTCTTGGTATGTGATTTGAACTTGTTTCTGTCAAGATGTGGTCCTATAGGGTCACACACAAAGTATATCCATAGGCTCCAGCAATTCATATAAATTGGGGTTTAGGATAAATTGAGACTCTCATGAGGACCATCGTGCATCCAAGTGAATAATATAATGTTAGTGAGTTCAATTATATTATTCCAGTTTTGAATAATGAGAATAAAATGTATTTCTAAAGGTAATCGTAGATTTATTTAATTATAAAATTGAATATGATAACATATTATTTTTCAAAACAAACATCACACCATTCATGGTTATTTAAATAATTATAGGTGTTATAATATAATTCAATAGTTTTTGGTTTCTCATGTAACATTTATTTATTTCACTAGGTAATGGTGAAATACTGATGACATATACGACATGTTTACTTAGTTATTCATGGTGGTTTGATCCAGTTTAAGAAGGTTAACTTATATAAGGGTTTAAGTGAAATTTTGGAAATCTAACCCTTTCTATTTAAGATCATTTTTATTCATGAATAGTTCTTGAAGGCATTTACATGAATTTGAGAATCTCACTCTATACTCACCCCTTATCTCAAGATTTTAGAGAGAGAATGATCAAGAATGGATCGATCCAAGTTTAAGGATCAATCATATGATCTTTTTCCAATCATATGAATGATTTAAGGCCTTAGATATTCCATACAAACACATGGGAATCAAATCATGACATTCATGGAGTTATCATACATGTGTGGATGATCTATAGGGAATCTTTTTTGGCATATTTAAACTATGGTAATCTAGAGAAGATAAAATATCGACAGGATCACTCTACCCCAATGAGGTACTATTTAGATTATGTTATATTACTTAGATTGATTCTCATGAGATCATTGTCATGAAATGGGAATCATTATACCAAGTCAATTGATTTATGATATATTCAATATTAAAAAAAATGAATCATGCATGCTTTCATGAATTAGTTGCGTTCTAAGTTCCTTCAATGGTATTAGAGTGATCATTTAATTATTTAAGTCAAAATTTTGATTAAATTTGATATGATTTAGAAAGAAGGTTTTGATATAGTCCCAACACTTTGACAATATTTTGATTAGTGTTTTCATGGAAAATACACATTCAATAAAAAAACATCAATTTTTTTTAAAAGATATATATATATATATATATTTAAGGGCTGGAAGGAAGTCTTTGGCGCACTATAGGCTATTGATGTGGGTTCGTTGCTGGTGAGGGGAGAAGCGGATGGAATTGGGGTTCCTTGTTTATTGAAACTTATATGGATAGATGAAATAATAAACATATATCTTAATGGAAGTAATCAAAGCCACCCATGTTGAAATTTAAGCCACCCCAATTAATTGGGAGGGTGGGTGGATTATGATTTCCCTATGTGGGTGCTGTCATATAATTAAAAAAAGTTATCGAATGTGGTTCCCCGCACATGGGGTGTCCCCTATAAAACCCATGGGTTCCCCAGTGGGGGAATGCAACCAACACCATACTCAGCTACCAGCCAGGTCACCTGACACAAGCCAGTCTGGGATGGGATAGTCCTAACCTTCCTAACTCATTTAACCAACTTTGGACCTATTTTCACTTTTAGGGACATGTTCATGGTCCGAAAAAACCCAAAAATCATAAATAAATTTCATAAATTCAATCTAATTTCCTGGAATTAAAAAAATTATTTCAATATCCACAATTCGTATTGATAATCTATTAAAATTAATTTAATACTATTTAATGTATTAAAAATTCCCTCAAGTTTAATTTTAACATTTTTTAATTTTTATTATAAAATATAATAGCATGTTAACTAATCATGATCGAAGACCAACCCATGAATGTTTATTATTATTTTATTTAATTTAATTATTAAATTTGAGTCTTAAAATGTAATGAATATTTTTTGTTTTAAAAATATGTGTATCTTCCCTCCCTATTTAAATTTTATAAGGGCCTACGTGTCCACATTTTAGTGATAAAATGTAATTTCACATCTTGAGTTCCCCTCAAATGTGTGTGAGTATACATGGTAAAAATCATATGTTTTTTCAATGACATGATTTGGGTTAAGATTCATCATAAAACAAAATAAGTGATATAAAAAGAAGTTTGATAGACACTGAAATATGAGTCATAAATGACTCAAGGTATTCCTCTAGGGTCTCAGTTGATCTATTATCATCATGATTGATCAACCACTAGATAAAATATCAAGATCAAACCATTATTTATTTTTGTCTTTCATGGTTAATTATGTGAATGTGTTGTCATTATAAGATTTAACAGGATAGTTAATGAGCACATGAAGATAAAAATTAATAATTTCATGATGAATTTTTTTATTTATGCATGGTTAAATATGTGAGTATAGTCACACTGTAATATGAATGATAAATATAACTGGACTTCGGTTACTGATAGAACTAGATTGATTATAGGTAAATTGTTTTATCAAGACATGGTCAATCGTGTAATAGTCTATGTCCCCCCCTGATCTGTTACTTTACTGGTTTTTGGTTGTTGGAGATGTTCATAGGAGGCTCAGAAGAGTTTGGAGAAGTTCAGTTGCAAAAAACTTGAAAATGAGAGATTACATATCATGTAACTTTATTACATGACGTAAAGTTTTGTTTCACATCTTGTCCAAGATGGTTCACAGTGTGAAATGTTTCAGGGTATAAAAAATAAAATAAATCAAAAAGTGACAGGCTTTTTATCAGAATCCAACTGTGGGGCATTACACAGCGTGAAAGGGTATTACACATCATGTAATACCCTGCTGCAAAAACTTTTAAGTGTTTTTTCAGCTGCTCGGGTTGTCAAAAACTATAGATGTAGTGACCCTTCTTCAACCCCAGGTGACTCAGCAACCCCTCTTTGTTGTTTTGAGAATTACTCCATCAAGGATTTATTCCTAGCTTCCCCCCTTTGATCTGTATCAATCCATCTTCAATATAAGGTGTGTTCCTCTTCTATTATTGTAGTTTATTCTGGTTTAGTCTCTTTCCCCTTTCGGTTCTTTCTGCCATGTGATGGAAGATGATCTCCCATGGTTCTAAATGGAATTTTCTTTAGTTTTTGTTTGTGCGGTGGTGTTGCAACATCCTCGGATGGATGTAGATCTTACAGAAGAGGTGATTGGAGATCCATTATGTGGACCGTTATTATGTGAAGATCATTTACACCCTTTCGAGGTAGGATTTCCTTTATTTATCTTAATTTTTTCATCATGTGGGAGGGGTCTAATTTTTCACCTTTGGATAAATATTTCTCCATTCTAATTGAAGATAAAGAATCAGTTAATTTAAATTAAGGGGTATAGGGATACGTTTTGAATGCTTTTACAACTGGATTTTGTTTCTGATATTGTGATTATTATAGATAAACTCTCTATTGAAAATTGTGGTTATTGGTGGATTTTCTTGCATTGGGTATTCATTTTGTGGTTGATTCTTGATCAATATTGTTTGGTATCACCCAAAAATTGAAATTGGTTAATAACATATATTCAGCTAATGAATGGATGCCCTGGGATCATACAGTTCTCTGATAACCCCTGAATTAAACAAGTGGAATTAAATAAGGGATGCCTTTTTAAATATGGAATTGAGTTTTCCCTTAGTACATGGGGTGATTTGATGTGTGGTATTGCTCTAGTTTGTGTTGTAGTAAAGTTGTGAGCATGGTTGTGTGTTGTGGAATTGATTGGGTGGTGTAATGGAATATCTGGTTGAGAGATTGATTGATTATGGAATGGATGAGAAGTGTTGTGCTGTGGGGCTACGAAACTAGTTGTGTGACAATGTTTTATCAGTTTGGGTTGTGATTTGGGGTTTGGTTTCATTGGTATGTGGCTTAAGCGGGATGAGTTTGAAGAAGGACAATAGTTATTGGTATGGTTAGTTCACCTAAATTTTCTCAATGAGTAATATGTAGAAATATTCACCTTGTATCTAGATATTGATATATGTTATATCATGGATGGGTGTTAAACATGGATTTTATGGAATGATGTGTTTTTAATGTGAATCTTCCTTCTTTTATCAGGGCTCTTCACCTCCTTAAAACTATGTTAACTATTTATGTGTTTATTGTTGTGGGTTGTGCTTGGTAGTTTCCCGGGTAGTGATGAAAATAAATAAATAATTTATTAATTAATAATATAATGTCTTGGGTTGGTTTGGTTTGGTTTGGATAATAGGAAAAAAATGGTTAATTAACCTTGGTTGGGGATATGAAATGGTTTTGTGGCTTTATGTGTAGTGTTGGGCATTTAGAGGTAGCATCAAAGTTGGTAGTGTTGTGAGTTGGTGGTTTGTTTGAGAACCCATAGATTAGGCTTGAGTGTTTGGTATCATGTGCGTATATAATTGTATTTTCCTTGTGATTTTTATACACACCCCACCCTAGTTGATCACTAAGTGCTGAACACCCCCATCATCACGGGGGATGGTGTCTTTTTGAAACATCGTGATGGGAGGATGGATGGTTGGCTACTAGCTCTTCCATGCTCCCTCTTCTAGGCGGAAATAGCCCAAGATTATTCAGTAAAGTTGTGGGTGGTGACGCTGAGGTGTGTGTGGGTGAGTTTTTATTTCCTAGATTTCTTTTGGATGAGATGAGTCATGCTTTCCTAGGTGTATTTGGGATGATATGCGTTATTCCTTCCTAGGTGTCTTCGAGATGAGGTTTTGGTCTGTGGCCCACATATCTACAGGCGAGATGTGATGTAGTTTGTGAACCAGGTGTTTGTGGGTGGGATGTGGTGTGGTTTTTGGGGCCCAGGTGTGTGTGGGAGGGTTTTGACATGGTTCTTTCAAAAGAGGTAGGAGTGCGATGAAGTTTTCTATTAGGCGAGAGAGGATAATCAGTGGCAAAGTGGTGCATGGTACCCTATCATCAATGTGAATTATATTAAATTAATTGAATTTCATTATTTAGTGAGCATGACTTGGTGAGTTTGGTATGGTTAGTATACATGTTAGGTACTATTTGGTTCTATTGTTTTCTCACAGGGGCATTAGTATGCTTCTATGACATGTTCACAAGAGACTTCAGTTTTCCTACTGAGTTTACCTGTATAATCACTCTATGTATATAAAACTATTTTCAGTTTTCTAGGAGGATTTCATAGACCGTACTGGACCCTACTAGCTTAGATCTTGGCAGTTAATATGTTTTTGTTTAGCTTTACTTTTGGTATTTACTTTAGAGACATTTTTATTTGTAACAGTTCTACTTTATTCATGCATATGAGATGGTTTTGGGCTTCTTTTATATGTGTCTTAGAGTTATTTTGGGGACAAACCATCTTATCTCTTAATCTCATTTTCCTATAAAGGGTATTTCCTCCCATTTTGTGAGAATTGTATGCCCTTTGTGCTAATGTCCATCCTGGGGCCTACTGGAGGTGGGACTTAAGGGTCATTATCTCCCTTTCTTCATTGATAGCCCAGGAGGGGCATATTTGGAGGGATGGGGTCATGAAATAATGGTATCAGAGCTGATGGTTGAGATATAGGATGGATTTTGGGGTTAGGATTAGTGAGGATTGCATGGTTTGGTAGGGAAACAGTGTCAGGTGATCTTGGTGTCTGGCATAGTCCAGAGAAGACTGGCCAGGACATGGAATTTTAGGGGCCCCCATGATCCAAAGTAGGGACTCTGATCCTACCTAATGACTAAGTGAGGATACACCATTTGTAGTGTAGATATCCTAAGAAAGGTACGTGAATCATAATGATTTGTTTATTGTTTGGATGGGGTAGTTTTGGGAAGGTTTAAATGAATAAAAAATGAGTTAAAATGATTATTAAATAAAAATTCCACACTACTCAGTATTAGTAACTCTTTGTTTACTTTTCATTTATGGCTCCTGGTCATCGTCCACTTGTAGATCAGGCAATTAAGGCTTGTCAGGCTAACCTGATTGATTAACGGAGGGTTGATCCAGTTGAGTAGGATGACCAGTGGTAGAGGATATTGTGTGATTTATAATGAAAGGCTTTGGGAAAGTATGAGGCAGTGTTTCAAATATGGATATAGAAATATGTATTAAGGAGCTTGAGATCACCTTCAATTTGATCTGGGCCCCTATGGAGTACTGGGTGCCTTTGAAAGTTGGTCATATGTGAGGAGTTGTGCGTTAGTGGTGGATGCTTTATTTTGGGGAGAGGAAGGAAGTAAATGTTTTTTGGGTTGACTTTGAGAAGGAATTCTAAGAAGAGATCCTTTCATCGACCATGAAGTCTGAGAAGAGGTAGGAGATACTCTCCATTTAATAGGGGAGTATGTTAGTGTAGGATCTTGGGATCAAGTTCATGGACCTCCTTCATTTTTCACTAGACCACTTTTCTGATGCGGAGTATCATGAAAAACATCTTGAGGAGGTTATCTTCTCTTCAATCTAGTATGTGGTTACTCATTTTACATTGCCAACTTACTTGGAGGTTCATAAGAAGGCATAGGTGATCGAACGGATTCACTCGCAAGGAGGTCCACCGTGAGAGGGGATCTGGTAGAGTTCTTTGAGAGGTAGGGTTTCCAGTGGAAGGTCTCAGTTTCCAAGAACTTAGAGGTTTCAACCGGTAGGGATTCGACCTCAATAGATTCCTTTTTGGCCTTCTAGTTCCAATGGTTTCCATTCTATTCCTATGGGCTTGGGTCCAAGATGTTTCTTGTGTGGAGTTTGTGTTCATATTCAGAACTTGTGTCCAATAGTTGTTCGGGCTCAGTATAGTGAATATGGACTGGTTGAGCGCCAGCCTCAGTAGTAGTTTCTAGTCAGGCCGTTTCAACAGTAGGGGTAGTAGGCTCATGCTCTGTCAAGGGGATATGGAGCAGGTAGAGGTCGACCTCAGGATGTTCCTCAGGCTCAGGGACCACAACCCAGGGATCGTTATGGAGGTGGTCTTTAGTATAGATGCATAAGACACGGGCATGGTCAGTATCATGCATCATAGGCAGTAGTTTCAGTATGGATAGAGGTCATTAGAGGTATGATCAGTTTTTTAGTAACATTTATTGTGAATTGTTTGATTTAGGATCTTCACACTTCTTTTTTGTAGAAACTCTATCCCATTATTTGGGACTAGACATATAAAGGCTTCACATGCCCCTGGTGTTGAGTACACCAGTCAAAGGCCAAACTAGCTTGTTTGATGTGTGCCGGGGGTATAGACTGATGATGGGACCACATTAGTCCCATGGGGATCTCTTTTTACTATGGATTAAACCATATAGTGTTATCCTCAGCATCTACTAGTTTTATTCCATGCATGTCATTATCGACTATTCCATAGGATAGTCGTGTTTTCAGACATAGATGTTCAACATGCGGTTTTTGCTAGAGAACAGAGTTTTCAAGTGAAAAATCAGTGTGGGAAGGATGGAGTTTATTCAAGACTACGATTTTGAGATCTCTTACACTTCATGAAAGGGTAATGTCAGGGCCAATGCCTTAAATAGGAAGTCACATAAGGGGTTTGTTCGGGAGTCTGTGGATTCTTGGAGAGTTATAGAGGAGTTGGCATCTTTTCACTTTAATGCATGAGTGGATGGCACTAGGGGTTGTTTGTTTCATATGACGGGGCAATATTATATGACGCAGGAGGTGGAAGAGTCTCAATGGTGAGACTCAGAAGCATAGTTGTTGTGTGATCGTGTTGGCCATGGTGATGCTCTGGAGGGATGGTTGTAGGATGGTAAAAATCAGATGTTGTTCTGCAGGAAGTTTTTTGTTCTAGTGGCAATGCATGATGGAGTCCTTCGTGAGTTTCATAGATCACCTTTAGTGGTACACCTGGGAGTTTCTAAGATGTTCCATGGTTTTAGGATGCAATTTTGGTGGCCCAGGATGAAGTTGTAAATGGAAGAGTTTTTGGCGAAGTGCTTGGTTTTCCAATAGGTAAAAGATGAGCACTGTGTTCCCGATCATTTTTTGCAGCCCTTAGATGTTATCGAGTGGAAATGGGATGAAATATTGATGGATTTAGTCATAGTATTACCTAGAACTTAGGGTGGATATGATGTTATCTGGGTAGTAGTGGATCAGCTGACAAAATTGGCTCACTTCTTTGCAATCAAGGAAATGGGTGTAGTGGATGCCTTGGAAAAAATGTACATGGGTGAAGCGGTGCGGTTTCCTAGAGTTCCAAAATCCATTTTCTCATATTAGAAAGAAACTTTTACCTCATGATTCTATAGGGGATTAAATCATTCATTTGGACCCAATTATGACTTTAGACTTCCTTCCAGCCTCAGACAGATGGGAAGACCAAGCGGACTATCCAGACGCTGGAGGACATGTTGTTAGCATGCATCTTAGACTTTGGAAGATCTTAGGTGAGACACCTTCCTTTGGTATATTTTTTATTAATAATAGTTATCAATCTTCTATTTTAATGTCCCCATTTGAAGCTTCATATAGGACACTATTTCGTTCACTTTTTTTTCTAGAAATAGGTTGGGGAGATAGTTGTTTCTGGTCCTGATGTGGTGTAGAGCACAATTGATAAGTTTTAGCTAGTTTGTGAAAGGATGAAAGAAACGCAAGACCAGAAGAAGTCGTATACTGATTTTAGGAGGAGGGAATGGAGTTTGAGGTTGGGGACCATGTATTCTTTAAGGTTTCCCCACGACATGGTAAGTAGAGGTTTTTCAGAGGGAGTAAGATTTATCCTAGGTTTTTTGGACCCTCTAAGATGTTGGAGTGAGTTGGTGAGGTGGAATACTAGTTGGTGTTGCCACCATAGTTGGAGAGAATCCATGACGTCTTCCACATCTCTCATCTTCATCAGTATCTACATGATGACTCCCATGTTATTGACTGCGAAGAGCTGGATATCGAGGATGACACGACGTTCATGGAGAAGCCAGTGGAAATCCAGGATTGTCAAGAGAAGGCGTTATGTGGTCAAACCATACCCTTGGTTCGTGTGTTGTGGAGGAATGGTGGTCAGTAGGAGATTACTTTGGATTGAGAAATGCATCTGTGTTCCCAGTACCTAGAGTTTATTTGAGTTTTACCTTTCTCTGTTTTGTTTGAAATGTAATTTTTGAACCTTATTTTATAAGATGATTTATTTTCCTTTGGTTTGATGTGTATGTGGTGTGGTATGTAATAAATTCTTCACATACAAAGAGGGGAGGACTATATTCCTAATCAATATGCATTAACTGTGACGTGATTAAACCTGTTCAGGCAAGTCAGTGTCACCGAGATCAGATAATATCTTGACATGGAGGATGGAATTACCAAATTCTTGTTTTTGGGACAATGCAGTTTTTCGGCCACAGTGGTTGTTGGTTTGGACTGTGTGGAACTATAAATGGTTGAGCGTTGGTTATGTGCAGTGTGGTTGTGTTCATCTGAGTTTATGTGTTTGGCGAGTGTTAGTTCTTGAGAAGTGACAATATCCTTGAGAGGTATATCATGGGTAGTTGTTCAGACCCCTTTTTCTTCTGGGTTTGGTTTTAGATTCATGAGGGTGAGAAATGTTTGAGAGGTATATGATTTAATGATCTATGTCCCCCCTGATCTATTACTTTTCCAGTTTTTGATTGTTAGAGATGTTCAGAGGTGTCTCAGAAGAGTTTTAAGAAGATCGGTTTCAAAAATATAGAAGAACGGGGATTACACATTGTGTAACTATATTACACAATGTGAAGTTTTGTTTAATGGCTTGTCCAAGCTATTTCATGGTGTGAAATTTTTCAGGTTCTAAAAAATAAAATAAATAGAAAGGTGATGGGTTTTCCAATAGAAGTCGATCGTGGGGCATTACAATGTCTGAAAGAGTATTACAAGTTGTGTAATACCCCACTGCTATAAATTTTAAGTGTTTTCCCAACCACTCAAGTTATCAAACCCTATGGATATAGCAACCCTAGGTTACCTGGTGAACCCTCTTTGTCATTTTGAGGATTCCTTCATCAAGGAATGATTCCAAGTTTCCATCCTTCGATCTGTAGTTAACCATCTTCAATCTAAGGTGTGTTCTTCTTCTGTTCTTGCAGTTTCTTCCAGTTTGGTCTCTTTCCCATCCCATTTATTCTTTACATGTGATGGCAGATGATTTCCCATGTTTCTAAATGGGATTCTCTTCGATTATTTTTGGTTCAG
The DNA here is from genome assembly GCA_963277665.1 of Viscum album. Lineage (NCBI taxonomy): Eukaryota > Viridiplantae > Streptophyta > Magnoliopsida > Santalales > Viscaceae > Viscum > Viscum album. The sequence goes on from OY728130.1 coordinate 1,152,911,568, forward strand.
TGGTACTACAACATCCTTTGATGGATGCATATCTTGCAGGAGAGGTGATCAGAGATCTGTTGCATCACACATTCTTGTGTGAGGATCATTGACACCCTTTCAAGGTAGAATTTCCCTTGTTTCTCTTCATTTTTTCATCATTTTGTAGGGATATACTATTTTTCACCTATGGGTAATGATTGTTCTAGGATTATTGAAGATAAAAATTAGTTAATAGAAATTAAGGGGTAGAGGTATTCATTTTCACATGCTTTTACAGCTGGATTTTTTTGTGATATCGTGATTATTACGGGCTAAATGACCCATTTGAAAATTATTGTTTTGGATGGCTTTGCTTACACTAGGTATGTGTGTTGTGGTTGTTTCTTGATCAATATTGTTTAGTATCACCCCAAAATGGAAATTGGTTAATCGCGTATATCCATCTAATGAATGGATTCCCTAGGATCATATAGTTATGTGATAACATCTAAATTAAACAAGTTTAATTAAATATGGGATTCCTTTTTAAATATGTAATTTTGTTTTTCCTTAGTACATGGGGTGATTTTATGTGTGGTATTACTGTAGTTTTTGTTATAGTATGGTTGTGAGCACAGTTGTGTGTTGTGGAATGGCTTGGGTGGTGTAATGGAATCTCAAGTTGGGAGGTTGATTGATTGTGGAATGTATGAGAAGTGTTGTGCAAAGGGGCTGTGAAACTAGTTGTGTCATAATGTGTTATCGGCTGGGGTTGTGAGTTGGGGGTTAGTTCCATTGGTATGTAACCTAAGAGGGATCAGTTTGAAGAAGGACGATAGTGATTGGTATGGTTAATTCTCTAGAGTTTCTCTATGGGTAACATGCAAAAATATTCATCCCATATCTAGAGATCAATATGTGTAATATCATGAATTGGTGTTAATCATGGATTTTACATAATGTTTTGTCTTTAATGTGAATCATTCCTCTTTTATCAGGAATCATCACCCTCTAAAAACTGTGTTAACTATTTCTATGTTGCTTTTTCTGGGTGTGCTTGGTAGTTTCCTGGGTAGTGATGAAAATAAAAAATTGGTTAATGAAGCTTAGAATGTCTTGGGTTGGTTTACATAACAAGACAGAAATAGTTAATTAACTCTTATTTCGAATATGAAATGGTTTTGTGGCTTGATGTGTGGTGTTGTGTATTTCGTGGTAACAACAAAGTTGGTAGTGTTGTGAGTTGGTGGTTTATCTAAGAACCCATATATTTGTATTGAGTGTTTGGTATCATATACGTACATACTGGTATTTTCCTGTGATTTCTATACACACCCCCACCCTAGTTGAGAACTAATTGACGAACACCCTTATTTCCATAGGGGAGGGTGTATTTCCCAAACATCTTGGTGGGAGGATGGATGGTTGGACACATACTCTTCCCTTATACCTCTTCTAGGTGATGATAGCCCAAGATTCTTTGGGCATGTTGTGGTTGGTGAGGCTCAGGTGTGTGTGGGCAAGTTGTGTTTTCCTTGGTGTCTTCAGGATGAGATGAGTTGTGCTTTCCTAGGTGTCTTCGGGATGAGATGTGTTATGATTTACTAGGTGTCTTCGGGATGAGGTTGTGGTTTGTGGCCTAGTTGTCTACGGGTGGGATGTTATGTGGCTTGTGGCCCAGGTATATGCATGTGTAATGTTGTGTGGTTTGTGAGGCCCAGGTGTGTGCGATCATGTTGTAATGTGGCACTTTCAGAAGAGGTAGGTGCGCAAGGACATTTACCATTAGGAAAGAGTATCTAATTAGTGGGAAAGTAGTGTGGGGTACCATATCATCAATGTGAATTATATTACATTAATCAACTTATGTTATTTTGTGAGCATGAATTGGTGATGCTGGGATGGTTAGTATACCTGTTAGGTGATTTTTGGTTCTGCTGTTTTCTCACAGGGGTGTTAGTATGATTCCTTAACATGTGCATGATAGACTTCAGTTTTCCTATTGAGTATAAGTGTATTCTCACCCTACATATATAAAACTATTTTAAGGTTTCCAAGATGATTTAGCATACCATGTTAGACCCTACTAGCTCAGATCTTAACAGTTGTTGTGTCGTTGCTTAGCTTTATTTTTGGTGTTTACTTTGAAAATTTTTTATTTGTAACAGTTATACTTTATGCATGCATATGGGATGATTTTGGATTTATTTCATATGTTTCTTGGAGTTGTTTTTGGGATTAACCATCCTATCTCCCAATCTATTTTTCCTATAAAGGGTAATGCCTCCCATTTTTTGAAAATTGTAAACCCTTGGTGCTAGTCCCCAACCTGGGGCCTACTGGAATCGGGACTCAGGGGTCATTATCTCCATTTCTTCATTATCAGCCTTGGAGAGGCATCATTGGAAGGAGTGGGTCGTGAAAAATTTATTATATAAAATCCATATAATATTAACTTGAATTTAAAATTATAAAATAAAGTATATTTATGTATAAGGTAAAAAAAATATTTCAATTAAATTTTAAGTTAGATATCACCTTCCATTACTTGATTAAGAATGAAACCGTAGAACTAAGTGTTTACATAGCCATGGGGTTTTGTCTTGATTAATTCTATGGGTTTTGTCTTGATTAATTCTAACTGTTTGAAGACAAATTAATCTCACCCATGTTATGATGCTAACGCGGAGGGTGCAGGCCAAAAGAACAAGATTCGGACGCTCCGCCACTTGCTTTATCATTGCGTTCTTCGGGGGCGGTTTTCTCAACTTGGTGTAACCTTGAAACCGGGAGGCATGAAGCGATGGCGACATCCTGGGAGGCCCGTAGGCATAGACGAGAGTGAAAACGGAGCTTCGGAGTGTCTTCAGAGCCCCGCAAAAGAAGTGTCAGTGCGGCACCGGCGCAGCGGCGCCGACGGACGAGGGCGACCGATGAGGGCAACGGCCGGCAACCGTCGGCCGCGGTGGAAGAGCAGGCTCCCATAGGCGCTGTGACGGGAGAAGGGGGCGGTCGATGTTGGTCGGCCGCATTGGTAGCGGAGGCGGCGTACCGTCGCGCACCGCGGAAGGTAGGCCGCAACATCGTGCCACGATGGAGGAGGGGGACCCACACTTGCGGGTCCCACTAGAAGGGGGTGGCGCCACATGGCGCCGCCATTTCGCTAACCCGAATGGCTTGTTCCATTCGGGAGGAGGACTGACCCCACACCACTCAGGCGGGCCGCCCAGCTGGTGGGTCGCGCCTTGCCAGCGGGCTGAGTCGGTTCTGCGGCCTGGCGGGCCGGGTCGGTTCCACGGCCCAGCGGACCGACTCTGCCTCGGCCTAGCCTGCACGGGCCAGCCCAGCCAATTCAGGTCAAACACGGGTCCAACCTAGACTGGGTCAGGTCCTCCCAGGTTGGGTCGGGTCGGTCTGACCGGGTCGGACCAGACCTGGACCAACTTCGACACTATTTCACAAAAAGGGTCGCAACTAATAAACTAGAAGTCCATTTGATGAATCGTCTGTGGAACTAGAATCCTTGGAATGAGACAGTCCTTTTGAGATACTCCAATTGAGTTTTGGAGAAAGTTAAAGTATGTCTAGGTTGGATCGTACCTGAATCCAACTGGGCCCTTGGCACTAAAATGCCTATAACTCTCAGACTGAGCGTCTGATTGACGCGCCGTCTGTTGCATTGGAACCCTTATGACATGATAGATCATTGGGTTACTTATTTGTGGGATTTAATGCTGGTTTATTTCATACCGATGGCTTGAGGATCGGATCCTCCCAAAATCAAGCGTACTATGTATGAGAATCCATTTGTTGGATGAGATGTGAAGAATAAATAGAAATCCTGTATGAATCAGCACCTAGTGATCCGGTGTGGATCAACACCTAGGGATCTTGTGTGGATCAGCACCTAGTGATCCTATTTGGATCAGAACCTAGAGATCATGTGTGGATCAGCACCTAGCGATCCTGTTTGGATCAACACCTAGTGATCCTATGTGGATCAGCACCTAGGGATCCTGTGTGGATCAGCACCTAGCGATCATGTGTGGATCAGCACCTAGAGATCCTGTGTGGATCAGCGCCGAGTGATATTGTGTGGATCAACAGTAAAACCCTTGATAGAATAGGATGATATAGCTTTAAGACTAATTATCTGTACTTCTGTACTTAATTTATACCTAGTTTTAGATGAGCCTTTTCTTTGTGCTTTTTGACTGAGATCATGCTTTGTGATTTTCCTTTTTGGAATTCTAGGAGACCTTTGGGGGTCTCGAGGTCCCTACTGGGTATTGTTATACTCACCCCTGCACGGGCTTTACCCGCACCTTGTTTTGTCTTGTGCAGATGATGAGCAGCTCGGTTGAGACTATATGAGCTAGGACCATGAGGTACACATATGTAACACCCCAAGCTTTCATGGTATGTTTCCCTTTGAATAATGCAATAGCTTGCATTGTACGCAACTTGGAGATTCTAACACACCACGACAAATCAAACTAGCCACTATGAATAGTAATACCCACCTTTTGAAATTTTATAAATTTTATTTTTCAAAATGGACTTCATTTTTGAATTTAGAATATCAAAATTAGCTTAGGGTGATTTTTTGGTATTTTTCTGAAAAATTTCAATTTTTGATGAATAGTGAAAAACATTGAGTTATTGGTTAAAACCAAATTTTTTATTTAAATAATTATTTATTTAATTTAAATTTATTTTAGGTAAAAATATATACATAATACCTATATAAGTTCAATGTAATTTATTGGAGTCATTTTATAATAAGTTTAGATATATAAAAATTTTATTTAACCTTTTACCGTCTTTTACCCACCTCCTAGGAGCATTTTAAAATTTGCATAAAACTTAATTTAACCGCTTCTATGAATTTAATTTCAAAAATCCGAGAGTCATGGTTGATATTAGTAAGTAAAATGTGGTTCAATAAGATAAAATAATTTTTGGTGAATAGTAACTTTTGACTTTTATTTACCACGGTTAAAAGTAAATAGGGCAATTAAGGGTAAAAATGATATTATAATTACCCTAAAACATGTCGTAATTCTATTGGATGAGTGTAATTAGACCAAAAACAACCTTAGGAATAAAATATGACCCCCTTTGGTCCACTTGGATTAAATTAGGACATTTATTATTATTTTATTTAAAGAAGAGTTAAAAGAGTTAAATTCAAAGGTTAATAACTAAACCATTTTTAATATAGGGTTATACAAAAGATAAATTCTACTATAAATATTCATTAGAAATATAAAAATATTTTCTACATAATGGTATTTTATTTATAATTCGTATACATTAAATAATTTAATTTATTTATGACACAATGATGATGCAGTAATTACCTTATTAATGAAATATTAAAATAATTGATATTATAAATATCCAAATAAATGTAATTTGAGACTTTTGATGAATTCCACTAATTTTAGAGGTTAATATGACATGTTAGGGTTGATTAAATAATTTTTTTTCAAAGTAATTATGCTGTTATGATTTTCACAAAAACCAAATACTAAATAGTGTCAAAATTGACATAATTGAATTTTTAAAACAAATACTATATTATTAATTGATATAATATTTCTAAAAATGTAAGGTTTGGTAAAAGGACTTATATAAGGTTATATATATTAATAATTAACCACTAGGGGTTCTCTTGGCTTGTTATAGTAAGTTTATTAACCATATAATATAAAAATACAAAGAGACATGATAAATGTCAAACTGTTTAACTAAGAGTTAAATCTAAAAGATAAGGTTAATATAAGGACCTAAAACTGTCTAAAACCTATTGGTTGAAGGTTTTTAGACTCATACCCACCTTAGACTCTAAATAATTCATTTTGGAGCCATTAGAAACCAAAAAATATTTTATTATAAAATAATATTTCAAGCTTTTCCTAAAGTGACATGCACCTCTCTTATAAAAGGGCACTTCCCGTTCTCTTAATTTGACACCTCCAAAGCAATTTGGCTCATCCAAACCCTGCCCAAATATCCTTATAAATTTCCTCCATTCAACCTAGAAGACTTCCTTTGGTCATAAAGCCAACCTAAGGAGCCCTTTTGATCAAATCAAAAGGAAGAACCCAACGAAGAGGTAAATATTTCATCACCTCTTTCAAGTTCTCTTCTTCTTCCACTTCCTCTTTCTTTGTTTTTTCCATTCTAAAATAATAAATATAGTATCTTCTATATACTTTTATTTTATTATAAAAATGGTACAACCATATTCATTATTCTATCCATCATATGAATGACAAAGTCACCATATGTGTGTACGTATGGCTTACCGTCTCCACGTCATGGTGTAGTTTGTTATTCAAACACTTCATTATTTGGATGGGTATAAAAATGAGTATAACTGATGTAAATAATAAATATAACATGTTAATTATTCTTTATATATTATATACCATCCAATTACATATTATTTCACCATCAATATAATGATATTGTCACTTGTGTATATGTATGGATTACCGTCTCCATGAACACGATGAGATTCATTCCCCATCGTAATCATTCAATAATAATTTTCATTTTATGATTAAAAATAATGTTTAAGAACTTAATATCATTCTGGATATGAATAAAATATATCCAATCTATAACAAACATGGCTTACATAACCAATCATATAAAGGAATATGAATCAGTTAACACCCAAAACGATGATACTACTAAAATATTATTAACGAAGAAATATTAGAGGATCATATATGATATAATATTTATGTATATAGTTTTTATATAATTTAATAACAATGTTTTAACTATAATACAGGAGGTTAATATACCATCGACTAAGGAAAAGTACAAGGTAAGGGTTAATTCTATAATCTCTTTACTTATCCGAGGTTGTTAATACGTAAGTATCTACTGGGACCTCTTTATTATCCACATTCGTGTTTTCTTAAAAATGTAATTTGAAACATTTTTAATATTTACTAAACTATGGGTTAAATTCATTTATACTCTTATTTGAACATATATGTTTTGAAAGGAATCTTTCTGTCATTTCCAAACAAGGTACTTTATGACCTTTTTGACAAAATTAAGGTAAGAATGTTTTTTTAACTTATATGGGGGGTGAGGCTATTTTCCACCATTATAACATCATCGAATCTTCCCATACAATATTATAAGAATATTTTCAAAATCAATGTTTTCTTTTATAATTATATTACTTTTAAATGATTTCAATATAGAAAGAGATATTTCTCTAAAGAAGTTTTGATTTCATCTATGTCAACATCCTTTAATGGATTTTAAGCTTGTTTGAAGTTGATTTATTATGTTAAAAAACTTCCATATTGTATTGAAGGTTTTGTGATATGTTTGACTATGGATGTGTTATTTTTACACCATTCATGGTTTATGGATAAAGTATTGACATTTTGTATGCTAGTTTTGATACGAATGTTAATGTTATGTTTAAACCTTTTCATATGAGGAATGCATTGGACTTAGTAAGTGTTAGGTGGAGCCCGCTATAGCTCCTCGATGCATCATTAGGTCTCATGAGACAAACTAGTGTCTTGACACAAGGCCTTGACAAAATTTTATTTGTAGTCTTGGAACAAGGCCTTGACTATGCGGTTATGAAGAATGGCACTATGCATTCCATCATTATGAAATTGGCTATTGATATTGCATGTGATTATTTGACTAGTAGAATATCCATGTGAATAAGTAAATGGAATTATTTGATTTATATGGGCCATATTATGCAGAATTTTATGTTTAAATGGCTTATGTTTTAGTCTTATACATTTCCTTAAGTATTTATACTTATTTATGAAAGTATCCACTATATTGTTATCCTTAATGAGCATCTGAGATCACCCCTTTCTATGTTTTATTTTTTCCAGGATGCGAAGAAGTATGTTATGACTAACCTTCAGGAATAGTCTAAGGGATATGCATGTGGTCAATGGAGACAATGTTGTTGTTTTTCATTTTATAATGTAATGTAAAACTCATGAATGTATCTAGTACTTCCAAGGATACTTAACTGATCGGTCTTTCAGGATTTGATCCCTTTTAATCTTGCCAATGTTATATAATAATGAACCGACTCTGTGAAATTGGGGTTAGGGCGTTACAACGGAGGTAACTGGTTGACGTGGAGAGCAGTGGAGATGACTTGTACCTACCCTTCAGGTAGGATCTTTGGTGAACAATCTCAAGAGTTGTTTACTATTTTATGTTGTAGTTGTATCTCTCAGTCGGGCTTGTATTCCAACCCCTTTACTTTTAGTACACACTTTTACTACTGTAGTTTTACTTCATGATTGCATCTTTTTGTGTTCTTAGACTGTGTGTTTGTACGGGTTTAAAGGCAATGACTTCCCGCTTTAGGGATACACCTTTCCGGTGCTAATCGCCAACCCCTGGCCTTTGGAAGGTAGGCTTCGGGTAGTCATGGCATGGGCCCCAGGGGATGGGTAGTGACATAATAGGTTTTTCGAGGTCACCTCAAGGTAGTGATGTTGTGTGGGTTGTTTTTGAAAAGCTCATCAAGGTTGAACATTTCCTACTGATCAAAGAGATCTTCAGTTTAGATGTGATTGGAAGGTTGTATATATGTGAGATAGTATGACTTCATGGGGTCCCATGCACTATCACTTAAAATAGTGATGCCCATTTTACATCTCGTTTCTAGTAAAGTTTAAAGAGGGTGCTTGGTACACAGGTGCTTCTGAGCACAGTATACCTATAACATCCCATGTAATTATAGAATAAGACTTTTTTCATATCTATTAACATTTATTAGTTAGATATTAATTTTACTTTAAAGGGGAAACTTTTTCTAATATCATACTTGAAACGCAACAATGGGTTTCTCATAAATCTTACGTTGCACACCATACTGAGTTATATAGAAAAATAATACATTATTAGTATTATTATTTTAAATAGTAGTTGACGCCTAGTTTTTGTATTAGAGGTAATGAACAAAACTAACTATATTATGTTTACGCATGTTTGTTAAATGTTCTTACTTTCTTCTAATAAATTTTATGGGCTTAAAATAAGAATAAATCCAACTTTAAGCATAAAAATCTCTAATATTTTTAAAAGGTAGTTTTACCGCCAATTGATGGAAAACCATTTTTAATTCTAAATTTTTATAGTTTTATAAATTTTATATGAAAATTTAAAGTTTTTATTTGGAATTGGGACATAAAAATTTACTTTGGTTGAATTTTTTCTATTTTTCTCATAATACTCATTTTTTAATGAATAGTGAAAAATATTGCATTTTAATTCAAAACTGCTTTTTGTATGATTTATTTATATAGTTAGGTTGTACTTTCAATTGTTTTTAAATTATAATTAAATAATTTTTTATCATTTAATACAATTTATGTCATTCTAATCAATTTAATATTGAAATCGGATTTAAAAACTTTGTGAACTTTGGAACATTTTTATTTTAAAAACTTGTTTCCTCAATCTGTAAGAGGGATTGATTTTTAAATTAATTTTAATCTATTATGTGAATTTAATTTTTAAAAATGGACATAAATGGTTATAATAATTATGAAAAATGTGATCTAATATGATCAAAATAATTTTTCTTGAATAGTAACTTTAGTATTTTATTTACCACGGTTAAAGGTAAATCAAGTAATTAAAGGTAAAAATAATATTATAATAATATAAAACTACCCTTACACTTGTACTAATATTATTGGATGAGTTATTTTCAACCAAGTAAATACTTGGGTAGAAATGTTGTCCTTTGGAAGCCACTTGTATGTGATTATGACATTAATAACATTTTATTTAAAGTAAAAACAAAGACATCATAAACATGTCTTTTATTACTAAAACAATTTTAATATGAGGTTATATAAGTGATATATACAACTATAAATAGTCCTTAGAAATATAAAAATATTACCTACATTATTATAATTTATTTATAATTTTTGGACATTAAATAATTTAATTTAATTTAATTATGACACAATGATGATGCAGTAGTAGATTTATTAAAGGAGGAATCAAATAAATGATATTAATAATATTAAAATAAATATAAATTGAAATATTTGGTGTCATGCACGAATTTTATTAATTAATTAGACATGTTATTGATGAGTTAAACTATTTTACTCAGAGGAATGAAGTTTTTATGATTTTTTAAAAATTCATGTAATGAATAGTGTCAAAATTGACATAATTCATATTTTAAATATAAAATATTTAATTAAATGAATGAAAATTTATAAAAAAACAAGAACCATCCAAATAGTTTTGGTAAGTCTAAAAATTTCATTAATAACTCATTCATTAGTCTTTTTATATGTTATGGTAATTATTGTAACTCTCAAAGTGTAAATTACTTAATAAAACGGTAAGAGTTAAAAGGATTAAAACATAAGGATAAAGATTAAAATATATCCAAAACTTGTGAAATTTTTATTGGATGAATGGATTTTGACCAATAATAATACTATATTATAACTGAATCAAATTGGACCAATTTTTAATATAAAATGAATTTATATTAATTTAGCACTTTTTATAACTCCAAGAGTGCCCATCCTCGCTCCTATAAAAAGGCACAATTCTTATCTATTCCTTACATTTAAAAACTGTTTTGTTTCATCCAATATCTACCCAAAACCCTTCCTATATTCCCTATACACATTATTTAGGCCTTAGTTTAGATATAAAACCCTTCTTATAGGTTTTAATGTGTTAAGAAAGGTGATCATCCGAAGGAAAGGTAATGTTTTTATTTAAGTGTTTTTATTTTATTTATTCTTACACTTCCTTCAAATTTCCTCCAACCATGATGATAAAATAACTCCAACATTATCAATATAATTATATGTTATTATGTTAATATCATAACCTAAATCCATCTCCAATTCCATCAAATGGTAAAGGAATTAATTATTCTTGCAAACGTGTGAACTATCACCTCCACAAACCGGTATAATTTGTTTTCCATAACCGTCTCTCATGAATAGTTATAATAATGGAATTAATGTTCATGTGTGATATTCAGGACATTTTAATTATTATAATATAATAATATATCAATTATTTTGTTACTTTTCATGCACATAAAAATGATAACATCATTCGTCTGTACGTGTGAACTATCACCTCCACGAAGTGATGTGATTCATTTTTATTTACTACATCACTTGTATGATATATATATATATATGTATATATTTAAATAATTAATATTATATTAGTTATTTTATGATAATTATTTAAATATAAAATAATAATTATCTTATTTTCATAATGATCAATGAAAAATGAAAATATCACCCATGCGTACGTACGACCTCCCGCCTCCATGATTATAATGTTATTAATTTTTTATAACCATAATTAATGATTTTTTAAAAGGTATAATTAATGTGGTAAAGTTATAATTATGTCATTAATGTTATTTTAGAGATTATGGACATATTACCGCATGGAAAATTTACATCATACTAAGTTCATCTTTGAACTCAAGTACCGAATATTGACAAAACATCTGACGTGAACTTAAATAATTAAGTAACTATTACAAAATTATAAATAAGTGACATAAAGGGAATAATAAAATTGAAAAATATTCTAAATAAATTAAAAATTAACCTAAGTTTATTGTTCAAGAATATAAATAATATATGGGAAAATTCGGACTCATGGTAAGGGACTTCATCTCAATCACCTTTCATTGAAGCATATTTTAATGTCATACACCACCTTCTTTTATACAGTATATAATCAACCCATTTTAATTTTAATTTTATTTAAATTTTTTGAAAATAAATATTTTTATATGAATCATTTTACTAAATGAAAAAATGAATGTTTTTAAACATATACAGTGACGATGACTTTTTCGCCGGCGTGACCATTATTTTATATTTGGCTTCCTTTACAAGACATAATATTTTTTTAAAGAAAAATAAATACCATATTCCCTTTTCAAGTATTTTGGTATTGAAAATAGTTTTGATAATGGATTGATTATATCAAAATCTTGAAATTATGTCTTGCGATTACAAAGTGAAAATGTTATTTTTCCATTATTCTTATTTTATGTGTTATTATTATGTTAAGGTTCTTGGGAATTGTTTATCTATACGGGTGGTTACGCGATAAAACTAGAATGGGTGAGCCTGTGATAGCTCTCTAATAAATTTGGGTAATAATATGGAGTTAAGTGATAATGTTTCTCCTAAAAGATTTAGGGAATATACTGTGATGGGTAGTCCAAATATAACCATGAAGGTTACCCCCTATGTAGTTGTGAAAACTACAATGTAAGTATGTTATAGATGCCAAAAGTTACCTTTATGATTTATGATTACAAATAATTTTTTTAGGAATATTATGATTTCATGGGGTATGTTAAATAACTTTTGTTTTATGGGTAAAAATTGTGATTTTATGAAAATGTTTTCATGGGTTCAAAATATTCATGGACTAACGTTTTCATTCCTTATTTTATATCCCTTCATGATATTTTTGTGCTCATCCAAAGTTTTTTAAATGTTTTCCATACAATATAAGGATAGGTAATAGAAATTAAGAAGTCAAGATGAGTGTTAGGAATAGTTATATCAAGAAAAAAAAAGAAATCATCTTTCAAGGAGTTTGATCATGTAAAAAAATGGATAGTGAGTAGAAGTTTCTACTTTGTAATATTTTAGTTATTATATAATAGTTGTATCCTAATTCCATAAAAATATAAACCTAAAAAGATCCTCAATGTGAATTCTTTACTTAACTCATGATTATGTAACATTTAAGTCAGGGTCCTTATATTTGGTATCATAGGTCAGTTTGGATAACTTTAGGGGTTAGTATATTGTTAAAAGAATATCCATAAATATTTTTTAATTTATTGTAAAATTAAAATGATATAGCATTTTAATATTACCATGTTGATTAATCTAATATATGTATTTTTATAATGGTTTTTTGTAGAGGAAATAGGGTAGTTGTGTTGGGACGACATCCAAAGGAAAAAAACCTTCCAAATCAGTAACATGAGATGGTCGGAATAGGAACTGAACAATTTGTTGCAGTGATGGTGTAGTTGAATCGGGCTATAAATGGTGCTAGTATCCATGTACAAGATCAGTCAGATCAACCACAGAGGGAAATTTCAGTAGTGGAGCATTTCATGAGGCAGCATCCCCTATCATTCAGAGGATCATCTGACCCTGTTCAATCTAAAGGGTGAATTAAAGCACTAGAAAATATTTTTGATGTAATGGGGTGTTCAAAAAATAAAATGGTTAGTCTTTCAATTTACCATTTTAAAGGTAAAGATGATCAGTGGTGGTCTATGGTAAAGAATCTCAGGGATAGTGAGGATATTGACTATCTTGATTGAGATGAATTCAAGTATGTTTCTTAAGAAATATTTTTCTAAGGTGGTTTGACTTAGGATGGAAAAAATATTCTTAGAATTGAAGTAAGATGAGGACTTTTTGGCTACTCGTGAATAAAAATTCACTCAGCTAGAAATGTATGCTCCAAATTTCATTTGGTTTCTTGATAGTAAAATTAATCATTTTTACTCAGGATTAAATCCAAAGTATCAAAGGGAATTTTATTCTTACGAGTTAAAAAGTCAAGAAAAACTTGTTTGATGTGAAGAGAAGGTAGAAGTGGAGTTTATTTATGATCACGAGTTCTTTGACAACAAAAAAAGAGGTTGAGGTGGTAGGAGAAAAGGAATAATTCATCAAAAAAAATTCTGATGGTAAGAAAATTAAGCTTATAGTTTTTGAGAATTGTGGTAAAAACACAATATAGAATGACTTCTAAATTTTGGTAAGTGCTTCAGATGTGGTGAAATGGGACATAAGGCTCTGTTTCGCGCGGAATCCGGGGATGACCTCCTGGACGGGAGATTCAAACGTTCCGATCGGTTTCTAACGGGTTTGTTCGTAGAACCGGAAACATCCAATGATTCCACATCCGTTGGGACCTACTTTCCAAAGGCAGGCGCTCATTAGCTTGTGGGCTAATGAGGCTTAGGAATTTGCATTGGTCGAGAGGATGGGAGGTCGGACTCATCACACCTTTTTGAGGGGAATTATTGTCTACTCCGGGACTCTCTTTATAGATTTAAGTTAAGTTCGTGAATCCTTATTACATTACCAAGTATAAAATGAGCTTTCCTTTAGTTTTAACAATCAATGATTAAATATGCAAGAAATTTTAGAGAATCTTTTATATGTATTCGAGGTTCTTCATCAATATAGAATCATCTATATTTGTTTAGAGATTCTTGGTCAATGGTATCCTTCAAAACATTTATATAAAAGTCTCTTGGTCATTTTGATGACCAGGCTGGTTTTAAAGCCACTCAGTGGGGCACTTGAAGTTTATCGTCATTCAGAAGGACAGAGATTATTTCAATGTTGGGATCGAACCCATGAATGGGCTACCTACGTATCCTTTGTTTTGAAAAAAGGAATTAGAACCCACGTAGTTCGAGGAATGGGAAATGATGTTTTATGATTGATGGCTCAAAGATGAATGTCATAATTACTTTTACACTCTAAGCTCACGTGAGTCATGCTCGGTGTGAGAAACAAGAGGTATTGGTAAGATTTAGACCATTGAGCCGTAAAAGATGCAATCATAAGAATTTTGTTTTGGGGCTTATGTATAGATGACTGCCCAGATAGATGAAGGTTTAGGATTTACTTTTAAGGAGAAAATCCAAGAACAGGGTCCACAAAGTTATATGTGCTTCATGGAGATTTGAATACTCTAATCTTGGGGCTTACTCCTAAGGAGGATGCCCAAGTTAGGAGGGGACTTATGATTGGGTTTTATTCCTGAAAAGGAAACCCAAATCAAAGAAAATTTGTGACTGGTTAAGAGAAATTTTAAGAGACTTGGGGCTTACTCTTAAGAAGGATGCCCAAGATTTATGACTAGGACTTATTCCTGAGAAGGAAGCCTAGGTTAGGGGATTTGGGGCTTACTCCTGAAAAGGAAGCCCAAGGTTATGACTGAGTTTTATTCCTGAAAAGGAGACCCAGGTTAGGGATTAAGGTTTGGGGCTTACTCCTGAGGAGGATGCCCAAGATTAAAGGACTTGATTGGGGCTTATTCTTAAGAAAGATGCCCAAGATTTATGACTAGGACTTATTCCTGAGAAGGAAGCCTAGGTTAGGGGACTTGGGGCTTACTCCTGAAAAGGAAGCCCACGGTTATGACTGAGTCTTATTCCTGAAAAGGAGACCCAGGTTAGGGATTAAGGTTTGGGGCTTACTCCTGAGGAGGATGCCCAAGATTAAAGGACTTGATTGGGGCTTATTCTTAAGAAAGATGCCCAAGATTTATGACTAGTACTTATTCCTGAGAAAGAGACCCAGGTTAGGATTCTCTCATCTTAAAGGATGAGGTTGAAATGAATGAACTCTCAATCTTTGGTGACATAGAGATGTTTAAATCACTGGGTGTTTGAGAGGTATTTCACAGAATTCCTTTCAGATAAGGATGTCAAATCAAGAAATCATGCCATAAATGGCTTTTGAAGAGTATCTTGAAGACTGAATCTTGAATAGGAAGGGTGAAATGGCTTAAGAGGGGTAAAAATGGGCAAGATGGGCACCCAAAAAGCTAGGGGCGCGCAAGTCTTGAAGGTCGCGCAAGTCCTGCGTCGGCGCGCAAGTGTTGGTCGCGCAAGTATACTTGCGCGACATGAGGGATACTTGCGCGATTTTCAACCAGAGTTGAATTACTTGAGCGACGCTTTATTAAACCCTTTCCCATCCTCTTGAGGTTCTTCCAGAGAAGGGACGCGCAAGTTATATTGAAGGAATTAAGTTGGCGCGCAAGTGTTTGATAAGTTTCAACACTTGGGCCTTCCTTCTTCTCTTTAGATCTTCCATTCTAGGTAAGAAATTACCTTAGAAGTGTTCTGGAAGCCTTGAGAAGAGACTTGGGCGTCGGGAGCTTTGATCCGAGTTTCTGGAAAGAGATCCTCTGAATGGGGGGCCCACAGGGTCTATTTATAGGCAAAAGAAGACCCCGGGCGGTTACTGGGCGGTTACCAGATCTGTCGCGCAAGTCCCTTGCACGACCATGAGGGGTCGCGCAAGTGTTGAGGCGGCGCGCAAGTGTACTTGTGCGACCAAGAGGGAACTTGCGCGACCTATGGGCAATGTTCTCCTTTTTCATCCCTTTGTCGATTTTTGATGTTTCTTCAAAGGATTAATCACTTTGAGCTCAGATATTCCCTTTTCCGAACTTTAGATTCCGTGACGAAAGGAGCGTCAACAAAAGTCCCCCCTCAGAGTTGGATCCGGAGAGAAAATGAGGATTTGACTCTGAGGAAATCGAATCCCTCTAAAGGAAAAGGGCGGCGCGCAAGTCTCCAGTGCACAGAAGTAGGCGCGCAAGTCTTCGTCGCGCAGGCCTTAAGCGCTCTGGATGCGGCGCGCAGATAGGCCCCCTGGCCTATAAATACACGGCTTCCGGCCGTAGATGGCATCTGAAGTTCCGGATTTCTCGAGCTCTCGCCGCGCAAGTCTTCCTCGTCGCGCAAGTCTCTTGTTTTCGCTTTTTCTTCGCTGTCGCGCTACTCTCAAGGTAATAGGGCTTGCGCGGTAATACTTGCGCGACCAAAACTTGCGCGGCACATGTACCACTTGCGCGACATCTCCATACTTGCGCGCCTTAATGCCTTAGCCATTTTTTCAAATTCTTTCACAAATTTTATGAAAAATAAAACCCATTTAAGAGTTTAATTTATTCAACTCCTGTGCAGATTCAATGGCTCTTAGACCTGGATTACTTGATGAACTGGCTAGCAAGCGGATAGATGATATGATGAATATCATTGGCCCTGATTACTATACTGTCAAAAACAGCACTCTTCCAGATTTGGCTAAGTATCTGAAGAAATATCATCTTAATTTCCTACAGAGCATCTACCTGTCTCTATGTGGTCATGGTCACTTGCAAGGAGTCAATGTTCCAAATGCAAACAACTATACACCTGAAATGCAGCTGCGCTGCTACTCCTTCATTTCGGTTATGCTGTGCATTAAAAGCAACAACAATGGTGTGAACTTTCAAATTCTCCTTGCATGCCATTTCCTTGCAGATATAAAAATGGCAAACCCATGGGCTGAAATGTTTTCCACTACCGGTTGGTGGAGAGAAGACAAACATGGTATTAGAGCAATATCTGAAAAGAGTACTCTCTTCAAATGGCTCTTTACTTCCAATGCTCCATTCTCAAATCCATGTATCCATCTTCCAAGTCTCTTGGACAAAAACAGAGTCACTGTTTGATCAGCAGAAAATTTTCTCAAACCGCACTCAAGAACATCCTTTTACAATTGTTCCAAGAAGAGCTGGTATCACTGCATCTCCTTTTTGTTTCCAGTTGAATGAATGAATTCCAGGTGGTTGCTGATGAAGCTCGGGATGCCGTAAATCAAATGAAGTGTTATGTTGAAAGCCTCTTGTAATTCTTGAAAAAGAGAAGAGACTCCAATCTGTGGATGTCCTTCTAACTCTTGTGTATCAATGAAAAACACTTTCGTCTCCAATCATTTGTACCTGCATTCTTTCATTACCTGCTTCAAATTTACTTAAGCCAATGGGCCTAGTAATCATAGTTTGATTTTTACTAGGATTATTTACAAATAACCCTACAAACTTTGAATCTTTTAACTGCTCAATATTACCTAAATCATACAAAAAATGTATATTTAGTGAGCTGGAACTTGACTTTTATTCAGAGTTCCTTTGTCTTTTGTGTGGGCAGTTTAAAGTCATGCATGCCGGACAAAAAGAGGCTAATGTTTAAGGTCGAAATAGCTTTGACCGAAAAAATGGATTAAAATGGATTCAATTCCTTGATAATTTATCTGAAAACAAATTACCATACTCAAGTATGAGAGAAAATATGTAAACTATGACTTAAGAATATTTGAATCTGAGGAATGATATGAAAAAGAGCTAAATAGCATTAGAAGAAGTAGTTTCCAAGAATGAAGTTACTATTATTTAACAAAACCCGTTAGGGGGTTGAAATATGCAGGGCCACCTATGGGCATTGGCTGCATAGTTAAATAAAATAGCATCTTTTGGCTGACAAGTCTGTTATGTGGACTGTTTATGCAAGGCCACCTATGGGCACGTGCTGCATAGTTAGGCAAAAGAACTCTTAGAAATTTACTTTCCTAGTGCTAAAAGCCAGTGAAAGTTTATGGAGATTCAAATTTTCTAAAGCATGGAGTTTGTTGTATGGAAAGAGGTACTTCAATATGGAGAAGATATTTTCAAACAAGAATATCGAAGAACTGGATGAATATCACTCCTACGAAGGTCTGACCCAAACGTAGGGAAGAAGAATAAACCATAGACTTGAATACTTTTAGATCATGAAAAAGGATATGGGACAAATATGTTAAGGATGGCTATTTTTGCGGATCCCTACATACTGTCGTTTAAGACAAATAAGGACAAAAGAGGCATTCTTCCCAAGAATGAAGTTACTATTATTTAACAAACCCGTTAGGGGGTTGAAAACATGCAGGGCCACCTATGGGCATTGGCTGCATGGTCAAATAAATAGCATCTCTTGGCTGACAAGTCTGTTATGTGGACTGTTTATGCAAGGCCACCTATGGGCACGTGCTGCATAGTCAGGCAAAAGAATTCTCAGAAGTTTGACATTTTTGTGACCATAAGTCATGAAAAGGGTTATGAAGATCTGAAAATATTTAAGGTTAGGATTATAATACATAAAGATGGGTATTTTCCAATGTATATAGAGATACATAGGTCAATGAAAACCATAATCATGTTGTGGCTGGGTCCTGAATTGAAACTTGGACTTCACTACGTATCTCATAAGAATGAGAATCAAGCCATACGTAGTTCTTGAAATGCAGTTTAACGTCGTGCAGGACGAAAGGATGAGTGATCTTAGTTTTTGGGGTCATAGAATTCGGACCATAATAATGAATACACAGTGTGTGTTTTCATGAGGACTTTTCAGCCAAGGGACTGAAAGTGAAATTTGGGGTTAGGCCCAAAAGACTTGGGACTGGATTCGAGGGACACTCGAATGTTCCTACGTATCCCATAAAGATGGGAATCAAGTCCACGTAGTTCTAGAAACTACCCTTTGTACAAATTTGGTTCGTACATGTGAAGGGTGAAAAGGGACTTTAGTGCAATGATGGTTTTAACCTAAGATAAAAAGTTTAGGCATTACCATGTATGTACGTAGTCTTTTTGAAAATGAAAACCATGATTGAAAAAGAATCAATGTTAATAATGGTTCCTTCTCAAATGAGGAAATCAAAGAATATTGTAGTTTATTGTCGTACTGGACAAAAGTGTTGTATAGTTTAACGTCATATAACAAGGACGAAAGTGAATCAATGTAAAGATATTGATTCCAAGGGTGGTTTCACAAATCATCATCATATGAGATTGTGGTGAACCAATGTGAAGAGATTGTTTTTGGGCTTGAACCTTTGGGAGGTTGCCTACATACCTAGCCTGGAGGGCAAGGATCAAAGTCTGTGTAGTTCAATTAAAGAATGAATTAATGATCAAGTTGTTCTTGTGGACAATGATCTAAAAAAAATGTTGTTGGGACTTACACATGGTTAGTGGCCTAAAGGGAGTGTTATGGTTGATGTTCGCTCTAAGCTCACGTGAGTCATACTCGGTGTGAGAAACAAGAGGTAATAACAACCTTAACGATGCACAGTTTAATGTCATGTAGGACATATCAAGGATTTTCTGTACAGTTTAGCGTCATGTAGTTAGGACGATGGGGACAATACAGTTTAACGTCATATTGGACGAAAGGGGGATTGTGCAGTTTTAATGTCATGCTGGACTTTTGATGATTATATAGTTTAACGTCTTTCCGGACGTGAGAGACTTTTATACAGTTTAGCGTCATATAGTTAGGACGTCACAATTTAACGTCTTGCTGGACATATTTGCAAATAGTTTATGGTCGTATACATGGACCAGGAATGATGCAGTTTTAAGGTCATGCTGGACTGTTTATAGAACTTTTTCACAGTTTTAATGTCGTGTGGGACGAAGTTGCAGTTTAAAGTCATACTGGACCATTACTGTATAGTTTTAGCGTCATATAGCAAGGACGAACTGATGCTGTACAGTTTAAAGTCATGTAGCTAAGACTAAGGTGAATCAATATGAGGATATCAGTTCTGATCTTTTTACAGTTTATCGTCATGCTGGACGTTGGAAGTGCCACACAGTTTAATGTCATGTTTCTAGGACACAATATAGTTTAATGTCATCTCGGACAGAATACAGTTTAGTGTCATGTAGGACAATAAGGGACTTAACACAGTTTAACGTCATGCTGGACGATGAAAGTGCCACACAGTTTAATGTCATGTCGCTAGGACAAAATATAGTTTAATGTCATCTCGGACAAAATATAGGAACTTCTTATACAGTTTATTGTCATGTAGGACAAAATCAGGGACTATGCAGTTTAAAGTCTTGCAGTTAGGACTATTGGTGCTGCACAGTTTAATGTCATGTTGCAGGGACAAAATTTAGTTTAATGTCATCTCGGACATTGAAGGTGACACAGTTTAACGTCATGTTGGACGAAGTTGTAGTTTAAGGTCATACCGGACCTTGGTGTAGTTTAAGGTCATACCGGACCTTGGTGTAGTTTAAGGTCATACCGGACCTTGGTGTAGTTTAAGGTCATACCGGACCTTGGTGTAGTTTAAGGTCATACCGGACCTTGGTGTAGTTTAAGGTCATACCGGACCTTGGTGTAGTTTAAGGTCATACCGGACCTTGGTGTAGTTTAAGGTCATACCGGACCTTGGTGTAGTTTAAGGTCATACCGGACCTTGGTGTAGTTTAAGGTCATACCGGACCTTGGTGTAGTTTAAGGTCATACCGGACCTTGGTGTAGTTTAAGGTCATACCGGACCTTGGTGTAGTTTAAGGTCATACCGGACCTTGGTGTAGTTTAAGGTCATACCGGACCTTGGTGTAGTTTAAGGTCATACCGGACCTTGGTGTAGTTTAAGGTCATACCGGACCTTGGTGTAGTTTAAGGTCATACCGGACCTTGTTGTATGAACCAAATGTAAGAGTCTTGGTTCTGGGAACAATATTTTGTGTTTATACAAAATACTTCTTCAGAAATCTGGCATTAGTTGGAGTCGTGATGTGTTCTCCATCCATTGAGATTAAACAGAACCAAAGATTAACTCTTCGTCTGATAAAGACTCTGCCTGATTAGCCTGTTTAGGCTGTGCCGTTTGATGGGGCGGTGCCCGTGACTTTGAAGTAGATGGCATGAAATCTGCCAGAGTCAAAGACAATTTAGGCTTTGATGCATACTCATCTTCTTCTGATTCCTCTTTCTTCTTTGAATTACGCTTCCCTTTTGAGGATTTGTCCTTTGATGGAGGCTTTACTGCAGCTTTTGTAGGAGACACAATTGGCTTCTTCAATTGTGTTCGCAAAATGGAATGGGTCCGATTGATTATCTTTCTGACCATCCAATCATCATATTTTTTCGCAGTTTTGCTTTTGACTTCCTGCCACTCGCCTCCTTCCTCTGGATCTGTAGCGGTAATACACGCTACATGAGCTGAAGAACCCTTCAATTTGACTTGTCCCAAGTCGACCATCTTTTGTAGGAGGTCTTTAAAGACAAAACACTCCTGGATGGGATGCCCCAACATTTGATGAAAGGGACAATAATTGGGACGGTCTTCATCTCCTTCCTTGTTTGGTCTCTTCGGCACTGGTAATTGAACCAAATTATTCTCCAGAGCAGAAATGAAGTAACCAGTAACTTGCTCACTTCGGAAAGAGTATGTTTTACTCTTCATATCCTCAAATTGTTTTCGTCGTTGATCTTTTTGATCATTTGGACGAAACAGCCTTTGTTGTTGGCGTTTAGGAGGTGGAGCCCTTCGAGAAGATGAAGGTTTTGAAGTAGAAATAGGTACAGGTGCCTGTTTAAGCATAACTGTAGCAGTTTCTGCTTTACCCATTCTTCTTCCTGGAGCTGATGGAATTACACGAGATTTAACCTTAGCCTGCATAAGGGAATCTTCAATCTGTTGAGCGATTGAAGTAAGGTCTCGAAACCCTCCTGTGTATTTCACAGGGATCAATGGCGTGCGTAATTCGTCACGAAAATTTGCCACACAGATTGGCAATAATTCTTCCTGAGGGAGTGATAAACTCAAGGAATACGTTAATCCCTTCCAACGAGCAATGAAATCAGAGACTCTTTCATTCTCCCTTTGCTTGCAGTTTGTAAGATCGAAAACTGTCGTTTTTGGCAAAGTTGAGCTGAACTGAAGAAGGAATTTTTGACGAAGATCCTCCCATCCGATGACTGACCGGGATTTCAAGCTTGTATACCAGACAAAAGCTGGTCCTTGCAAGGTTCGCACGAAGCATCTGAGTTTCACTGCTTCTTGTTGCTCTGGAGTTCCCATCATAGGATCACAACAAGACACGTAATGCGTCAAATGTTGTTCAGGGTCACCTGATCCATTGAAAGTAGGGAAAATAGGGTTTCCAAAACTGGATGGAGGAGAAATTGAATCTACCCATTCAGGGTAAACTTTCTTTTCAGGTTGAACTTGCGCCCGTTTCCCTTCCATAGTTTCTAACCGAGCTGTTAATGACTCAATAGTAGTTATTAACTTTTGAGAAACGTCAGGTTGAACTTGGTTTTGGGTAGGTGCAATGAATGGAGCTTGGACAGCCGTGGAGGTTGGTGCTGCAACTAATGGTAGTGCTGCCAACCGTTGTTGCGTTTGACCCGTAGGATTAGACCTCTGTGGGTGTACTGATAAAGGAGGATATTCCTGATCCATCTCAGTAGTTACAACAAATTCCTTCGGCTGTCGGATTTCAGCATTCTTAAGAAGAAGACTACTCTGAAGTAGTTCTGCATTCAACCTTCTTAATTCTTTCATTTCTTCCTCCTGTTGTGCAAGCCTTTGCTCTAATGAGAGCGATTGACCTCCTTCAGAGGAAGGGTGAGAAGTAACCTGATTCTTTCCTTTCCCCTTATTGGATCCTTTTCGGAGAGGGGGAAGTGGGTTACTTGAAGGAATACCCAAATTTTGGGTAAGCCTTTGATTACGTGTGCGCACACCTTCTTCATTTAGGTCTGTGTGCGCAACTTCTTGAGCAGGAACCTCTTCATCTGATCCCTCTGATTGAGCCTCATCTGGTGAATCAGCAGCAACGGCAGTGATGACATTAATGGATGCATATTTCATGGAATCCTTTCTATCAGCATTTCTGTGATATTGTCTTCTTCCATGTTCATGATGAAACATGGAATTCCGTTGACTTGACCCCTCAGGAATTTCTTTGTGAATCGTCACTTGGAGAGAATCTCCTGATAGCTTGGCTCTTCGTTCCTCTTGAGGCTTATTCCCTAATCGAGAGAATACTGACTTTCTCCGAGGGAGGGATTGAAGATTTAAAAAAGTCCCCAGTCCGGTGGACTGGGGATGTTCCTGTTGCTTCCGCTCAACTCCTCGAATCCCATTCGTTGATTCTAAGGGTTGGGTTAGAGAAGTCCCCAGTCTGGCAAGCTGGGGTGTCTCTTGACATGATATGTCTGAGATCTTCTTGAAATCTCTCTTGATCTTGCGGATCTTAGTTCGGAAATTAGCTGTATGCATTAACCTGTATCCACTTTTATCACCTGGTTCAACAGACCGTTGGATGATTTCCGAAACTTCTGTCATTTGATGACGTGTTTGCTCCAGACGAGAGGCTTGTGCAATATTCTCGCCTGCTTGATGTAGGAGCAATTCAACAACCTGTTCTCTATATACTTGATTTTGAGAGGAACTAGTTGAAGCTTGATCTCGAGCAAGATTTTGATTATGAACAAAGCCCATTGACTGTGGCCGGCCATGGGCAATAACATTGCATGAGACCATTTTCGGCAGGCTTTGCTGACCGGAAAGCACTGTGAAATGTAGTGCTCCGTGAATACCCCATCCTCTGATATGAACATTAGATGGAGCATTGGAAATTAACTGACGCAACCTTCTTAGTGCGCCAAGGCATGAACGTTGAAGGGTTCTCTGTTGCTTTTCAGCCTTCGGATACCGAGAGACTGATAGAGATGCCAAATCAATCTGGCGTTGTAACCCTTCTATTATCTTAAGATGATTTTCATATTCATCGTAAGATAATACCTTCTTCTTTAATTGACAAAGAGTTTTCCATATGTTAAGACGAATATCATGGATTCCATCATCCGTCAACATCTTTGGAATGTCATACTGTGAATCAGCCAAAGGCCAAAACATGACTGGTACTTCACCTTTTGCCAGTTTTTTCCTCATGTTCAGCATTTCCTCTTTATCATTAAATGAAGATTCTTCTACCTGTTTGGACCAGAGTTGGTGTTTCCTTGTTGCTTCATCGGATTCAACAAGATTGGTAGAGGAATCACTATTCATGCTGGAAGATGAATGACCCAGGGAAGGTTCGGAGAATAACCTGAACCCCAAGCTATCTTCTGATGGAGAAAGAGTTTCACCTGCCGATAGTAAAACTTCAGACATGACTGGTTTTACGTTTGCAAGTGCCTCGAGATAGGAGGGCTTTCTCGTCACTACATTGCCTTCTGAAGAATTTTCGAGACAATGTGAATCACTACTGCGGAGAGGACTTTCGCAGCGAAGTTCATCACCATGAGGAGGACCTTCATGATGGGTTACAGCAAAAGATGAGATCTCTTGCTCCTTGGTCTTCTGACCACACAGAGGGTTCCTGTGGTTCTCATCTGAAGAAGAAACTTCAAGATTGACCGAATTTTCATGAAGCAAGTCTTCATGAGGAAGTGTCTGTTGAAGACCTTCGGGATTAATGTTCCTGTTATTGGGAACTGAGGGAGTAGAATCTTGAATTCCGACAGATAAATGTCTGAGGGCTTCAAGAACTCCAGCATCGAGCAAGGCCTTGTTGCAGATTGGCCTTTGATCTCCTGACTGTGCTGGGCGGATCTTTTTCTTAGATGCCTTCTTACTCGCTTTAGAAATCACTTGATGACGAAAGTGATTGCTCTGAGCAGGTGTATGTGCCTGATCAGGAAAGATGGTCAGGTTAGGCTGACGATCATCGCTCAAATCAGGTGTATGTGCCTGACTTGGTTGTCCATATGATATGGGGGAGTAGGCCCCACAACCCTCTTGGACTGGAACAGATGTGTGTGTCTGTTCCGGAGTGAATTGTTGATGTGTCACTCCACTGCTAGGGATAGATTTATGTGTCTGTCCCTGAGATGATGCTGAAGCTGTTATGATATCCTGGCAAGCATCCAGAATATGAGCAGGAATTTGCTTCTGCTCTTTCACCATTGACAAAATATGTTTGGTGACTTCAGCCGCCGGAACAGGGATATACGTCCATTCCGGGCTTGGAGTAGGTGTATGTGCCTGCTCCTGTCCTCCTTTTCCTGTCAGTGAATCCTGACAATACTCAAGTGTGGAGGCAGAGAGTTTAGTCTGCCTCCTGTTTGTCGTCGGGGCTTTCCGACTGACTTCTCCGTGCGCTACCAAACGAGACTGTTGGTAGGCTTGATTAGTATTAGCAGGTGTATGTGCCTGCTGATTACACTTCGCCAAATGCTGTTGACGAGATCCATCATATGTAGTCAGACGAGCCTGCTGACTAACTGCTGATGTATAAGCAGGTGTATGTTCCTGCCTATGGTACTCCGCCGGAATTGCCTGGCGGGATCGGCTTGATGCTGCCAGACGAGTCTGCTGGACAGCGGGATTAAAACGAACAGGTGTGTATGCCTGCTCGTTATTTGCCACCAAGTTAGGTTGGTGGACTTCTCCGGAGATGGCAGGGATGACAACCTTCCTATTATTAACCGGATTCCGTCTCTGGTGATTCATCTTGCCTGCTCGGGTTCGAGGAACCTGAGCTGAATTCCTGGAGCCGGTACCCTCATCATGTTGAGGGCGCACTACCGCACGAGTCTGGCGGCGATTGTTGATGGGAGCCCTTGAGAAGTACTCCTGTCTTTTTGAATTAAGGTCCTGCGGGACCTGCTCATTCACTTCCTCGGAGTAAGGGAGTGAATGGAAATTGCGTTCCGGGGATAACGACCCGAAACGGTTGGAGACGGTAGTCAGCACCGCCTACTTCTTGATTGCTGGTCGCCTTTGTCCGGACAACCAGGTAGAATTGTTAACTTGGAGGGCTTGACGATCGGCCTCCAGAGTTGGGATAGTACCGTTGCGACGGTACTCCTTAACCAGTGCATTAGAAACACAGCGTTGAAGACGCTGAGTTGGTGATGTCATCCTTAGAGCGGATGACGTTCCAGCAGGAGTAGCAGCATTGGTTTTCACAGCAGCAGACCTCACAGTAGAGGTGTTCCCAGCAGCAGTATTCACAGGGGTGAATTTAAGGAAAGCCATTTTTGTAGAAGATCTTGAAAAAAAGAGTGCTTGTTCCATGTAACAGACATAATCAAGATGAATCCGGCCACTGCATCTTTTGGATGAGCACATGTCAATGATTGCCTTGTTGGCCCAAAGGGCCTAACAGATAAGAAGAACATCACTTTAACTTGGTTAAGGATTCACGTCGGGTTCACCATTTTTGTTTCGCACGGAATCCGGGGATGACCTCCTGGACGGGAGATTCAAACGTTCCGATCGGTTTCTAACGGGTTTGTTCGTAGAACCGGAAACATCCAATGATTCCACATCCGTTGGGACCTACTTTCCAAAGGCAGGCGCTCATTAGCTTGTGGGCTAATGAGGCTTAGGAATTTGCATTGGTCGAGAGGATGGGAGGTCGGACTCATCACACCTTTTTGAGGGGAATTATTGTCTACTCCGGGACTCTCTTTATAGATTTAAGTTAAGTTCGTGAATCCTTATTATATTACCAAGTATAAAATGAGCTTTCCTTTAGTTTTAACAATCAATGATTAAATATGCAAGAAATTTTAGAGAATCTTTTATATGTATTCGAGGTTCTTCATCAATATAGAATCATCTATATTTGTTTAGAGATTCTTGGTCAATGGTATCCTTCAAAACATTTATATAAAATTCTCTTGGTCATTTTGATGACCAGGCTGGTTTTAAAGCCACTCAGTGGGGCACTTGAAGTTTATCGTCATTCAGAAGGACAGAGATTATTTCAATGTTGGGATCGAACCCATGAATGGGCTACCTACGTATCCTTTGTTTTGAAAAAAGGAATCAGAACCCACGTAGTTCGAGGAATGAGATATGATGTTTTATGATTGATGGCTCAAAGATGAATGTCATAATTACTTTTACACTCTAAGCTCACGTGAGTCATGCTCGGTGTGAGAAACAAGAGGTATTGGTAAGATTTAGACCATTGAGCCGTAAAAGATGCAATCATAAGAATTTTGTTTTGGGGCTTATGTATAGATGACTGCCCAGATAGATGAAGGTTTAGGATTTACTTTTAAGGAGAAAATCCAAGAACAGGGTCCACAAAGTTATATGTGCTTCATGGAGATTTGAATACTCTAATCTTGGGGCTTACTCCTAAGGAGGATGCCCAAGTTAGGAGGGGACTTATGATTGGGTTTTATTCCTGAAAAGGAAACCCAAATCAAAGAAAATTTGTGACTGGTTAAGAGAAATTTTAAGAGACTTGGGGCTTACTCTTAAGAAGGATGCCCAAGATTTATGACTAGGACTTATTCCTGAGAAGGAAGCCTAGGTTAGGGGATTTGGGGCTTACTCCTGAAAAGGAAGCCCAAGGTTATGACTGAGTTTTATTCCTGAAAAGGAGACCCAGGTTAGAGATTAAGGTTTGGGGCTTACTCCTGAGGAGGATGCCCAAGATTAAAGGACTTGATTGGGGCTTATTCTTAAGAAAGATGCCCAAGATTTATGACTAGGACTTATTCCTGAGAAGGAAGCCTAGGTTAGGGGACTTGGGGCTTACTCCTGAAAAGGAAGCCCACGGTTATGACTGAGTCTTATTCCTGAAAAGGAGACCCAGGTTAGGGATTAAGGTTTGGGGCTTACTCCTGAGGAGGATGCCCAAGATTAAAGGACTTGATTGGGGCTTATTCTTAAGAAAGATGCCCAAGATTTATGACTAGTACTTATTCCTGAGAAAGAGACCCAGGTTAGGATTCTCTCATCTTAAAGGATGAGGTTGAAATGAATGAACTCTCAATCTTTGGTGACATAGAGATGTTTAAATCACTGGGTGTTTGAGAGGTATTTCACAGAATTCCTTTCAGATAAGGATGTCAAATCAAGAAATCATGCCATAAATGGCTTTTGAAGAGTATCTTGAAGACTGAATCTTGAATAGGAAGGGTGAAATGGCTTAAGAGGGGTAAAAATGGGCAAGATGGGCACCCAAAAAGCTAGGGGCGCGCAAGTCTTGAAGGTCGCGCAAGTCCTGCGTCGGCGCGCAAGTGTTGGTCGCGCAAGTATACTTGCGCGACATGAGGGATACTTGCGCGATTTTCAACCAGAGTTGAATTACTTGAGCGACGCTTTATTAAACCCTTTCCCATCCTCTTGAGGTTCTTCCAGAGAAGGGACGCGCAAGTTATATTGAAGGAATTAAGTTGGCGCGCAAGTGTTTGATAAGTTTCAACACTTGGGCCTTCCTTCTTCTCTTTAGATCTTCCATTCTAGGTAAGAAATTACCTTAGAAGTGTTCTGGAAGCCTTGAGAAGAGACTTGGGCGTCGGGAGCTTTGATCCGAGTTTCTGGAAAGAGATCCTCCGAATGGGGGGCCCACAGGGTCTATTTATAGGCAAAAGAAGACCCCGGGCGGTTACTGGGCGGTTACCAGATCTGTCGCGCAAGTCCCTTGCACGACCATGAGGGGTCGCGCAAGTGTTGAGGCGGCGCGCAAGTGTACTTGCGCGACCAAGAGGGAACTTGCGCGACCTATGGGCAATGTTCTCCTTTTTCATCCCTTTGTCGATTTTTGATGTTTCTTCAAAGGATTAATCACTTTGAGCTCAGATATTCCCTTTTCCGAACTTTAGATTCCGTGACTAAAGGAGCGTCAACAGGCTCATAACTGCATTAAAAAGATCAAGGTAATGATAGAAATAATATAATATACAGTTAGTAAAAAAATTTAAATTTAATGAGATGGGACATTATGAAAATGAGTATATGATGAAGAATTTTAATGATGGAAAGCAGCTAGACTATAAGAAGAAAGGTGTGGTAAAATATTTTGCAGCCACTTCAGCAGATGTTGGTCCATTAAATGAAATGGTATCAGGTACATTTTTTTATTCAAATTATGCTAATTTGTTGATTGATTTAGGGTCAAAACATTCTTTCATTTTAGATAAATTTTCTAGTAAATTAGAAATTCCACCTGAAGAAATGAATCCATAAATTATGGTAAAAACACCTGGGGAAAATGTTGAGGTGAAAATAAATTATAATAATCTTCTTTTCCTTATCTGTGGAAAGAATTTACCTACAAACCTTTTTGTTTTTCCTCTAGTAGATTTTGATGTTATTTTGGGTATGGATTGGATTTATGTTTACCATTCTAAGATTGACTATAGATCTAAAGAAGTTTATTTTGAGAAATACTTTCAGTTTGTGTAAAAGAATGAACCCTTAACATTGATAAAATATCAGGAAGATGAGAAACTATTAAAATATGGAAATGAATGTTACCTTGCACATATTATTGAAAACAAATGAACTATTCAGATAAATTATGTGCTAGTGGTAAATGAGTATCTTTATGTTTTCCCTGATGAATTACCTAGTATTATACCTAATCAGGAAGTTGAATTTACTATTGACATAGTTTCTGATGCTAGTCTAATTTCAAAACCCCCTTATAAAATAGATCAAATTGAACTTTTAGTATTGAATAAGTAATTGAAGGATTTTTAAATAGAGGTTTCATTCATCCTAGCAAATCACCATGGGGTGCTCCATTCTTTTTTTTTTAAAGAAATATGATTCAATGAGACTTTTCATTGATTATAGAGCCATGAATAACATTACTATTAATAACGAGTATCATTTTCCTCATATCGATGATTTGTTTGATCAGATCTAGGGATCATAATATTTTCTGAAGGTTGAATTGAGGTTGGGGTACCGTCGGTTGAAATTAAATGAAGAATTTATTATGAAGAATGCATTCCATACTAGATATGTCCATTATGAATTTTCATTTATGTTTTTTGGTTTAACTAATTCACCTATTTTATTTATGGGTCTTATGAATAGAATATTTAGTGAGTTCTTGGAAAGTTTGTGGTTGTGTTTATTGATGTAATTTTGGTATATTCTAGAAGTAAATAGGAGTATAAAAGTCATATAAGGGTTGTTTTTCAAACCTTAAAATAAAATAAATTGTATGGGAAATTCAGAAAGTGTGAATTTTGGTGGAAAAAATAATCTTTCCTTGGTCACATTGTTTCTAAATATAGTATAACTATTAATCCTCCTAAAACAAAATTTGTTGATGAATGGCCAAGACCCACAAATATAACCGAGATTCTTATTTTTATTAGTTTAGTAGATTATTACCAGAGTTTTATTGAAAATATTTCATGTTTATCTAGCCCACTAACTAAGTTAACTTGAAAAGGTGATAAGTTCATCTGGATAAAAGAATGTGATGATTGTTTTTAGGAATTGAAAAGAAGATTTTTTAATGCTTCAGTTTTGGAACTACCTTCTAGAAATGGTGATTTTTTTATCTATAGCGATTCTTTGTTGAAAGAACTTGGGTGCGTCTTAATGAAGAATGATCATGTAATTGATTATGCTTCACGTCAGTTGAAAACTCATGAGTTAAATTACCCTACACATGATTTGGAATTAGATGCTTTTTTTGCTTTAAAATTTTGGAGGCATCATATGTATGGAGTAAAATGTAAAATATATACTGACCATAAAAGTTTGAAGTATATATTCACTAATAAATAATTGAACATGAGATAGAGAAGATGGTTGAAACTAATCAAGGATTATGATTGCATGATTCATTACCATCTTGTAAAAGAAAACAAAGTGGCTAATGTTTTGAGTCGGAAAATTAATGCTACATTAACCATGTTATATTTGAAACATGAACCTTTGATTAATGATTTGATAAAATTTAGCATGGAAGTTGTTGGTGTAGGAAATTCCTCTTTTTTGTTTCAGGTTTTAGTGCAATCATCTCTATCAAATACAATTAAGAAATCACATAAAGAAGACAGTGAATTGAAAAAAAGGTAGAATTGGTTCAAAAGGGTATGTTTTCTGAATTTAACATTAGTAAAGATTTTGTTTTTAGATTTGGGAAGAGGTTATGTATAGAGACTATTGGGATTATTACTAATGGGATGGAATGAAAAGAGATATTGTTGAATTTACTGTGAAGTGTTTGACTTGTCATCAGGTTAAAGAAGAATGATAGTTTCCAAATGGAATTATTCAACCTTTTCCATTACTAGAGTGGAAATAGAAAAATATATCTATGGATTTTGTAGTGGGATTACAAAATACTTCTCTAGGTAACAATGAGATTTTGGATATTCTTGATAGATTGACTAAATCTGCTCATTTTCTTCCAATTCAAGATACACTATCTCTATATCAACTTTATAGGTTGTATCTTAAAGATATAGTCAGGTTACATAGAGTTACTCTCTCCATTGTATCTGATCATGATCTTAGGTTCACTTCTAACTTTTTTAAAGGCCTTCAGAATTCATTGGGAACTAAATTAAAATTCATTATAGATTTTCATCCTCAATCTTATGGGAAGTCATAATGAAAAATTCGGATCATGGAGGATATGTTATGTTCTTATTCAATGGATTAACAAGGAAGTTGGAAACAACATATTTATTTGGTTGAGTTTTCTTATAATAACAATTTTAATTCCAATATATAGACAACACCATTTTAGTCATTATATAGAAAGAGGTGTTAAACTCTAGATTTTTGGGATGATGTTGGAGAAAGAAAGTTTATGGGACTAGAATTGGTAGAAGAGATGGTAGAAAAATTTTAGTTGATTCAGAAACATATGAGGATAGCTATGAGTAGGCATAAAATTTATGTAGATAACCAAAGAAAGGATCTTTATTTCAAGGTATGTGATCATGTATTTCTTAAAGTTTCTCTATGGAAATGTGTGATGTGTTTTGGTAATAAGGGGAATCTGATTCCCTGGTTCATTGGAACCTATAA
The DNA here is from genome assembly GCA_963277665.1 of Viscum album. NCBI lineage: Eukaryota > Viridiplantae > Streptophyta > Magnoliopsida > Santalales > Viscaceae > Viscum > Viscum album. Next base: position 1,152,943,790 of record OY728130.1, read on the forward strand.
AATCCTAGATAAGGTTGGATTAGTTTCTTATATAGTGGATTTAGCTATGAGTTTATCCTAGGTACACGGTTTTTTTCATGCTTCAATGTTAATAAAGTATATTCCATATCCATCTCATGTTTTGAGTCTAGAAGTAGTTTAGTTGGAAGAGAATCTTTCTTATGAGGAACATACAGTCCATATTATTGACCATGGATAGAAAATGTTTTAGAATAAGGTAATTCATCAGGTTAAGGTTTTTTGGAAAAACTATAGGGTTGAAGAGGCAACATGGAAATCTAAAAATTTTATAATGGAGAAATACCCCCACTTATTTGATAAGTAAATAAAATTACGAGGACGCAATTTCCAAAAGGGGGAAGAGTGTAACATACCAAGTAATTATAGAATAATAGTTTTTCATATCTATTAATATTTATGAATTAGATATTAATTTTAATTTAAATGTGATTCTTTATCTAATAGCGTACTTGACACGCAACAATTGATTTCTCCAAAATCTTACATTTCACACCAGACTAAGTTATACCGAAAAATAATACATTATTAATATTAATATTTTAAATGGTAGATAAAGCCTAGTCATTGTATTAGAATAAATTAATAGAACTAACTATATTATGCTTACACATGTAAGTAAATTTTTTTTACTTTCTTCCAATAAATTTTATGGGCTTAAAATAAGAATAAATCCAATTTTAAGCATAAAAAGCTCTAATATTTTTAAAAGGTAGTTTTACCACCTATTGATATTGAACCCTTTTTAATTATAAATTTTGATTGGTTTATAAATTTTTTATGAAAAATTAAATTTCCACTTCAGAAGTGGGACATCAAAATTTAATTTGGTTGATTTTTTTTATTTTTCGGGTAATATTCATTTTTTTAATGAATAGTGAAAAATAATGCATTTTAATTCAAAACTATTTTTTTCTGATTTATTTGTATAGTTAGGTTATCCTTTTAATTGATATTGAAGTATAATTAAATAATTTTTATATCATTTAATCCAATTTAGGTCATTATAATCAATTTCAAATTTAAATTGGATATAAAAAATTTGTAAACTTTTGAATGTTTTTACATTAAAAACTCATTTCATCTATCTGTCAAAAAGATTAATTTTCAAATTAATTTTAGTCACTTACGTGAGTTGAATTTCCAAAAATGGAAATACATGGTTGTAATCAGTATGAAAAATATGATCTAATAGGATCAAAATAATTTTTTGGTGAATAGTAACTTTAGTATTTTATTTACCACGGTTAAAGGTAAATCAAGTAATTAAAGGTAAAAATAATATTATAATAATATAAAACTACCCTAACACTTGTTTTAATCTTATGGGATGATTTATTTTCGACCAAGAAAATAATTGGGCTGAAATTTTGTCCTTTGAAAGCCACTTGGGTAAGATTATGACATTAATAACATTTTATTTAAAGTAAAAAACAAAGATGTCATAAACATGTATCTTATTATTAAAAAAAATAGTATGAGGTTATATAAGTGATATCTTTGAATATAAATAGTCCTTATAAATATATAATTATTACCTACATCATGATAATTTATTTATAATTTTTAGACATTAAATAATTAAATTTGATTATGACAAAATGATGATTCAGTAATAGATTTATTAAAGGAATAATAAAATAAAAGATATTAATAATATTAAAATAAATATAAACTGAAATATTTTATGTCATAAAAGAATTTTATGGATGATTTAGACATGATATTTATGAGTTAAACTAGTTATTTCTAATGAATCAAGTTATAATTTTTTAAAAAGACAAGTAATGAATAGTGTCAAAATTGACATAATTCAAATTTCAAAATATAAAATAGTTAATTAAATGAATTAAAATTTTTAAAAATATAATATTTGTCCAAATAGTTGTGTTAAGTATCAAATATTTCATTAATGACTCATTAATTGGTATTTTTACATGTTATGGTAATTATTTTAACTCTCAAATTCTAAATCACTTAATAAAATGATAAGAGTTAAAAGGGTTAAAAAATAATGATAAGGAATAAAAAATATCCCAAACTTGTATAGTTTTTATTAGATGAATTTATTTATACCCATAATCATTCTAGATTTTAAATAAATAAACTTTTACCAATTTATAATATAAAATTAATTTATATTAATTTAATACTTTTATAATTCCAAGAGTGTCCATCCCCTCTCCTATAAAAAGGAACTCTTATTCTCTATTACTTACACTTCAAAAAAATTATTCAGACAATCTCAGCTCAAACCCCTTCCTATATTCCCTCCCCACTTTCTTGAGGCCTTATTTTAGGCATAACACCCTTATTATATGTGTTAAGGTGTTAATAAATGTGATCATATTAAGGAAAGGTAATGTTTTTATTTGAGTTTTTCAATTTTATTTCTTCTTCCAATTCCTTCAAATATCTTCCAAACATTATGAGATAATAACTCCAATATAATAAATATACTAAGATGTTATTATTTTAATATCATCACCTAGATCCATTAACACTTCCATCAAATGGGAAAGGAATTAATCGTTTGTTCCTACCTATGAACTATCACCTCCACAAACCGATATAATTAGTTTTCCATAACCATCTCTCATGACTGGTTATAATGATGAAATTAATATTCATATTTGATAGTAATGACATATTAATCATTATAATATAATAATATATAAATTATTTTCTTACTTTACATGCACATAAAAATAATAACATCGTTTGTGTGTATGTGTGAACTATCACCTCCACGAAGCAATGTGATTCATTTTTATTCATTGCATCACTTGTATGATATATAAAAGTATATTTAAATGATTAATATTATATTAATTGTTTTTTGATCATTTTTTAAATATAAAATAATAATTACCTTATTTCCATAATGATCAATGAAAAATGAAAACATTACCCATGCATACGTATGGCCTACCATCTCCATGATTATAACGTTGTTAATTTTCTATAACCATAAATAATGATTTGATGTATAATTAATTTAATAAAGTAATCATTACATCATGAATATTATTTGGAGATGATGGACTTATGACCGTATGTAAAATTTACATCATGCTAAGTTCATGTTTGAACTCAAGTACCAAATATTGACAAAACATTTGATGTGAACTTAAATAATTGAATAATTGTTATAAAATTATAAACAAGTTATATAAAGGGAATAATGAACTTGAAAAAGGTTATAAATCAATTAAAAATTAACCTAAGTTTATTATTCATGAATATAAATAATGTACAAGACAAGTCGGACTCGAGGTAAGGGACTTCGTCTCAATCTCCTTTCAATGAGGCATATTTTGATGTTATATACCACCTTATTTTATATTATGTATAATCAACCCATTTTAATTTTAATTTCATTCAAATTTTCTAAAAAGGAATCATTTTATATGAATCATTTTACTAAATGAAAAAAGTAATGTTTTCTTAATATATATGGCGACAATGAATTTTCTACCGCTATGAACATTATTTAATGTATGGATTCCCTTACAAGCGGTAATGTTTTTTTAATAGAAAAATAAATACCATATTTAATTTTTAGGTATTTTAGTATTGAATGTGGTTTTTTGATAATGGATTGATTATATCAATATCTTGAAATTATATCTTGTGATTGTGAAGTAGAAATGTTATTTTTCCTTTATGCTTGTTTTATGTGTTATGATTATGTTAAGGTTTTGGGGAATTGTTTATGTATATAGGTGGTTCCGTGATAAATTGAGGGTGGGTGATCCCATGATAGCTCTCCAATGAATTGGGTAATGAGAAAGAGTTAAAAAAGTTTTATCCTAAAATATTTAGGGAATATGCTGTGATGGGTATTCAAAATGTAACCATGAAGGTTACTCCCTATATAGTTGTGAAAGCTACAATGTAAGTATTTTATAGATGCTACAAGTTACCTTTATAAATTTTGATTTATAAGAAGTTTTTTAGGAATCTTATGATTTCATGAGGTATGTTAAAGAACTTATGTTTTATAGATAAAAAGTATGATTTTGTGAAAACGTTTTCATGAGTTTAAAATATTCATAGACTAACGGTTTTATTCCTTATTTTATATCCCTTATTGAGATTTTTGTTCTCATACCAAGTTTTTGAAATTTTTTCCATAGGGTACATGGATGGTTAAAATAAAGGAAGAAGTCAAGATGATTGTTATTAATATTTATATCAAGAAAAAAATAGATCATGTTTTAAAGAGTTTGATCTTGTGAAAAAAATGGATAGTGAGTAGAAGTGTCTAATTTATAATATTGGAGTTGTTATGTAATAGTTATAGCCTAATTACATAAAAATATAAACCTTAAAAGATCTTCAATGTGAATTCTTGACTTAACTCATGATTATGTAATGTTTAAGGTGTGGGCCTTATTATAACACCATCGTACTAATGGCCAGTCAGAGCGTATGATACTGGATCTTGAGGAAATATTGAGAGCATTTTCCCTAGATTTTAGGGGCTCTTGGGATAATCATAGACCCATAATTGAGTTTTGCTACAATAACAGTTATCATGTGATGATACAGATGGTGCCTTATGAGGATTTGTATGGTATGACATTTTGATATCCCCTGTGCTAGTTAGTCGTAGGTGAGGAAGCTTTACTGGGACTGCATCTCATAAAGGATACTTTTGAGCAGTTTGAGTTGATTCAAAAATGGATGGATATGGCATAGTTTTGGTATAAATCTTACATTGATCGATGCAATCATCCTACAGAGTTTGAGGTTGGGGATTGGGTCTTTTTACGTGTTTCACTAAGGTTGGGACATAGATGAATCAGGCAATAGGGTAAGGTTTCACCTCGATATGTAGGGCCATTTGAGATTTTGGCTAATAAAAATATAGTAGCCTATCGGTTTCTATTACCTTAGAGGTACCAATCCATGAACAACGTATTCCATGTATCTCAGTTGCACCACCATCACTCAGACTTATCTCATTCTTTTAATCCTGAGGAGGTTGAGTTACAGGTTGATGTGTCCTTTGAGGAGCATCTGATTTGAATCGTTGACAGGATCATGAAGGTTCTTTAAGGATGGTTAGGTCCTCTAGTATGGGTGTTATAGAAGCACAACCATTTATAAGATGATACTTGGGAGTAGGGGGATGACATACGTGGTCAGTGGATGGATTTGTTCTCAGACGAATATTAACCACCATTGAGAGGAAAATTTAGGGACAAATTTCTTTAGGGGGAAGATTGTAAGAATCTAGGTTTTATTATGAGGTGAAGATACTTTTTGTTTTGTTTTAAATATTTAACTATGGCCAAGTGTGAGTATCCAATTTAATCACAGCTGTTTCTGGGGTATCTAGGGCTTGTTCGGAGTTTGGAACCCAGATTTTGGGTTGAAAATTTCCTAGTTCACAGTTAGAATAACCGTATTGGGAGGCCCACATGGTCTGACTAAACATGTGAGACGTGGGTAGAGAACAGGAGAATATCACAAAGTAATATAAAACCATGTAATTTGGGGAATACTTCAATGTGTCCATGTCTTCAATTTTGAAAGAAAATTTCTTTTATGGTTAGTCAAATCATGCGAACAAACCATTCAGGGTGCCCCTTCCCTACAGTTAAGCATACAAGATTGGCGCAAGGTTTGGCCAACTGTGTGGTCAAACCGTGCGACCATACATTTTGAGTGAAATTACAAAATTTTTTCTAATTAAATCTATTAAATTAAACCTAATTTATATTTTTTATATTTGAAAACCACTGAAATTTGAGAATCTCTCTTTGGAGACTATTCTTGGATTTGATACCAACTCTCTGTCTGATCTCCTATTCAATCACCTTCAGTCTCATTGGATCCACATCAATGAGTTCCAAGTTCCTTTTTATTCATTCTTTATTCTTCTTGGTATCAGTTGTGCTATTTATTCAACACTCCAAGCTGCCATGGAATACTTCTCTTTGAATAATACAGTAGCGTGTGTTGTACGCAACTTCGAGTTCTAACACACACCACAACGAATCAAACTAGCCGTTATGAATAGTAATACCCAATTTTTGAAATTTTATATGTTTTATATTTCAAAATGGACTTCATTTTTGGATTTTTAATATCGAAATTAGCTTAGGGTGAATTTTTTGTATTTTTTTAAAACATTCAATTTTTTATGAATAGTGAAAAACACTAAGTTATAGTTTAAAACCGAATTTTTATTTAAATAATTATTTATTTTATTTAAATTTATTTTAGGTCAAAATATATATATAATACCTATATAAGTTCAATGTAATTCATTGGATTCAGTTTATAATAATTTTAGATATATAAAAATTTTATTAAACTTTTCACCGTCTTTTACCCATCTCCTAAGAGAATTTGAAAATTCACATAAAATATAATTTTACCACTTCTGTGAGTGGAATTTCAAAACTCAAAGAGACATGGTTAATATCAAGGAGTAAAATGTGGTTCAATAAGATAAAAATAATTTTTTTTTGTGAATAGTAACTTTTTACTTTTATTTACCACGGTTAAAAGTAAATAGAGTAATTAAGGGTAAAAATGATATTAATATTACCCTAACACATGTCCTAATTCTATTGGACAAGTGTATCTTGACAAAAAACAACCTTATAAATAAAATATTATCATTTAGGTCCACTTGGATTAGATTTGGACATTTATAATTATTTAATTCAAAGAAGAGTTAAAAGAGTTAAAATCAAAGTTTAATAACTAAAAAAAATTAATATAGGGTTATACATAAGATACATTCGATTATAAATATTAATTATAAAGATAAAATGATTTTATACATAATTTTATTTTATTTATAATTTTTAGAAATTAAATAATTTAATTTATTTATGACACAATGGTGATGCAACATTTACCTAATTAATGAAATATTAGGATAATTGATATTATAAATACCCAAATAAATGTAATTTGAAACTTTTTATGAATTAAACTAATTTTCTAGGTTAATATGACATATTAGGATTGGTTATATAGTTTTTTTTAGAAGTAATAATGCTGTTATAAAATTATCAAAAACAAAATACCCAATAGTGTCAAAATTGACATAAAAGAGTTTTTAAAACAAACATTATATTATTAATTGATATTCTATTCCTAAAAATCTAAGGTTCATCCAAATGACTTATATCATGATATGTGTATCATTAATGGACCACTTGGGGGTCGATTGGAATTTTATAGTAAGTTTATTAACTATATAATATAAAAATACAAAGAGACATGGTAAATGTCAAACTAATTAACTAAGAGTTAAAACTAAAAGATAAGGTTAATATAATGACCCAAACCTGTCTAAAACCTATTGGTTGAGTGTTTTTCGACATATCCCCACCTTCAAATTTAAATAATCCACTTTTTAGCCATTATAAATTGAATATGAATTTATTATAAAATAATATTTTAAGTTTTTTCTAAGGTGCCCCTCACCCCTCTTATAAAAGGGCATTCTCCCTTATCTCAAATTTATACCTTAAAATACTTTTGGCTCGACTAAACCCTACCCAAATATTCTCCCAACATCTCTCAATTCATCCTAGAGGCCTTACTCTATTCATAAATCCAATCTAAGGATCTCTTTTGATCAAATCAAAAGGAAGAACCCGAAGAAGAGGTAATGATTTCACCACCCTCTTTTAAGTTCCTTTCTTCTTCCACTTCTTCTTTCTTTGTTATTTCCATTCTAAAATAATAAGTATAGTATATTATATATACTGTTATGTTATTATAAATATGGTACTACCATATTCAATATTCTATCCATCCTTTGAATGACATGTCACCATACGTGTGTACGTACGACTTACCGTCTCCACGTCGTGGTGTAATTGTTATTCAAAACATTATTATTTGGATGGGTATGATAATGATGTGTAATTGAAGTAAATAATAAATATAACATTATCATGATTTTTTATATATGATATACCATGCAATTATATATTATTTTAATATCAAAAGAATGATATTGTCGCTCGTGCGTACGTACAGACTACTGTCTCCATGAACGCGATGAGATTCATTCTGCATCATATCCATTCAAGTCTAATTATCATTTGATGATTAAAAATAATGTTTAAGGACTTGATATAATTATGTATATGAATAATATACAACCTATCAATAACAAACATGGCTTCTGTAACAAAACATATAAAAGAAAACGAGAAAGTTAACACCCGAAATGACGATAATACTAAGATATTATTAACAAATCAATGTTAAAAGATCATATATGATATCATATTAATGTATATTATTCTTATATAATTTAATAACAATTATTTAACAATTATAAAGTAGGTTAACCTACCATCAACCAAGGAAAATTACAAGTTAAGGTTTTATTTCACAATCTCTTCATTATCCGAGGTTGTTTATATGTAATTATCTACTGGGACCCCTTTATCATTCACATCCATGTTTCTTAAAAATGTATTTCAAATAATTCTTAATATTTTATAGAATATGGGTTAAAGTAATTTATACACTTGTTGACTTCTTATAAGATTCTTATAAAGTAATCTTTCTGTCGTTTTCCAAACAAGGTCCTTTTAACCTTTTCGATAGAATTATGGTAAGGATGTCTTTTTTAACTTATACGGTGGGTGCGGCTATTTTCCACCATTATAAAATCATCGAATCTTCCCTTAAAAGCTTATAAGTATATTTTAAAATTAAATGTTTTATTTTATAATTATTTGACTTTTAAATGATTTTAAAAAAAGAGATATTTCTATCAAATAGTTTTGATTTCATCTATGTCAACATCCTTTGATGGATTTTAAGATTATTTGAATTTCATTTATTATGATACAAAACTTCCATATTTTATTGAAGGTCTTTTCATATGTTTGATTGTGGATATGTTATTTTTATACCATTCATGGTTTATGGATAAAGTATTGATATTTAGTATGCTAGTTTTAATACGAATGTTTATGTTATGTTTAAACCTATTCATATGAGAAATGCATTGGACTTAATAAGTGACGGGTGGAGCCCGCTATATCTCCTCGATGCATTGGTAGATCTCATGAGACAAAATAGTGTCTTGGAAAAAGGCCTTGACAAAATCCTATTTGTAGTCTTGGCACAAGGCCTTGACTATGTGGTTATGATAGTCTGACATTATGCATTCCATCATTATGAAAGTGGTTATTGATATTGCATGTGATTCTTCGACTAGTAGAATATCCATGTGAATAATTAAATGAAATTATTTCATTTTATTTCTGCCATATTATTTTGAAGTTCAAGTTTTAAAAGATTTTGTTTTAGTTATACATTGCCTTAAATGTTTATGCTTATTTATGAAAGTTTCTGCTATTTTGTTATCCTTACTGGGCATCTGAGATCACCCCTTTCTATGTTTTATTTTTCCCAGGATGTGAAGAAGTATTTTATGACTGACCTATAGGGATAGTATAAGGGGATATGAGTGTGGAGACAATATGTTGTTGTAGTTTTCACTTTATGATGTAATGTAAACTTTATGAATGTTTATAGTGATTCCAAGGTTACTAAACTAATCAGTCTTTCGAGACTTGATATTTTGTGATCATGCCAATGTTATGTAATAATTCACTGAATCTGGGTAACTGGGGTTGGGGCGTTATAGTTGGTATCAGAGGAATTTTAGTACAAACCTTGGAAGCTATATTTAGTTAAACTCTGGTTAGAGCACATAGACCAAAGATGGACTTTGAGGATTAGTATAGAAGAACTTCCCAGAATTTTGATATTGTAGAGATTTTTTGAGTTTTCCGAGCAATACATCTCTTTCTGGATACGAGCAGGTAGAGGCGGCTCTGGAATAGATATACCTAGGGGTAAAACTGGAAAACACCACTTTGAGCTAGACTCGAACGGGAAATGGTGCACGACAATGGGCCTTGATGCACTCTTGGTTATGACACTCCCGGTGGATATGCTTAGGATAATTATAATTTTCTTTATAAACCATTATGAAGGATTTATGAGCATATAATTCCTCAAAGAAAACATTTTTATGGTTATGGGTTATATCCATAAAATTTTTCAATTTATGTTAAGTATGTTATAAGTTTGGATTTATGTATTGTGATTCATAAACTAATATACAGTATGCCATTGTTTAGAAATGGTGCCTAGTGTAAGAAATGGAAACCATATTAATGAACGCACTCCATGTAGGGATTTCCCTCCTACTCAAGATAATTATAGTGGAGCTGGTGATACAACTGATGTTGATCAGCTAATCACTATACCGGGACAACTCACTCAGGTTATGAATAATAACCTTAACCGTATGAAGCACCCTAATCTGTAGTATGGAGGATCAATGTTAGATCGCTTCATGAGGCAACAACCACCAACATTCAATGGGGGTACAAATCCACTAGTAGCGGGGCAATGGATAAATTCATTAGAGAAAATATTCCATGCCTTGGGGAGTAGCGAAAGGGGAAAAGTTGTCATGGCAGTTTACCGCCTCACTGGAGATGCTGATCAATGGTGGTCATTGATTCAAAACACAAAAGAAGATGATGAAGTATCAAATATGTAATGGAGGGAGTTTAAAGAGCTTTTCTTAGAAAAATACTTTCCTCATGACCATCGAGCAGATATGGAAAGGAAAATTCTGAGTCTGAGACAAAAGGACGATGAGAATGTCGCAAAGTATGAGGCTAACTTTACAAGGTTAGTGAGGCATGAAGCAAATTATATACATAACCCAAGGAGTAAGATTGATCGTTTCTTGGATGGTCTAAAACCATTTCTTCATCGAGCATTAGTCTCACAATCCTTCTCGTCGTATGAATATATTGTTTCATGTGCTATCAAGACAGAAAAATAATTCTCTAAGTCTTATGAATTTAAAGCAAAGAAAGAGAAGAAGAGATCTGTTGATCAATCTAGAAATGGAAATAAGGGGAAGAAGGTAAAAGTTGAATATCCGTCTTGTAGTAAATGTGGGAAGAAACTCCCTGGTACTTGCTTGAAGGGAATGGGATTCTGTTATAAGTGTGGTGAAAAGGGACACCAAGCTTGTGATTTCAAGGGTAAGAAAGAAGCTACTGATGTTCAATGCTACAATTGCAGGGAGATGGGACATTATGAAAATGAATGTCCTAAGCGTCAGAGAAACTTACCTCAGAAAAGTCCAAGGGATCAAGGCGAAGCTTATACGATCACTACTGCTGAGGTTGAAGCTCCGAAAGACGTGGTGACAGGTAATTTAATGGTTTCCTCAAGTTTGGAAAATGCTTTATTTGATTTTGGATCATCGCATTGTTTCATATCTTCCAAATTTTCTAAAAAATTTGGATATTTCCAATTTGATTTAACAGGGAGTTGTTAGTCAAAACTCCTTAGGGAAGTATCATTGAAACAAATTTTTGTGAATCAGTCCCCATTAGAGCACATAAATGTTCTTTATCTGTTGATCTCATCGTCATACCCATGATTGAATTTGATATAATCGTCGGTATGGATTGGATTTCGGACCATGATGAGAATATTTATTGTAAGAAGAAAGAAGTTACAATTTTTGATGATGATGATAAGGAATACCTTATCTTTAGAGCAAAATCATCACCACCTAATTATTATCTAGATCCACCCCCAGTAGCTCAACTAAATTCAATTACTAGGGAGGAAGAGAATGAAATGACTATGGTTGAGGAAAGGAATGTTCAAATAGAGGGTGTACCTATTGTGAGAGAATATGTTGATGTGTTTCCAGAAGATTTACCTGGACATCCTCCAGAAAGAGAAATTGAGTTTTCCATTGATTTAATTCCTGGATCAAGGCTCGTATCGAAGACCCCTTATAGAATGGCCACTATGGAATTAGTGGAACTAAAGAAACAACTAGAGGAATTGAGTAATAAGGGATTTATTTTCACTAGTGTTTCTCCATGGGGAGCCCTTGTCCTTTTTATTAAGAATAAATATGGATCTATGAGGTTATTTATCGACTACAGGGAGATCAATGCTATAACAATAAAGAAAAAGTATCCCCTACCTCGCATTGATGATTTTTTTTACCAACTGCATGGAGCTCAATACTTTTCAAAGATTGACCATTGATCTGGATACCATCAGTTATGTGTAAAGAAGGAATACATTCCAAATACAGCATTTCAAACCAGGTACAGGCATTACGAGTTTACAGTAATGCCTTTTGGGTTGACTAATGCACCCTCTGTATTTATGGATCTAATGAATAGAGTTTTCAAGTAATATCTCGATGATTTTGTGGTGGTATTTATTGATGATATCTTGGTATAGTCCAAAAGCTACAAATATCATTAAAATCACTTTCGCATTATCCTAAATACTCTTAGAAGACATGAATTATATGGGAAGTTTAGCAAGTGTGAATTATGGCTTCAGGAGATTTCTTTTCTTGGCCATATTGTCTCCAAATATGGAATCTTCGTTGATCCTTCTAAGACCAAGGCAATACAAGAATGGCCAGCACCGACAAGTATAATTGAGGTATGCAGTTTTATTGGTTTAGCAGGTTATTATCGACGTTTCGTCCAGAATTTTTCCCGGTTGGCTAACCCATTAACAAAGCTCACACATAAAGGGGTTAAATTTGTTTGGAAAAAAGAGTGTGAAGAATGTTTTGAAGAACTGAAGATAATATTAGTCAATTCCCCTATATTGACTCTACCATCAGAGAATGATGGGTTCGTTATTTATAGTGATTCATCGAAGAAAGGACTTGGTTGTGTCCTTATGCAGAATGATAGGTTTATTGCCTATGCATCATGACAACTAAAAATTCATGAGCAAAACTATCCTACTCAGGATCTTGAGTTAGCTGTTGTAATCTTTGCTTTGAAGATATGGAGACATTATCTCTATGGTGAAAAATGTGCGATATATATCGATCACAAGAGTTTGAAGTATATTTTATCACAAAAAGAACTCAACATGAGGCAAAGGAGATGTCTTGAACTACTCAAGGATTATGATTGCACGATACACTACCACCCGGGGAAGGAAAATAAGGTGGCAGATGCTTTGAGCAGAAAGGATCATGGAGTTTTGAACAAAATGAGATTTGAAGGGGATCAAATGATCATGGATATAGTAAAGTTGGATATGGGAATAACCATGGAATGTGAAACATAAATTCTTTTTCAAATGGTTGCCAAACCATATTTACTAGAAAATATTAAGAGTTCTCTGACTGATGATGAAGAGTTTCAAAAGAATATTAAAGTTGTGAATGATGGGAGATTGAGTGAATTTGTGTATGAAGATGGAATTTTGAAACTTGGGAGGAGACTTTGTGTTCCCGATATACCTGATCTAAAAAGATAATTGTTGGATGATGCTCATAGTTCCAATTTCTCTATACACCCTGGGAGCACCAAAATGTACAGGGATTTGAAGGAACGTTTTTGGTGGGACAACATGAAGAGGGAGATTTATGATTTTTTGTCAAGATGTATAGTTTTTCAACAAGTGAAAGATGGAAGGCAACAGCCTGGAGGAGTCATGAAACCTCTTCCCATACCTGAGTGGAAATGGGATAATATCACGATGGACTTTGTCATGGGACTACCAAAGACTCCTAGAATGAACAATGAAATATGGGTCATTGTTGATCATCTTACCAAGTCAACACTTTTTCTTGCTATAAGGGAAGATTTACCATTGAACTTCTAGAAATACTATATATTAATGAAGTTGTGAGGCTTCATGGAGTACCCCTATCAATTGTTTCGGATCTTGATCCCCGTTTTACATCAAGGTTCTAGAAAAGTCTTCAGAAATCCTTGGATACTGAACTTCATTTGAGCACTGCCTACCACCCTTAAACTAATGGAAAATCAGAATGGACTATTCAAACCTTAGAAGACATGTTGATATCTTTCTCACTTGACTTTTAGGGTATGTAGGATAAATATTTACCTCTAGTGGAATTTTTCTATAACAATAGCTTCCATTCAAGTATTCGGATGGCACCATATGAAGCATTATACGGAAAGAGATGTTGCACACCAACCTGTTGGGATGATGTTGGTGAAAGAAAACTCATAGGCCAAGAACTGGTGGAGGAAATGATGGAAAAGGTGAAGGTAATATAAAACCACATCAAAGCAGCTCAAAGTAGGTAGAAGAGCTACGCCAATAACCGAAGAAAGGATTTGTAATTTCAGGTAGGAGACCATATTTTCTTGAAGGGATCTCCATGGAAGGGAGTTATACATTTCGGCAAGAAGGGAAAATTGAGTCCTAGGTACATCGGACCTTTCGAAATTCTAGAACGAATTGGGGCTATATCTTACCGTTTGGCAATGCCTCCAAGTCTCTCCAAAGTTCATGATGTGTTCCACGTATCACTGTTGAGAAAATACATGTCTGACCCAATGCATGTACTCACCTATGAAGAATTAGAACTGGGACCTGATTTGTCTTGTTGCAAAGATCCTGTCAAGATTCTTGATACGAGAGAACAAGTGCTGAGAAATCAGACGACTCGTCTGGTAAAATTTCTATGGAGAAACCATAAGATGGAAGAGGCAACGTGGGAACCTGAGGAACTTATGATGAAGAACCACCCGAGTCTTTTTATGCAGTAATATTCTAGAAATTTTGAGGAGGAAATTATTTGAAGGAGGGGAGAATGTAACACCCCAGACTTCCATGGTATGCTCCTCTTTGAATAATACAGTAGCGTGTGTTGTACGCAACTTAGAGTTCTAACACACACCACAACCAATCAAACTAGCCGTTATGAATAGTAATACCCACTTTTTGAAATTTTATAAATTTCATCTTACAAAATGGACTTCATTTTTGGATTTGGAATATTTGAATTAGCTTAGGGTGAATTTTTGGTATTTTTCAGAAAACATTCAATTTTTTATGAATAGTGAAAAAACACTGAGTTATTTTTTAAAACTAAATTTTTATTTAAATAATTATTTATTTTATTTAAATTTATTTTAGGTCAAAATAAATACATAATACCTATATAATTTCAATGTAATTAATTGGAGTCAGTTTATAATAATTTTAGATATATAAAAATTTTATTGAACTTTTCACCATCTTTTACCCATCTCCTAGGAGAATTTGCAAATTCACATAAAACATAATTTTACCGCTTCTGTGAGTGGAATTTCAAAAATCTGAGAGACAAGTGTATCTCGACCAAAAAAAACCTTAGGAATAAAATATTATCATTTAGGTCCACTTGGATTAGATTAGGACATTTATTATTATTTAACTCAAAGAAGAGTTAAAAGAGTTAAAATCAAAGTTTAATAACTAAAAATTTTTTAATATAGGGTTATACATAAGATAAATTCTATTATAAATATTCATTAGAAATATAAAAATATTTCCTACATAATGGTATTTTATTTATAATTTTTATAAATTAAATAATTTAATTTATTTATGACATAATGGTGATGCAGTAATTACCTAATTAATGAAATATTAAGATAATTGATATTATAAATACCCAAATAAATGTAATTTGAAACTTTTTATGAATTCCACTAATTTTATAGGTTAATATGACATATTAGGATTGGTTATATAAATTTTTTTCGAAGTAATAATGATGTTATAAAATTATCAAAAACAAAATACCCAATAGTGTCAAAATTGACATAAAAGAGTTTTTAAAACAAATATTATATTATTAATTGATATTATATTCCTAAAAATATAAGGTTCTCCAAAAGAATTATATCATGATAGGTGTATTATTAATGGACCAATTGGGGGTCTATTGGAAGTTTATAGTAAGTCTATTAACTATATAATATAAAAATACAAAGAGACGTTGTAAATGTCAAACTAATTAACTAAGAGTTAAAACTAAAAGATAAGGTTAATATAGTGACCCAAACATGTCTAAAACCTATTGGTTGAGTGGTTTTAGACCTATCCCCACCTTAACCTTTAAATAATATACTTTTGAGCCATTAGAAACTGAATATGAATTTATTATAAAATAATATTTTAATTTTTTCCTAAGGTGCCCCTCACCCCTCTTATAAAAGGGAACTATAACGACCCATACTTTACATACATTGTTATTACTTCAAAATTGAAGCACACTTATTACAACATATAACAAAACCATGAAAGGACCGTATAGGTATAGTGTCTTTAGAAACAGGAAAGCATAAACAACTGGTTCATAAAGCATCTACTTTGCCTCCCATTTATTTCATCATATCTAGAGTCCCTTTTTGGCATATTCTACTTAATAACCTTCTTCCTGGCCTGGGGAAATAAAACATACAAAATGGTGAGCTCAAATGCTCAGAGAGTAAACAAAATAAATATCAATCACATCATATACATAAGCACATAACTTTTGGAAATCTTAACCTGCAAAAGAGATCATAATTTCATAACATGGGATAAATCATAGTAGTGAAATGTAATCCCAATAATCATAACATAAAACATGAAACTTTTTGGAATACACACATAATAATTGAGAATCATTTCTTGTTAGTCAAAACTCATTTCCAAGACTATTTTAGTGGACAAAGTACACTTCTGAATCGAGTTCACTCCTCATTTCAGTCCTGTTTCACTGAACTGGTTTAACCTGCCGTTCCAGCCATGTCTATCTCATGAGATATAAAATATTTACCCAATGCATTGGAGGGAGATATAGGTACCACCCATCTCATAATGATATCATTCTTATGTGTGCCACAAAATAATAAACCATACATCATAGCATAACCCATGTAATAAAAATGGGATTCTTAAACAACATGACATCATAAAACAATTCATATAAGATAAAGGAATTCATAAAAATAATTCCATCACAACATAATCAAATAAATGTAATAATAGGGATAAAAACAGAACCCTTTAATATCTTAGATGGAAAATAATTTTGATAAAACACTTGAACTCCATTCTTGAGGAAAATATCCTTTCTACTTCAAAAACATTTTCCTTTATTAACATGTCATACAATTTTAAGCTAAAAGAAGTTGATTAAAAATAAAATTGAAAACTTGTAAATGACGCTTCTTGGAAATAATGTTCTAAAAATCCATTCATGCCGTATAAGTTAAAAAAACATTATTCTCGTACTTTTGTCGGAAAAGTCAAAAAGTACCTCGTACGAAAAACGACAAAAGATTCCTTTCATATCTTTTACTATAACTCACCAAAGGGTAAAGATGGATTTAAACAATTGTAGGTGGATGGAAATAATATTACATATTGAGGAAACATAGATTTGGATGATAAAATACTCCCCAGTAAATACCAAAGTATAAACAATCTCGGATAAAAATGAGATTGTGATATTTCCCTTACCTTAGGTCCGATTTGCCTCGTAAGTGTCTGAACCTTCTGTATAATGATTTAAATAATTTTATTGACTTATTCTATAATCATAATTATTTTTATGATATCATATATGGTCATATTCTTAGCTTCTTATTAGTAATATTTCATTACAACTTGTTATTTGGGTGTTTATTACTTTTTGTTCTTATGCGTGTTTTGTCGAATAAATTCTTATTCTTATCTTTAGGTTATAGATACCTCATTTCCAGAATGTTATTAGTGTAATATATATCATATTCATTCATTCAATTCATTTATATAATCATTATTCAATGAAGATCATGTAGAATGAGTCGCATCACATCATGGAGACGATATTCCGTACGTACGCACGAGCGATGATATCGTTCCCATGATCATGGAATTGTATTGGAGTGTATGTATACTATTTCAGAATCAATATCACTTTACAATAATCATATATAGTCATTATTTACACCATTATAACAATCCAATAAAGGTGGTGGTGGAAAGTAGATTACACCACGGCGTGGAGACGGTATTCCGTACGTACGCACGCGCGGTGATTTCATTTTCCGTAGGACGGATAGATGGTGAAATAGGGTTATTTCATACTTATAATAACATATCATTATATGAGTTATACTGATGTTATTACTTCATAATGAAACAACTAAATAAGAAGAAGTGGAAGAAGAAATAAAGATGAAAGAATCGGTAACGGACATTACCTCTTCTTTGAAGTACTTCTTTGAGACCTCCTTTTAGGGAACTAAAATTGGTCTTTGAAGAATACCAGGACCTCTAGGATGTCTCTAGGGAAGTGGAGAGGATAAAGTGGCAGGGGTTGGCCGAGATTGAAGGCTCAAAGTGGTGTGAGTAAGAGAGGGAGGAGGTGCCCTTTTATAAGGGAGGAGAGGGGCACCTTTGGAATAACTAAAAATATTATTTTATTATAAATCCAAATTCGGTTTTAAATAGCTCCAAATTAATTTATTTCTAAGATAAGGTGTGTATGGGTCTAAATCCTCTCATACAATAGAATTTAGATAAGTTTAGGTTCATATTTTGACCTTATCATTAAGTTAAATAATTTTACTTTTACCGTGTATTCTTGTGTTCTTACACTATAAGGTTAATAAACTTACTATAACAATCCAAACGAACCCCAAGTTGTTTATTATTAATATATATAACCTTATCTAAGTCATTTTTCCAAACCTTAGATTTTTAGGAATAAAGTAAAAATTAATAATATAATATTTTTTTTAAAAACTATTTTATGTCAATTTTGACACTATTTAGTAATTGATTTTTGTGAAAATCATAACAGAATGATTAGTTCGAAAAAAGTTAATTAAATAAATAATAACATGTCATATTAACCTATAAAATTATTGTAATTCATAAAAAGTCTAAAATTACATTTATTTGGGTATTTATAACATCAATTATGTCAATATTTCATTAATAAGATAATTACTGCATCATCTTTGTGTCATAAATAAATTAAATTATTTAATGTCTAAAAATTACAAATAAAATATCATTATGTAGGAAATCTTTTTATCTTTCTAATGAATGTTTATAGTCGAATTTATCTTATATATAACATTATATCAAAAATTATTTACTTATTAAACTTTTATTTTAACTATTTTAACCCTTCTTTAAATAAATTAATAATAAATGTCTTAATCTAATCCAAGTGGGCCTAAATGGTCATATTTTATTCCTAAGTTTGTTTTTGGTCGAATTAAACTTATCCAATAGAATTAGGACATGTGTTAGGGTAATAATAATATCATTTTTACCCTTAATTACCCTATTTACTTTTAACCATGGTAAATAAAAGTAAAAAGTTACTATTCAACAAAAATTATTTTCATCTCATTGAACCACATTTTACTTACTGACATCAACTGTGTCTCTCGGATTTTTGAAATTCCACTCACAGAAGTGGTAAAATTAAGTTTTATGAAAAAATCAGTTTTTTAACTACCACTTAGTGTTTTCACTATTCATCAAAAATTGAAAGTTTTCAGAAAAATACCAAAATTTCAGCCTAGGATAATTTCGATATTCCAAATCCAAAAATGAAGTCCATTTTGAAAAATAAAATTTATAAAATTTAAAAAAGTGGTTATTACTATTCATAACGGATAGTTTTAATAATATTTTATTAGCATATCATTGTTTAGTGAAACTCGGTATTGCGTACGACGCAAGCTATCGAGGAAGGTCGCGATTTCGTGTAAAGCAAGCCAAGCAAGTGTTGTGTGTAGAAAAAGATTCCTTTGATGATTTATATAACATAAAAGTCTCAGGTGTTACAGGAACTCCCCCTTCTCTCAAATTCATACCTTAAAATCCTTTTGGCTCGGCCAAAACCTGCCCAAATATTCTCTCAACTTCCCTCACTTAATCTTAGAGGCCTTCCTTTAGTCATAAATCCAACCTAAGGAGTCCTTTTGATCAAATCAAAAGGAAGAACCTGAAGAAGAGGTAATGATTTCACCACCCTCCTTCAAGTTCCTTTCTTCTTCCACTTCTTCTTTATTTGTTATTTCCATTATAAAATAATAACTCTAGTATCTTCTATATACTATGATGTTATTATAAATATGGTACAACCATAATCAGTATTCTATCCATCCTTTGAATGACATATCACTATACGTGCGTACGTACGACTTACCGTCTCCAAGTCGTGGTGTAATTGTTATTCAAAACATTATTATTTGGATGGTTATGATAATGATGTGTAATTGAAGTAAATAATACATATAACATTATAATGATTCTGTATATATGATATACCATCCAATTATATATTATTTTAATATCAAAATAATGATATTGTCGCTCGTGCGTACGTACGGACTACCGTCTCCATGAACGTGATGAGATTCATTCTCCATCATATCTATTCAAGTTTAATTATCATTTGATGATTAAAAATAATATTTAACGACTTTATATCATTCTGGATATGAATAAGATACAAACTATCCATAACAAACACAGCTTATATAACAAAAATATAAAATAAAACGTGTAAGTTAACACCCGAAACAATGATAATACTAAGATATTATTAACAAATCAAAGTTAAAATATCATATATAATATCATATTAATGTATATGATTATTGTATAATTTAATAAAAATTATTTCACCAATATATAATAGGTTAACCTACCCTCAACCAAGGAAAAGTACAAGGTAAGGGTTTATTTCACAATCTCTTCATTATCTGAGGTTGTTTATACATAATTATCAACTGGGACCTCTTTATCATCCACATCCATGTTTCTTAAAAATATATTTCAAACCATTCTTACTATTTTATAGAATATGGGTTAAATTCATTTATACCCTTATTGAATTCTTATAAGATGCTTATAAAGGAATCTTTCTATCGTTTTCCAAACAAGGTCCTTTTTAACCTTTTCGACAGAATTAAGGTAGGAATGTCTTTTTTAACTTATACGGTGGGTACGACTATTTTCCACCATTATAAAATCATCGAAGCTTCACTTAAAATCTTATAAGGATATTTTCAAAGTAAATGTTTTATTTTATAATTATGTGACTTTTAAATGATTTAAAAAAAAGAGATATTTCTATCAAATAGTTTTGATTTCATCTATGTCAACATCCTTTGAGGGATTTTAAGCTTATTAAAGTTCATTTATTATGATAAAAAACTTCCATATTGTATTGAAGGTTTTGTGATATGTTTGACTGTGTATGTGTTATTTTTATACCATTCATGGTTTATGGATAAAGTATTGACATTTATTATGCTAGTTTTAATACGAATGTTTATGTTATGTTTAAACCTATTCATATGAGGAATGCATTGGACTTAATAAGTGACGGGTGGAGCCCGTTATAGCTCCTCGATGCATCGGTAGGTCTCATGAGACAAACTGGTGTCTTGGCACAAGGCCTTGACAAAATCTTATTTGTAGTCTTGGCACAAGGCCTTGACTATATGGTTATGATAGTCTGGAATTATGCATTTCATCATTATGAAAGTGGTTATTGATATTGCATGTGATTATTCGACTAGTAAAATATCCATGTGAATATGTAAATGGAATTATTTCATTTTATTTCTACCATATTATGTTAAAGTTCAAGTTTAAAAGGCTTTTGTTTTAGTTATACATTGCCTTAAATGTTTATGATTATTTATGAAAGTTTCCGCTATATTTTTATCCTTATTGGGCATCTAAGCTCACCCCTTTCTATGTTTTATTTTTCCCAGGATGTGAAGAAGTATTTTATGACTGACCTATAGGGATAGTATAAGAGGATATGAGTGTGGAGACAAGATGTTGTTGTAGTTTCACTTTATGATGTAATGTAAACTTTATGAATGTATCTAGTGATTCCAAGGCTACTAAACTAATAGGTCTTTGGAGACTTGATCTTTTGTGATCATGCCAATGTTATGTAATAATGCACCGACTCTAGGTAACTGGGGTCGGGATGTTACAATTTAGGTACAAACTAATATTCCCTAATTTCAATTTCTTTGTTTATTCTTTATTTTTATCCCAATATGAGTTGAATCAAGAGTAGATACTAGATGTAAACTCTACTCTCGAGTTACGGTAGGTTATCTATAATTTTCCTATTGGTTTCAGTGCTTTATTAGAATAGCTTCTGTTGTGCGACCTACTGAAATGTTTGATATGGCCCCAAATTTAAATTGAACAATTGAATTAAATGAATTGGGAACTGTTAGAGAATCCCTTATATTCCCATGAGATGCATTGGTGGTTGTTTCCAAACCAAATCCACCATTAGGGTGTTCCCTTTTCCCTTATTTTTTGATTTAACCACACAAGGGGTGTGATTTGAGCTTTCCTGGTTAGAGAAAGACCATAATTAATTAAATATAAGTGAATTTCTTGACTAAGAGAAGTACTTACTCCTTTCCTTATGTTATCATGATATTCCATTCTTTAATTGATTAAATGGATTAAATGGAATTGGTTGAATGATTGGGTATACCCATTGGTTGCTCAATTGTGAACTATGGATAATGAGTGGGTGTAATTATGGTGTGCAATGGTAATGGAATTGATAGAAGAATGAAATGGGATGTATTTGAAATGGTAGTGGATTCCTAGGTTGGTATAACAAGGGTCTTTATTCCATTTAGATGCCTTGGATGTTACACTACTATACATATTTCCTTTAATAGTGCACAAAAGGGCTTTTAACGATACTAAAAAAGTGTTGTTAATCGCAGTGTTGATAAATGGGGTGCTTTATCCATGCTAAAAACACTGATAAAAGACCCCATTAATCTGTACTATTTAGTGATGATAAATTCCACCCTTTATTAGTGATTTTCTTAGTGTTGATAAAGTCCCCCTTTATCAGTACTTTAAATAAATCTGTTAAAGGGGGACCTTTATCAGCACTCAAAATAGTTCTAATAAAGGCCTAGCTTACTACAATGTGCTATTAATATAACAACACACCTAGAAAAAACATGTAATTTCAAATATTTCTATATATATTTAATGTGACATCATGAATAAAAAAATACCATGGTATATTCAAAAAACACTTATATATAAATTTAAAACAATGTTTTATATAATTGAATTTAAAATTATCCAATAAACATTTAAAAACCTTAATGTTTCATCTTTTGATGCCCGTGATCCACTCACAAAAATTTCTACCCATGGTATCAGTTTCCAAAAAAATAGTCTCAACTCACGAAAAATATTCCACCTATATAAGAAAACAAATATTATGTTAGTAATACTATAAAGAAATAAATTAAACATTAATAGGAAAGAATAAATTAATAAAATGTCAATATTTAATAAAAAAAGACACATTTGGAGTTATATAGATCACACCATGTGTCATATTGAGGTGGGTTTGATTTCTACACATCAAAAATGAGTTATGGATCATTTTCCTAAAATATCAAAACAATCTGAATGTGTTTTCTTAGTTTTGAGTATTTCACTTGTTATTTTACTAAAATTAATGTCAATTTCAAATAATGACACATTTGGAGTTATTTTGGTCACACCATGCATCAGATTGAGGTGAGGATGATTCCTACCTATCAAAAATTATTTATGGATCATTTTATTAAAGTATCAAAACAATATGAATGCATTTTCTTGGTTTTCAGTACACCAATTTTTTTAATAAATTGTCATTTAAAATTGTAAAGACACATTTTGAGTCATACCTGTCGCATCATGCACTAGTTTGATGTGATACTACTTCTTACATGTCAAAAATGACTTATAAATCACTGTACTAAATTATCGAGACAATCAGATCACATTTTTTTGGTTTTCAGTGAGTGAGATATTTTGAACTAAAAAGTCAATTTTAAATTGATAATGGAAAATTTTAGTAATACTAGTCACATAGTGCATTGTATTGAGGTGTATTTGAGTCCTACACATCAAAAATGACTCATGTATCATTTTCTTAAAGTATAGAAACAATATGAATTCATTTTCTCAATTTTCAGTATGTCACTTGTTCTTTTTTACTTAAATTAATGTCAATTTTAAATAAAAAGACACACATGGAGTCATATCAGTCACATCGTGCATATTATTGAGGTTTGTTTGAATCCTCCACATCAAAAATGAATCATGTATCATTTTCATAAATTATCAAAACAATCATAATGTGTTTTCTCTGTTTTCGGTATGCTAGTTGTGTTTTTTTTACTAAAATTTCATTTCAAACTGAAAACACATATTTTAAGTCATACTGATCACATCGTGCATCATCTTGACATTAGACTGCTTCATACATGTCACAAATGACTTATGAATCTCTTTCCTAAATTATTAAGAAAATCAGAGCATGTTTTCTTGGTTTTCAGTGAGTGACATGTTTTGAACTAAAATGTCAATTTTAAATTAATAACGGACGATTTTAGTCATACTAATCACACTGTACGTCGAATTGGGGTGTGTTTTATTCCTACATGTATCAAATTACTCATGTATAATTTTCCTAAAGTATCAAAATAATACAAATATGTTTGATTGTTTTTTAGTATTTCACTTGTTCTTTTTACTTAAAATAATGTCAATTTTAAATAAAAAGACACACTAGGAGTCATACCAGTCACACCATGCATCGTATTGAGATGTGGTTGACTCCTACATGTCAAAAATTACACATGGATAATTTTCCTAATGTATCAAAAAAATTTGAATGTGTTTTTCTGGTTGTCAGTATGCCAGCTATGTTTTTTTACAAAAATATCATTTCAAACTGGAAACATGAATTTTGAGTCATATCAGTCACATCGTGTGTCAGTTTGGTGTGATACTACCTCATATACATCAAAAAATGACTTATTAATCACTTTTATAAATTATGAAGACAATCGTAGTGTGTTTTATTGGTTTTTAGTGAAGACATGTTTTGAACTAAAATGCTAATTTTAAACTGATAACGGACACTTTTAGTCATACTGGTCACAATATGAATCATATTGAGGTTTATTTTATTCCTACATGTCACAAATGACTCATGGATAATTTTCCTAAAGTATCAAAAAAACTGAATGTGTTTTCTTGGTTTCTAGTATGTCACTAGTTCTTTTTACTTAAATTAATGTCAATTTTAAATAAAAATACACACTTGGAGTCATACCGGTCACATCATGCATCATATTGAGGTGCGATTAACTTCTACACATCAGAAATTACTCGTGGATCATTTTCCTAAATTATCAAAACAATCTAAATGTGTTTTCCCAATTTTCAGTATGTTGGTTGTGTTTTTCTTACTAAAATGTCATTTCAAACTAGAAACGCGCATTTTGAGTCATAACAGTCACATCATGCATCGGTTTGATATGAGACTGCTTCATACACACCAAAAATGACTTATGAATGGCTTTCCTAAATTATCAAGACAATTGGAGCATATTTTCTTAGTTTTAACTGAGTGATATGTTTTGAACTATAATGTTAATTTTAAACTGATAGTGGACAATGATAGTCATTCCGGTCACACCATGCCTCATATTAATATTTTTTTGATTCCTATAATTCAAAAATGACTCATGGATCATTGTATGAAAGTATCAAAATGATCTGAATGTGTTTTCTTAGTTTTTAGTATGTCACTTTTTCTTTTATACTTAAATTAATGTCAATTTTAAATAAAAAGAAACACTTGGAGTCATAACAGTCAAACCATGAATCATATTGAGGTGAATTAGACTCATGCACATCAAAAATTACCCATGTATCATTGTCTTAAATTATCAAAACAATCTGAATGTGTTTTCCTAGTTTTCAGTATGTCACTTGTTCTTTTTACTAAAATTCATGTCAATTTTAAACAATTAAAACTGTCAATGTTACTATTCTTTCTATTTTATTTTTTTGTTGAACTAGAAACACTACAGTGTTGAAATTTATCATTTTAATTCAAGTTCCTTCCACTACCTTTGAAGGAAAGTGATAAATATGGACACTTCAGGGGTGATAAGGTTTTGAGGGAGAAGGAGTTGATGGAAGACATTGTTTGCATGAGTAGTCAAACATTTAATCTAGATAATATTAATGTAGTAGAAAAAAGATAATATTATGAGTAAAAATATAGTATATTAAAAAAAATTACCTTCTCATTGAATTCTGAGTTTCATACTTGAAGTTTTATCTCTCGTGAGAATGAGCATCTTTGAACAAACCACCCCAACTCGAACAAAGGAATCCACATGTATAAGAAAACAATTCTTGTGTGAGTAATCATAAAAAGAAGTAAATTAAACATAAATATGAAATAATCAACTACTTATATGGAATTAATATCTTTATGTTATTTTTGTACATTCTTCCATCAGGTATGTAGCCCATTTATTTCTAAGAAAATCTATATCACCTTGTGAATATGAGGCTTTTCGATGGTCATAGTGGTACTGTAAAAATATAAATACAAAAAGTATTAATACATATTTTAAATGAAATAGTAAATATATTTGAAAATACCTCTTTGGGGTTGCTATTTTGTTCATTGAATATGATCTCTCTCATAAATTTACAAACATAATAACCACAATCTTTTCTATTTGATTATTTCAGAAACTACAAAAAAATTGAGGAGAATAAGTAATTTGTTTCGATATGTGGTTGGATAGTGAAATATTATTATATATACCCTGATACTTTTCCAGTCATAGAACTTTATAGGGTCCTCATTCTTAGCCCTTGGCCTCATTCGTTATTTTTCAAGATATTGATTCACTACCTTATCATAACATAATTCTCATTAAAAGATAATATAAATTATATAACTTGATGTTTAGTTATAAAATGTTTGATGTAGTGTATTAAAAATTAAAAAACATCATCATTTTTTGTTATTTTGTTGGATATCCATGAATTGAATCTAGGAAATAAATATTTGGAGTATCCAAATTGTCCGCAATGAGCATCCAATGTTTCCTAAAAACTAAAAAAAATAAGTGATGAAAGAAATGAAAATATATTTAATATGATTAAATTGTAGATTTTTACCCCTGCATCATTGGTATTAAGAAGAGTCTATCATCTAAAAGTTTTTCTTTCAAATGATTTCACCAGGCCTATCACTATTTCATTCTTTTCTTATTCTATTTTTGTTTGTTCGGTAGAGGTGATGTGAGGACTAAGGAGTCCAAAAAATCATGGGAAAATCCCTTCAATTGTTTTTTATATATACGCCTGCCAAAAATATTAAATGTATTTATTCATAATTAATATAGTATATAAGATATTAGAACATAAAATCATGAAAAAATACCTCATGTATAAATTTACAACTGAGGTGCCTATCCAGTCATTGTCGAGGATTTCATTTACATTATCAATACCAATGTAGAATCCAACTTCCTCTACATTCATATTTTTTTTCAAAATCAAATATGTGACTACTAGCATATTTTAACTTTGTATCCATATAAACATTCAATGCTAGTAAATGAGGATATATAACGGGCGGGGTAAAGGTGATTTTGGTATATCTTTTTGATTGGTTAGTCGACCATTTAGATGGTTTTGAATCGGTCTTTTGTTTCACCCCCTTTAATTTGTCCATCTGTAATAAAATTCCTCATTTCATACCTTTTTTCAATAATTGTTAATAGTTTGGATTGATAAATAAATTTTATATTAATACCTCCTTGTCGACATGATTTTTTACAAGATGTGATGGACATACGATGAATGTTCCAACAACTCGGTTGACCAAATGAATATTGTTGTCATCATGTGGAACAGGTAGCTCGATGCTTAGCTCATGAGTTACACTAATCACCACTATCACATGACCTATTGGAAGTGGTTTGTTATGAAGACTATAATCTTCGATATTGAACATTATATCCCTTTCTACAAGGTGATGGGTGGGTGTTGATAGATATAATTAAAAGACATTTTAACCCTATAGAATATCAATACAGGAAGGTTATCAGTGTCTATCTGATTCACATTTCACATAAAAATTTATTATAATATTTATTACCATGACTAAGATAACTCTTTAAGGGGAATGCCTTACCTAAAAGTTGGTGGTGGTGGGGTGGGATCTTTACATGATGGGTTTTCTTGATTTGTTTCTTTTATTTGATTCCCCTCCCCCCATAAAAGTTTCTATAAACTCTCTCTACCATTGCAATTGTTCTTCAAGGGTAGATATTCTTTCTATAATATTTTTTATTTTTTCACTTTGATCCTCTTTCTTTTTCTCAAAATGTGTTTTGGGGGTCACCCCAAAACCCACACCTCTGATGCAGACATACTATTATGACCACTTCAAGGCCACTGATAGTCAGTGTTCATCTGGTATAGGTGTTGCTGATTCCTATAACTATGTTGGATAGAAAATATAGAAAAATAAGTAATCATTGTTCTATAATATTTATTTAAAGAAAAAAAATTTATTATGTCATACTTACACATGTTTCCTACACTTTTTGTGTTTTCATCTATTAGTATCATATCATTATTTACACGTGCCTCCTTCCATAGCACATGGAATGTGATGGAAGTGGATTTGGATTTAGATTCATCAATATTTATATAAATAGAGGAACATAATTATGCTATTGTTTCATGTCACATAAAATTATTATGGTAGATTCAAAATACATACCAATTTTTTAAGTGAAGCGTACCCCATCCTTACTTTACGGTAGGGGTACGTTGGTTTTTCTTCTTGTTTGTTATTTTAAGCACTTGGTTACTATTTCATAAATAAAAAAAATCAATCAAAGTGATGAATACATGTATCATCAAATAATTTATTACTATCCACAATGTACCTAAAAATATACATCTATAAGATGTCCAATAAACACATCCCACACTTCTTGGGTTATCAGTTGTGCGTAGATAAGTGGTGGGTGTGGGTTTTTTTCCTTTATCATATTTAAGATGATGTCTCATTAAAATTTTGTGAAAGCCTATATGAATCCTTTCATCAAGAATTAATACATATTTCTTATGAGAGTCATCTACTATAAATGCACTCTGAAAAGGATAATGAAGAGTAAGTCAATGTTTCATTATTTTATTTTTTAGTAAAATAAATAAATGATATCATAATGTTATCATAATCTATTCCCACATTAGGGTCTTAATCCTAGACACAACATGGTTCCATGAATCTATATCAATCTCCTTGTGTTTCAAAGTGAATATTCTAATGTAATGACTGAATGTGGTCTTGTTTTGTTTAACATACTGGCCTCACACATTCCATTTGACCTCGTATTTGATGACTTTGATTTTTTCCTTAATTATTTTTTCTAACACCGTCAACATCATTAATATGTTCCTCAGATTCAACATCATTAATATGTTCCTCTGGATCGGTAGCATCGTTATGTGTAGATGGTTGTTGTGACTCTGCACTGGGAGCAGCAACAGGTTGAGAAAACTGTTGTTCCTCGAGATTGGGAGCACCAGCATGTGTATATGGTTATTGTTCCTCTACACTATGATTATTAGCAAGTTAATATACCTATTGTTCCTCGGGATTGGGAGCACCATCTTGTATAGAAGTTATTATTGACATAAGTGTTTTAACATTTAATTTAGAGAACATAAATTCAACAACAAATGGATAGTAACATGAGCTAACATGATGTATATTAAAAAAATATAACCTGATTATTAAAATCTCTTTTTTTAAAGGCTAAAGGTATTTAACCCCTCTATTGACTATCCAAATACCTTCATTATGGTCTCCTCTGACATAAAAAATGTTCTATATATTGGGACCACTATGAAATGATTATGATGTCCCAATGAAAGGGTCATCCTCAGTTAAATTTTCATTTGACCCTTCAATGGTTTGGGTCGATAATAGAACAATTGACCACTTTAGGTTTGAAATATCAGGAATATAAAATAGTTTTCTTCCTGTGATTCCATTATAAACAGTTTGTCTTTATACCCTTCCTTTCTGAAATCAACTTTCACAAATCCCAATACAACTATTTTAATAGCACTCCTATAATTAACCCACTTGTATTAAAAAATAGGTACTTGGAATGTTTTATAATCCAAATCCCATATTTTTTTGATGATACCAAAGTATGAAATATTAACATAAATTGGATTTCTATCCTTAGTACCAGAAACATGCATCACTTCATCCACAAGTGTAACTCAACTTTTTTTCATGGTACTATGTTCATCATGTCCATTCTTATAGAACATATAACCATTAATTACATAACCATTTTAAGATATTATATACACACTTGGTCCTCCAGCTATCCATCAAAATCATTCTAAAATTAAATCTGTATTTTCATCTGGATCCTTAAAGATATGGTCCTAAAACCATCTTATAAACTGTTGATTATGTGTATTTGATATCCATCATTCAACCCTTGATGGATTAAAATACATAAGAATTTATTTATGGGTTTTAACATATGGGGAAACCTTCAAACTACTATGAAAAAACATAAAGGTGGGCCTACTCCTGATCAGTAATATTTATTGTGACAACATCTCTTCCAGAAATTTCTTCACCCGCAAGCTTCACAGTGTGATGATATTTTGGTAGACCAATGCTTTTCACATCAAACAGGTATTTAGTACAAAATTCAACATATTCCTCAACAATATATTGCTCCATAATACAACCCTCTATCCAAATTTGATTTTTGACATATCCTTTCAAAATCTTCATATACCTTTCAATGGGGTATATATAACTATAGTGTACAGGACCACATAGTAGAATATCTCTCACCAAGTGAAACATCAAATGAACCATCATATAAAATAATGTTAGTTGAAATAACATTTTCAATTCATATAATATAATGGAAATTTATCTTTCCATACTTGGCAATTTAGTCAGGTCTATAACTTTGTTGTAGATAGATTTGAAGAAGAAACAGAGCTTGGTGTTAACGTATGATGGAAATTATTGGAAAAAATGCAACATAAAACTATAGTAATTAGATCTTGCATAAAAGCATGTAAGTCATGTGATTTCAAACCCTTTACCATTAAATCAGTCATTGACACAATGTTCTTGATATTCGATAAATACCCCTCTAGAACCCTTATATCATTTAAGAAGTTTCAAACTGATATCTCTCTTGCCTGGAAAGAGTGTAAGTAGTTGGAGGAAGAAAAGTTAGTTTTTCACCCTTCCCTAGTGCCAAATCTTCTTGTATTCTCATGTCAACCACGTCCAACCTAGCCTTAATTCCATCCTTTTTTTCCTAGGTGTATTTAGAAATGTTTCTATGATACTATCACATACATTTTTTTCAACATACATATCATCAAGAAAATTTCTAACATACAGGCAATTCCAGTATGGTAATTCAAAAAAACTAATCTCTTTTTCCAACCCGTTTTCATAAGGTTTTTTAAAAATAGTTTACCAAAAGAAATGTCCACATATTTTACTTTCTCAAATAGTTTATCACTTGTTAGTAGAGATGGTGTTGTACATTCTTATAAACTTCCACTGAATGATGTCTTACAATATTGGTACTTATGTTTTTGGGGTAGAAATCTTTGATTTCTTAGAAATAAGGTTTTTAATGAATGTTTCAACCTAATTGACTGTGTGCCTTGTTCACAAATAGTACACCCTTGATTTCCTTTAATGTTATATGCTAGAAAATTTCCATAAGCAGGAAATTCATTTATCATCCTATACAACATTGATATCTATTTGAAATCTTCCTTTCTATAAGTATCATACAACGTAACACATGAATCCCACAATAATTTCAAATCATTAATCAATGGATCCAAATAAACATCAATATCATTACCCAGTTGTTTTAGTCCTGATATAAGCATAGATAATATGATGTATTTTCTTTTCATGCATAACCACAGTGGAAATTTATAATTTACCAACCTAATCATCAATGTATTGTGAGTGATGCTTTGAAAACCAAAAGGATTCACTCCATCTATAGATAACACAAGACGAAGGTTTCTAGGATCATTTCAAAATTCATGATACTCATGATCAATTTTATTCAATTTATGAGATTCTATCAAGTGATTTAGTTTCCCATATTTAATTCTTATATCTGTGTGCCACATTAATTTCCATGCAGTCTCATCACTTCTATATAGGCACCCAAACCTTGGAATGATTGGAAAGTCCCATAGAACATTCATAGGACCATATTCATCTTTCTTTTATCGAGAATCACCAAAATTTGGTAATTCTATAAGTGATTTGTGGTCCTTGATAAATAGTATACAGTCATTCAGGCAAGTGTGTATTCTTTCAGAG